>JAUPFN010000007.1:3945000-5145000 GCA_036924255.1 Apodemia mormo | reverse complement strand
TAAAGTAATGTTGTTATTTTAAACCAACTTTCCAAAAGGAGGAGGTTTTCAATTCGTCGGAAACTTTTTTATGTATATTCACCGATTTTAAAAATTCTTTTATTCATAGGCTATATTTCCCGGGTGGTTGTTTTTAGATGAAGATCTGAAGGTTTCGGAGATATAAAAACTGGGAAGGTTTTCAATCGAAAAAACAGTTTGACATGTATGTGATATTGTTGGAATCTATATTATAATATTATAAATGCGAATGTTTGGATATTTGGATGGATGGTTGTTTGTTACTCAATCACGCAAAAACTTCTGAACGGATTTAAATGAAATTTAGCATGCAGGGTAGACGATGAACTGGAATAGTAGATAGGCTATTTTTTATTCCAGAAAAATGAGACGATCCCGCGGGATTCGCCAAAAACTTTTATAATGCAGCGGGCTGCACGTTGCAGCTAGTGGGGTAATATTTGAACATAATATTTTATTTAGGCGTCTAAGTAAGTTTACTCAATTTCGTAAGTGTATAATTGTTTGTATATTTGTCTACGAATTATTTGGGAACTAAAAACCATATCAAGATAATTCTTTTTCATTTAAATCAGATATATTCTAACTTAGGGAATAGTCCAAGCTTTATCAAAATTGGTATCGATTTTGAGATTTGAGTATAGTTGACATTTGAAGTCATTTTGATTTTTTTTAGTTTTACTACGTTTAAATTATAATATTAACATCACATTATTTCTATGTTCCATGGGCATTATTTTTTATTGACAGTAGTGTAGCATTGGAAGTAATATTAGAACTGAAGTGGAGTTTACATATCTTGTTGGGTTGATAATACCATATTAATAACACTATCTGCAGCACTTTTTGTATAATGTTCAGCAAATTTACTTTGCTTTAAAAAAATCTTTGACCTATTTCAACATCTTGTTAATTAATACTGCCAACTTGCGCTTTTTTCTGTAATTAGTAAAGTAGTCTCTATTTTTCTCGATTCTAGTAAAATTCAAGTTGTTTATATCAAAAATGTTATCTAGCACTACTGAAAACTAATACTCTGTCTTGTAACCTTTTATAAATTAACAATGTGGTATGTCAGTGACCTTGGTCCTCATACGAATTTCTTCGTTTCGGATTCTATCCCTGAGGGACACACCGAGCATAGCTCTCTCCATAGCCTGCTGAGAGACTTTGCGTCTATGAACCAGTCCCACCGTTAGTGTCCACGTTTCGGCTGCGTATGTCATGACTGGTAAGATGCACCGGTTGAAGACTTTCGTCTTCAAGCTTTATGGTATAGGCGACGAAAAGATGTGACGAAGCTTCCTAAACGCTACCCAGCCTAACTGGATCCTCCTATTGACTTCACTCTCGAAGTTGTTTTTACCTAATTGCACAATCAGCCCAAGGTATACATACTCACGAATAACTTTAAGAGTCATGCCATTTACGGTGACTGATTGGACTAGGTTGAACGTGTGAGTTGAAAATAACCTTGGTTTTGTCCAAGATCATACCAAGCTCCACCCTTTGGGAGGCGCCATTCAGGCTAGTCAGTATTTCCTGCAGCTCCTCCAGTGAATCTACTATGATGCCAATATCGTTGGCAAAGCGGAAGTGCGAGATGCGATCACCGTCTATGTTGATTCCTTGACCTTTCCAGTCCAGTAGTTTGAAGACGTCCTCCAATGTGTTTGTGAATAGTTTCGGTGATAGAACATTCCCCTGTCTTACGCCTCTGTGTAATTGAATCAAAATTGGTCTTGTCTGGACGTTTTGGATGTGGATAGTCATTGTTGTGGAATTGTACAGGCATCTCAGCACATTAGTGTATCCGTTATCCACCTGGCATCGCTGCAGGGATTCCAGAATAGCTGAGGTCTCGATCAAGTCAAATGCTTTTTCGTAATCCACAAATGCAAGACACAGAGGCTGGTTATATTCTTCCTTCTTCTGTATAATTTGCCGCACTGTGAAAACGTGGTCTACGGTGCCAAAGTCTCTTCGAAACCCGACATGCTCGGGAGGTTACAAATCGTCAAGTTTTCGTGCGAGTCGATTTGTAATTACCCTTGAGAACAGCTTATAGACGTGGCTTAGGAGTGAGATGTGTCGACATTTTTATGCAGTGTTTTGTCCCCCTTTTTATGGAACAAAACTACTATGATCCTATTCCACGCCCTTGGAGTTCTCCCCGAGTGCAAGACGGAGTTAAATATCATTACTAGTTCCTGAAGCACAGGTTTGCCTCCAGCTTTAAGCAATTCCAACCAGGGGTTTTTACATTTTTAAGCTGCTCTAGGGCCAGTACGACCTCCTCGAGAGTTATATCTGGAAGTTCGTCGGTGTAGTGGCGTGTTAATGTGGCTCTGGGATCTGAGTCTAAGGGTTCAGCTTGAGGTGTCCGCGAGGCATATAATTGGCCATAAAAGGCTTCAGTTTCGGTGAGTATCTCCGGCTTAGAAGCGACGGTTCTGCAATCCAGAGTTATTAACTTCGTCAAATTACTCCTTCCAAGTTGATGTGAAAATACTTTGGAACCCCGATTTTTCTTTATGGCTCGTTGGATGTTTGTAACATTTGAGCGTCGGAGGTCCCTTCGTATCAGTTTCCTGATGTCTGAGGTTTTGTAAAAAGAGGCATACGGGCAATAAGTCTAAGTTCTCGGATGAGACTCTGGAGCTTATGAATAAAAAACGTGAAAAAATCACTGTGGTACCGTCAGATCTCCAACGACTCACCAAGGACATCAGTAAGTTTTTTTTAACTTCCCGCTACGTATATAAAAAAGTTACTGATTTAACCCTGATTTTCGAAAATCGAGTTTTCAGTTTCGGATTTCCACATTATGAAGTCCTAGGAACCTTTACCGACTATTTTCACGATGACATCAGTTTGTCTGTATGTATGTTTGTTTGTGTGTGTGTGTGTGTGTGTGTGTGTGTGTATGTCAACATCTCATAACTTTTGAACGGCTGAACTAATCGAAACGCAGTTGATGGCATTCGATTGGATTTTGCTCAACTTAGATTTTTGATGAGCTATATACATTTTTTGCTATATACAGCTATATACAGTTTGTGTTTTGGGTGTTAGTCAACGATACTAATACATAGAAAAACATACATAAACACTGTTACATACTTATTAAATACCCAAACCCAGAAATACAAACACCTATGCGCATCACACAAATGCTTGTCCCTGTCGGAAATCGAACCCGAGCTCCTCCGATAGCATAGTCAGTGTCGCACGGGGCGGCAAATAAGTTTCAACTGCTTATGTGCTTTAATAAATTTTAATTATCTATTACATATAATAAAATCGTAGGAAAGTCATGTATGTCCGGGGTAAACTCAAAAAGTACTGCATAGATTTACTTCAAATTTTGCATGAATATTACTAACAGGTCGGGTCAACATATAGGCTACATATAATCACGCTAGCACCTATGGGGGAGAAGCTGTGTGGAGTAAACGAAGTCCGCGCGGATTAAGTCGCGGGCAACAGCTAGTTCTTACAATACAGTTTTAACAGTATTTTACAGGCAGATATTTTAAAGAAAACATTTAATTAGCAATTTTGGTATCAATGTACCAGTGTATTTAAATGAATTCTTCGACACGTAATAATGATACCATCTTTCTACTTTTTTATATCATATGATAGCAAACAAGCAGATGGGTCTCCTGATGGAAAGAGTGATATATCGCCTATAGACGCCAAAGATGTTAATGGTGCGTTGCTATCTTATGGCGAGGTCTAATGCCATATGCATAAGCTTACCGCCTACTTTACCCTCCAAACTGGAACACGGCAGTGACAAGCACTGACGCTATTGCGGCAAAAATAGGTAAGGCGGTGGTACGAGACCCGGGCGAGACAATGCAGAACTCTACCACATAGTAGCCACGATGGTAGTGACTCGCATAGCCAATCGTTCGCCTTTTACGACCTGCCTGGCAGAACGGCAGTTGGCCTATTCTTCAAAGAAGCCCGGAACCAACACGGCAAATGCTGTCGGATAATTAAAACTACAAAAATGTAAAAAATATAAATACGAAAATATATTTACCAGGGAATTAGAAAACAAATACTAATTATGTACACTTAATTTAATAGCTGTGATATAATTAAAAATTTAAAAAACCGTTTTTACTAAGTTGACTAAAGAGTCTTTTATTACCGTTGAATAAACGTAAACTATTATTTTTATTTTATTTTAGTGTTGAAAACCATCCGCTACGATTAAAAAAATGATGTGGTGTCGCGGGACACCAGGTAGGAACGAACTTCCTTCGGCTAAACGGCACTACTCGCTTGTGTACGCGACTGTCGCGCCTGCGCACGTCTCATTTAACGCTTTTATTCCACGCATTTTTCTTACGGTTTTACTATCACATTTTTTTCAGTTCGGTCGCGCAGCAAAATCCCTATCCCCTCCAAGCAAGAACTTCGTTCCAAAAGATTAGTATAATAAATTGTTTCGAAGCCAGTTACAGGTTTTCACGTGCGAAATATTATTATTTTATGACTTATAATTACTCGTAGTTATCATAATATATTACGTATTTGTTCTATTAGTTAATTCGGTAATTGCTTATTGTTGGTAGACATGATTATGAGGTTAGTAACAGTCATTACCTTACAAAGGAGTCATAAAATGTTAAACGTCAAATAATAATATATAATATAATGCCAATGACTTAGACGGAGAGATTAGTTCGTAAAAGAATTAGTTTTGAGACATTTATCTTTATCTTTTTAAAAGACAGCAAACAAGCAGATGTCTCTTCTGATGGAAAGAGACAACCATCGACTAGACGCCGAAGATGTTAATAGTGCGTTGCTATCTATGGCAGGATGGAGATGCCACACGTTTACCGGCTACCTTACCCTCCTAACTAGAATACGACAGTAACAGGTATCGTCGCTTTCCCCGTGTTGATTCCAGGCTTCTTTGAAGAATAGACCAACTGGCGTTCTGCCAGGCTGGTCGTAAAAGGCAACCGGTTGGCTAATCGAGCCACTACCATCGTGGCTACTAGGTGGTAGAGTTCTGCATTGTCTCGCCCGGGTCTGGTACAACCTATGCCTTGCCTATTCCTGTCGCAATAGCGTCAGTGCTTGTCGCTGTCGTGTTCCGGTTTGGAGAGTAAGGTAGCCGGTATACTTATGCATGTGGCATTAGACCTCGCCACAAGATAGCAACGCACCATTAACACCTTTGGTGTCTATAGGCGATGGTTGACTCTTTCCATCAGGAGACCCATCTGTTTGTTTGTTATCTTTTAATATAAAAAAAAAACCTTTGCGAGACCATGGAGAACTCTACCACCTAGTAGACACGATTGTAGTGACTCGCATAGCAATTCGATCGCCTCTTACGAACTGCCTGACAGACCGGCAGATTGCCTATGTTTTAAAGGGAGCCCGGACCAATACAGTCCTAGTTTTTGTTTATGTTTTAGTTTTAAACGATTTGTTGGCAATTAATTATTTTTGAATGCCTCGTTGTTTTCGTTATGAGATTATCAAGCCATTTTGTGCCTGGCTTTACTACCAGACCGACAAATTTTTTTTTCTTTTTTATCTATTTATTTAATAATTTATTGTACACAACAGGACAACAAACAAAATTACAGCAAGCTGTATTTTTTAAGGTACAAAAGGCTAGCTTATCTCTAAAAAAGAGATTTCTTACAGCCAACCCGGTAAAGTGAAATACTTGACCATAAATGTAAGTCGAAGTGTAAAATATACTAAAAATTTTTCTATTTCGATCACGTCAACAAGTTCAAAAATGTACAAAAAGAGGTATACCTCTTTAAAATAAGTACGATAAATAATTGGATCCAAAATGACGCCTAAAAAAACGCTTTTTTTTCAGCACATAAAATATTTCAAACATTCATATCTAAACATAGAGGAAAAAAATATAAAATATAAGGATATACATACATAATTATACATCTATTACAAAATAAATAAAATAGTAGTGTCTATTTGTAATATTAAAATAACCGCTTTTTATTTAATGCATATGGATATACGCATTAAATAAAAAGCGGTACGGTACATATCCCAAAATAATATTTTATACTATTTTTCTCGGGCTGTTTGTTAGTTGCGAATAATCTCTACAACGGCTGAACCGATTTTGATGGGACTTTTATTGAAAGGTAGCTGATGTAATAAGTAACTTAGGCTACTTTTATTTTAAAACCTTTTCCAAGCGGACGAATAAGCGAGCGCAGCTAGAAATCAATAAAAAGTTGTGATGATTGCAAATCTACATTTATACTTAAATACAAGAATACAAAAATACAAATGATTTCTCTTGTGTTCGTAATGAATAAACACAAAAAATATTGGACCGATCATAAAAAATATTTTACCTTTAGAAAGCTATACCTATTATCCAGGAGTGACGTATTAAGCTACTTTTTTCCGACTGACTGAAAAGAGGTTATCATTTTGGGATGTGAATAAAGTCGCGAGTATCTCAATAATAATCAAAATAATAGTAATAGGTAATTATCTATTATTTTGATTTAATACTGAAATTAAGGCTCCAATCGTCAATTGAATTGTACGCACTTCGACAGTAACTCATATTAAATAATAATCGCCTCTGGGGTCTAATGGTCCAGTGATGGCGTTGACAACAGGAGGTCCCGGGTTCGATTCCTGGGTCGGGCAATTTAAAAAATGGGGTTTTTCAATTTTCTGATAAAAACAATGTTGCACGGGATTGAAAAGTGCCCGGTTGGTAAAAGGCTTGCCATTTATCACATTTGTGGGACCAAGTATCTTCGGCTAAACGGGTGCACTTGTTGTACTTCTCCCTACAGCTTCGGGGATACGGGCGTGAAGATACTTTAAATAATAATTACTTTTAACAAAATAATTATTATTTATTATATATTAACCCAAAACTTTTTCCGCTCTCTAGAGCCTTTCTCATTTAAGATCACAGTATAAAAATTTTTAAAAATTGTTAATTTTGTTTATTATATTTGTACAGTTTCTCACTTTTAGTTTCGATTAAAAGTCGCCTAACTTATTGATTTTTTTTCAACAGGACTAAGTTCTTTGGAGAATTCAAAAAACATAAAAATATATTTTTTTAATTCCTTTTTGATACGATAAAATATATAACATGATGATATATAACACTTTTGAGGCGTAGTACTTACGATTGACCCACCATATTATGAAGTACTATTTTTATCATTAAATTAAAATAATGTATAATGGAGATAGACTTGTAGCGACAATGAATTTTATTTGAATTTAGTTATGAGTTATCATTAACATTAGTTTATGAGGTATTGGTAAAAAACTAAATACCTACCTACGAAACGCTCTACCACTGAGCTAGTGTCGACAGACACGATGTGGCGAAATTCTTCTTTGCTATGTGACCGATTACGTCGACCTTTTATTCATTCTTATTTTTTAATAACTTTTGCAATTTTTCATGCTGAGAAACGGTTCCTTAATATTTATTTAGCCGATGTTACGGATCAAATCAGCTATTGCACATTATTTACGAGCTAATCTCTATTTTTCGCCATTTTCAACCTACGTTTAAACTATATTGAAAATTTCAGTCGATGCTCCGAATTTGGCCTGGTGGTGTTAAAATCATCCCGTCTCGGAAAAGCAAGTTAACCAATAAGTCCTGGCTATAGAAAAAAATATAGGAAATCGTTATAGAAGCAAACGATATGATAGAGATCACCAAAATCTGGTGTAAAAAAAAAAGAATAGTGGTAAATTAGAAGTACCTTTGTACATTCAGTACGCAATGACATGCATGAGAATTTATTTTTGGGAAAATTATGTGAATCATTTTTTTTATTATTTTTGTAAATAAAATAGATATTTGATTAACGAATTTAAAGTTAGTATAAAACGAATCTATAAATTTGGGATTACAAAAATATTTATTTTATTTAAGGTTCAATTATTTGTCAAAAAGAAAATAAATTAATTTTAAAACTGCAATATATTTTTAAATATTTAACAAAATTACAGAATTTAATTTGCAATATATTTATATGAAATTGTAAATAAAGATTTAAAAAATATTTACGCCACATATACCATTATATAGTTTAATAAATATACGTACATTTACTTTTGTAAAAGTCCCAATCTGAAAATCGGTTACCAAGATCCATTTTGATTGAATTTGTAGGACTAATGATTGTGTACAACGCCGTCCAGCCTCAGTACCTCCGACGAAACTGAACACAGGACCTTGCATGTGATGCTTTTATAAATTATTGTAGCAACGATTTATGAATTGGATGAATTGTTTCGAGTTGAGAGTTTCATAAAACATGTTTTAAAGTTAACGTACTGCTATTGACACTAGGCTCTACGTAATCTACGCTTTTGTATCTATCCTATATATAATAGTATACAGGACAGATATATTTGTAAATACAGGCTGACTATTAAAATATGTACATATTGAAATACACGATACTTGTAGTAAACAATAAATCTATATCTATAATAAAATCGTAGGAAAGTCAAAACTGTACTTTGAATATTTTTTTAAAAGAATACTTGGGGCGTGATCTACAATCGATATCAAAGCCAAAAATATAGTTTTTAGAATTTTTGTCTGTTTGTCTGTTTATCAGTTTGTCTTTGTCTGTATGTATGTCCGGGGTAAACTCAAAAAGT
The DNA here is from genome assembly GCA_036924255.1 of Apodemia mormo. Classification (NCBI taxonomy): domain Eukaryota; kingdom Metazoa; phylum Arthropoda; class Insecta; order Lepidoptera; family Riodinidae; genus Apodemia; species Apodemia mormo. Next base: position 5,136,297 of record JAUPFN010000007.1, on the reverse strand, counting down.
ACTGCATGGATTTACTTCAAATGAATATTACTAACAGGTCGGGTCAACATATAGGTTAAATATTATCACGCTATCGCTATATATTATCACGCTACGGGGGAGAAGCTGTGTGCGGAGTAAACGAAGTCCGCGCGGATATATATATATATATATATATATATATATATATATATATATATATATATATATATATATATATATATATATATATATATATATATATATATATAGTAGTACAAAATGCGGTGACTGTACATTTATTACATACTAGCTGTTGCCAGCGACTTCGTCCGCGCGGACTTCGTTTACTCCTATATATATACTACTATAGCTACTACGTCATGCTTGTGGCGATATATAACTACCAAATGACAGGCAACGTACTGACGATGGTTATCACCTTTCATCAGGGGTCAATTGTTTGTTTAATAATTTAGAAACGTGAAGAGTTGAAGCGCTGGAGAGATCTAGAAATAAAAGAAAGAGATAGCTACTTATATTGATAAACAAATAGCCGACCTTTACCAGAATAGTTATGCCATAAGGGTAGCATAACTCTTTGGCCATTAGGGTGAAAATAGCGTGTACTAAGACTTATTTACATTTAAATAATAACTTGTTTACGATTAGCATTGTTTACGAGATGATTTCAGAACGTTCGCGATTGTTATCGAACTTTACCTCGGGTATAATTAGGTAAGAATTGACGAATAGAGAGCAGTTTTTATAAAGCGATCGAGAGCGATATTTGAAACGACCAGTGCGAAGCGAGAAGTGTTTTAGTGATTCAGCGTAGTCAGTTAAGATTAGGGTTAGTAGAGTGGGTGTGACTAGTGTGTATAGTGTATTTACATATATAATTCTGTTGTTTTGTACATTTGTGTTGTTAATACACGGTTTTAATTTACGTGGCGTTTTCTTGCAAATTACGAACCCAAGCACGTAACATTGTATTGACTCGTTAAAAATCATAAAATTATTTTCGCACAAAATTTTTTTTTTCACTTGCATTTGTGATTGCTACACTAACCGCTTACCGATGACACATTCATTTTATTTCTATTGTATCAAATTGTATTGTAATTATTTCATTTAATTAAAAATTAAATTCAAATCGAAATTTAAAATAATTGACGTTTGTAGTACACTAAACACATTACTAAATACACTATACTAAAAGAAGAATCAACTCTATAATCTTTATAACGAACCTAAGAAAGGTCAACCAATTTTATGTGATATTTATATATATAAAAATCAATTGCTGTTCGTTATTCTTGCTAAAACTCGAGAACGGCTGAATCGATTTGGCTTTTTGGTTTTGAATTAATTATTGAAGTCTAGGGAAGGTTTAAAAGGTGAGAAAATTTAGAAAAAATACTAAGAGTAATTCATTAACATCTTTTAAAACTTAAACTCTTTCATGTTTTATAAGACATTAATGTGGTGGAGGAGAAAAAACTAGGTGGTTGAGTTCTACATTGTCTTGCCCGGGTCTGGTACCACCGCCTTTCCTATTTCTGCCGCAATAGCGTCAGTGCTTTTCACTGTCATGTTCCGGTTTGGAGGGTAAGGTAGCCGGCAAACTTATGAATGTGGCATTAAATCTCTCCACAAGATAGCAACGCACTATTAAAATCTTTGGTATCTATAGGCGATGGTTGACTTTTTATCAGGAGACCCATCTGTTTGTTTGCTATATTATGATATAAAAAAAAAAACATCTAACATGTTGTTCATATAGCAGGCGCTCTTGCTAGCGTGCGTGTCCGCTAGTATATAGATATGAACAAATGAATTATGACTAGTATTTTTGTAAAAAAATATTGTTTAACGCACTATATTCTATAAGCCAACACCCCCGCGTTGGTCCCGGGCTCCTTTGAAGAATAGGCCAACTGCAGTTCTGCCAGGCATGTCGCAAAAGGCGACTGAGTGGATATGCGCGTCACTACCATCGTGACTACTAGGTGGTAGAGTTCTGCATCGGCTCGACCGGGTCTGGTACCACTGCTTTACCTATTTCTGCCGCAATAGCGTCAGTGCTGGTCAATGTCGTGTTCCGGTTTGGAGGGTAAGGTAGCCGGTAAACTTATGCATGTGGCATTAGACCTCGCCACAAGATAGCAACGCACCATTAACATCTTTGGTGTTTATAAGCGATGGTTGACTCTTTCCATCAAGAGACCCATCTGCCTATTTGCTATCTTATGATATAAAAAAAGAGAGAGTGTAAGTTCACTGACAATAAAAAAAATATGGTCTATCATTTGCATATTCTCACTATATATCCAAACCGTCATGAATTATCTAGCCTATCATTTGTGCAAACACTTATTCCTACAGTATATTAAATTTCACCCAGATCGGTCAAGCTTTCTTAAGTTACAACACACACACAGTTAAATAAAGACAAATAGAAAACAATTATATATATTTTTTCTAATAATGTATTTTCACTTTGTTATAAATTTCTTTAAGATCTGTCAAGCCGTTCTCATGTTATAATGGGATATAAAGACATACAATTATGATAGAAAACTATTACACTATTAATCAAATATTGTCAACAAACATATAAAATCAACAAAATACTCGTCAAGGCCTTTCAGATGATATCAAAACTATAGCAATCCATATTGCAATTACTCAATATGAAATTTATGTTACATACAAAGTTTTCCTTATTCTGCTAATTATATGAGTTACTAGCTGATCCGGCAAACGTTGTTTTGCCGTACAAATTACTTGTATTTAATATTTTAGTGGGTTACTTGAAAGAAGGATGGAGGGGATAATTGAGATAAAACTATTCTATCTTTTAAGTTAGACCAAATAGTAAATATCTACGAAATTTCATTGAAATCGGTTCTGTAATTGTGGAGTCCATGGCGGACAAACGTGATATGTAATTTATATATATTAAGATTACTAAGCCCTCGGGAAAAACAAATCGACCAAAGTTATTCGTTTTAAAATATTTTGACGTATTGATATTCGAAGTAGTGGGGCATTTTTTGAAAAACGTCCATTTTTTATATTGTTGGATAGCAAACTAGCTAATAGTTCACTTGATGGAAAAAAACCATCGGCGATAGATGGTGTCTATGTTGTCAATGGTCAAAAAATTTCGTTGAGATACTTGTTTGTTTACGGTATGATGCCACCTTTCTACGCAGCGTGACCACTTTTTCTGCGTGATTCTACTAGAAGTATCGCTAAATACTACTAAAATATACTAAACACATTTTTAAAAGCTACTAAATTCTTACCCATCTGACAGGATAATTTTAGTTTTTACAGACTGGCTTTTTTACTTAAAAACTACAATGACCTTAATAAGGTAATAACAAAAATCGCGTTTTGTATGTGTTAAAAACTTTTTTTTCATCTTACATGAAACAATATATTGCGCCCTAAACTACTTCTACCTAATTTCACAAATATTACCTCAATTATTACTAATAGACAGAAATATACAAAAATCGCGTTTTGTATATGTTTGAAAACATTTTTTTATCTTACATGACATTATCTTACATCTTACATGGCGCAATATATTGTATATTGCGCCCTAAGCTACCTCTACCGAATTTCACAAATATTACCTCAGTTATTACTAATAGACAGAAATATACTAGTATTTACTGTAATTGATAATTTTCATGAATACGTTAAAGCTGCAGCTGCAGATGCTACTAAGATGCAATTTGAAATAGTAGAGAACTTTAAAACGACCTTCACCGAGCTGATTGATGGATGAAAAGTATACATATAATGTCTAGTAAAATATGTCTACTATGTAACTGTATATAAAATATTTTCACCCATTAATCAGCTCGGTAAATAAAGGTCTTTCTATAGTGAACATATATCCCTGGAAATAATTCTGATTTAGAGTACCTTTTTACCAAAATATAACAAATTAGGCCACACTCGATGGGCTTTTTTTTATTTAGTTTGATAATTCCGTGGCTAACTTCTAGTTCTCTTATCAAACCCTGCGATTATTCTTGTATACCTATCAGCCCAAATCGGCCAACTATATCAGCCCAAGCTCAGATGGCCACTTTCCAGTTCTATTAGCAGGTCCTCGAAAACATCTTGCTAGATGTTTTCGAGGACCTGCTAATAGAACTGGAAAGTACTCGCTTCGGCAGTACATATACTAAAATTGGAACGATACTACTAAGTTTTCTAAAATAAACCGAATTAGCCCACATTTCATGGATTTATGTGGTTTAGCTTAGGAGTTCTCATGGACTTCTTTTAGCTCTATTATTAAGTATTGTAAAACATCTGACTCCAAAGTCCTTAAAATAACGAATGAAATAAGCCAAAAATATATGGTGTTACTTAATTGTAATTCGAAGTTCTAATGACGTCCTTCCTGCTTCATCATAAGACTCTGAAAGTCATCCAGCGCAAGAGTATTTGTCAAAACAGAACAAATGAGTCCAAACTCGATAGATTTATTTTTTTTAGTTTTGGGATATCAATAGCCACCTTCTAGTTTCATCATCGGATCCTAAAAATCACGCAGCACCAAAGAGTATATCACTTATATGCGAAAATATTTAATCAGTGCAAAGTGTTATATTGAGTTGCTTACTTTTTATCACTGTTTATTTTCGTAATGAAAAGGAATGAAATTAAATGGAATAGAATGAAATGAAATGAAATAAAACCATACAAATCAGCCTGCACACGATGAGTATATCTAGATTAGCTTAGGAGTTCTCATAATTTTGTTCCAGCTCTAACATCAGAATTTGGAAGTCATCCTACTCAATAGTCCTTAAAAGAACGGATCAAACGTTCCCAAAGTCGATGGTATTGCTCTATTTTAGTCTTAAGTGCCCATGATCTCCTTCCAGCTCTATCATGAGAGCCTAGAAATTGTCTAGCACTAGGGTATGTGTAAAATATAACGAATGAATCAAAACTCGATGGATTTATCTTGTTTAGTTTAGGAATTCCAATGATGATCTCCAACTTCCATCATCGGATTTTAGCAGCCTAGATCCAAAACCAAAATATTAGCTAATATATTTGAGTGCTAACTTAATAAATTTACCTTGTTAACTGTTCATTTTTTGCTTCTGGATTCTAAATTTCTATCTTCAAAAGTTCTGCATTATGAGAAAGAAAATCTTACAACGAAGCTTCCAAACTCTACTATCTTAGCACGTTCTATCTGTGAGGTGCAGTAAAACTCTTACAGCTCCATCTTCAGATCATGCTCATTTTGAGTAGTAATTAAACTTAGTATGTACTTATAAATAAAAAAAACCACTGAGACAAAACTTGGTTCCTTCGTCAAATCTCTCCATCTGAGAGTTCCAGTCTCTACATCTAGACTATATTATGAAATCAGCTGGATGGTACCATAACATTACATTGTCACAGAACTTACATAAGGTTGCCAAGTTTTAGTGCAAACGGAAATCATAAAGTCGCTAAAAATGGCAATATTTCGAAAACCTTTAATTCACTTACGAATATTGCCAGTTAAATAGAAGCTCTAGCATCTTCAGGTGAAAATTTATCATTGCAACCATGTCATTGCAATATCATTGAAGTAGCAGAATACAACATTTATTATTGATAAAACCTTTACTTTTATAAACTGTTTAATTTCTTCCATCAGTTTGAAGAGCTGATAATCTTGAAACGGCTGAATAGATTGTATTGAATTATAGCTAAACACGCTCTCGAAAATTAGGGCTTTCAAATTAAAAACACCGCAGACAAATCGGTCCATCCGCCTAGTCACTACGATGCCACAGATAGACTCACAGACATACATACAGACACACAGATACACACCTAAAACTTATAACACCACTTGTTTTTGCGTCGGGGGTTAAAAAGGTATTTAATACAGTAAAAGAAACTTTTATTATAAGGCATTATCTAGTTACGTACATGTTATACATGTTATTTAAATATCATAAAAGAATTATTTGTACATAATTAAAAAATCGACAATTTATTTTTGAAAAACATAAATGTTGACTAAGCTAATTTCATGCTGTCGGATTTTCGTGACGATGTGCGCGCGTATCTTAAAAACTTTCGTCATTTTTCCCTAACGTGCCAAAAGAAGTATAATTTCCAAAAACGTTTCACTAGTGGTGGTTGTATAACCCGATTCCTATCAGTTTCACTTTTTAATCGGTTATATTAAATAACATAATATTTATCGATTACAATTTATAATACCATGTGCAAGCCGGATTAAAGCAGCTTATTTTAAGCACCCTATCTATTTCATTTCTAAAGATAACAAATTTTTGCCCGCTTTCCCTTTTTCAGATTTCCACTCTTCGCCACTGCTCAGTTATTCCATTGGAGACTACTATGAAACTTTCGGGAAGAAGAAATCTCACTAGTTACATCGTAGAACTATTCAATGAAACTACTAAAAGTGATCCAGAATTATTACAATCTTATTGGTAATCTAACGTACTACTGAATTTTTATTGAAATAACTAGCTGTTGCCTGCGACTTCGTCCGCGCGAATTTCGTTTACTCCGCACAGCTCCTCCCCCGTGGGGAATAGCGTGATAATATGTAGCCTATATGTTGAGTTTACCCTGGACATACATACAGATAAACAGATAAACAGACAAACAGATAAAAATTGTAAAAACTATATTTTAATGGCTTCGATATCGATTGTAGATCACGCCCCAAGTATTCTTTTACAAAAATATTCAATGTACAGTTTTGACTTTCTTACGATTTTATTATATGTATAGATTACTACGAAATAGCAACGTTTAACAAACAATATAGAGCACGTGTCAAAACCATGAAAAACGAATAAATTACCCTGTATCTGAACTTTTGAATTTTTAGGTTAATTTTTGTATAATTTGTATTTGTGCGCTGAATCAATTGAATAGACACCGTTTTCTGTACTCGGTATAAATAATTTGCATTATTTTAAACTAGCAAAAAGCAGAGCTTTGTAAGGGCTCGCAATGTTATACTACCTAGTAATATTGTTAGGAGAGTATTTTTATGAGTCATCTTTTAATGTATGGACTTTGTTAATCAATTTTTTAGATTAGATAATTAATAATTATCTAATCTAAAAAATCCAGCGTATTTTCATCCAAACATTCGCATCAAAGGCGTCGTCAGGCTTTGGTCTAGGGGAGCGCAGTAAAATATAACCAAATTAAAAAAAAAAAACATGTTTCTAAGAATAATTTTTTTTAATATTTTCTTGATTTATTAAAAACACGATTTTTAAAATTATCAATGTTATATACACAGAACAAATATATAGATAAGCTTTATTATCTCCATATTTTACACCATATTTTCTGGTCTACCAATAATATAGTACGGTCTACCAATAATTAACATGTAGCAACTTAAGATTCATCTTGCGCCACCACTTCATTCTTAAAGTCTTTGATAGAAATCTGTTTTTATTTATGGTAACTTTCTTGTAAAAGAGTTTTCAAGAAAAATTAGGTATTAAAAATGATTTTTAACATTTTGCTAAAATAAATAGTTTTTTAATTCTATAATCGAAAATTTTCTGGTTTCACATCAATTTACGAAATCAAAAAATGTTTTATTTAATTATCCTTCAAAATTTTTAGATTAATATTGGACTTTCAATAATTTAATTTAATAATTTAATTGTGGATGCACACGTTGTACCTCTGCCTACCTCTTCGGGCATACGGGCAGGAATATACCTTTTCTCAGTTTTTTACCCTCGGGCAAAGATTGGAAATTGATCTCAATACAATATTCATCAATTATACACTTGTACCTACTGTTTCATAATAATCATATTGTGAAAAATTACGTTGTAGTATGTCGTATTTTTTTTTGTATTATAAAATACCATATAAATCTTGTTAATGTAATTTGTGTAAGAAGATTTCCTGATAGAAAGAGTCTACCATTCTCTATAAGACACCAAACATGTTAACGGTGCGTTACTATCCATGTTAATGCGTGTAATTTGTGTAACAAGCAAATGGCTTTCCTGATAGAAAGAGTCTACCATTCTTCTTAAGACACTAAACATGTTAACGGTGCGTTACCATCCGTGTTAATGCCACTTGCACGAGTTTACCGGCTACCTAAACCTCCAAACCGGAACACGAAAGCGGCGAGCATTGATGCTATTACGGCAAGAATTGGTAAGGCGGTAGTACCGTATACCCGGCAAGATGTAGTGGAATTCTATCACGATGTTTGTGACATGTATAGCCATTTACGAACTGCCTGACAAAATGGCAGATGATCTACTCGTATTTATTAAACGTGGCTCGGTCTAGAAAACTCAATATAAATTCAATGGATTGACTTGATTTCTTGAAAACATAGCCGTTTTTATTTCGAAGTTCTAAAGGGAACAAAAGATTCTACGCATTTTCGAGTGAGTTACAACGGAGCCACATCGAAACGTAGCTTGGTTCGCCTAGTATATACATAAAATTAATGATAATGGCTGGAGTCACCGCAAAAATTTTAAAAATTCGTGTAATTCTGTTTTAATGATGTTATTTAATGGCTTTTTATGTTACGGTAGCTTTGCGGATTTCTTCGAGTTATGACGCATGTGAATAGTTACCGATGTTGGTGTCATCTTTACATTATTAATACGTGAAGTGAAAACTTTGTACCCCTTTTTAAGAAAATCATGCATTGGTGTTGGGGTAAGCGTTGGCGTTGGCGTCGGCATTGGAGTTGTCGTTGGCGTCGGCGTCGGCGTTGGCGTCGGCGTCGGTTTCAACGTCGGCGTTTTCGTCGGAGCCGTTGTCGCCGTCGGTGTCGTCGTCGGCGTCGGTATCAGTGTCGGAGACGACGCCTACGTTGACTTCAGAGCCGGTGTTGGCGTCTACGTCAATGTCGGCGTTTTGGCGTCAGCGTCGGCGTCGTTGTAGATGTCGGCGGTCAGCGTAGAGGTCGGTGTCAGAGTCAACATCGGCGTTGGTTTTGGTGTTGTATTTATCAAATTAAATTAAACAATAGTTATTATTTACATGTACTTTTGACGATTTGATTTATTGTAATGGAGACACTTATCCAGACATAGGATAAACAAGAGAGCTAACACCAAACTTGAACATGTCATGTCAAATGTCACACCATGGTAATATCCTGGCATGCTGCCACCGTCGCTGAATCACATACTGAGTCAGATATAGAGGCAGCATCGTAAACAGAATCATACATATCTTCAAAATATTCACTTCATCGATTTAACACACTTTCTGTGCTTGTAAGAATATTCATTCTGGAGGCTGCCAAATAACTTCTAGGCTCCTTCACCTGCCTCCAAAAGAGTATGGTGCTTGCCTCGAAGTTGTTTGCAAGTCTTTCTTTTGTTTTCAGGCATTCATGCGTTTCTTTCTTTAAGGTTTAAGTGGCATTCTTACAACAACGATACAATTCTTTCCTCATGTCTTTTATTTCAACTGATAAGAGCGATGGTAATGTTAAAATTTTATGTAGTGTAATGTAGCTTCGCTAAAACATCAATCAATACTTAAACCGTGAAGTGTGCAACATCCACACAAACCTACAACGAGGTTTAAGGATGTTGAAAAAATTTGTAAGTTTATGTTAATTTTTTGATGAAATAAATAAATAAAATAAATAAAAATACCATCATTCGTTTGCAACCATGATACATAGTTTAACTAAGCTTTTTTTTCTCTCAATTGCAGCTTTCAGTACATCATCCCACCATGTATCTCCTTTCATTGACTTGCACAGTTTTTCACTACCGCATATTTTTCCGCAAAAACCACCATACTGCTTTTAAAACTTCTCAACATTCGTCACTTCCGCAAACCTATCTCGAACTTGAATCTCATACAGACTTCTAATACTTAGATCTCACAACTTTTCGCTCTTTCTTCGATCTTTAATGCAAATTAATAATAGTAAGAGCCGTAACACGCTGCCCTGTTGTTACAAAAATAGTATAAGTATATATTTTCTTCTGGTTTCCACATATTCGATACAATTCGATACATCGTTTCCTATATTTTAAAGAAAATGTTATCCAAACTAATAGTTTTTCCCTAATGCAATGATTTTCAAGCTCCGTAAATAATATTTTATGTGAAATAAAATAAAAATCCTTACTTATTTTTAAAAGCACACAAAGAGGTTACATTGTGCTATCAAGATTCAAGACAGTTATATTTTTTACTAAGTTAAGCATGTCAATGCTATAGAGTATAAAACTATCTATTCTAGATCCATACTGATTACTTTTTAGGAATCGGATTGATTTAAATTATAATTATTAAAATCACACACTAGCTGTTGCCCGCGATGTCGTCCGCGCGGATTTGTTTACTCCGCTTCTACTGGTCGTAGCATAATGTTGTGTAGCCTATAACCTTCTTCGATAAACAGGCTATCCAACTCAAAAAGAATTATTCAAATCGGTCCAGCAGTTTTTGGGATTAGCGCGTACAACCAAATAAAGAAAAAACTCTACAATTTTATAATATTAATATAAAGTATAAAGTATAATAAAGTACAGATTATTTTTCTCATTTTTTGAAATTACTCAAAATAGAGTTATAGATAGATCTGTAATTGTCCATATCACATATAAAAGAATTTTTAACACACTTTTTAAACGTTCCCGTAAAAATGTATCCCGTATTGGTCCGAGACCTCTTTGACGCATAGATTATCTGCCATTCTATCAGACAGCAGACGTGACTACTAAGTGGTAGTGGTAGTGGTAGAGTTCTGCAACGTCTTGCTGCTGTTTAGTACCACCTTGCTTATTCTTGCTGCAATAGCGACAAAGCTTGTTACTGTCGTGTTCCGGTTTGATGAGTAAAGTAAAAGGTAAACTTATGCAAGTGGCATAACACTTCGCCTCACGGATAGTAACGCACAATTAATATCATTGTTGTCTATCAGCGATGGTTGTCGCTTTTCACCAGAAGACCCATCTGCTTGTTTTCTGTCTGAAATAAGAACGATATAAGTTATTTACGTTTTATTAATATTTATAATTCAATTATAAATTAATTTATTACAAATTAAATTCTGGATATTATAACTACGAAAGTTTGGATGTTTGGATGGATCGGTGGATGTTTGTTACTCAATTACGCAAAAAATACTTAACAGGTTTAGATTGAATTTGACGTTCAGGTAGATGATAAACTGAATTAGAACATAGGCTACTTTTCATCCCAAAAAAATTGACGATCCCGCGGGATTCACCAAAAACTTTTATAATGTAGCGGTCTGCATGCTGCAGCTAGTTATTTATATGGCTTGATATTAAACGTTTTTTAATAATGCTTTGATAATAACATCATAACCAGCAGCTTTGTATTTTTTAAAGAATGTATAAGTCTAATCACATTATGCTCATCGACAGGTGCTTAAAACATAGTTTCGTTATAAATCAGTATGAGATGTGATTGTAAAGTATTTATGGATTTTTCATTTTTTCTTCTTGATTTAAACCAGTTATTAAAAAAATCACTAAAATGTAAATATTTTTTATTTACTTACACATTTTTTGGGCATTTCTATATATTACATTTTTTTATTTACTTTGTGATAGTTTTATTTTGAAATGTTGTTTGAATTAAATCCCAAGAAGCTTTACATTTACTGGAGGGGTTTTCAATATATTTTGAAGATGACTGTTTTTAAGATTCTATGAATAAAAGAATGATTGAACGAATGAACGAATATATGATTAAATGTATGTATCTGTGTATCTGAGTATATGTGTGTCTATTCTTTGCATCGGAGCGCCAAGGCAGATGTTCCGATTTGGTAGTGTGCTTTTTTTATTAAAAGCTCTATTTTTCGAGATGATTCTTAGCTATAATTTAATAAAATCTTTTCAGTCGCTTCAAAATCACCAGCTCTTTTCAACTTGATGAAAACTTGTAAAGGCTTTATCGATATATTTTTTTTATTCTGTTATTTTAATTATATTGCAATGACATTATAACCTTGACCTGATGCTGCAAGATCTTCATTCGAAGATGATCAGCTTCAATTTAACTGGCATTGTTCATCAGTAAATAACAGATTTTCTGAAACCAGAAATCAGAAGTACTTTATTCAATAAAACTTTATACAAGTTATTTTGACATGTCAACTTATTTTTTAAAAACTATTACCGGATCGGAAATATCGATATTTTTCTTTGTTGTTTTTAAAATTTTTCAAGATAACATTAGATCACAAACTGCACAAAATATGGCCACAGTATTAGAGAAGCTGCGATTTAAATACTTCCGATATAAAAAAATATTTTCTGAAACTTGCTTATACTTAGCGGCGGCCTTAGGGGGTGGCAAACAGGGCAATCGCCCGGGGCATCGCTCTTACAGGGGCCTTGCGCACCAACCCAAACAAAATTTTAAGTGGTATATTTTTTGATTTTTTTGAAAACTTTTTAATTCAATGAAACAAGATCGGCTTTCATTCCCTTGCTATTCTTTTAATCGAAAATTACGTAGCTCATTTGTTAGATTATTGTGCTTTAATTAAAAACGTCTTAGGAGTCTTAGGAAAAGCTGCAAATATCAATTTTAAAATTTGTCATCTCTGTATTTGTTAATTTTGTTAATCTTATAATGTAAAATATTTTAAAACTCAAATTTTTATTTATAACTTTACCATTTCTCATCAAACATGACAAATACCTTTACTTTTCTCTTTGACCTAAACCAAACAACCTACTTCCGCATCACATTTCAAGAAGGACAAAGGCCCTCGCAAAGACGTGCTGCCTGGAGCCCGCAATGGGTAAGGCCGCCGCTGCTTATACTTTATATAGGTATATAAATTATATCAGCTCTGCTTCTATGGCATGTAAACTCACATTCGATTTTTTCACCCATTATATTGTAAAGATCACGATTTACCTTATACGTAACAATGTTGTTGCCCAAGTTTTGTTAAGCAATATTTTGTAACCTAAGTTTTGTAGTTCAGGAGCACAAGTTCAAGATCTATTCATACTATTGTTATTTGTCCATTCTGACATATTTTATTGAATATTTATCAATAAGATTACAACAGTGCATCTAATACTTTTCTAACATTTTATTTGCATTTTGATTTATTCCACAGGTCACTAGGGCACTACATTTCGTCTTAATCCGGGCTTCTGAAAGATTATCTGTTTTATTGCTTAGTAGATTTAAAAAAATATTGCAGTACTTCGATTCGCTAAAAGCATTAAACGAAAGGTGTTTGCCTGTTGTTCTGGTTTATTCTTCAAATAGGTCCAGATCCATATAGAAGATCTATATTATCAAATAGAAACAATCGTACAAGACCTTAAACGTATTCGAACCACATAACAACAGCTGTTCCAAAAAATTACACCTGACAGGCATACATTATTTCGGTACGCAAACGATTAGCAGTATTTATCACTAATATTGTGACTACTATTTCGATAAAATTTGACAATTCCTCCTTTAAATTATTTTAAAGTCGCTTAATTGGAATCATGTTCTAATTTTGAAACGTATTATAAGGTTTCAATCGCCTTACAATCCTTTTGTATGTGCATGTGTATTGTAAGTGTATTCTCATTTATATTTGATTTTTTTCCCCGTGGGCTCCTTTGAAGAATAGACCAACTGCCATTCTGCCAGGCAGGTCGTCAAAGGCGACTGTTTAGCTATGCGAGTCACTACCATCGTGGCTAATAGGTGGTAGAGTTCTGCATTGTCTCGCCCGGGTCAGGTACCATCGCCTTACCTATTCTTGGGGCAATAGCGTCAGTGCTTGTCGCTGTCGTGTTCCGGTTTGGAGGGTAAGGTAGCCGGTAAACTTATGCATGTTGCATTAGACCTCGCTACAACATAGCAACGCACCATTAACATCTTTGGTGTATATAGGCGATGTTCCCTTGCAACCCTATGGCCTGCCGGAAGACCCGCTGCTGTGCACACGGAGCACTTAGGGTCGGCTGAGCAGCCGGCGGCCTTGTGCCCCTTTTCACCGCAGCGATAGCACTCATCGCTGCGGTCAACCTCCGAAGTGCACTGCGCACCGGTGTGCCCGACTACGAGACACCGGTAGCAGCGCAATCGTTTGGTGGGCAGCACCCGCACTTGCGCGGACACCCAGCCTACCAGGAGCTTTGTGCTCGCCACTTTAGACGCCGCAGCTACTGGGCAGCGGACGAATATTGTGCCGCGGCCCGATGGGGAGAAGCGGAGCCGTCCCGCCTTGATAACGTCGGCAGGGCAGCCCGCACATTTGGCCACGGCCTCCACCACTTCTTCTTGGGTGACAGAATCGTCCAGCCCGGAAATGCGCATTTCTGCACATCTTTCAGGTCTGGCGACTCTGACTGTATCCGCTGACAAAACTTCCCTAAGCTTTGCGGCCAGCTGGTTCGCCTTCTCACCGTTTGTGGCCCCTGGCACCTCCAAAATCCGAGCGCCTGTGGCCCCCTTTCTCATTTTTACTTATGGAATCCCCAGTTCGGCAAGTGACACATGGTCTCTGGCACGAGTGAGGATTGCAGCATATGTTTCGCCCTTATCCTCAGCTCTAGGCTGCAGCGTCAGTACGACAGCTGCAGTCCGGGGTGGGCGCAAACGTGGCTCCGCTTTCTTTGTTTTCACCCCCCTTTTTAGCTCCAACTTTTTCGAGATAGGCGGGGGAGCTATCTTTTCCTTCTCTTGCTGTTTCTTTTTCTTATTCTTATTCCTCCCTTTTTTCCTCTTTTCTACCCGGGTCCACCCCTCCTCGCATGGGGCGTCCCGAGCAGAGGAGGAAGGCACCGGTTCGATCAACGGGGCCACAGTGGGCGTGGTACTTTGGCCTTTGCCCTTGCCCTTGCCTTTTGAGGGCTTGGGCTTCCGTGACCCCGCAGCGCCGTCAGCGGCAGTCTGCTCCGTAGCGTTGTCCATGGCTAGATTTTCCACAGGCATCGCTTCGTCCACACGTATCTCTCCTCTTAACGGGGGCCTAAGCCGTTTTTCAGGCAATAGCCGGTCTGAGACCGAGGTCATCTTGGCGTCCATCATGTTGCCTACTTGCAACATGATGCGACCCAGCATGGCCTCCTCCTTGTCTTCTGTCGGTTGGGCCACCGTCACCGGTTCAGCCCTTGCTTTCTCCATGTCGGAGCGGATTCGCGCCAGCTCCACGCGCATCTCCGCCATCTCCTTTCCTTGGCGGTAGTTGGCAGCACGGAGCAGCTCTAACTCCTCCCCTTCCGTCCGGCTTTTCAGGCCGGTGACCGCTTCCTCTATGGCCCATGCGGCCTGCTTCAGGGCACGCACCATTGTGCCCTTTAGATTTTTTGATTTTTGGGCAACGCTCAGAATGAGGTCTATCCCAGACTGAGCATGCGCAACCAACTCTTCGGAGGTGCGGTCCTCCCCTCTGGATTTTTCCCTGCGTTGTTCTAGGGTTTTGGCCATGGAGAGTATTTGCTCCTCGGCCAAAACCCCGATTTCTTCCTTCTTTGTTTTTAAGAGGGCCTCCTTGGCCTGTCGTAAGCCAACGTAGGCGCCCGTTGTTGGTGGGCGCCCTCGTCCTCTCTTCGCCAGTCCGGATCGCGACGCTTCGTCAGCGGCCATGTCACTGATGACATGGCCGCTGACGAAGCGTCGGCTCTGGGCTGGACTCTGAAGTCCAGCCCAGATTCGGTATCATCCGGGCCGGGCCTCTTTCTCCGTAGCCTTCCGGTTTTTTCGATTGACCGTGACATCGCACCAGTCGAGCTGTCCGTGTCAAAATCGCCAGTGTCACTTGCTGTGACGCTTACTCCCTCAGCAGCCTCCTTTCTAGCAACATCCAAGTAGTATGCAGATTCAATGTCCAGTATCGATTCGCAGGGTTCGTCTGTGCGCGAACCGGCGGAACGCCGGCCTGCGAAGCAGTTTTTGCCCCCCCCCCAGAGTACGTGGGGCTGCCGGCACCCGAAGGCGCCGGGAGGGATTCCCTGGCTGTGCCGGGACCCTCCTGGGTATTCCTTTTAAAACTGCCGGACATACCATGGGTTTTGTGCTCATTTGCGGCATGAGCTAGCTCCACCTCGTCAGCGCTCGCCCGATAACCCTACGCCGCGGCACGCCCACCGCGGTTTCGGGGTGATATTTTTAAATAGGTATTTAAAAATAATTTTGTACTTTATACACACCCATATACCTACTTCAATATTCGTTATTCGGTATTCATTACATAAATCAGTAGTCGTCAGTCATCGTCAGTTAGACAATATTTTCAACCGATAAAAAAACGGAAGTTATCAGTTTGATATGTATCTATGTATTTAATACTGAATGAATAATGTAAAATAGTGATTTAATACTGAAAAAAAACACGTATACTGAACTTCGTAAGTGTATATATATTTGTATGTGTGTCAGCAAATTTTTCAGAAATTAAGAGACATGTCGAGATAATTATTTTTTTATTAGGGCGAGCGAAGCAAGCCCTACACTTGGGGACATTTTGTGCACTTTTGTGATACCGTTTTACTGAAAAAGTATCGCCCTTTTTGGTTTGAGCTTTGACGTGACAGTTTAAATTTATGTCTAGATATGATCTACCATAAAAATACAATTTAAAAAATATTTAAAAAAATATATAATAAAAAAAAGTAGTAGTAATATTCTAATACATGTTGTATTAGAATATTACTACTACTTACGCCATCTATTATGAAAGTAACGAATTAAAATGCTAACGAGTTAAAATGCTACAAGTACCCGGCGATAAATATTGCACATCGACCTTTGGAAAGAGACAATCGGCTAATTTCGGCTTCGTAGAGCGTTATCTCTGTCGCACAAAATACAAACAGTCCGGTACCTATTAGGAGCTGTTAAAACAAGTATGATTTGCTTCTTTTGATATTTTTATTCTTTGTATAAAATACACTAATTTTTCTATAAGTGATGGCTTTAGGTTGGGGTAAAATAAAATAAAAAAACATTTTTACATTATGTTTACGTATTTAATTATTTTGGAACATTACAGCTTTAGTGTACATAATAAACACCATTATACCTATTGCTAAAATGAGACATTGCAATAAAAATAATAATAATTCTAATTCTCAATTACTTCCATTTCACTATCTGTGCTCTCAAAGAGGTCAATATCACTGTCACTATCAGCCGTATTTATTACTAATCTATCAGTGTAATTGTCTAAACTGTGTTGAATGCTTCTATATTCATTCTCACATTTGATTGCATGATCGGAAACCTTTTTCCACTCTTCAGCGCCGATCATGTTTACTTTTTCAGTCAATAATGTTTTTACTGTAGTTAAGTTCATACCCACATTTCTAGAGGCTACATAGCCTTTCAGTTGAGACCATATATTTTCAATTGGATTAAAATCCGGATGATATGGTGGCAATCGCAACACAGTGTGCCCATGTTCGGCAAGTATTTTGTCCACAGAAAACTCTGTATACCTCTCCTTGTGCTGACATATAATAGCGTAAATCTGGGTTTTTGTTAATTTTGGATCAACTGGAATTTCATGTCTGTTTAACCAGTTGATCATTTCCCGTTTAATGGTGTTTGAGTTGGGGGGTTGGGGGGTTGTAGCCTCTAGAAATGTGGGTATGAACTTAACTACAGTAAAAACATTATTGACTGAAAAAGTAAACATGATCGGCGCTGAAGAGTGGAAAAAGGTTTGCGATCATGCAATCAAATGTGAGAATAAATATAGAAGCATTCAACACAGTTTAGACAATTACACTGATAGATTAGTAATAAATACGGCTGATAGTGACAGTGATATTGACCTCTTTGAGAGCACAGATAGTGAAATGGAAGTAATTGAGAATTAGAATTATTATTATTTTTATTGCAATGTCTCATTTTAGCAATAGGTATAATGGTGTTTATTATGTACACTAAAGCTGTAATGTTCCAAAATAATTAAATACGTAAACATAATGTAAAAATGTTTTTTTATTTTATTTTACCCCAACCTAAAGCCATCACTTATAGAAAAATTAGTGTATTTTATACAAAGAATAAAAATATCAAAAGAAGCAAATCATACTTGTTTTAACAGCTCCTAATAGGTACCGGACTGTTTGTATTTTGTGCGACAGAGATAACGCTCTACGAAGCCGAAATTAGCCGATTGTCTCTTTCCAAAGGTCGATGTGCAATATTTATCGCCGGGTACTGTACTTTGGCGTGGTAGATTTAATTCATTTAATTCATTTTCATTCACTCCATTTTAATGCAATATTAATCTATTAATACACTTGCACTTTTTAACTTCCCGCTACGTATGTAGATAAGGAAGTCACTTATTTTGCTCCGATTTTCAATAATCGAGTTTTCACCAGATGTGCATGTTTTGACGAACCTTTTTCGACTATTTTCGCGATGACGTCAGTGTGTCTGTATGTCTCTCTCTCTCTCTCTCTGTGTGTGTGTGTGTGTGTCTGTATGTGTATGTATGTATGTATGTATGTACGTATGTAAACATCTTATAACTTTTGAATGGCTGGACCGATCGAAACGCGGTTGATGACATTCGATTGGATTCCACTCGAATTAAACTTTCAGAAAATTTGAATCAAATGGGCCCAAAGGATTATGAGAAATTTTGAAAAAACCAAAAAAAATTATGGCGGAACAGATTTTTTTTAAATATGACTTCCAGGTTAATGTACCGATTGAGTACAAAAACTAATCATCATCATGTTTTTTTTGTAGTACTTGTTTGGAAGTTGTCAACGATGACGAAAATTTTGAAAGTGTTTTTTCGACATAACTTCGAAATATTTCAACCAATCATATTTTAGTATTCTACGATATTTTAGTACTAAAAAACTTACGTCGAATGGCGTTTTAAAAATCAAAATCGAATCTTATTTTCAAATGTTACTGCTTTTCAAATATTGAAATTACGTTGTTTTTAGCAAACTTACTTAATATTTTTGAAATAACTTTCAAGCTAATATACCGATTGACTTCAAAATCTTACCAGCTTTTTTTTTTAAAAACTGCGTCAAGTACCGTTAAGTGTATAAAATAGGTCAATTTGTTTGGGATCTACCAATGACGAAAATTTTTGAAAAAAATGTTTTTTTACATTGCTTCGAAATTTTTTAACCTACAGATTATTTAGCTAAAGCAATAGTTAAATTGAGTTGAATGACATTTGAATTTAACCATTTGAAATTTGATCAATTTAATCATCGTTTCCAAAATATACCTACAGTTTTTCAAAAATTACTACACCGGCATTTTTATCAAAATATACTGCATGTATGATTATTTCGTTGCTTCATTCGTGTTTTCTTGCTGTTTTTTGTGACTTAGCAATTGAGACATTTCAATATTTCTCAGAACTGAAAAATCTATGCTTATAGTTTTTACTCTTTTGAGCTTAAAATACTTTAATTTAGCGGGAAGTTTCAGGATCGGATTGCAAGTTAAACCGTTTACAGATTTTTCACAATATGATTATCGTGAAACAGTACAAGTGTATTACTTGATTAATATTGTATGTATTGTATTGATTAATATTTAAAAACCTGCTCGCTTATTTTCCTGTTATAACAAGGAACTACTTTGGACTGAGCTGTGGTTGATTTAAGTTCACGCATTTTTTTCTAAAGGTCCAGCATGCGTTACTTTGAGCTGGGTTAGGCCTCTAGAGGGGCTAATAATATGTAGTTTAGACTACTACAAGTTACTTTATAATCCCAACGATATTTATTTTCTGAATGAAATGACAAGATTGTGTAATTTGACATTTTATAATCCTAATATCGAAATAAATGAATAAAGCTTTCTGGAAATGTAATCAGAAAGTGTAATTTTATTTTATTGTTAAGAGGAAATTGTTAATATCTATATGTGAGAAGAAAATTAAATCTTGATTTTTTACGACCATAACAAGATTAAATTAAAAAATTAAAAAACTCCCGATACATTTTCTTTCCCTCCGACCGCCATCCTGCTTTATATCCATCATTTCAAAAACAAAACGTGAAAAAAATGAATGATCTTCGAAAAGAAAACCTGCAGCATCAGGTTAAGGTTACCATGGTCCCTTAATCATTAAGATTGAGTTGTTTTATTGCAAACTCCCCCTGGCCTCCTTCTAGCTTCACCATTAACTCTGTAAATAATTACGATTCAGAGTCTTTCCAAATATAACAAATTTTGCCAAAAATTAACAATTAAATCTGTCCTTATTAAAAATTAAATTAACAATTAAATTTCGCCTATTTGCCAAAATATAGCAAATTAGACCACAATAATGAGCTTATTTTATCTAGTTCTATTATCAACCCCTGCGAATCTTCTAGCAATAAAGGCCAACTATCAGTCCAAGCACGCATGGCCACCTACCAGTTTCATCATTAAGTCCTCATCATCATTATATTCCTGCCGCAATAGCGTTAGTGCTTGTCACTGTCGTGTTTCGGTTTGGAGGGTAAGGTAGCCGGTAAACTTATGCATATGATATTAGACCTCGCCACAAGATAGCAACGTAACATCAACAACTTTGGTGTCTATAGGCGATGGTTGACTCTTTCCATCAGGTGACCCATCAACAACAAATCAACCTACACTCGATGAGTTTATCTAGATTAGCTTAGGAGTTCTCATAGACTTCTATCAGCTCTAACTTCAAGCTCTGGAAGCCAACCTGCTCAAAAGCCCTTAAAAGAATGGATCAAACAACCCCAAAGTCGATGGTGTTGCTCTATTTTATTCTTAAGGTCCTATTTCTCTTTTTTTATATTATAAGATAGTAAACAAGCAGGTCGGTCTCCTGATGGAAAAAGTCAACCATCGCCTATAGACACCAAAGGTATTAATGGTGCGTTGCTATCTTGAGGCGAGGTCTAATACCACATGCATAAGTTTACCGGCTACCTTGCCCTTAGTAAGTGACTCGTATAGCCATTTGGACGCCTTTTGAGATCTACTACTGGCAGAACGGCAGTTGGCCTATTCTTCAAAGGAGCCCGAGACTAACACGGAGAACTTCTCTAGCTCCATCGTGAGTCCCTTGAAATTATCTAGCACTTGGGCGTGTTAAAAACGAATGAGTCCAAGCTAGATGGGTTTATTTTGTTTATTTTGGGAGTTCTCATCGTGACTTTACAGTTCCATCATCGGATCGTAGCAGCCTAGATCCAACATCAAAATGTTAGCCAATACAACACAGTTGAGTGCTAACTCAATATACTTACCTCTTTGAGCTTACGAGTTTAGTGTTCGTTTCTCTGCATTTTACATCTGGATTCGAAATTTTCTATTTTCAGAACCTCGGCATCATGAGAAAGAAATTATTGGAAAGACAAAAATACTTCCGAACTCCACTGGCCTTGCACTTTCTATGTGTAGTAGAACTCTTTAAGGTCCATCTTCAGATCCTCAATATCATAATTAGTAGTTAAAATTAGTATGTAACTTAGCAACAAAACCGCTGATCTAAGACTCGGTTATTTTGTCAAACTTCTGTATTCTAGAATTCCAGTTAATTCTAGTTCCAATCGTGGCGGCATCATGAGATCAGCTGGATGGTACTGTAACACCTCTATGGTGTAACAGAAAATGCTAGCCACTCGTCGATTTTTAAATATATGTAGTTGAATTTGAATTCTATAGAATTTTTCTGAAACATGTGAATGGACAGAATTGTAATAGAAGTGATTCTGTACGGTTTGTCCTAATAAACGAAAGTATTCAATAACATCTTTAATTTAAAAGCAATTACTAAATATAGTCAATCCCTGGCATCTGGAAAACCTCTCGCGTTTCAACGATTAATAAAGGTGCCACAGTACTATAAGATTGTATTGTCACTGAACTTACAAAAGTTTGCAAAGTTTTAGTCCTAACGGACATCAGAAAGTCTCTAAAAATTGTTTGCAAGATGCAGAAAATCTGTTAGTTACTTACGAATATTGCCAGTTAAATAGAAACTAGTGATTTTCGAATGAGGATCTAGCAGCATTAGCTCAAAGTCACCATGTCATTGCAATATAATTGAAGTAACAGAATACAACATTTATTATCGATAAAGCCTTTACAAGATGCCTAATTTCTTTCATCAATTTGAAAATACCCAATGATTTTGAAATTTTTGAACAGATTCTATTAATTTTATGCCAAAAACCATCTCGCAAAATAGGACTTCCATTTAAAAAAAACCGTAACCAAATCGGACCATCCGCCTGGTCGCTACGATGCCACGGACAGACACATAGATACACATACACAGATACACAGATTCACAGATACACACCTGAAACTTATAACACCCCTCGTTTTTGCGTCGGGGGTTAGTAAAATTAGCCCTATAGATATTTTAGCAGTCATATCTTACTATTTATTTATGGCTATTAAATGATTTTATAAATTATTTGTTGCTAGGTAGTTCTACAATTTAGACTATTTTAATGTGAAATAAGTATATATTTTTTATTTTAAAAGCGGTAATTATTGTAAGGTGGGCTATTGGAGAGACAATAAAACACGAAAGTTGGACCCATAAATGCAAAATTTATAACATTAGAATATATGAATTAAGGCTGGTTATACACAATAAGTACATCTCCTCGTGGAAAAAAAGTGAAATTACATTATGATTTTCCTCTTTTTAATCGACTTCAAAAAAGGAGGAGGTTCTCAATTCGGCCGGTATATATTTTTTTTTATGTATGTACACCGATTTCTCCGAGGTTTGTGAACCGGTTTACGTGATTCTTTTTTTGTTTGATGCGAAATGGTTTCGAATTGGTCCCATAAAAATTTGATTCAGGTAGGCCCAGTAGTTTTTATTTTATAAGCATTTTTTTAGTCATTTTACCTATCTCGATGTCTGAATTCAAATATCCCAAGTAAATTTGATCCACTTCCGGGTTACCGATTGAGCTGAAATTTTGTATACGTATGTAAATTGGATGATAATGAAAACTTATTATGGCATAGAGCTGATCTGATGATGGAATCGGAAGGTGACTACAGGAAATCAGTAAGTAAATGGTTAAAAATCGGTTAATGACAAGATTCTATCGAGTTTGGGCTCGTCTGATTCGTATTGACGAGCACTTAGGTGCTTGGTGGTAACTAGGATCCTCCAGGGTCCGATGATGAAGCCGGAAGGTAGCCATAGGAGATTAGTAATTAAATGACAAAACTCTATCAAGTTTTGATTCGTGTTGACGAGCACTATGGTGCTTGGTGGTAACTAGGATCCTCCAAGGTCCGATGATAAAGCCAGAAGCTGGCCATAGGAGCTCAGTAATTAAATGTCACAACTCTATCGAGTTTGGGCTTATTTGATTCGTGTTGACGAGCATTTTGGTGCGATTGGTAACTAGTTATAAAATAAAAGGAAATACTCTTGACAAAAGTCTTCGTTCTACGTCTGTCAAGTCGGTCAGTTCAGGAGGTAAAGATATAACCCACACGTTATTCCAGTAGGCCTGTGGAGGAACTTATCTTTTTTTATGGTAATCGAACAACGGTAGCTGCTTCGGAAGGAAATTAAAATGTGCTGTGACTAATGACGTCTGTTGTTTGGATATAATAATTTCTTACAGATTGTACATGCCACTTCAGCGTATTGACTTATGGTGGTTATAAAATTTCGCTCAGTCATTGAACGAAGTCCTTGTGACGTCTTACGTGCTGCCGCTAGCCGGTTCTCACGTTGCTGAGCAGCTTTCGTATCACTTCTAATCTATGAGCTCTCTGCTTGGCGGACTTCTTAGATAAACGCTCCTTAATGGAGACCAATTCTATGAGGCTTCTGCTCGGCAGACTCGTTCGATAGACGCTTATTAATGAGATCAAGTCTATTAGCTCTCTGCTCAAAAAATTCATTCGCTAGACGCTCTTGGATCTTATCGAGTCTATAATTATATTGTTCAAAAGTTTCTTGACGTAAACGTGATTTCATTTATTATCTTTCATGACTAAAAAACGTTTTTCACGATCTTTAATAGTCTCACAAGAACGTGACATTGTGTTACGAAGAGTATTTTACGGAGACGACTACTTATATTTCAGTAGGGGAGACCAAAATGCTAAATAGGTAGTTACTCGAGCGTCGTAAGGACCTATTGGATTTTGTAGACTAAATTATAGGAAAAATAAAAAGTTATATAATGTTTTTCATTTCAATGGTGGGGAAAAATCTACAGATAAAAAAATGATTAAAAAAATCAGTGACATGGAAACACTGAAGCGCGTTAGATTAGGGTATGGTGGGTTAATTGCCGCTAAAATTTAGAAAATCTGACGATTCCAGTATAAAGTAAGGTAGTGGGAGGGTTACAAATTCGCAAAGAAAACGTTGTCCTAACATTCTCGAGCGCGTCTGAATTTTATTTTATTATAGAGGAAATTATGTAAGAATTACGAAAAAAATATAAGCTGACAATTTCCACAAGCCGAAGTTATCTTTTGTTTTTTTTTCTGCCATAGTTACCCCTTTCTATAGAAAGAAAGAAAAATATTTGGTGGAGAGACAGTATGCGAGGTACCCCCTCCTATGGTAATCAGCCGCGCTCGAGTAAATACCAAAATCCCCTTTTGGGCTCCCTACTATTTTATTCGTTCCCGTTTCTTGAGATCTATATTTGTTAAGGCGCGCAGCACCTGTTGTAGGTTTACCCAAAATAAGTTGACAATACAACAATACACTAAAAAGTATTAAATAAAAATAATTACGTTACAAAAAACCGACTTCAAAAACTAAAAAATAAAAAATAATAAAAATTTAATATTAATTAAATACTAGCTATTATTTATATGTGCTATTTACTAATAGGTTTGAATTCGGTGCCAAGCCTTAAGCAAATAATAATGTTTTAATTACTTAAATGAATACGAGCAAATTATTACAATGAAATTCCTACTTTAAAGAATACTGAAAAAAGTAATTATGATAATGTATCCAACAGAATTCCTAAACTAAATGGTCATGTAAATTAATGTAGAATTATCAATTAAGCTAAAAGGCATCAAAATTTTTAATTTCAAATTGACACATATGGTGTCAATTTATACAATATAATAGTATAAAATGTTGGTAGCTTAATTAATTTTTAACAATTTGTAACAGCCATATTCTTGCAAATAACTATTTCCTTTCTTTCTTTCAATAATTTTATGTACTTATTCAAGACTTTCATCAAGCTGAAGCATGCGGTCAGCATGTTCAAATGGTTACCAATTCATCTTCGTCGGAATACACATATTCTCTCACAGCTTTACTCCATTCTTTATGATCCAAATTCTCCTGTATATTTGAAGGAAAGATTCACTTTCCGTATCAACCAAGACAAATATCTGAGATCGGCTAACAATCGTTCTCTTTTAATGCCAATTCAAAATACTAATTATTACAGCCGTTCATTCACTTCTCAAGCTGTGACACTCTGGAATTCTCTTCCTGAGGATATTAGGAAATCGCCGAGTCTAAACATTTTCAAGAATATGATTAAACGTCACTTTCTATACACCTAATTGTAATTTATCCATTTTTTGTAATGTAAGTAGTTTACGTATTACCAGTAATTTGTTTGCTTATTTTTATTTTTTGTTATTTTATATTATTGGAATAATGTCTTTATTTCTTTTAGAAGCAAAAACTATAAATGTACTCGTGGTTAGCACCACTTTTAGAATATATTATTATCCTATCCTTTAGGTTGTCTGGAAGAGATCGCTTTCTTAGTGATAAGACCGCCTCTGGAAGAGATCGCTTTCTTAGTGATAAGACCGCCTTTGTGTATCTAATATGTGTAGAAATAGTCATGTGTGTATATTTTGTCATTTACTTTTGGTGCACAATAGAGAGTTATTGTATTGTATTGTATTGTTATTAAAATGTACACACGCTGCCAAAAGGTTGTACAGGTGACTTTTTTGCCAAGCTTTTAGAGATAGGGAGTGAAATATCTAATGTTGTGTAGCCTTGAATTTTTATTGCAGTGATTTAGAATGTGTTAGAAACTGTGAATTACGAATCTTAGTAATTAATTTTAGATATTGTTAATCAGTGTGCTATTGTTGTTTCTTAATTAACAGTATCTCAGTGTCTTGTAAGCATGTAAAGTATGATTAATGGCATGTAGAAGGCAACAAATATTACATGAAGGTTTTTTTAAATCAATATACGTATATTTTTAGTCTTTATTTAGCTCTAAAAGTGGGAACTGTGATTAACCCCTCAAGTCTCAGACCGGAAAAATATGACCGCTCTTTGTTTTATAACTTTCGGTCGGCCGTAATTCGGGGCCGCAACACGGCCGCAAAATGGGACCACACCTATTTTGAATTTATACTCTATTTTATATAATGATTGAGATTAAATTAGTTTGAATAAGCTTGGTAATTGACAGCCTTGGATATATTCGGTAAAATGAGACAACTATATTGACATTTACCGCTGGCTAGTTAAATTTTTTAGTATGTTGTGGTAACAGCGTTGGCATGCCCTTTTAACAGTCAAAGGTCAAACGCCAGCGATTAATGCCGCTTGTGCGGCCTTGGGTTTTGAGGGGTTAAGTAACACATAGTGACTAATATTCTCGTATATATATTCTTCAAAAGGGACCCAGTTTTGAGTTTATTCTAACACATTTTAAATGCTGTATATTTGGGAAAAGATGATCGATTTTTATCTTTTGAATGGCATTCAATTTTTGAGTTCTAAAATATTGCTTTATCTAAAATAATCGATAGGTTGAAAAAATTTCGAAGCAATGTCAAAAAATATTTATTTTATATAAATCTTTCACCATTGATAAATCCCAAACGAATTGACCGATGTTAATCCAATTAACGGTATTTGACGGAGTTTTTAAAAGAAAAAATTTGATAATTTTTTTAAGTCAATCGGTGTATTAGCCTGAGAGTAACCCAAAAATATTATATAAGTTTGCTAAAAAAAACGTAATTTCAATATTTGACAAACTGTAACTTTTGAAAATTAGACTCGATTTTGATTTTTAAACCGCCATTCGGCGTAATTTTTTCATACTAAAATATCGTAGAATACGAAGAAAGATTGATTGAAAAATTTTGAAATTATGTAGAAAATCATTTTTTTTAAAAAATTTCGTCAACGATTATTCCAAAACGGATAAACCGATTTTAATGCAGTTTATGGATAAGACGTAGTTTTTTGAGGAATTAAGCTGGTTAGTTTTTGTACTCAAATATTAAATATTCAGTACATTAACCTTTAAGTTATATTAAAAAAATACCGTTACACCAAAAATTTTTTAGGGTGTCTTCAATATTTCTCAAAATCTCCTGGACCGACTTGGTTCAAAGTTTTAGGAAGTCTAGTTGAGCAGAATCCAATTGGATGCCACCATGCCATCAACCGCGTTTCAATCGGTCCAACCATTCAAAAGCTATGAGATGTTTACACACACACCCGCACCCTCACCCGCACCCGCACCCGCACCCGCACCCGCACCCGCACCCGCACCCGCACCCGCACCCGCACCCGCACCCGCACCCGCACCCGCACCCGCACCCGCACCCGCACCCGCACCCGCACCCGCACCCGCACCCGCACCCGCACCCGCACCCGCACCCGCACCCGCACCCGCACCCGCACCCGCACCCGCACCCGCACCCGCACCCGCACCCGCACCCGCACCCGCACCCGCACCAGCACCCGCACCCGCATCCGCACCCGCACCCGCACCCGCACCCGCACCCGCACCCGCACCCGCACCCGCACCCGCACCCGCACCCGCACCCGCACCCGCACCCGCACCCGCACGCCCGCCCGCGCGCACGCACGCACGCACGCACGCACCCGCACCCGCACCCGCACCCGCACGCCCGCCCGCACGCCCGCCCGCACGGACCCACGCACGCACGCACGCACGCACACACACACACACACTTGCATATAGATATACTGACGTCGTCGTCAAAATAATTGAAAAAGGTTCCTAGGACCCCAAAACGTGGTGATCTGGTGAAAACTCGATTTTCGAAAAGCGGGACAAAATCAGTAATTTTATTATCTACATACGTAGCGGAGCTTCAAAAAACGGGTTATGGCTGTGTCATGGATACAGTCGTGCATCTTTTACGTAAATACGTCTATACGTCACGAGTAATATCTTCCGATGGCAACATTTTCGTTCGTCAATTACAGTGGAATCCAGGCCATCAAACCAGACTACGAACCTAGGTAGTCTAGGCCAAGCCCATCTTGTGAATAGCGAAGTAGTGCGTAGAGCGGCGCTACTACCAGGGGGTGACCCACTATTACCCACCGATACGGAAGAAGTAGGTGAAATAATCAAAACCCTACGCAATTAAAAGGCACCAGGGCCTGGTGAAATCACAAATAAGGTAGTTAAATACCTCCCTCCCTCTCTTATATACCGACTAGTGTGCATCTTCAATGCACTCCTAGGCGGTTTCCGCGTTTCCGGACGAGTGTAAAGAGGCCACCGTCATAGAAATACACAAACCGGGAAAACCCCCTAAATTATGTCAGTAGTTACCGACCTGTTAGTCTAATCAATGCGTTAGGCAAAATCTACGAAAAAATCATACTATCTCGCTATATGCTCGTTCATCTATATTATTTCAATTTTACTCTGAATTTTTCACTTAAGTGCCATGTATATTCACTATAAGCATTGAAAATCATTTTCTGAAATTACACAATCAATAAATCTTTGCAAGAGCTTTCGAATAAAACTTAATCGAATATTATAGTTGCTTTGAATCTAAAGATACCATATTGTGCAATATATGTAACGCAGTAAAATTATCTAAAAATGGCGGCACTTCCTACTCTACTACTAGCGAAGTATCGTAATCTGCGTTCAGCTTGTCAAATTCTTTGATTCTTTCTTCTGATTTTAGCTATCCAGTGACATAATTATATTTCGGATATTGGTGATAGTTATGGAGCTACAACACCAACTGTATCCCGCAATTTTGTTAGCATCCGTTTTTTGAACCGTCCCCCCTATTAAAGGCAAAATTAAAGATGTATTCACGTCAACATCGTAAAAATTACAACTTACGAGTGTCAGGCTAAGAAAAATTGCTATGTTATGTGTAATACTAAGTTACCCCTGAACCAAATAATTATTATCAAGCATTTGTGAAAAAATTCGTTTATTATAAGTTAATTTTAAAATCTCATAATTCCGAAATGTGTAGAATGGGAAGCTCGCTAAAAATATCGTACTTTTCATTCAATGAGGCGATAAAATTAATAAACTACTTATTAATCAATATTTTCATTCACCAAATTGATATATGTATTTATTTGTCGCTCCCGCGATTAATTAGTTACTCGATATAATTTTCAAAAAAGATGGGCGTCTTATCAAAAGGTATTACATAATGTACAAAGGGTTTAAAAATAGCTTGTGGTTAATTAAAAACAAAAATGCATCTTTTTTATCAACCACGATTTAATTAATCTTGTGAAAATCTAAAACAACTCATGTTTAAAGAATAGTATATTACGTCAATTGCTATTGTCCACACCCTGAGAATTTAGAAATATTAAGTATTTTTTACCCGATTTCTTAAATTTGTGTTTTAAATTTGTGTTTTAAATTTTGTAGCCGGATGTAATTACACATTACATTATTCACTTAATTTGAACAAGCCATTAAAACAAGCGAAGCATTTGTCTACTGAAATAGTATTGCGACGTCCACTTCTCTTGAAAGGCAAGCAGAATAAACCCAATCTCCATACACGCATTTAAAACGTTACAATATCGATATGTTTGCTGTTTCGTGATTGTTTCACCGCGTTTCATGCTGTTTCGTGATTCACCAACTAGCACTAGAAGACAACGTCATAATATCATATACCATAACCAATCACGACGACGCAAACATATCAATATTATAACGTTATTAATCCTTGTCTCTATAGACTTTCCGGTTCACCACGATTCATTTGTTGGTTGGCGAAATGAGTGTGGCGCACTTAACCGACGAGATAACGATAACCGTATATTTCTAGCGATAGCTGTAACCGACGGCTAGATGTGCTCTTTCGAGACACGAGAGTGGTAACACACCTGCTAGACTCCGAGTTGCTACTAAAATTTTAGGTTATCGAGAAAAACCTTAAAAAACCGCAATAATACATTTATCCGACTCGGAGATCAAGACCGGGACCTATGATGTGAGCCAAGTAGGTTAACCCCAAGACCATGAAGAAATTACTGAAATAATCCGGCGTTTATTTGTTTGTACGTATTGAGTGTAAGGATTTATAACGTTATAGTATTGATCTAAATAGTGAAATTAAGAATAATAATTGTTTTATTTACCAGACATACTATACATATACCATAAAAACAAGAACAAACATACAAATCGTACAAAAAAAAACAAAAAGCCCCAATTACAGTAGTCAAAAAAAAAACATACAACGCTTTTTAAAAGACATCGATAATTATAATTTATACAGCATATTAATATGCATGAAAAAACAAATAACATAAAAATTAATTAATGTTTATAATATATAGCCATATGATGCTAAAATATACTATTCCTACTTGTAAACACACAACGGTAAGTTGATTTTTGGCTATTTTTCGTTTTTAGTGCCAATATTATTATTTTTTAATCGTTTATAAGCTCCCAAAATTTTATATTTTTTTTTTGAAAAAATGAAGAAGTTTTGAATCGTACAAAAGCCTTATTAATTGTACTTTTTGCGTTTGCACGATATATAACCTGCCAACTAGGATTAGCCGAATGTACGAGGGGCGCAGGTGGGGTGTTCGATCGTTTGTACAAGTCTAATGACCAATTGCACCAATATTGCCTTAGCTTAAGACAGTCTTTAGTCACATGTCACATTCTTTTTATTTAAGACAAAAAGTGACAGCATACTACTTAGGATTTCCCTAAGTTATGACAATGTTGGTGCAATTGGCCATAAGACCCCTTGTCGCTGTGTTCACTGTGATTACAAATACAAATACTTTATTTGCACAAAATAGGGTTGGAAGATTTTGAACATACATCGATGTGCTTAAACCTATTTTGCTAGATAAATGGCATGGAAATTTATGGCTACAGATTACTGCTATATACTATTTAAAAATATATTTTTACTCAATTTTTATTTATACTTATATTTTTTTTAAATTTATACTTAAATAAATTATTGAAAAGTGGACAGTAACAAATTTCAAATTAATAAATAGTGTTGAAAAAAAAACATTATAATGTCAAGAAATTACAAAAATATTTATTTTAAAAAAATGTCAAAATGAAATAAAAATTATGTTCTACCAATTCGTATTATAATAATATTTTTATCATTGTCATTATATAGTTTTATCATTAAAATAATCATTGGTGCTGTAATAACATTTCTCACATAATAAATTAAATAAATGTTTCTTAAACAACTGCAATTCTTTAATTTCCTTTATTATATTGGGCAATTTATAAAATATTATTGGTGACATAAAAACGATACTTTTGTTAAAAATAGCCGTTTTGCCTGTAGGAATGGCTACATTTTCTACAAAGCGTTTATTCATTAATGGTGGGAACAATTGTTTATAGTATGTAATTGTTTATATGTGATTGCGCGCTTAATTGGTTTAAATGTTTAAAGACGTCTTAATTGTAGGTTACACTTTTTATATAGATATAATTAATGTTGTAAGTGTGATCTATTTTTATTAATACAAACACGTCCCAAAAATTTGCTCAGTATTTTGTGGAATTAAGTATGTTGATTATATATACAGTTGAATTCAACAGAAGAGTGAACAGGTGCCTTCTAGGGAAGTGCGTTCCATTTAGGCCGCATCTTAGCTTACCACCAGGCGAGATCGTGTTCAAGCGCTTCCCTATTGATAATTTTTAAAAAAACATTTATATTGTCAGTGTCTAATTTACCCAGGTTGTCACAAGATATCTCACAATATAATTTTTCCTAGTGTACGGTCGACAACATATTTCTATGTTTTTCCTAGAAATCCGAGACACTATGAGACGTTACTTATGAGCGTTTTTTTATTTTTATCATTTTTTTATATTACGATTAGAGTAAATTTGATTATCGGTCATGGTAAGATAAAAGAATAATAAATGCAAAAAAATGCAGGTACGTCATTTTATACATATTTTCTTGATGTGAAAACTCTGGTATTGATAAATTGAATTAATTTTAAAAAATGTTGTATGTTTTATTTTGCCTTATATACCATAACTATAGGATTTTATATCGTATCCTTGGACTACCTTTTCCAATCTCTGATGATAATTTTAGTTAATAGTAAAATGTACTGATTCGCAGACGAATCATCATAATCACATCTTGCCTAATTTCAGCTGACTTAACATATACTTACTAATATTTTTGTTTGAACTTTTTGTTCAATCATAATAAAATATAGATTATAGCACTCCTGAGTAGTGTAGCTTTCTGATTGTGAAAGAATTTTCATGATCAGTTCAGTGTTTCCGAAGATAAGACCTTGCAAACAAACAAACAATCAAAGTTCAAAACCTTACCTCTTTCTAATATTAGTATAGATAACATAAGTTTTAAAGTGTGACTATCGATAACATTTTGAACAATACTATGTCCACTTGTAATGAAAAAGGATTTACTTATAATATGTTAACATGACTAAAATTGATAGTTACGAATATGAATAAATAATCTTGCTGACAGTATTTAATTTTATAACTCTTTAAGGCGATAGGTAATGCCAAACTACGAAATAGACACCTCTTTGAAAGCCTACTACTGCTAACCGGTTGGTCCAATAATTTAAAAAAAATGCATTATACGTATAATATAATGAAGTTTAAATTTTAACTTCGTTTTTTCAAATTTTATTGTTATTTTTGACGGAAAAAAATCGAATATCTTTCTTATTTTTACGCAATAATTTGCTGCAATAATAACTTCCAAACTACTGTAACGATTTTGATTATTTTTTCTTTTTATTACAGACAATTTATTGCTTTATAAAATTTAAGTTAAAAATTTTACAAAATCATTATAGTGTGCTATTAAATCAATAAAAACCTTATTATTTAATTCGCGGACAGCGCTCGCGTCGAACGTCAGTCTCCCGGTAGCGTTCATACGGGGAGGCTGTATCGCACGTTAGCGTGCTCCGCTCTCCAAATTCGAGTCAAAGAGTAATAAATAGTACAGATAGAACGTTTGGCACAATAGTAAGGTTGTGCCGTTTGGAAATTGAACATTTCGTTTACGCTTGGATGTTTTTTTATAGTAGATAATGAGCTTGGACCGAGAAGGCTGTTTTTTACAGATGTTGTTCTTATGATATAGACAAGGAATAAGAAAGGGTTATTTTAAATTCATCCCCTAAGATGGTGAAATAGGGGGTGAAAATTTGTATGAAACTCTGTCATTTTTGAGTTGTAATGAATGATATGCCGTAATTAAATTATCCTTTAACTGAAAAAAAATTAAATATAAATTTAATATTTTTTTGAATTCTAGCCCATAGAGAGGTAAATGGAGGCTTTAAAGTTTGTATCAAAAATGAATTGTTTATTTATTGCATTACTATAAAATCTAAATGATTTTAATTTAGTATTTATGATTTTTAATACAATTAAGAAGTACGAATTTTCGAATTTTTTAGTACTTATGCTCTTCAATCGAAATTGAAGAAACATGCATGTAATGTTCGAAGTTTCATCCATTAAAGGAGTAAAAGTGTGTGTTACAATTTATATGAAAAATCAAACGTTAATGGTCAAAATAACTTGAAATTCGGCACTTATGTTCTTCAACATAATTTATGAATCATATATTTGGGGATTTTTTAAATTTCATTCCTTAAAGTATAAAAAAAGCATTGATGTTTGTAAAAAAAATAGATTGTTTATTGTAGAATATTGTAGAAATTATTTAAAACTTAGTATTATATATATAATACAATTAAATGAATACGAGTTTAAGGTTTTCAAATATCAACTATTCAAAGGATGAAAAAAGTGGTAAAGTTTGTAGAAAAAATCAAATATGTTTAATCAAAATCTCTTCAAATTTATTAGTCATGTTCTTTAATTCAATTAAATAAACGTGCATGTAAGGATGCTGTGAGTTTTATCTCTTAAAGAGGTAAAAAAGGGTATTAAAGGGGCTGAAAGCTAGTACTTTATAAATAGTTTTGTTTGCGAGTAGACGCTGAATAATATTTTGAGACTATTCATGTACTTACCTAAGTTTACGCTTGAATGTTTCATTAAGTATTTTTTTCAATATTTTGTCAAATGTACAAAAAAAAACGTATAAACAACGAAGATAATTCAAGCAAGCGAATAAAAAGCAAAACTCTAAAGAAAAAAAAATAAAAACTGGTACTATTTGAAGGTAGTAAGGATTTCGGAACTAAAAATAAATAAATTATATATATTATACATACAAATGGTCTAAATAAACCAACTTATTTAGTACTTTCCTCTATAAACATTAAATTAAATTATATCTCTACTTTTGTCTTACGAGATTTTGAAACAAAAACTAAGAAGCTAGTTAAAGTTTTAAAATATTATTCAAAAGATTACATTTTACAAAATCAAAATTTGAAAGGTTTTGTTAAATATTAACTGTTGATTGTATGTATTAAAATAAAGTGCTACACGGGATGTATTGTACATTACAACACTTTCAAAGAAATAGGATACGTAACTGTTATTATTGTGTAAATTGTTATATGATTTTTTGTCGATTTTCGGTATATTTTTTTCTTTAGATATCGTTTTTCTAAAATGAATGTATATGTAATCGATAAATGAGCGATTGCTGGTTACTGGTTTTGAGTTTGAAAACATTCAGTCGATTCACGATGATAAAAGTTCATATAGGTGAACAAAAATGTTAAAACGTTGGTATCTGTATCCATTGTAAATAATCTTTGACTTTGGAGCATACCAGCGCGCGAAATAATATTTGCGCTACTCCTCTTAGAAACTCAAGGTCGTTCGCAGCTGTAATCGCCTTAAATTGATAGAACTACAAGATACCACTTGATATTCGCCACATAGAAACTTACGACACGTCAGTAATCGGGTAGAAAAGACAGTATATTTTGTCTTATTCGTACTTACACGATACTTTTTTTTATAGTATAAGATAGCAAACAAGCAGATGGGTCTCCTGATGGAAAGAGTCATCCATCGCCTATAGACACCAAAGGTGTTAATGGTGCGTTGCTATTTTGTGGCGAGGTCTTATGCCACATGCATAAGTTTACCGGCTACCTTACCCTCCAAACCGGAACACGACAGCGACAAGCACTGACGCTATTGCGGCAGGAATAGGTAAGGCGGTGGTACCAGACCCGGGCAAGACAATGCAGAACTCTACCACCTAGTAGCCACGATGTTAGTGACTCGTATAGCCAATCGGTCGCCTTTTATAACCTGCCTGGCAGAACAGCAGTTGGCCTATTCTTCAAAGGAGGCTCGGACCAACACGGCGAGAACTGTTAAAACTATCAAAACGCTACGTCTAGAACTCGGTCTAGGGAAATATAAACCTGATCACAAATCTTGGCTAGCCATTGAGGAATTGTCACATTCAACGCGTTATTAAAAAAATTAACCGTGAATCCGAGATCAAGAGGGAAGAGTTGATCGTGGATACTAAGTACCTAAGCCTCGACTAGCACCCATAGAGATTACTACCTTTGATGGGAACCCCTTTAACTGGCTCTTATTCTACGCGAGTTTTAAAGCTGCTGTCACGAAAATCCCGAACTTTCTGATACGGAGTGACTGCATTATTTGGGTAATAGGGCACGATTTGCGATCGTCGGGTTGATCCCTGACGTATCCAATTATAAAATAATTTACAATTTGAGAATAAACGTTTCCAAGCTAACACATATTTAGACAACATTTTTGATTTAAAATCTATATCTAATGCCACCGATAATAATTTAGAGAATTTTAACAATTGATTCGCATCATCAGTCGCCGCATTGAAAAATCTCAACCTAAGTGATATGACAGATTTTATATTATTATATATTGCATTAAATAAATTAAACGCAGTGACGGTGTGAGCACTTGAAACGGAGTACAAGGAAACTAAATTCCCTACGTTTAAAAACCTTGAATTATTTTTATGCGATCAAATCAACATACTTATTCGCACCTCGCCAAATAAATAGGAATAAGGGATGTGACGACCTCATCGCCTACTGGTGGGATATTTTTTGTACAAAAATTATTTAACACCGGTGCAGTCAGTCAACCAAATTAGTGGTAGTGCCCATACTGCATTTGCAATTGAATAGGCCGGCACGCCCGGGGAGATACCACTCTCTCATTTGACACCGACGTAAAGTAGCAGCCCTGCTGCTGCGTTTCGTTCGGTTTGTGAGAGTCCCGGAGGCCTATCCCCCCCCCCCCCCACGTACACTATGAATGCGCAATTGAAGAATTTGTCCACTATGTAGAGTCTGAGGATGATGCAATTACCCTCTCTCAAGAGGTTATCGGCTTACTAAAGACCGGTCAATTTGACATGGTGAAATGGAATAGCAATTCCAGCGCATTGATGGAGACTATACCGGAATCGCATCGGTTACTTTTCGCAATGGAATTTAAAAAGTCAGAACTACATAAGATACTTGTACTATCTTGGTCACCTTATGCAGACTTATTCCGTTTTAAGGTTTTGCAGACCATTAATTAAGATATGCACTAAAAGGACGTTCCTGTCGTACATCGTCAGGTTATAGAACCTTATGTGTTTCATAGGTACTATCACACTATTCGTTAAACTTTTAATAAGAGAGCTCTGGACTCTAAAGAGTGACTGGGATGACGTACTATCCGACTTCATATTTAATACTTGAGATATTTACTATAGTGAGTTGCATTTGCTTAACCAGATCAGCATTCCGCTTTGGGTAGAGATAAAAACAAATAGTACAATCATTATTGTTGAGTTGGGAGACGCTAGTGAGAAGGCATACGGAGCCGTGATATACTTTCATGTCAACAATGACAATAATATAAAATGCATTTGATCTGCTCTAAATCAAAGGTTGCCCCTACTAGGTCCGTCGGCTCTCTCGCTTAAAGCTTTGCACCACGCTGTTATTATCAACATTTATGCATTCTCAGATCCCACGGTTACCCTATGTTGGTTGCATTCATAACCTCAACGTTGGAGAGCGTCTATAGTCAACCGTGTTTCGAAAATACAATCAAATATTTCACTTGATCGGTTCTTTCATATCTCTGGTGCGGACAATCCCGATGATTGTCTCTCCCGGGGTTTGACTCCAGCACAATTGCTTGACCATCCGCTCTGGTTTAACCACTCGACCCCCAAGGAAAATCAATATCAAAATTAAGAAATAATTACTAGGCAAGGCGCGTTCGCGCGTCTTCAATTGTAATGAGGTCACGTCGGCGCGATGTATAAAAAGTTTTATTACTTTACAATCAATCAATATTTTATCATTCTATAAACGAGCATTTAATACTTGATATATCTTTTATTAATAAGGCATTAAAATAAAGCAATATTGTTATAATTTACTTGAAAAAAACGGTGACATGATAACCGACTTTTTCTTACAATTAAATATCTAATAAATACAATCATTATAAATAGACATGACAAATAAACTCACTTGTACTTCCAGTTCACATGAATTCATGTGAATTCATGTGAACTGGAAACACAAGTGAGTTACATATCTATTTCAAAATGCAGTTTCACTAAGTGCCGACGATGAAAAGTATCCAATTTACAATGATTATAAGCTAAATAAACCTGGTATCAACCTTTTATAACAAAAACACAGTATATACACAAGACATACGCATCAGTTACTTTCGGCGCTAAATTGAAATCATTTTATAGACGAAGTAATCATATATATTTACATACTATTTAGTCTGTAAAACGATTTCTATTTTGAATATTTTGAATGAATGATTAAGTGGTTATATTAAAGAGCGTAAGCGACACAAATTCTTCATACTAAAATAGTTGTATATTAGTTATTGAAAATTCAAAATAAAATGCGACCGCGGCTCGATCTGGTCTATTGGTTGTCTCCACAAAATATCGCCGCGGTTCGATCGGGCCTCCCTGGTTCTTTACTGGTTAATGAACCCCCTTTGTTTTATATATCATAAGATAGCAAACAAGCAGATGGGTCTCCTGATGGAAAGAGTCAACCATCGCCTATAGACACCAAAGATGTTAATGGTGCGTTGCTATCCTGTGGCGAGGTCTAATGCCACATGCATAAGTTTACCGGCTACCTTACCCTCCAAACCGGAACACGACCGCGACAAGCACTGACGCTATTGCGGCAGCAATAGGTAAGGCGGTGGTACCAGACCCGGGCGAGACAATGCAGAACTCTACCACCTAGTAGCTACGATGGTAGTGACTCGATAGTCAATCGGTCAACTTTTACGACCTGCCTAGCAGAACGGCAGTTGGCCTATTCTACAAAGGAGGCCGGGACCAACACGGCGTAAACGGGCATACTTAAGGCCAACGCTTTGGCCTGTTACTGTTTTTGAACCGTCGGTAGTTTGAAAACCACCGGAGGAGAAAGTGGTAAACATGGTACAAGTACAGGTGGTAAACAGGTTAGGATTAGAATTACTGTGTCTAGCTGACCGTGTACCTTCTTGGTCCAAACTCTTACACATTGTTGTATATCCGCTTGAGATATCGGCTCGCTCACTCTGTTTTACGCAGTAGTACCCCCCCCCCCCCTCAAAACTTCGCGTTTTCAAGTGCCTAGCGCACTTCAGGCAAAAAAACTGATTTATCACATGTTTGAATTGATTTCTAGCATGTAAAGTGTATGTTTTAAATAGGACTTAAACACTTCTATCGATTAACGTGAGAATTATATACTGAAGTAGTCTTTATTACAAAATAAATTAAGTTAAACTTCATATTTTGGCAAATGTACGGTTTCTCGAAGTCGAGGATTTTTAATTCAAAAATAAACCAGATGACATAATCTTTTTTAATTTTTTGTATATTGCTGGTGAACATATTCTAACCTCCTTGTTCCTCAACAATACACACGAACCTCAACGAACATTAAAAGTAAGGTCCATTTATTTCGCGTCATAGGAGAACAGGTCTTAATGTACGAAGAGATTACCACTGTTCTTACACAGGTAGAAGCAGTTTTGAATTCACGTCCATTATGTCCATATACTCTCTTCCGATACTTCGGAACCACTCGCGTTAACACGCACTCATTTTTTAACTTAATTATATAATTAAGTTTTTCTCATTCTCATTCATTTTTTAACTTAATTATATAATTAATTTTTTAACTTAATTATATAATTAATTTACGGCAAATTTTAACCGTATTTACATGCACCACCATTAGCTAAAGAACGTTCGGATTTTTCTTTATTAGATAAATTATCCAGTCGTTCTGGAAGCGCTGGAAAATAAAATATTTGCATAATTTACAAATTAAAACGAAGTGGAGTAATTCTAAAACTTCTATATCTATCGGTACAGTAGTTGTTATTATTAACGACAATACGCTTTTTCAGTGGCCTCTGGCTAATGTCCAGGAGGTTTTCCCAGGCAGGGACGGGATCGTCAGAGTAGCACGACTGCAGACTACTTCGGGGTGGCATATACAATCCGTGGTAAAACTATGTCTCTTACCTAGCCAATAGGCTGTACCGAATAACTCTTCGCATTATTTGTTCTTTTCGCTTGTGTATCCGTATTTACGGCAAATTTTAACCGCATTTTTACGATTTACTTATTATACTGCATCTCGTTAGAGATTGCCGCGTGTATTCATCACTAAGTCACAGACTATCGCCCGTATTCATAAACAACCCTTACCTAAGTAACGTAGTAACGCTATGCGAAGAACGCTAATTTGCTATGCAATTCACACGACAAGCCATCTGTTTCATAAACAACACTTAAGTATTACTTGCCTGTGAGATATCATAGTGTCGAATACCCAGCTGTGATTGGTTGGCTTTAATGCAGCGTATTTCACACTGTATGTTTGACATATGTCAATTGTCAACAGATCAAATTATCAAAATATTCTAACCACAATTCTATCCTACATTTCTCTTGCGTGTTGTTATTTCAATTAATTTTTATTTACTAATTAATATATAGTGCCTATTATAAATATGGCTACGTTTTGGAATATAAATATAAACGGTGTAAATATTTTGGAAGTTAAAAAAAATTTTGGAATAAATTATGAGTTATGTTGTTCTAATTATTTTTTGTTGGTTTAATCTACTAAAATTTATATAATTATCGAATTCTCCTTCACTTCTGTAATCCACGACAAACACAAATTTAAACTTCAATTATATTAACATTAACCCTCTGGACAATAAATAGGTACTAAATGGGATAACATCTGGACGCCAGATTCGAAAACTGGACAATATGCGTTCTCTAAAATAGCTCGGCGGTCAACTTTACTGTGCGTAGATTTGACAGGACGCATAGTGGCGGCCGGCACTTAAGTATTGTTTATGAAACGCTTTAAACGAGCCTATGCGGTCGCTAACACTATGCAATCTCATAGTATCGTTTATGAATACGGGTGTTAATTTCATCAATTTCCGCACAATGGATTAGTTTCTTCAGTATTGGGCTTGTCACATCTCAAACCGCATGTTAATTTTTTTGAAGGAATCCTTCAAGTGGGAGGGAAAGTTGCGTGAAAATCCGTTCGTCTGTTCACTCCGGCTCTTTTCTTCTTGCATCCATCATATGTTCCTTTCACTTGGAGGAAGAACGCGCCGCTAAATTGCCACGCCACCGCATACGCAGTTCGTTGGACGACTATAGTATGAGAGAAAAGAAACGGAAAAATAATGCGTGCCACCTATGTGACGGGAATATTCATAAATTTTCGTCTATCTCATATTTTCAAACTGAGACAGCTGCGTGATGGGCATTTGAAATCTTTACACAGACACCGAATTTTGGGGCGGTAAACTAAATTCACCTGGGGCTAATCACCTGGGTGAATTAAGTGCTACGCACAGTAGATTTAATGCACCTGGGTGAATTAAGTGCTATGCACAGTAGACTTAATGCACCTAGGTGAATTAACCACAGCTTTCCATTACGTCAAAACCTCGATCGGGTAAACTTAATTCACCTGGGTGCAAGTACCAACAACGTTTCTAGACTTTATGCACCTGGGCTAAGTAGGCACAGCTCTCCATAAACTCAAAGCTTCGAACCGGTATACTAATTCACCTGGGTGCATTAAGTACCTGCACGGTTCCCAGACTTTATACACTAGGGTTAAGTAGGGACAGCTCTCCATACACTCAAAGCTTCGATATTTCGACATTAGATAGTAATTCAAAAATAGTAATTTTTTGAATTACTATCTGATGTCCGATACTTCGTTTGTGAGACCTGAAACATTAATCTAGGTGCGAAACCTAATTATACGATACTATTTGACGATAATTTTCATATATTACTACTAGTGGGGAATTTTTTCAGCCTTCTGATGCTATTTTAAATTTTAATTATATTTTCTTTTGCTGTTATTCCTCCTAAATAATCTATATATATAAAAATCAATCCCTATTTTGCTTGGTCACGACATCACGCCTGAATGGCTGGACCCATTTCGGTAATTTTTTTTTGTTGTGTTTGTAATTATAAGGAGAAGGTTCTTATAAAAGAAAATATTAAGAACATTGCGCGGAAAATTAGAAAATTTAAGAATACTTAACCATCATATAAAGTTTAATCCCGTAGACTTATATAAATTAAGTGTCATGTTGTTTGTCCGCTATGGATTCCTAATATGTAACGCAAAACAACGTTTGCCGGGTCAGCTAGTAAATAAATAAAAATGTGTTTTGCTTGTTATTAAGTTTTTGTTTATACATAGATATATAATATTTTTATATAATTTAGTTAATAACCTAAAGACAGTTCTTACATATAAAGAACTTGCTGTTACTCGTGACTAAGACGTGACTTCATGCTCACACCCAGATGAATTAGTACACCGGTTCGAAGCTTTGAGTTTATGGAGAACTTTGCCTATTTAGCCCAGGTGCATAAGTCTAGAAACCTTGTTGGTACTTAATGCATCGAGGTGAATTAAGTCTACCTGATCGAGGGTTTGACATAATGGAGAGCTGTGATTAATTTACCCAGGTCATTAATATAAAAAAACCCAAGATACACAATCAGTGTGTCAAAAACGTCCTCCAAAAATGAATGCACAATTTTAAATTGTGCACTCATTTCAAATAGAATCGCGTCGGCCGCGTCACTGTCAATTTTATTTATTTTCGTACATTGCTTTGTAAAAACAACTATAAGTCTTGCACTTAAGGTTAGCTATGCAGACATATGTTTTTGCCATATCTATTTCTACTTAAAAGAAATTAGGGACACTTTTGAGTGTCAGTTTTGTTTGGGACTGTGCATCTAGGGTTTTTTATATCAATGACCCAGGTGCATTAAGTCTACCGTGCGTAGCACTTAATTCACCCAGTTGATTTTCCCAGGTGAATTAAATCTACCGCCCCCGAACTTTTGGGATAAAACAACCTATTGACCACCCCGTTGGCTGAGTGACTAGCGAACCTAACAACGAATTGATGGGGCTCGGGTTCAATTCACGATAGGGACACACATTAGTGTAATGAGCATAGATGTTGGTATTTCTGGGTTTGAATATTTTGTATACAGGCTGACTGGTAAAATAGTGTATATAATTAAAGATACAATAGTTAATGGTCATAAGTAAATAATAAAAATAAGAGAATATTACTTAAACACTTATTAAAGTCGACGAAATTAGTGAAATATTCAAAATATGCTATGCTATATATATATATATATATATATATATATATATATATATATATATATATATATATATATATATATATATATATATATATATATATATATATATATATGCTGTGCTTTTTTTTTGCGACTATTTTTTTTTCGCTCCCATCCCGAAATTTTGTTGGAAATACACCCAAAAAAAATCCCTGAAAGTATGAGCCCTTAATATTAATATTAAGTACTCCTACACAGCGTGTGAAGATTTCCCATTTGAAATATACGAGAACTTTCATTCGTTTTTTTTAAATTCCTATAGCTCAGTGGCATTTCATAGCATCGCTTTGACCATGGACGGGTTTTTTTCAGAATTGAATGCTCTACAAAAGTGTCCATTGTCGAATTTTTCATAGAATTCTTGTTTTTTCACTCATTATCTCATAAACAACAAGACATACAAAAAATATGTAAATGATAATTTTGTAGGAAATTCAATTCTCTACAAAAAAGGTCCTTAGCACCAAATCACTAAGATCGATATTTTCTGAGATATTAGTCATTGAAGTTTACGTAGCATTGAATTTCCACAAAATGTTTCCACAACATTTGATTCAACATTTTGTGGAAATTCAATGCTACGAAAGCCACGAAGTGTCCGAAGCCACTTGACTTTATTAGTTACCCGATTCGATATTTTTCGAAGACAGAAAAGAAATTCAGCATGTTATTAATAAAAAAAAAGTTTGTTTCTGGGACCACTGTCTATGATGTCCTTTACATACCGAATAGTTCTTGGCTTTGTAAGGAAATATAATCAATCAAAAGTTCTAAGTATCACCATACCGACACACAAGCAGCGCCTTCTCCACATCCATGGCTATCTTCATACAAACGCGGCGGTTAGGT
Organism: Apodemia mormo; assembly: GCA_036924255.1. NCBI lineage: Eukaryota > Metazoa > Arthropoda > Insecta > Lepidoptera > Riodinidae > Apodemia > Apodemia mormo. The sequence goes on along the minus strand of JAUPFN010000007.1, from coordinate 5,092,551 downwards.
GTACCCTTGAGACTACCTCCGGATGACACCTAACTAATTAGATTATATTTTTTATATTATTAATAGCAAAAAAACAGATTGCTCTCCTGATGGAAAGAGAAACCATCGCATATAGACACCAAAGGGCTTATTAATATTAAGGGCTCATACTTTCAGGGAATTTTTTTGGGTGTATTCCCAACAAAATTTCGGGATGGGAGCGAAAAAAAAATAGTCGCAAAAAAAAAGCACCCTAATATATATATATATATATATATATATATATATATATATATATATATATAAACTATGCACCGTACGCGGGCGTCCGTACAAAACATTTTTATTCAAAAATTAGGTCAATAGTTAAGTACCTCTTTTTTATATATATCAGTATCAGGATCGAGTATTAGCGCCCTCCTTCTGTATTATGTACAATATTTTATCAGTCAGCCTGTATATACTTAATACCTACCAATACAAACACGGATGTCAGTATTTATATACGTATTTCTTATCTTTAACACCCTTAACACAAGCAAATAATTTGCTTAAATTGGGGTTAGAACACAAGCAATTTGCTTAATTTGGTTCGTATGTTTGTATGTTAGTATGTAACGGAAACTTTGCTCATGGTTTTGACCACAAAAAACGTAATTCCGTGGATTTGACGTTGAAGTACGTCAAATCCATGATTAAAAATCGTCAAATTAATTTGAAACTTTGCAGTTTTTTAAAAAACCGATAACAATGTAATAATGTTAATAGTTAGTCCTGTTATCCTTACCGGGATCTTAAGGACCAGTGATTTATTTTTGTCTGATCAGCTATTTTTTTTAAAAAAATGTACACACGCTTTTATTAAAATCAAACTAAATAATGAATAATTTAAATTAAAAATAGTGTAAATACGAAAAAAAGGTTTTTTGTAAAAGAAAGCGTGGAATGCATGGTGTCAATAGATATCTTAAAAAGCAACCTACGCTTTTATTCCAATGCAATACATTTTTTCGTATTTATACTGTTACGTACTTCGGGTTCGTAATTGTAGGAATAGCATAGCGTCACTTATATTAAATCCGTGTATTTACAACACAAATACACACAAGACAAGACAACACAATGTAATACTAAATACTCTGATTAACACTAGTCACTCACTGTACTAACAGACTTAGAACACTACACAATATCACTTCTCGCTTCGCACGGGTCGATTTCAAGTATCGCTCTCGATCGCTTGATAAAAACTGCCCTGTATTTGTCAACATATCTCTATTTATACCCAGGGTAAAGTTCTACCTGTATCCAGAAAAATCTAAATGTATCGGGAAACGATGAATCAATTCTTATTGTAATCAACTTATGATAAACAAGTGACTCATCAATGATTCATTAATCCTAGTACACGCTACTTTCTACCTTATGCTCTGTACCACAAAGTTTATTATGGTATAGCTTTGATCAACTATTTGTTTGTTAATAGGAGTAGCTATCTCTTTCTTTTATTTCTAGATCTCTCCAGCGTTCCAACTCTACACCTTTCTAGATTATTCGTAACAATACTGTTCTTAATTTAAATATATTTTTATTTCGGTTTTTATAAAAGCGTATTTTTTACCTATGCTTTATTTTTTTGCGTTTTCTGTTTCAGCTTAAAGAAGTAACTTACATACATAATATGTACATACAAACTTTACAAGTGCGATTAAGAAATTAAAAAAAATCAATAAAAAGACAAACCAACTTTTATTTTTATGTAGCTTAGATATTTACAATGCCATTTTATAGTAGATAAATTCTGTTAATTCTATATACATATAGGTAGGGCACTGGTCGTAAAATGAAGATGGCGCAATTGTTAGTCTGCTGTTTGCAAACATTTTTTGTTGTTATTTTGTATTTAATGTTTATATACAAATATTCGGTTCCTCGGTGAGGAAATAAAAATCGTCAGACATTTTGACTACACGACTTTTGTTTCATAAGGTTCGAAACGAGCAAATTTATTTGTTCGTTTATATGTAATACCTTATTTGTACCATGGAAATATATTCTTTGCAGAATTTTTGAAGTAATATACGAAATGGTAGTTCTACCAAAAAAATATAGTAATAGACATTTTTCTAAAATAAATTTTATTATAATTTTGGAAAAATGTGAAATATTTCAAAACTTTTAGCTTGCATAATTCTTAATAAATTTTAATTTTAAGCTTTTGTATCACCAAAACAAGCTAATGATCTATCACAGACGCTCTTGTGGCAGCAGAAGCGAAATCATTTCGTATATTTTGGAAAACATATTTTCCAAATTAAAAATCAAGCGGTTGTATTTAGTTTTATTGGGTTTATATTATTATTAACTTATTTTTGGTCTGGTCGTCTGTAAAAATGTGTATAATTACTTACTCATTGAAGTTTTTTTAATAATTTTGTTTCATTTCCTAGGATAGCGAACAAGCAGAATATGGTTGAGGTAATTATTGCTTATAAGATGTTAGTATTGCGTTGCTATAAGTGTAGTGGGTTGGAATTCCTAAGTTTACTGTAACGCTACCCTTCAAAAAAGGACATGCTAGTGACAAGCACAGACGGTATTGCGGCAGCAGTAGGTAAGTCAGCGATACTAAAATCCGGTCAAGACATGAGAATGACTTTATCACCTAGTTAATCGATACGGTTTTAGTGACACGTATTTCGAGTCAATCTATCCTTCAAAGGGCTCTGATCAATATTTTTCCCCTTGTTGGTCCAGGTCTCTTGGTGAAGAATAGATAAACTGCCTTTCTAATCTAAAGATTGCTAGGTATCTCGTAAAAGGTGAGAACAAGTGTTATTAAAATTATGAGTAACTAGTTTTTTTATATTATATCTGTAGGCATATGAGCAAGTATACCACCTGATGGGAAGCGGTCAGCCCATCCTACAGCCCATGGACATTTGAAATACAAAAAAGTTAGTTGCCAATGCGATGCCGGCTTCTAAGAATTTTATTGACCCTCCTCTTAAAAATGTCAATATCACAGCGAAAAAATCATGCGAGATAAGTTATTCCAGAGTTTGACTGTCCGTATAAAGAAAGTAGGAGCAAATCGAACAGTCGTAGATGACCAATCATCAATGTGGTGTGGGTGGAATATCTCACGACGGCGTGTAGTGCGACGGCGGAACGTGGATGCCGGCACTAAATGAAATTGATCTTCAGAATACTCCCCATTATATAGTCGATAGAACACACACACGGAGATCCAATGTCTCTCTGGTGAATGACTGGCTCAAGACCACTTGTAAGATTAGGTTTGTTGTCAAGGTGTAATGCTCTATGTCAAATTTTATCAAATTGGAGGGTTTGATACTAAGGTGCTCAGGCCCGAAGGTACAAACAATACTCTACGTGTGGCCGAATTTGCACTTAATGAAGCATGAGTATATGGCCAAACGTAAAGTATCATCTAGCACGATTTAATATCTCCCTTTTCATTGAATCTGCCTTAGCTTTACCCCCCCCTAAATGATTACGGAACTGTAAGTCCTTACTATTTTGACGCCTAAAATGTTAATACTGTCAGAGATAGTAAGACATGTTCTTGAATAAAGGAGCCTTGATGAAGGGGTTCTTTTTGGTAGGTAACGCACAGGCTTGAGTCTTCAAAGGGTTAAATGAAATGAAATTTTGCTTGTCCCACTATGAGACTCACTCCAGTGACGTCTCAATTTCAAACACAAGCTTATTCCGACTCTCCTCCACCTCTGAGTACGATAAATTAACACGGCCTTTATATGCAACACCCGTACTGTCGTCTGCATAGCAATGAATGCTGTAATTTGGCAGCATATCATTGATATGCAGAAGAAACAGAGTAGGAAGTAGCACAGAGCCTTGGGAGACATCAGCATTTATTGTTTCCGCCTTGGATAATACACCATCAACCACAACTTTGATGCTACGGTCTCCAAAAAAGCTGGCGATCCACGTTTGAAGTTTAGCCGGGAAGTCCGTAAGATGACAATTTGATAAAAGTGCCCAATGCCAAGTCCTGTAAAAGGCCTTAGTAATATCCAGACTGCAATATCTGCAGCCCAGTGGTGAGTAAGGTAGACCAGATCACCGACAGATCGACCTTGACGAAAAACGTATTGCTTGTCCCTTACAAGCCGATGATTTTCCAGTTGATGTAATTTTTTATTACTAATAGACTTCATCACTTTAGAGAGCAAAGAGATGATTGTAATGGGTTTTATTTATCACACTTTTTGGAAACCTGTTGGGATAAAGCAGTTCCAAGCCATAGAAAAGGTACCCTGCTTGTAGGAGGGTCAGGAAAAGTGCGTTAATGCAGGTGTAAGCTTGGGAACGCACGCTTTGAGTAAAATTTCGGGGATGCCATTTGGCCCGTTCGACTTATTGACGTCGAGAGAAAGACTGCTTTACTATATAAGTCTTCTTAAAAGATTTGATTGCTATCCTATAACATAAAATACTAAAAAATAATTTGAACAACTAAGTAACTGAACACATTCTTGGAGATCGGCAGGCCCAAAAATAAGTTATTAATAATAAGTTATTAATTCGTAAAATATGTTTTCTAAGATTTATGCAATGTTTTTTTAAAACTGTTTTGTTTTTGTAACAGCGGTATACCCAAATATAACTCGCATACCACGTATCTTCTGACTGTTTTCGTAAAATTGATTGTGCTACTGGCTGTAAATCGTGCTACGTAATAATTCCTGGTTTTTTATATTCTTAACGTTTTTTTTTTCAATTTTAAAATTCTATTAATTTTTAACTTTTTCTTTAGCTTTTTGCTCCTATTGTGTCAAAATCAACTTAATCGATAATAAATAGAATTTTGATTAAATGTGGCCTAAATTTTTTTAAAGTTTAATTTGTTCTAAATTCTACACTGTAATAACGTATATCATAATGTAATATGTAATTAATAAAATAAATATAATATGTAATTTGTGACTCAAAATATAATTGTTAGAGGTTCAACGTTCGAAAAATGTTTTTTTTTATATCATAAGATGGCAAACAAGCAGATGGGTCTCCTGATGGAAAGAGTCAAACATCGCCTATAGACATCAAAGGTGTTAAAAGTCTACCGGCTACCTTACCCTCCAAACCGGAACACGACAGCTACAAGCACTGACGCTATTGCGGCAGGAGTAGGTAAGGCGGTGGTACCAGACCCGTGCGAGAGAATGCAGAAATCTACCACCTAGTAGCCACGATCGTAGTGCCTCGCGTAGCCAATTAGTCGCCTTTTACGACCTTCCTGGCAGAACGGCAGTTTGTCTATTCTTCAAAGGAGCCCAGATACAACACGGGGAAATGTATGTTACACATATTTTGAAAAAAAAATTCAATTAAATTTAATAACTGGTAAGATTGGCTAAACGATAAATATTTATAACGACATCTCCAATTCGCAATTCACAATCGAAAAATTTTCAATTGTTTTGCAAATGTTTTGAGTAGATTTCAATCTTTACGACTCGCCAGTAACGTACGTACTCTACCTCATAAGTCTCGCAAGCAGTCATGTAACCTCACCAAATCTTAGGTGTCAAGGTATAAAAAATTTATCGATTTTATACTAACAATATTGGTCGTGTTTCAGCGGTTTTACCTTAACATCGGGTAAAACCGCTACCCTACGCGAGTTGTACTACCAGAAACGACTAGTTTATTTTTTCCTTGTTAGGGAATAAACAAAATAGATTTCAATATATTTCTAGAGATAACATGCCTAAGTATAATTTTTCTTTAAATTTTTGTTTGAGGTCGGCTTGCACCAAACTATAAAAAGAATTTTTAAATGTATTTAACCATAAATCAGAAAGCAAATAGTTAATGCTAACCAACCTTAGTAATGTTTATTTAGGTTATAATCTAAACTTAAAAATGTTGTTACTACCATAGGCTGCGAGAGAGCGAGGGGCATACAAATAGACTGAAAAAGAAAGTTGATCGTCATAACGAACCTTTAGTATACATAATAGCTAAAAATATTGTTGTTTTTTATTATTCATGTGCCATTGAAATTGAAGTCAGATTAAATATAGTTTTTTTTAAATTCCATGTATTAATTAAGTGTTATGCTGAACAAAGCAGCATGCAACTGTCATTAAAAATAAAACCACCAATGCCCTACTTACACTAATAATTGTGCGATTATTTATAAATCTATAATTTTATAAAGCGTATCATCTCACTGTTTATTTACGTAAAGGATGTTGTATATAAAAGAAAATGACAAATTGGAATTTATAAGTGTTTCTATTTTAATAGCTCTCGGAAAAAAAATCAAGCTGCTTTAAGTTTTCTTTAGAAATAATTATTAAAATCTACTGCAGCCATTTGGATATGAAGACCTTTTGTTACAATTTATAATCGAATTTGAAATCAAAATTGCAATTTAATGAACAATTCATTAACCCTTTTTTTACCCTTTTCATTTGTGTCTACACTCGATATTCCTTTTCATGCAATAGAAACACTTTAACATCGCTTGGAAGGTATTGTTCAAGTTTTACTTTCTAAAAACAGTGGATACAAAAAACGTTGCCTTGTATAATTTTAACATAATAATAATTTCAAGATTAAGTTATTTAAGTTGACTAATTTCAAAGGCGGCAATCTGTCCTTTTTGAATGGGTTTTTGGTATGGCAAAGAATATGTTGAATCACGACGTATTATCTGTCATTTTTCCATGCAAGATACACATCAAAATCTGAAGTTAGCGTCATATCGAGCATTCTATGATACTTATTTAAATAAAAAATACTCTACCACAGCGATAAAATTAAGTATACACTTTAATTTTGTAACATTAAGGACCATAGCGAGCAAATATAATCAGTTTTTTAGTTTGCCGAAAATTAACGAAAAATCAGACTGCCACCTTTGAAATTAGTCGACTTATTTATTACTACGGTATAATGTCTTGAACAATATAAATACTTATTCAGGCTGAATGGTAAGAGATTGTTAATCTTTTTTCTATTTATTTGCGTCTAAAAATATCAGTATAATATATTATTTACATTACAATTCCGCAAAACATTTATCAGTTCATCGGCAAACACAATGCTTTCTTCTTATGTATTTTCCTTTATAATAATTTTACATTGCACTTTCCACTCATATTTTGTTATTACTTACCGAAGGAGGGTGTTCAGTACTGGATTCTGATACAGAATTGTAAAAAAATGTGTAGGTATTTAAATTTTGAAATTTACGGCCACTCGCGTACGGCGCATAGAAGTTCGTTCGATTTACCGAACTAGCGACTAACGAGTGTTAGTACGTCGTGCAGTGACCATATTTTCTGAATATTACTTTATACACTAATACACTAATTTTGTTGAGGTTTACTATGGGGTTAAGCAATAGTTTATTTTTATTGTTTACTTATTAAAATTAACTACCGTAGTTTTTAATATATACAACAATCTTTTACTAGTCAGTCTGTATAGCTATTTATTTCTTAACACTTTGACTTTATCAATGTCAAAGTGTTAATAAATTATTCAAAGTTGTCCACTTATAAGATAAAAAGCTAGAGCTTTCCGTATGTAATTGATATTCGAAGAAACCTGCTTATTTTCATACATAAAGTTCATTACGATACGTCTTTGCGGCCATTAATTTTAAAATATCTTATTTTCACTGTCATAGGAAAGCAAAGCTTTATTAAAACTGACAAATAAAATAAGACACATGTAAATGACAACCATAAAAGCATTAATTAAAAGAATATTAAAAAACGCCACACCAAACTTCATGTTTGTTATTTTTTCAAACCAAATTTTTCAAATAACAAGATAGACTCCCAAGATACTTCAAATATCAATAAAACTCCAAAAGGGAGATTGGAAATTTCACATATAGAATGTATATTGTAGCTATTAGTACAAAAAATTTTCTTTGAATTGTTAAGTTTCAAATGATATAGCCATGAGAAGATCAAGAACAACTAGTTTAACAATTTTAATTTATTTGTTGTTTTGTCAACAAATTTCATGATTTAATAGTCAGTATATTGATTGGCAAAACTAAAAACTTTATCATTAAGATGATCATTTCCATAAAACTGGATTATTCTTCTATTATTTATAGCGCAAACTGTTTCACAAATAACAATGAAAAGAAACAAAATTAAACAAAATCATTACATTAAACCAAAACTAGTTAGTTACCGGTTACCGGTAGTAGTATTTCAACAGATAATAAACAAATAGTTCTCCTCGTGCAAAGAGACAACTATAACACTTGGATACTAAAGTTCCTCATGGTACGTTGGTAGAAATATACTATCACGATAACTATGCAATCACAATTTAAGCCCAGGTTAAGAAGCTTTACTTAGATTATGGAAGATATTTGATCTGTTACTTATTTTTTTTGTCTTATATGCTGCATCTTTTAAATCAACAGACTAGAGACCTAATAAAATGCCAATTATTCTGTCAACACATTAGACTAATGGATCTTATAATCCTAACCGAATTGCATAGATTAGTACCGACCAATTCAATTACCTGTAAACACGTGCGAAAAAATTCCGATTTTGAATAAGCCACTCGGAGCACCGTGTTCCTTTTTTCCGCGCTTCAAATTATAGATAGAATGAATTTAGTGAAAGAAACAAACATTACTATTCTAGTATAGGTTGTCAATGGCTGTAACTCACCTCAATTCCAAATGTAAGGTCTAATTTTCAATTTGTTTTTTATATGTTACCTTCCCGTTAGGCTATTAATGTTATTATTTTTATATTGCATTAGTGTATCACATATTATGCTGAGAAAAACGAATAATATCAATAAATGTATTGTATAGGTAATAAAATTAATAACTAAATAGTTATTATGGTATATAACTGAAAAAAGCGGACCAACCAACTACTTTGCTATAATTACAAATACCAGTATTTTTTACAGTAACCATATAAAAGTTAGTACTAACATCTAAACAGAAACAAGTTCTGATGAGGAGGGTGTGCAAAATAGAAATTTTATTTTAAACTGTGAATCGGATAAGAATTACATTTTTGACAACTATTTGATAAAAAGTTGTTTACTTTTATCGCCTCTGTGGTCTAATAGTCCGGTTTCAGTGTTTGACTAATCCAGAGCAACGATGTATCTATCAGTTTTTTGATGATAAAATATTTTCAGCTAACTGTGAATGCATTTGCTTCTGCCTACCTCTTCAAGGATACGGGCGCGAAGATACATTTTTAAAGAGTTAATTGGTTTGATTTATTTTATTTTAAAAGGTAGCATTCGAATCTTGGCAGTCGCGGCTACGGGTCATGGCGCATAGATTTGCAAGGACTTGCATATATGTAAAGCCTTCCCATGCACATTCATGAGGCGAGGCATATGTGTTTGTTTGTTATCCACTAATATTTATAAAAAAAAAATGAAATACTATATAATATAAAAGAGTATAAACATATAATTAATATTTTTATATGTTTAGTCCATTTAATCCGTATCAGAAATAAGCATACAAGAAATAATAAAGAAAATATAAATGTAATGCAAAATATCTTAAATGTCTAATAAATAGTTTTGTACGATTAACCAAAAGATTTCACCATTATTGCAACAATTTGGTTTGTTTAATTTTCCGATAAAAAATATGTAGATGGCTCTCTAGATATATAGAGATAGAAATATGTAGATGGCTAGCTTTAGACATTACAAGATGTTAATGGTACGTTGTAATCTTTTTAGCTGATTCGAATGCTATCTCAAGTAAAAGCGAATAGGAGTAATTTGTCGCGTGAAAGACATCAATGGCCTGATCCAAGTTGAAACTAATCTAAATTGAAATTATCGTAGTAATACGATACGATATTATAAAAAATAATATAAATAAAATATGACTAAGTTTCTTACTCAGTTTTTAACTGTAATAAAATATAATTAAAAATTAACGACACCGATATTCTGATCTGATATCTGTTGGACAAACATCTGGACGTAACATTTAATAATATATGAAGATTAGACAAAGTATTAGAAAAACACTTCTATCGTATGAAAATTTATTTTAAAGGATTTTTTGCCTTATTAGTAATAATTTAAACGTATTATTTGTAATCATGATATAAAGTGGCATTCACGCTATGCAAAACTTACAATAATTTATAAAATTTACTGGCACTACATTTTTTGAAATCAAATAAAATGATTTGCTTAACATACTAATATACAAACTATACAATGTTACTAACATATTGTAATAACATTTTAGGAAATAATTGAATCTTATTGGTTACACTGAAAAAGTAATACATAAAAGCACGTATTTTAAACCGGTTCTAGTATTTTTTTAAATACAAACAAAAAAGCATCAAATATGTTTTTCTAAAACTAATTAAGAATGAATTTATTGTAATATCACGTTCCATAATAAAATCAGTTCAAATCCATACTAATATTATAAATACGAAAGAACTCTGTCTGTATGTCTCTTCTTCACGCCCAAGCCACAGAACCAATTTGGATGAAATTTGGTAATAAGATCGTTTGAGACTCGAGAAAGGACAAAATATATTTTTATCCCGGAAATCGCACGGGAACGGAAACTATGCAGGTAAAAACCCTGGAATTTTATTTTAGAATTTTTTTCAAGCGGACGAAGTCGCGGGCACAGCAGTATGAAATATATTTTTCGATGAGTGAAGATTTACAGATTTTTTGAAAATATGAGGAAGACACATTAAAATGTTTAAAATTATTATAAGCACACTATTGAAACCCAGCGAATTTGTAACTGTTTTAACTATTTTTAACATGTTCCTTTATAATCTTTTTTAATAGTATAATTTTTAAAGTAATAAAGTAAACAAATATTTGTCAATTTATTTACAGCTAATTAATTTATATCTATGTTTATTCGATGTTCGGTGTGAGCTGAAGTGGAAATTCAATATTAATAATGCAATCAGAATAATGTTAAAAACCGCTCAAAACGAAAGACCACGGGACTGAAGTGGCAGCGCAACATTCGCATCAACATAACATTTTACAACGGCCAGTTTGACTAAAGTGCGCGCGGAACTAGTTGGCCGCGCCTTAGGTGGTGACAGGGGTAAGGGGGCGGGTTGTCAACTGCTCGCAATGCACATGAGCTTAGACAGTGATGACCAATCTGAAGATATCGTGAACAATATTTTTTCATTTATTGAAAAGAATAAATAAAATACAAATTGAACTTTGTAATGTTAGTTCAGTAATTTGGTAGTTTTACCTGGAAAGTTTTCCGGTAGTTTTGAAAATTGCTTGTTTTATGGATTTCGGTATGCTCTTTTTGAATTTCAACTTTGCCACCTCGTATCTCCGCCACTCGCGCCGCCATATTGAAAAATGGCGCCTAAAAACGGTTTTTTGGGAATATCTCCTTTACGACGCATTTTACGATAGTACATTCGTGTACTAAATTAAATTAGAGGAAATTTCCTACACTTTATGTACTAATATTTTTTTTCATAAAATCAATAGTTTTGGCGTACGAGCGTCAAAAAGTATTATTTGTTCCGTTTTCGTGCACCACCACGTGTTTTTCGTATATTTTTCTAAAATATTCTACTATTGCCGCCGATATTAGAAAAGCAGGTATAAGGGTAATGAGTCGCCTTTGTGTTGGGTCGCTTTCTCTCTATCTATGGGTCTCTTTCTATCTCGACCTTCAACGAAACACGTGTCAGTGGAAGTTACAAAAAGTATTTAGTTCAGGCTGAGTCATCAGTATACGTTTATCGTGATCGGCATTGAAGACACTCTGCGTTGAATGCGTTCAAGAGGAAGGAGCTGGTATTGTGGAGCCCCTGGCCAAAGATGAGAACAGTACTCCTATGAAGCCTGATTTGTGACTTGTAGAGTCGCAAACAATCGACTGTTTTGCCCTGTTCAGAACAACAAGTTTCTTGGACGAAAGCTTTGCTTTTGCCTCCAAATGACCACGAAACGAGATAATGATGAGTTATGGATGTGTATTAAATATGTGTATTATATAATAAAAATCAGAATTATTCAAATCGGTTTAGTAGTTTTTGGGATTACCACGTTCAAACAAACAAACAAACTCAATTCTCAGAATCACTTGATTCTGAACTCTCTGAACTTGATTCAGAATCATCTTGTAAACTTATAATGATTTGGTCCATCATAGTATCAAATTTCATATCATGATTCCAGTATTCCTGTTCATTTTTTTGTACGTGGTCATCGCATTTTTGCCATTGTTCGGCAGAGAATTCGGAAAATAGCCTTGTTAGTATTGTCATTTTCTCGTCCAATGTAGCATTAATGTGATCTCTGGCCAGGCAATTTTTAATATTTGCCCACACAAGCTCGATCGGGTTGAGGTCTGGATGATATGGAGGTAGTCTGAGAACAGTATGACCTGCAGCTTTCAGAAGTTCGTCAATCTTGAATATTTTTTCTGATTGGGTCGCATTAATCAACCTCAGGAGTTCAGCTTTGATCATCGTGGGAGAAAATGTTACATTATGATTTTGCAACCAGTTCTACATATTAATTTTCAAACTGGACATAGTCGGTTTCTTCTCAACTTGCACACAATGATAGGCAGCATTATCCATAACTATGACTGAGTTAGGTGGAAGTTTAGGTATTAATTTTTGATCAACCCAGTTGTAAAAATTTGTGGAGTTCATGTCTCCATGATAATCCCCCGTTTTTGAATCTGATTTAAAAATTAGCAAAGCATCGTCAACTAACCCGTTCCGGCTACCAGCGTGAACTATTATCAAACGCCTTCCTTTGCCTATATCTGTATAAATTCCAGGCTCTGACGAAGATTGCCAACATTTTTGGACATTGTGACTTTGGTTAACGTAAGTTTCGTCCAAAAAGAATATATTTCGTTTGTCTTCTCTGAATTTTCTTATAGCCCTCATATATTTCACTCGCCATTCAACAATATTTGGTCTCTCTATTAAAAGGCATCTCTTAGATTTACATTTTTTAAATGAATATCCCAGTTTGTGCAAAAGTGTTCTTAAAAAAGTCAATCCGCAGTCTAAAATATTATCCTCTTTTAACACAGCATTTAGTTTTCATAGACTTGGAATTTTTTTCTCTACCGTATAAAACTGATTTATTTTTCTTCTTATCACTGCTAAATCAAAGTCATCAACTTGTATTTTCTTTTTTATTTCTTTTGGTCTACGTGGAGAACTAAATCTTGCTTCCCCTGTATTTTGCAACGATTTTTTACTTTCAGCAATCACTCTCCTAACACTTCGTTCTGATATCCCTGTTGCTTCTGCTACTAGTTTATGTATATTCGCATCAGTTTTATATTCTAAACTATTGACATCGGCTTCCGTTTATTAAAAAATGTATGCACTTTAAATATTATTTCCTTAGATAGATTGTCTTTTTATCGGCGGACTCATCTCGCTATTGCAATCTTATGTGCGTTTTGTCTAAACTAGCTGGAACTTTCAACGCGTGTTGCCGTCGCAAAGTACGGCGCCGCACTGAGTAATGACAGCAAGCGCCCCTGCCTCTCCGCCCCACCGTTCACATACCTAAGGCGCGGCCAACTAGTTCCGTGCGCACTATAAACCCTAATATGAAATTAAATATTTTTCAACACGTTTAGAATATACAATACAAGCTGATCCACGCAGCTTCCCTCGCAAATAGATTAGCATGTCGTTCATATAGTTTTTCATATTTTCATATAAGTTTTCATAATTTCGTACAAATTTCATCCATTATTTCAGCCTTGTATAGGTTTATTTTTAAAAAAAGTCAGCCTATGATTAACCCCGAAACTTTAAATATACTTTTTTTTTTTAAATTTATTATTGAATAAAAGAAACAATAGGTACATTTGACTATAGTAGCATTAGAAAAAAACCACAAAGGTTTATGTACAATACTACACATTACTTTTAAATTAACTTAATATGTGAAATAAAATAGACGCGGATATTAAGTCTCCTAGATTCAAACTCAAATCAAACTTCTTGAAAACTTTTCAAGTTATTCAAGAAGTATGATTTGAGTTTAGCTTTAATATTTTTTCGTGTAAAGGTATTTATAAACTCAAATGGCAGTTTATTTAGCAAACGGGGAATCAACCAGCTAAATGTTCTTTCCCCGTATACATTTTTTGCGCGCGGCATACAAAACCGGTTCGTAGATACAGCTCTTGTACATACAGGATGTTTAACTAATTTCTTTAGAGATTCGTTAAAGAAGTTTTCCTTAATCAAATTATACATAAACTGTGCTTGCACGGGTAGTATTTTACAATGTCTGAAAAGGCCTAAATCGTCATATTTAAATTGAAGTCTGATTTTTGGGGACACTACATTCTTTAATATTTTTAACTGCAATCTATAAATTTGATTAAAATAGGAGGAATACGTTCGCCCATAGCTGCTAAGCCTATACCGAATATGAGATTCAGCTAGCGAGTTATATAACATTATTTTGACTTTGTATGGAATACGATCTTTGAGAATGACTAAATTTGCCAAAAATTGTCTCAGTTTTCTACAAACATATTCAATGTGATTCGACCAGTTAATTTTCGAGTCAATCGATAAACTGAGGTAATTTTGAACTGTTACTATGTCTATAAGTGGGCAAGAGCATCTATTCATATTCGGTGCGTGCAGACAGCCATGATTATGGGCTATTAACTTTTGGACTGGACTATGTTTAATGTAAGGGGATTTTATTATTAATAACTTTGTTTTATTTGGATTTACTACCATACCTGAATCATGACACCATTGGATCAGAGCGTTCAGGTCAGGGAAATCCCGGCTTTAGGGAAATGGTCGCAGGTTCAAATCCCGCGTGTCGATATTTTTCTTTGTTGTTTTTAAGGTTCGTTCAGGTCAGACTGCAGAAGGTCACGAGCCTTCTGTGGGTCCTTGTGGCTCGTTAATAGGCAAGTATCATCCGCAAACTGATAACAAGTAGAGTTCTTAATGCAGTTATTCATGTTATTAACGTAAGAGAGAAAAAAGAGAGGACCTAAGACAGATCCCTGCGCTGTGCCTTCATTTGATGTTATAAGTTCACTACTTATGCCAAAGATTATTAAAACCGGGTCAGGGCTAAACCCAGAAAGCAAAACAGACAGACAGAAGAAAAAAGATAGACGGACTTCGGCATTTATAATATTAGTATGGATTGAGTGGAATATAAAGGAATTTTCTGAAAGTTTTACAAACATAGAAGAAAATTTGAATATAATGTTTGATAATTGTTAATGTAGGTGACAACAAATTGACATACCTGTAAAATTTAAATTTTAAAAAGTTATAATAAATAAAAAACACATTATTAAACATGAAATAAATGCAGATTGAAAACGTATATTCTGCTTATAATAAAGATAAAACAATAAGGTTCGAATATTTCGTAATATTAAAATAATATTGGAACTAAATTAAGAAAATAAAGGAATTTTACCTGTCTGCATACTTTTTGAATAAAAGAGCACGGTAACGTATTATTTATTATTCATATCATTAAGTTAAATAAAATAAGAATTTGTAATATTTTTTTCTTTAAGTTATATGTTTCTAAATTAATAATTTGTACACTGTATATTCTCCATTTTTTACGCATTCTCATTCTTTTGGATTTGCTGGAAGAAATCTATTAAAGGGATAAGCTCGCCTTTTGTAAATGTTTGTAAATATGACTTTTAAGTGTACAATTAAGTATTAAATAAATAAATAAAATAAATAAATGTTCAAAGGCACAAAGGAGGCACAAGAAGGAAGGCAAAAAGAATAGTATATTTATTACAAAATGATTACACCTCTTTACCTGTTTGTACTTTTATGTTCTGTGGTTAAAATTTATACTTAAAGAATCAATGAAAATATTTCTAATCAGATATTTTCAATGACAATAAAAAATGGCTTGTTAAATTTTAGCTCTAAAATTATAAAAAGGCACTTTAACAATAACACCAATTAAAATTGCATCATTATTTCTAGTCATTTTATCGTAAGTATTTGCTTTTAATAAATATTCTAATTATTTTAAAGGAACTAATGTAGCTGTACTATTTTTGAACTCAAATTTTATATAGCAATCTAATATTACATACAGATTTGATTACTGTTATTTTTGGTTGTTGCGAATAAAATATATCGCAAAATAGAAATACCTTTGCCGAAATAATTTCATTATTTTCAGGTACCTATAAGATTACGGCTAATTTTATTTTTAGTATATCTACATATGTTATAGTACTTAGCTCATTATCTTATTGTTTTTGGAATAGTCTATTCAGCTGATATGGTTATGAGCTAACTGGTTAAAAATAAATTTAATAACTTCCTATCTATAAATGGACCACCAGTAAAGCTCAATTGAATTAAAGCCTTAACTACAATTGTCTTACGTTCTTTATTACATTTCTACATTATAACTATACACTATAACTTAAACTAAAGCAGATTTTTTTCATCATCACATAACATCAGTCTCAATACATCGGCTAATTCAAGGTAATCAAGTCATTTCTTAAGTATGCTTTCAAAATCTAAATCTGGACCATAAGCTGCTTTAGCGGTACGTCTTGTTAAAAAGACTTGTCCATCTTTTACAAAATCTCCACACGTTTGATTAACTTCATACGGAATATCATCTATAATTCCATTTATTCCACTATCTTTATCTTTATTATCTAATTTCACTAGTTCATCCGTAATACCATTTATCTTGTTAGCTATGATACCATTTTGATGTTTTTCATAATCTCTTGCAGCCATTTTGATTTTATAGCTCTTGGAGTAAAAATTTAAAAACAAAATGAGGAAAATAATTATATTTGAAGAAATAAAGTACGTAAATCCAGAAGCGTATTGACAGCGAGGCGAATTGTGTGTCCATGCGCAGTAAGTTAACATTAAAATGAACTGGGTCTGAAATGAAACAAAAAATTATGAGTATAATTTTTTATATGCTCGCTCGACACGATCATTGTAACTGTACTACAATTATTAGTGAAATGTAACAAGCATTAGAAATTTCATATGATAATTTAAATGTAAATTGGACTTGGGCACAAATTTTTCGAAAAGGAAAAAAGAAAAAAAGGAATCCGTACAAATTTTTGTTCAAACCAAGAAAACAAGGTTAATACAATTCATTCATAATTTTGACTTCGATTTTGTTTTTATTAAACTATTTATAAATGGTTTTCTGATGTTCCCTTACATAGTGCGTTACTTTTTGTACAATTTCATGATTTTAAGTCAGTGCGACCCATAGTTTTTGATTCTGGTGTAAAATTACAACACATGCAATATAAAAGTTTCGTATCTTTGAACTACATTAACTTACAAGTTTATTTTTTTACAGCTGAAATAGACCGTAAGTCCGAGTATGATAATGAAATCAAATAAATATGACATTTAATACTTATACATAATCCTGAGTAATAGGGTTTTGACAGATAGACATACGGACAGATGATAGTGATACGGGTTTCGTGAAAACAGAACAATTTGTCCGTTCTATAGGAGGATCTTGGGGCTTCAAGAGTCTATACCAATTGATAAAGCTATGTCTTTTTCCGAAATGACAGTAGCTGATAGCTTAAGAGGCTGGCACAATGACAATATGCTCCAAGGGCCTCCAAACTATGACCCGTGGGCCAAATCCGGCCCGCCAGTGCCATCAATCTGGCCAGCGATAGCTTAAGACTAGTGTCATCAATCCGGCCCACAACAGCCAATGTTTTACTGATGTTACCATTGCAGTAATAAGTTGAATGGAAGATAATGAAAAACAGAATGATAATTACACGGTTTTATTTACTTACAAGGTAAAACTTTTCGACAGACATGATGACGCAGAAAACTCAAATTAAGTATCTAATCTTAAGTATATTAATAACTAACAAATAATTAAATTGAAATTAATCCCACTAATAAAATAAAATAAACCCTAATGAGATTTATGTGTGATTTCCCACCGACAATTGTTTGTAGTTGTGAATTAATTTTAGTTGTATTAATTATTGAAAAAGATTTGAGACGCTCATCGGTTAATTTAGATCTTTAAACATTCTTTGTGTACTTCATCTTGAAAAACATTTTTTCACCAATTACGTAGTACCAAAAACAGAAAACAACCCACGAGCAAAATGCAAATTATCAAATTGTGGAATTTCTTATAAAATTCCAATAAAGAAGATTTTTATATTTTTTCTTAAACTTATCACTGCCCTGGAAATCAATAATTTTCATTTAGACTTCCGGAGCCACAGTTTCAATGTTAGAGTCAAAAGGATTTTGAAAAAGCTTAATTTCTTTTGCAATGACATCAAAGTCTGAGAAACGAGTATTAAAATTTATCTTTAAAACACTCAATTTGACACACAGGTAGATAATGACCTAGAATAGCACATAAGCTACAGTTTATCTCGGAAAAATTAGGTGACCCCACGGGATTTGCCAAAAACTTTCATGATGCAGGGGGCTGCACGTTGCAGCTAGTATATTTATAAATCTGTGATTTGAAATTGCTTGAGAATGCAATAATTTTAATAACCTCTTCCCTAGGTGGAAACAATCGGCGATGCATGCATGGTTGTATCAGGATTACCAATGCGGAATGGAAACAGGCACGCGGCAGAAATAGCGCGCATGTCGCTTGCTTTACTCCGAGGAGTCAGGGTTAAAACTGTCCCGCATAGACCAGGCGAAAGGTTACTATTACGAATCGGAATGCATACAGGTAAGACTATACAAATTTTTCAAATTCGAATGAAAGGGTTTTATGTTTCTCGGAACCTAATTCATGAAGCGCTATAATTAGCCAATTTAGATTTTATGTCGAAAGTGACATCACGTTGGAGCAACAATTTTCTTCGTTTAATATCAAAAACTTAAAAGAGCATATAGATCTTTGTTGTCTTGACTTTAAAAATCTTGTAAGCCTAAGGTTCTCGAACTATTGACACAATTTTAATATATTTTTTAATAGTCAACCTTGTATATTATATGGGTGAATGTTTTGGTCATTGTAACTGGAAACCGGTGGATATATATTGAGAAAGTGGTTGATTTGCGTGAAATCTTGTAACTAGCTTTCACGAAACGAAAACTAAACTAAAATTTCGACTGCAAAATAAAAGGGAAATTCAGCTCTTTTAAACATGTGAAATATTCAGCCACTCTACGTGGCTGAATATTTCACATGTTTAAAATTTGTGAAACATATTTTACGTAATTGCGATTGAAATAGTATTATTTTATGCCTGACTGATTTAATATTTAATAACGAATTGATATTGTATAAATCAGGGAGAAGCCGATTTTCTCCTTGCAATCTCAAATTCAATTCGTTCATATGATTGGTCAAATCGACATAGAATGCTAATTTCCACAGCCATTCACTATTTTCTAATGTGGCACAAGGGCGATCCTTCTTATTAAAAAAATTCGATATGTGCTAGAACTTCAAGAAAGCGCTTAAGGACTTTTCTGCAATGCAAAAAAAAACTCATAGTATGTTTGCTTAGGTGGGCAGAAAAATTAAAATTTTTTTGGCCCTTGGAACCCACCGAAAAAAAATATATGGTCCTAAGGACCCCTGTGCTAGACCAACAAAACTTAAATTATACTCGTAACTACGAGCTTAACATATCACTACTCCTCCCTCGTGTTAGTCTAGGCTTCTTTGAAGAATAGACCAACATGCAACGGTCGTTCTGCGAGACAGGTCGTAAAAGGCGACCGATTGGCTAAGCAAGTCACTCTACCATCGTGGCTACGAGGTGCATTGTCTCACCTGGGTCTAGTACTACCGCCTTACCTATTATTGTCGCAATAGCGTCAGTGCTTATCACTGTCGTGTTCCGGTTTGGAATGCAATGTAGCCGGTAAAGTTATGCATGTGGCATTAGACCTCCTTAGTGTCTATAGGCGATGATTGACACTTTCCATCAGGAGACCCATCTGCTTGTCTGCTTTTTTATTATAGAAAAAGGGGGCAAACAGACAAGAGCCTCACCTGATGGCAAGTGATTAGCGCCGCTCATTGACAACTACACTATCAGATGAGCTGCAGTTGCGTTACCGGCTTTTATAAGAAAGACTAGGCTATTTTCTTTATGGTCTCTAAGTTGTATCCGTTCCAAAAATCCCTGTCGGTAACTGGTTTCACAGAGGAGTAGTGTGGGAAAAAAGTGCATCGAGAATCTCACAGTTGTGGATTTCCAGACATCGAGATGGTGAGGATGAAATTTTGAAATTTATCGCGATGTCCGATTGCGAAATTCAGTGGCAGGAACTAATCTTAACAGTTCCTCGGAACACTCCCCACGATAAATCCAATAGAAGATGCAGAGCGAAGCCACATCTCTTTGTAATGCCAAAGAATTAAGCCAATCAAAAATAGTTTAGCTGTTGATGATTCGAGCCGCTCTACGTTGAATATGGTCAAAAGGAAGGCTGATATTGAGGAGACCCCGTCCACAACGAGAGCAGCACTCCATGTGAAGCCCATTCTATTTATAATAAAATTGCTATCTTGTGAGAAAAAAAAAACTACTATTTGGATTTGCCAAAAAAAACTATAATCTATAATAATATTATAAATGTGAAAGTTTGGATGTTTGTATGGATGAATGTCTGTTACTCAATCATGCCAAAACTACTGAACAGATTTCGATGAAAGTTATCAAACGGGTAATTGTTGACCTGAGATAGCATATAATCTACTTTTAACCTCAGAAAAATTAGTTTTTCTCCTAGGATTAACCAAAAACTTTTGTAATGCAGCGGACTGCACGCTGCAGTTAATAAAAAGTATACTGTAGGAATTAAGTAAGAAACGCATGGAATTTAAAAGAGATATAGGCTGTAGCAAAATAAACAGGAATTCAAATTCCAATTTTCGAAAATAAAATTTTTTTAGATTCTCCACGTCTTGAGTTCCTAGAAAACGTTTAAGAATATTTTTATGATGATGCCGGTATGATTATATGTATTTATATATGTATAAATAACTCAAAAAATAAATGACTGATAATCTTTAAATAATTTTATCAATCGATTTTGAGTCTTCTACAACAATTCAGAGGGGTACTACTTGCACCTGCAGTGGAGAATCCCCCCCTGGGCGTCCGTGCTCTGGATTCAAGCCAGATCAGGGATGCTCAGGCTGCCCTGCGTATTCTGGGAGGGCAAAATTGCGCTCACAGACAACCCTGTCCGGGGCAAACAGAGCAAGAAGGCCATGGCACCCCCTACCACACTTACTGTGGATTTCTGTAACATCAAGGGGCTTCATTCACACCTGGACGCCGTCCACTACCATCTCGAGACGGCGAAGCCAGCTTTGCTCTTCTTGGCCGAGACACAGATATCTTCTCCGGCTGATACTTTCTACCTCTCCTACCCGGGGTACAAACTGGAACATTTCTTTGTACCGCAGGCTGGCGTGTGCGCATACGTCAGAGAAGATATCTGTTACCCGCGTCTCGGCAGGCTTGAAGATCAGGACCTATCCATCCTCTGGTTACGCGTAGCTTGCGACGACCATCCACGCAACTACGCGTGCCTATACAGGTCCCATAGCGGGAATACTGAAGTTGACCGGCTCGTCGAGCATTTACAAATGGCTGTAGATTCCATGTTAGAGCAGACCCCCTCCGCAGAGATCCTGATCTTGGGCGATTTTAATGCCCACCACACCGAATGGCTATGTTCTCGCACCACCGATTATGCGGGAGGTCTGTTCACGATTTTAACTTGGCGTATGGTCTAACACAATTGGTAACCTCGCTTACGCGAGTTCCCGATGTGGATGGCCATACGCCTTCACTGTTGGACTTCCTGCTAACCTCTCACCCGGATCATTATCAGGTATCGGTAGACGCTCCACTTGAAGCGTCGGACCACTGCCTGATTCAAAGCAAAGTTCCGGCATACGCTACACGCGCCCATCACGGTCTCCTTTTACAGGCTGTCGTCGCGTTTGGTACTATAGGTCAGCAGATTGGGACGGGATGTGGTCTTTCTTTGCGTCCTACCCATGGGCGCGGTTGTGCTTCTCGCTGGATGATCAGAATGATGTCACTGAATCTGTCGATGTTCTGGTGCTGCAGGGTATGGAACTTTTCATTCCATCTTCTGCGGGGCCCATTGGTGGCAAGTCTCAGCCTTGGTTTAGTCGCCACTGCAAAGCGCCTGTACGCCGAAAGCAGGAACGCTACCGAGCTTGGGCTGCTGCGTCGGCATCTCGTGATGTAAAAACTAGCGCATTACGAAAGGAGTACAACTCTTCCTCGAGGTTCTTCAAAAGAGCTATCGCCAAGGCAAAAGCGGAATACATTGGCAGAATTGGTGAGAAATTAGTTCGCCTTCCCCCGGGCACTCGTGCGTTCTGGTCTCTCGCCAAGGCTGTCTTAAGGAATTTGTCCCAGCATTCATTTCCATCTTTACACAGAGACGGTGACTCTCTGGCCCATACCGCTAAGGTGAAAGCTGATCTTCTGGGCTCATTCTTTGCAGGGTGCATGCTCTGATCTAAAACCTGTCAATGCTGGTGTTCCCCAAGGCTGCGTGCCAAGAAATAGTGTCGGCGATAGACACTTTCTTTTGCATATCAATGATATGTTGCGAATTAGTAACATACACTGTTATCCGCTCACACCACCAGCCACTTTCGCATTTTTTCTAAAAACACACGGACCGTTACGCGCACGCGTTCCGAGTCCGTTCCGGTGGACCGTGGTCACAAAAATGGTTTATGAGTTGTTTGGATTGAATCCGATACTGTAAAGCGTATATTTTTTAAGAGGTCTTGAGCACTGCAATATACTGGTGTTAGAATTGTTTAATTAAAATGGCTTAAGCTACAAAATAATTCAGGTGTAACATGACACTTTGAGAAAAATATGAATACTTGTTAGTCGAGGATTTTTAATTCAAAAAGTAAATCTATGACCTATGCTTTTTATATTTTTTTATGTAATTGGTAAACATATACATACGGAAAAAAAATAATCAACATATAATATAGTACAAAAATATTTATTTACATAAATATTAGTATTTTTTTTAATAATTCATACATAGTTTTTTTCGTAATTTTTAAATAATTTATTTCTTTTTCAATTTTACAGCTATGTTATTTTTTTTTAAATATTGTTTAGGATATTTCACATTCACATCATATGTTTTTTTTTTGAGATCATAGATATCAACACTAAAATTTACGAAAACAAATAAAAATAGGTACCGTCATACCCAAAGCGCTGGTATCATCAAGTTGATCTTTAACGAAATATATGTTTTATTAATCGATATTTACGATTTTTTGACAAAATTATTATCTAAACTGTTAGATCTTGAACTAATCTTGATTATAAATAAAGTTTACTTGTTGATTAATATGCAAAAACACTTTTAAATTAACTTGTATCATAAACTGCAACCAACACATAACACACAGCACGAATCAAAATGGCGGACTAAGTTCTTTTATTTTTCCCCAAGAGTGTATTTGGAAAACGAATGCCAATTTGATGTTATTCTGTACAAAGTTTCGTTCGAAAACGATATAATACCATAGAGTATTGTATTAAAACAGATAAATAGTGAAAATATTGTTTTTTTGGATGAAGTTAGCGTTCGTCCCTATAGAGACCATAGTGTATTAAAATTTTCTCCAAGGTCTCATTAGTTACCAAAGTGAAGTGAGCGGTTATGCGAACGATAGTACTGGTGATGCTACATACTCCAGCCGTAGCGTTATTTCTTGAGAACACGTTGAAGAGGGCCGAAACAAGCTCGTGTCTGAACTCGAGAATCGACTAACCGATGTCTCAGAATGGGGTCATCAAAACCTTGTTACATTTAACCCCAAAAAGACGCCGCTTTGTGCGTTTACCGCTAAAAAACACCCTTTGTCGTATCAACTCGGTTCGAGAACTCTCACCTGATAGCCTCAGCCAGTATTGGAATACTGGGAGTCGATATATCAAAAAACGATCAGTTCCGCGGTCATTTGGAAGGAAAGGCTAAACTAGCCTCCAAAAAGTTTGGCGTACTTAGTAGAGCAAAGCAGTACTTCATGCCAGCTCATTGCCTTTAACTTTACAAGGCCCAAATTCGACCTCACATGGAGTACTGTTCTCATCTCTGGGCCGGAGCTCCTCAGTACCAGCTTCTTCCTCTTGATCGCATTCAACGTAGACCGGTTCGAATCGTCGACGATCAGGATATTTCTAATCGTCTTGACTCTTTTGCGTTACGCGAGATGTAGGTTCGCTGTGCATCTTTTACCGCATGTATCATGGGGAGTGTTCCGAAGAGTTATTCGGACTAATTCCTGCAGCTAAATTCCATCATCGGACATCGCGTGAAAATTTAAAGCTCCATCCTCACCACCTCAATGTCTGGAAATCCACAACCATGCGCTTTTGTCGGCTTATTAAAACGAGCTTATTCATTCTTAAAAGGCCGGCAACGCAGCTGCAAGACTGGTTGCAGTTGTCCATGGGCAACGGTGATCACTAACCATCAGGTGCACCACCTGCTCGTTTGCCCCCTCTGCTATAAAAAAAAATATTTAGGGAGTCCATAATAATATTTGAATATTTAATTTTTTTTAATATTTTCCCGGAAAAACTGATATATGACAGTTTTTACATTGACATTCATATCAGACAAGTCGGAGATACCTCTTTGTACGCTGAAAACAAAAAAGTTGAAAACATAATTCGATAAATTAAATATAAAATATAAATGGTTTATAAAAAAAACAACAACGTATTTCATTTTAAATACCATACCTTAAACAACTTAACATCACCATCTAAAAATATTAAAAATACTTTAATAAATACATATTATTTCCTTATAGGGCGTTTTAAATGTTAAAACGCGCATTTTAAAATACCATATAAAACTATAAGTATAGATATCCGCATATTCGACACCTATTGTTTGTAATTATTACACTTGTTCTCTCATTCGATTTGTATAGGTAGCGAAATGCATCAAATAAAAGAGAAAATCTGAGCCTTTGAGTATATACCTCCAGAGAGAGCATTCTTAAGCAACTGGCAATTAAAAATGTCCTCAGAAAAATCTGCTTGTGTGAAATGTCAACGAGTGTCACTTGTGTACTTACAGTAATCAAGCCACGCACACTAACGTGGTTGGTGTGCCCAACCTTAATTTTTTGTTAACCCTGCTTCCAATATGTAAAATGCTATAAAAGTGAAGGTTAAAGTAAATATTATACATCCGTATTTAATTTAAATAGATACAATTTCAAAGAAAGCGTATAAATTGTTATACGATTTGGATTTGAAATTTTTGCAGGAAATGTAACTTAAGTTTCTGATGCAGATGGAAAGAGTCACCCATCGTCTATTGACACCAAAGGTGGTAATTTGTTGTTGCTATCTTGTGACGAGGTCTTAAATGTCACAAGCATAAGTTTAGTGGCTACCTTACCCTCCAAACCTGAACACGACAGTGACGAGCACTGATGCTATTGTAGTAGGAATAAGTAAGACGGTGACACCAGATCCGGGTGAGACAATGCAGAACTCTGCCACCTAGTAAACGTGGTACGTAGTAGACTCAGATTATTTCCATTCAGTTTTACATTGCTATTTACGTGCCTTACATGAAGCAACGAGAATTTAACACTATTGATTTTGTTGTCATTTTATAAAATGTATTTTTGCCGAACCAGTGTACTACTTTTGATATTGCATTATTCACTTCATCATACTTACCACCTCTTCTTTTCACGTTGAATAAAATTGAAGTGACACCAGCAAATATATATGTGTATATATTTATAGAAATATATATGCTACTTCGAGGCATGAGTGTATTAAACCGTGCCCCCTCGCTCCGTCCGTGAAGAGTATATATAGAAGGCAGTTCTTAAAAGGCGAACTTTGGACTCAATATGTCACTAACATCGAGATTACTAGTTGGCAGAAATCTGCAACGTCTCGCCCGAACTGCCACAAAAGAGCTGCATCATGATTCATGCCTCAAAAGTGTTAATGTTTTTCACTTTCGTATTACAGTTTTGAGTGTAAGGTATCCGGCAATACCATCCCACCCCGTCACATGGATAACGTCGCACTAGAAACATATTTCTTTCTTTCCTTTAGCAGTGCTATCTGCTAGTTTATTTATCAGTTATTTAAATTTTCATAGTTTTTCTTTATTTTCGGTATTTAGATAGAATAATATTATACATATATTATATCTATCTACATGTTATTACACAATTTTATTATGATTTACCAAGACGTACTTATATGAAATGTGTTACCCATTTTTTTGGAAAATTATCGCAGTAATAAACCGACAGGACTGAATCGGATTAAAAACTCCATTTTCTCATATATAATTGTAATTGTAGAACAAAAATCGCTTTATCGCCCAATTATCAATCTGGATGTGTTATATATCTATGATATGAGCGTTTGGAAAATTTAAAGCCATATATGTAATAAAAAAATGACATATTTGACATATCCTTTATACGTAGGGAGCGTCGTACCCTTTTACGTGGATGGGATGAGATGGGATGCCATCTGGTCCGTTCGACTTATTGACATCGAGACAAAGTAAAGCTATAGAGGATAATGGTTAATTATGTACTATTGGAACAACAAACACTGGAGTTTGTATATCTTTGATTTGCTTCTAGTAGGGTCGGAAGTTATACCACTGATATAGTAAGAAGAGTGTGTTCAGAGAACAGAGTGAATGGGGAGCGTTAGGGAAACTACTTCAAAGCTCAAGTTGGGATGCCCGTTTTGCCCCGCGTAATTTTCTGCTTTCTCCAACGCAACTGTTATGTACTGAGACCTGGGTATGTTCGAAAAGGCATAAAAGTTGACTTGAGACCGTTACGAAACATCTGTGATGCAACTCTAGCGGATCGCGTTTGTAATACCAAAGTGAGAGGGATTGGGATTGAAAGACAGTGTTCATATAAAAA
The DNA here is from genome assembly GCA_036924255.1 of Apodemia mormo. NCBI lineage: Eukaryota > Metazoa > Arthropoda > Insecta > Lepidoptera > Riodinidae > Apodemia > Apodemia mormo. The sequence goes on along the minus strand of JAUPFN010000007.1, from coordinate 5,065,539 downwards.
TGAGAAAGTGCATTCTATGTTGGTTCAGAGATATTAAAAGAATGGTAGATGAATGATTAACAAACCAGATATTATATAATGCAAATGTGGGTGGATGTAGATACAAATTAGTCGAGTGCTGTCCGAAGGTAGTGTCAAGAGTCTCCGAAGCCCGCAAAGTTGTAAATGTGAAACAATCAAGGAAAGTCTATCTTGATCATAATGCATGACATTCAATTCCCTTTACCTACAACTGAAGGGATTTGGCGTGAGTATATGTTGCTGTAATGTACTTTAATTTTAATTTAATTTTACACATATAATTTGTTAAATTTATTTATACATAATATGCTTGCAAAGTACCCAGAATGCTATAATGCAAATATCACATTTAACAATTACAATTTTTTATTTGGGATCAACGAAGCCTTTTTTAAGAACATAAAACACCACACATAGACTTTTTTCGAGTTAGAAAACAACCAATGTCCGATTCTCTTGAAGACGTTTCGGTTACTAAAGATAACGTGTGTTGAGCAACAAACTGTGTTTTTGTTTGTAAGTAAAGAATGGTGGGCGTAGATAGATTATTGTGCCGTGTTATAATAATAATTAATAATAAAAATGATTTATTTTCATTAACTCATACTCGGGGACCAATAATTTAAATTAAGCATCATTATAAGGACAGATATACTCACAAGTTGCATTTTGGTGACGTATTTCTTCCACCACAGATACTTCTGGAATCTAGGTCCTAGTCCTGATAAAAGGTAATAAGAGTACATCACAACGTGTACAATTGAGTTGAGTAAAGCCAAGATGGCACCGTCACCTCCGGCCGCAAACTTCAGGTAACTCCATGAGTAGAGAGCCATTATGACGTGGTGATAGACATGAAGAAATGTTATCTGGAATTTTTAAGAACATCACTTTTGTAAAGATTTAAGAATAAATGAGTAACACCACGATAACTCGAACGTCGTGAAATTTGATAGACGAATAATTAATTTTTTTAGCTTTGAGCACGAACTTGTTCCCATATTAAACTGCCGTTCTACCAGGCAGGTCGTAAAAGGCGACCGACTGGATATACGAGTCACTACCACCGTAGCTACTAGGTGGTAGAATTCTGCATTTTCTCGCACGGGTCTGGTACCACTTCCTTACCTGTTTCTGCCGCAACAGCGTCATTGCTTGTCCAGTTTGGAGGGTAAGGTAGCCGATATGCATGTGGCTTTAGACCTCACCACAAGATAGCAACGCACCATTAACAACTTTGGTGTCTATAAACGATGCCTGACTTTTTCCATCAGGAGAATCTGCGTCCATAAAAAACTTATTCTGTCAAGGAACTGGCGAAATACAGGAGTTGTAATGAGGGTCCTTAAGCAATATTAAATCTATGCCATTACCGATTCACTTTATTGCAGCTCACGTTATTGTTGAACACACGAGTAATTGCTCTAAGTAGGCTACATTAATATGATAAAAAATAGAAACTTTTAAAGTAAACGGCCTTAAGTTTTATATTGGCATGATGTGCCAACGGTTTTATCATATGATGAACATTGTAGTGGTACTATTAATTATTATACTAGGTTATTTGAATAAACACGCATCAGAACGGTTTTTGGTTTATGAATATTTTTTCTTTTGTAAAAATCGATTATTTTATGCCGACTGACTGCTGAGTTACCTTCAATGTTTAAGGACTTGATAGTTGGCGAAAATATCGTCCCCGTAGAGTGAAAATTAATTAAGTCGAGTTATGTATTTCTTTTTTTATCTTATAATATTAATCAGCGTTTCCATCTCTTTATCACCGTCTCACTCTGATTTCTGTAGCTGTTATAGTTTTTGAGTTATAAAATGCGAAAATTCACTAAGTAATTATTATGAACATATAAACATAAAGAGAATACATTAAATACGCATGATCAATATTTCCCTAATTTATATGTAGTATAACTTGTTCACATAAATCACTAACTCAATTTTGTTAGTTAATAATTCAATAGAATCATTTAAAAGTACAAATTAACTAACGATCTTTCACTATCAATTGGACTGTAATTCATACAAAAACAATAATGCAAAAAACGATCACGCAGTTTTAATTAATTTTATTGTATGGGTATGAGTGACTTTGCTTCTGTTTCGAATAATAATGATATTATTCAGTTAATATTTGTACGATTTGCTGTGCGTTTTGTTATATTTAAGTATTTATAACACGAGTTTTTGTTATTTTAAAAGTGCGGACAGGTTTTTAACTTTCCGCTACGTTAGTAATACAAGAAAGTTCCTGATTTTGCCCAATTTTCGAAAATCGAGTTTTCACCTGATCTCCACGTTGAGTCACGATGACATCAGTATGCCTGTATGTGTGTATGTAATAATCTCATAACCTTTTAACAACTTGACCGATTGAAACGCGGTGGATGGCATTCGATTTGGTTCCGCCAAATTTAGGCTTCCTGAAAATCTGATCCGATTTAACTTGGGGGATTTTGAGAAATATTAAAACTAGCTAAAAAAATTGGCGTAACAATGTTTGTTTAAATTAACTTCCAGATTAATATACCAATTGAGGACAAAATCTAATCAGCTGTTTTCTTTAAAACCTGTGTTCATTGCCGTAATATGCATCAAAATTGGTATATCCGTTCGGGATATATCGTTGACAAAAAATGTAAAAAAAGTGTTTTTTCCACATAATTTCCAGATCTTTAAACCATAATCTTTGAACTTCTACAATACTTTGGTACTTAAAAACCGCCGTCGAATGCTTTTTTAAGAATCAAAATCGAATCAAGTTTTCGAAAGTTACAGCTTTTTAAATAATAAAATGATATTGATTGTAATTAAATTTTTAAAATAATCTTCAGACTAAAACACCAATTGTTTTTAAAATCTAATCAATTCTTCCACTTAAACTGCGTGAAATACCATAAATCAGATCAAAATTGGTTGGATCTGTATATCTTGGAATAAAATTAACGGCAGGTGAGGTAGTACAGAAATTGCTACTGCAACGACCTGGTGGGTTGAGCAATAGTTAACGGATAATATAAAATGGCATTTTTTTTCATCCAAAGATCTGACTTGTCATTGGAAGGAAGTCATAGAACAAAAGTAATTAGAAAGTGGATACACGCATATGGAAGTTGATTCCATACATAGCGCAAATGACAGGCAACAAAGACGTACGCCAGTATATTCTGTAATCGACTGGAAAACGATCATGCGTAATGCACGTTAAAAACGACACAAAGATTAAATACCGTGTTGGTCTGGGCTCCTTTGAAGATTTTTTGCTTTTCTGTCAGGCAGGTCGTAAAGGAGAATGATTGGCTATAAGTGTCACTCACATCGTGACTACCGAGTACTTTTTATCACCGTCCTACCTATTCCTGGCGCAATAGCTTCAATGATTGTCAATATCGTATTCCAGTTTTGAGGGTAAGGTAGCCGGTAGATTTATGCATGTCAAATTGCCATTCCACCACGCGGATAGCAATGCACCATTCACATCTTTGAAGTTAAAGTTACATCTTTGAAGTCTATAGGTGATTTTCTTCTATCAGAACAAACATCTGCTTGTTTGCTATCTTATAACAAAAAAAACTCCAGCTTATGTTGTAAAAGACAAAGGAGAAAACAAAATAAAATGGCTTTAAAATTTACGTTACGCTACGTTTTGAAAAGCAAAACAAATGGCAAACAGAGTAGGAGCGCTCTTACTCTAAGTATGCCATTTTTGACAAGTAACCATTATCTGTTTCTCTTACTAGATACTGATAAGAGCAAGAAAGTAAGAAACTTAATGCAGAACAGGGTATTTATTGGTAATCAAAGAAAATATACGATCTATTCCATTCCAAGGATGTGTTTTTAACTATACCTATGTATATCTGTATCCTATACGCCTATACCTATATCAGAGGCAAAAAAGAAATATCTTTTGAATTTATGCCAAAAAGGGATTATTTCCCAAGAGTTTTATCCATGGTACAGATCTTTACCTTCAAGAAAATATATCGTAAGTAGGGTCTTGGAACATGATGCTAAAGAACAAAAAGTATATATAATAAAATCGTAAGAAAGTCAATGAATGTCCGGGGTAAACTCAAAAAGTACTGCATGGATTTACTTCATGAAAGTCACAAATTAGGGGTTTTTCGGGCCAAGGAATCGATTTATCTAGGTTCCAGGTTCAAAAAAAGCTCGGTTCCCAAGATATGGGTATGTGAAAAACCGTGCAAAGCTCGGTCAACCAGGTACAGAAAAAAATTATTTATTCTATAGGAATCGATTTATCAAGGTTCCAGGTCCAAGAAAAGCTCGGTTCCCAAGATATGGGTAATGTGAAACACCGAGCTGAGCTCGGTCAACCAGATTTTAATATTTTATTGTAGGAAAAAATAAAAGATATTGCAACAGAAAAAAACTAATCTTATATTTTTTTAAGAAGCGGTAATAAGATTTCTGTAGTTTGCACATAGTCCGTAGTGTGTTTAGTGTACAAGTAAGATTAAATTGTCTAAGCGTAGTTTCTTAATTTTTTGTCTAATTAGTCACGTTAAGTTTACTTATCTCAAGATTTTTTCTAACGGTAGCTCATTTCCGTGAGAATAATCACTAACTCAGGTCGATAAATTAACTATCTCATAAATACGTCAACAGATACGTGGAGTAAAATTCACCAAATATTTATTCATCAATTCCTACTAAAGTAAAACTTTATTTTTTACAATTATTGTTTGGGTTAAAATCTATATTAATATTATAAATGCGAAAGTTTGGATGTTTGGATAGATGTTTGGATGGATGTTTGTTATTCAATCACGCAAAAACTACTTAACGGATTTGAATGAAATTTGGCACACGGGTAGATGATAACCTGGAATAGCACATAGGCTACTATTAATCCCGGAAAAATTAGGTATCCCGCGGGATTTGCCAAAAACCTTATAATGCAGCGGGCTGCACGCTGCAGCTAGTATACAATATTTTCTTCAAATTGGTATAAGAATTTTGAAAATCTATCTCTTCTGTAGTAAGTTATGGCCATTTCAGTTTTTCGAACTTTCAAATGCGATTACCTCGAAATACCTCGAACCATATATTATATACGACGATAACGATATATGAGAAAAAATAACGCTAAAAATAAATATTAAAATACTTCGTAGTAAATTTAGTAAACAGTACGCCGAGAATCCTATATTTATCTGCGCCATCCTTGGACTAATGAGGTTGAACTAGTGAGGAACTTGAACTAGTGAGGTTGAGTGCGGGTGGTGGTGGCGGCGTGTCCTTGATGTTGACAAGCGTGGCATACTGAGAGAGTTATAATATCCACATTTCACTTATTTTTAGAGAAATATTGGTCAAAAATAAAGCCCTTAATTTTATTATTTAACGAGAATCGAGTACCGAATACTCTCCAAGTATGCAAGGTAACTCACCAGTCAATCTGTATATCTGTTCAGAAGTATTCCCTAGCACATATCAAGTTCTAAATACATACTATATTTGGAACCACGTAAAATTGATCAACATTGTAAAATGTAAACTTCAGCTATAATGATAAACACATTTATTTAATATATACGTAAATATATTTTGCATCAATATAATCGACGAAATTGATCAAAACGCAAAGAAGATTTTTGCCATGTGGTTCAGATTGTTAGTGTTCCGGTCTTAGACAAGGTCACTGGTTCAAATCCGTGTCGAAAATATATTTGTTAAGTAGTAGAGGTGTTATGTATATTTTACCTTTGTGTCATCAACATCCTGTGAACTACAAGACGACCCTAGTCGTTGTCATCATTGCAAGAATTTTTTTAATCAATCTATATAGTCCAAGATCCCAGAGCTGCCAGACGTCACGTATTTTCTGACGGATGAAATGTGGACGATAGAGTAGGGTTAGTATGTACTATGATCGTATGCCTACCTGCTAGCTTGGTCAAACGGCCAATTTCCAGGTATCAGGTAATCAAGGTACATAAAAACATTACTTACTTCACATAAATTCTCCTGACTGATTTTCATATATGTTTTCGAGTGTATAGTTAAAAATAAATTGTCAATACTCCCAGACACTTTCCGTCGGCCATATTGCTTGACAGACGCTTTAAGGGTCTCAAAATAATTAGTTAACTTCACGTAAATTCTGACGCTCCATTTTTATATATGTTCATCCGACAACAATTTTAAAACCTTTGACAAGAAGACAGACCGATTCAAGGGGCCAATTCATCCCCTAAACTAATTTTTAATATCTCTGTGAGTGGGAGCGCTAGAGATCTACGCGCATGAGACTGAGTTAGCCCGACTGCGCTGTTAAGGCCATGAAAATTACTTGAACAGATATTTTATAATTTTTAGAACTTTTGTTGACAAGTAAATTATGGCAACAAAAATAAGAAAAAAATTGACCTATAATAAAAAATACTAAAGTTAGCCGACATTTTTAATATTTTTTTTTCAATTTATTAATTAGAGCTAAAAAATATTTTTTTAAAAATAACACTTATAGTTTTTTAAATTTTTAACAAATGAAATTTTGTTTTTAATAATTTTTTCAATTAAAAAAAATTCTAATAATTTTTACATGTCGGCTAATTTACTTCATTTTTTTTACTAATTATTTTTAATTAATATAATTTTTAAATAAAATAAAAAATTGGTCAGGTGACAGCTAACTTTATTGTAATTTAAATACCCTTTTGAGGCCAACAGCTAAAGTCACTCCCAAATAAGTATTCATTGTTTTGCCGTACTCCCTTGATTAATATTGTTCTGTGCTGCCGTGTCTGTTGAGTACAGCTGTGACTATAGTAGCAATGTGTGTAAAAATGTAAAAAAAAATTGAAATATTCCCTTAATACGTTCACAGGCTTATGACTGACAGCTTTTTGGAATTTTTAATATATTATATTATATATAATTAATTTTTAATGTATTATATTATATAATATATATATTTATAATGTATTATAATATGACCCAAATCTCAAAGGACTAATACATTGTATACGTATTCACGGATTTACACGCGTACGCGTGATACTTTTAAATACTCGATACTCGTAAATACTCGATACCCTCTTGCCTCTTTGACATTACTAAGTTGTATGTGTAATCGGGGACGCGTACGCTTACAGTACTTCTAAATACTCGATACTCGTATATTCTACGACTGAATACTTAGTTTGAAGACTTCTTAGTTGAAACCTAGTATAGAAACCTGATCCCGTAAATACGTCTCATCTCTGCTTAACAGCTCAGTCGGTCTCACTCAGTCTCATGCGCGTAGATAATGCTCTCGCGCTCCCACTCACAGAGATATTAAAATTTAGTTTAGGGGATGATTGGCCCCTTGGATCGGTCTGTCTTCTTGTCAAAGGTTTTAAAATTGTTGTCGGATGAACATATATAAAAATGAATTTACGTGAAGTTAACTAATTATTTTGAGACCCTTAAAGCGTCAGCCAAGCAATATGGCCGACGGAAAGTGTCTGGGAGTATTGACAATTTATTTTTAACTATACATTCGAAAACATATATGAAAATCAGCCATGAGAATTTACGTAAAGTAAGTAATGTTTTTATGTACCTTGATTACCTGATACCTGGAAATTGGCCGTTTGACCAAGCTAGCAGGTAGGCATACGATCATAGTACATACTAACACTACTCTATCGTCCACATTTCATCCATCAGAAAATACGTGACGTCTGGCGGCCCTGGGATCTTACTCTAATAACTTCTACGCTAATATTGTAAAGAGAAAACTTTCGTATTTTTGATTTTTGTATTTTTCAATCGATGGAGGTTTTCAGTTTGACATATCTAATATTGTTAGAATTTCATAATATTAGAATATGATGGTTTATTTAGGCGTCCAAGAACGTGTACTAAATTTCGTAAGTGTATGTTTGTCCACGAATTTCCTAGGAACTATAAATCATATCGAGTTAATACTTTGATTCCAATCAGATATATTCCAACTCAGGTCAAGTTTCAGCAAAATCGTTTCATAGTTTTTCAGATATAAATGTAGTTGATATTTGAAGTCGGTTTAATTTTTTTAATTGCTATTATTTGTTTGTTACAAATTAACTCAAAAAACGACTGATCCGATCTTAAAAACTCTCACCATTTCCAAACTCTCTTCTTTCTCACTTTTTCGCTAAATAAATGTTTCTTTCTTTCTTTCTTCTTTCATTAGAAAGCTACTTTTTTGATGAAGCAAAAGGAAGTAATGATTTTCGCTCACGCTAATGAAGTTGCGAGTTACAGCTACTATAAACATAAAACATTTTTATTTTTGTATATTTGTAAAGAATAAACTCAAAACTTCTGGACCGATCTTAAAAGTTCTTTTACCATTAGAAAGATAAATTATCCAGAAATGACAAAAACCCGACTGTACAAAAAGAAATAATGATTTTAGGGTCGCAAGTGACAGCTAGTTTTTAGTATAGCCCTAAGATTCCTCATCTGTGAACTTCGCAGCAATAGAGTCAACCAAATATTTTATTTGACGTTTTGGTAATTTTGTTTCATATAGATTTCGATAAAAATTAACCAGATTCAAGATCACGGCCTTAGAAGTGGTTAGTGACTTAAGAGAACGAATAAATGTGTAATAATATTTTGTGCAATCACAGCTAACATGCGGACGACTCACGAAAATGTCGAGTAGTCAGTGACTGGCAATGTTAACGTTAAAACTATGGGTTTTAAGTTGAATATTGTAAGGGCCTAGAAACATATAGGAGTTCTCGTTAGTAAAATGGAGTAATAGTTGAAACTTAACAGTAACGTAAAGAAATAAGATTGATCATTATTAAGATACTATTATGCCTTGCAATATTTTTTGTGTTCTGAGTATATCATTTTCAAGCCATTTCCTTGTTCCGAGTTTGTAGATAACGCTGATTTTTGTTATTTGTTATTTTTAATTAAAGTATATACTTAGCCATAAATAATTAGTGCTGCCCATGAGAACTACGCTTATCACCTTGTAGCTCGCTAATTAAACATAATAAGCCTAGACTCATGTAATTAAAATACCTGTTTATTCTTCTTCCTTAACACAAAAAATATCGTATCAAGCAGTTCCGTGAATTTCGCGAAGAAATACCACCATCCAAGATCTAGCAACTGAAACAAATATCTATATATTAAAACGTTAAGAAAAAACTTTGTACCCCTTCTTAAAATAATTACGTGAATGGAAGTGTATGAAATTTGACACTGTTAAAATTTACTTTGCAGAGTACTACAGAAACCTGTTTTTTTAAATACTAATTTAAGGTTTTTTAAATACATATTACACTAGCTGTTGCCAGCGACTTTGTCCACGCCGACTTCGTTTACTCCGCACAGCACCGCCCACGTAGGTGATAGCGTGATAATATGTAGCCTATATGTTGACCCGACCTGTTAGTAATATTCATGTAAAATTTGAAGTAAATCCATACAGTATTTTTTGAGTTTACCCCGAACATACATATAGACAAACAGACAAACAGACAAACAGACAAACAGACAAACAGACAAACAGACAAACAGCCAAACAGCCAAACAGCCAAACAGCCAAACAGCCAAACAGCCAAACAGCCAAACAGCCAAACAGCCAAACAGACAAACAGACAAACAGCCAAACAGCCAAACAGCCAAACAGCCAAACAGCCAAACAGCCAAACAGACAAACAGACAAACAGCCAAACAGCCAAACAGACAAACAGACAAACAGACAAACAGACAAACAGACAAACAGACAAACAGACAAACAGACAAACAGACAAACAGACAAACAGACAAACAGACAAACAGACAAACAGACAAACAGACAAACAGACAAACAGACAAACAGACAAACAGACAAACAGACAAACAGACAGACAGACAGACAAACAGACAAACAGACAAACAGACAAACAGACAAACAGACGAACAGACAAACAGACAAACGGACAAACAGACAAACAGACAAACAGACAAACAGACAGACAGACAAACAGACAAACAGGCAGACAAACAGACAGACATACAGACATACAGACAGACAGACATACAGACATACATACATACAGACATACAGACAAACAGACAAAAATTCTAAAAACTATATTTTTGGCTTTGATATCGATTGTAGATCACGCTTCAAGTATTTTTTTTTTTAAAAATATTCAATGTACAGTTTTGACTTTCCCACGATTTTATTATATGTATAGATTAGAAATTAATTAAATCACCAAAAATAAAACTTAAGTACATTACATCATTACATTCATATAAAATACATGACCATACATACATATATATATATATATATATATATATATATATATATATATATATATATATATATATATATATATATATATATATATATATATATATATATATATATATATATATATATATATATATATATATATATATATATATATATATATATATATATATATATATATATATATATATATATATATATATATATATATATATATATGCTTGTTTGGGTTAAAATCTATATTAATATTATAAATGCGAAAGTTTGGATGTTTGGATGGATGTTTGTTATTCAATCACGCAAAAACTACTTAACGGATTTGAATGAAATTTGGCACACAGATGATAACCTGGAATAGCACATAGGCTACTATTAATCCCGGAAAAATTAGGTATCCCGCGGGATTTGCCAAAAACCTTATAATGCAGCGGGCTGCACGCTGCAGCTAGTATACAATATTTTCTTCAAATTGGTATAAGAATTTTGAAAATCTATCTCTTCTGTAGTAAGTCATGGCCATTTCAGTTTTTCGAAATTTCAAATGCGATTACCTCGAAATACCTCGAACCATATATTATATAGGACGATAACGATTACATCATTACATTCATATAAAATACATGACCATACATACATATATATATATATATATATATATATATATATATATATATATATATATATATATATATATATATATATATATATATACATATATACATATATACATATATATATATATATATATATATATATGCTGCTGCGTTTCATTTGGTTTGTGAGAGTCCCGGAGGCCTAAACCCCCCCCCCCTCCCCGCACACTATGAATGCGCAATCAAAAGAGAAACTACCCCAGGGGGGTACCACTTGCACCAGCAGTGGAGAATCCCTCCCTGAGCGTCCGTGCTCTGGATTCCAGCCAGGTCATGGATGCTCAGGCTGCCCTGCGTATTCTGGGGGGGGGGGGGCAAAATTGCGCTCATAGACAATCCTGTCCGGGGCAAACAGGGCAAGAAAGCCATGGCACTTCCTACCACGCATACTGTGGATTTTTGTAATGTCAGGGGGCTTCATTCCAACTTGCCAAAAGCCGAATGGCTTTGTTCGCGCACCACCGATCTTGCGGGGAGGTCTGTTCACGATTTTGCCTTGGCGTATGGTCTTACACAACTGGTAACTTCGCCCACGCGAGTTCCCGATGTGGATGACTATATGCCTTCACTGTTGGACCTTCTGCTGATCTCTCATCCGGACCATTATCAGGTATCGGTGGACGTCCCACTTGGTTCGTCAGAGCACTGCCTGATCCGGAGTAAAGTGCCGGTTTCGCGCCTATCACGGCCTCCTTTAGCAGGCTGTCGTCGCGTTTGGCACTTTAGGTCAGCAGATTGGGACGGGATGCGGTCTTTTTTTGCGTCCTACCCATGGGGGCGGTTGTGCTTCTAGCTGGATGATCCGAATGTCGTCGCTGACTCTATTGCCGATGTGGTGCTGCAGGGCATGGAACTTTTCATTCCATTTTCTGCGGTACCAATTGGTGGTAAGTCTCAGCCTTGGTTTGGTCGCTCCTGTAAAACGGCTTCGCGCCGCAAGCAGGAGTGCTACCGGGCTTGGGCTGCAGCGTCCGCATCTTGTGATGAAAAAACCAGCACATTACGTAAGGAGTACAATTTCGCCTCGAGGTACTTCAAAAGAGCTATCGCCAAGGAAAAATCGGAAAACATTGGCAGAATTGGTGAGAAATTAGTTCGCCTTCCTTCGAGCACTCGTGCGTTCTGGTCTCTCGCCAAGGCTGTCTTAGGGAATTTCTCACAGCCCTCTCTTCCATTCTTGCACGGAGACGATGACTCTCTGGCCCATACCGCAAAGGAGGAGGCCGATCTCCTGGGCTCCTTCTTTGCGGCCAACTCGACTCTGGATGACCAAGGGAACGCACCGCCTACCATCCCGCAGTGTGATAGTTGTATGCCAGAACTACAATTTCGGCAATCATCTGTGCGTAAAGCACTACTTTCCTTGGACATCCACAAGTCGAGTGGGCCGGATGGCATCCCTCCGATTGTGCTAAAAATGTGTGCTCCAGAGTTGGCACCAGTATTAACACGCCTATTCCGACTCTCCTATTCACTCGGCGTGGTACCGAATTCATGGAAGACAGCTTTGGTGCATCCTATCCCTAAAAAAGGAGATCGCTCTAAGCCGTCTAACTATCGGCCCATAGCCATAACCTCCTTGTTCTCCAAAATTATGGAGACAATCATCAACTCTCAGCTCCTCAAGTATTTAGAAAAGCACCAGCTGATTAGCGACCGTCAGTACGGTTTCCGTCGCGGCCGCTCAGCTGGTGACCTTCTAGTATACCTAACTCATCGATGGGCGGAAGCAGTTGACTTCAAGCCTTTGATTGGGTATGGCACAAAGCGCTTCTCGCGAAGCTGCCTTCCTATGGGCTTCCTGAGAAATTATGAGAAATTATGCGAGTGGATCACCAGTTTTTTGGCTGACCGGAGCATCAAGGTCGTTGTCGACGGTGCGTGCTCCGACCTTAAATCTGTCAATGCTGGTGTTCCCCAAGGCTGCGTGCTATCACCGACAATGTTCCTTCTGCATATCAATGATATGATGCGAATTAGCAACATATATTGCTATGCGGATGACAGTACTGGTGATGCTACATACTCCGGCCGAAGCAGTATTTCTCAGGAACACGTCGAAGAGTGCCGAAACAAGCTCGTGTCTGAAGTCGAGAATCGACTTACCGATGTCTCGGAATGGGGTCGCCAAAACCTGGTTACTTTTAACCCCAAGAAGACACAGCTTTGCGTGTTCACCGCAAAAAAGACGCCCTTTGTCGTATCACCTCGATTTGAGGATACTCTCCTGACAGCCTCAGCTAGTGTCGGAATCCTGGGAGTTGACATATCGAATTACGTTCAGTTTCGCGGTCATTTGGAAGGCAAGGCTAAACTAGCCTCCAAAAAGCTCGGTGTGCTCAGCAGAGCGAAACAGTACTTTTTGCCGGTCCATCGCCTTCAACTTTATAAGGCACAGGTTCGGCCTCACATAGAGTACTGTTCGCATCCCTGGGCTGGAGCTCCTCAGTACCAGCTTCTTCCTCTTGATCGCATTCAGCGTAGAGCGTTTCGAATCGTTGACGACCAGGCCATTTCGAAACAGCTTGACTCTTTGGCATTGCGCAGAGATGTAGGTTCTCTCTGTGTCTTTTATCGTATATATCATGGAGAGTGTTCCGACGAGTTGTTTGGAATAATTCCTGTCGCAGAATTCCACCATCGGACATCGCGTCAAAATTTAAAGTTCCATCCTCACCATCTCGATGTCTGGAAATCCACAACTGTGTGTTTCTCCCGACACTTTTTGCCTCACACTACTCTGTTGTGGAATCAATTACCGGCAGGGGTATTTCCGAACGGATACGACATAGGGACCTTCAAGAAAAGAGCTTACTCATTCTTAAAAGGCCGGCAACGCAACTGCAAGACCTCTGGTATTGCAGATGTCCATGGGCGGCGGTGATCACTTACCATCAGGTCCACCTCTTGCTCGTTTGCCCCCTCTTCTATAAAATATATATATATATATATATATATATATATATATATATATATATATATATATATATATATATATCTATATATATATATATATATATATATATATATATATATATATATATGTGGTCCAAGGTAGTTAAAAAAAGGCAGAACAACGTTTGCCGGGTCAGTTAGTAAATAAATATTAACGGACAAACTACACTTACTGATCTAACCCCAAAGTAAGCAAATTATTTGCTTGTGTTATGGCTGTTAGTCAACGATACTAATACATAGAAATACATATATAAATACTGGAATATATTTAATAAACACCCAAACCCGAAAATACATACATTTATGCACATCACACAAATGCTTGTCCCCGTCAGGGATCTAACCCAAGGGGTATACCTACTATTTTTTTACGGTTAAAGTCTGCTGCCACACTTTAGATTTTGTTGTTTAGTTTATGGTCGAATTTCGACCATATGCTGATCGCTACTAAATATTAATGTACAAATAACAAATTAATCTAATATGGGGGATATACCTGGAAAATAGATTTTATTCCATGTTGGTCTGACCCCCTTTGAAGAAAGGACTGTCTGCGGTTCTGCCAGGTAGTTTGTAGGAGACGAACAATTGCCTATACGAGTCACTACCACCGTGGCTCCTAGGTGGTAGAGTTTTGCATTGGGTCACCCGGTCTGTTATCACCGCTTTACCTATTTCTGCAATAGCGTCAGTGCTTGTCACTGTATTCCAGTATTTCAGTTTAGAAAGCTACTCCAGTACCTAGTGTGCAAGATAGGCAATTTTTAGGAAACCTCAATCGAGCAATCCAATGTTCACTGAGTAACTTGCGGACCAGCGCAGGTAATCAACTACGTATATATGCCGGTTTTGGCCCGTTGAACGACTCATGTTTATTGATTCAGGCGGTACTTTGCGGAAATCCTTTATTAAACAGGTGAAATTATTCAAATTTGCTATTATCCGCGAACTGTTTTATGTATCTTCCGCGATGGTACCAACAAGAAAGACGTCGGTTTAGTAAATGGATATGACTCACCGATGGTCCGGACAAAAAGAAGACCCCAGCGGCACAATTATCTACCCACATCCACCACACTTTTACATTCACGTCCACGCTGGCACCAAGCATAAAGGCACACAATTTATATATGTAGGTACTCAATGTACGTTTCACTTCGAAACCGAAGAATCTTTAGGAGAAACGAACATTACACCTCACTCTACGCGAATGTAAGTAATACGAGTGTGAGTATTACGAGTAATACGAGTGTGAGTATTACGAGAAATGCAAGTGAGAGAATTTTACTAGCTCTTGTTACCTGAATCAGGTGGAACGTTGCAGAACTCTACTGCCTAGTAGTTACGGTGGCAGTGACTCTTTTAGCTAATCATTCACCTCTTATCAACTGCCTGGCGGAATAATAGATGATTAATTCTTCAAAGAGGGTTCAGACCATGAAGCTGTGATCTACAGGCAGCATTTCTAATACCTACTTGAATCACCAGTTTAACTGCTGCCATCTTCTGAGGTCTCACCTTCTCTTTCTAACACTGGTGTATAAAAAGAGATGTTGAGACCTCATAGAATGAGATATAACGTAGATATTTGTTTCAAGTGATTAATACGAGAGCTAGCTCCACTATACCTAATACTTCATGGTCCAGACCAATAATGGAGAACAGATCTCAATCAAATCTGACAAAATAGTATCGCATCGCATTATGTTTTATTTTTTACATACGTATAAAATTGGCTATTTTAAACGTGGAAAGATCTCTCAGGAATATTTACAAAGTAAATTTTCAACTAGTGACATTACGAACAATATTCTGTCTTTCAAAGTCATTTATTTTTTTCTCAATAGTTTAGAAACCTTAACCAAGGAATATTTTTATCGGTGTCAATAAAAATCATCTCATAATTAAACGTCAGATTATACACACAATCAAAATTCCTAAATATCCATGCAATATGCACTGTCAAAACACTAGTATTAAAATGTAAGCATGTTTTTCCAAATGAAATATTAATCACGTTGTAATTGATTTTACACTTTAAATCGTCGGCACTTGGTGAAATTCCATTGTTACAAGTCCAAACTAGGTTACAATCACTTGTACTTTAATTTTACTACAAATATAAACTTATAATTTTAGATTAATCGACCGGTTTCGCTTTTTAAAGCATCTTCAGGACGTAATATTCTTTACTGACAGTTTAACTTAAAGCAGACATAAACAAAGCATTAAAAAAAGTTGTGGGTAAACTTAAATATAAATATACTCTGTGTTCACGCCTGCACACAATGTACACCACAACTCAATAACCAAATAATTGCTTTTATAAAATTGCAGGCGTATGTCATATTTTATGCACAATTTAAAATGTACTATCATTCATATTCACGCCTCCAAACAGCAAACATTAATTTTATAATACAACAGTATTTGAGTTCAAAACTAGTTTTTTTTGAATTCCATTGGGCTCACTAAAGGCCCAAACATTGGCGACCGTGACAGGACAAGTTCAAAATCAAGTCAAGAAAGTATTATCTGCAACTTCGTGACTCGACATCACCGCCCGGCAAAAGGACGGATTTCGAGACATTGCCAAGCAGTTCCAGAGCCCTACGTGCCAGCTGCTACTTTAGTTAAAACACAAAGAAATAGCGGAACAAGTAAATATATCGATGTGGAAGAAGAAATAACGGGACTTTGCCGAGATCATCGCCGAGCAGTGACGCATCTAAAACACCACCTCGCAGCAGATTTCACAAGTTAAGTGCCCTCCCTTAACACCACTATCCATCTTAAATCCATCCACTATCCCTAAAATAACACATTAAATCTTAAATTTCAGTTGTGCAAATCGACTTACAATTATTTTTCGGCTACCCACATCAAAACCAATTATTAAAAAGTTAATTTATTTTTGCAATTTTTAACTTGATAAATTACGTTTCACGCCAGTTTTTACGCGATATTTAGTGGTTTTTTGTCAACTAATTCCAGGTTGGCGGGAACGCCGATTGAGTGTTGACCTTCGACCTTCAGCTGTCCGAGTTGACTTTCTTGGTCTACAGATAACTGCCTGCGACTCCTCGTGTACCGGGTATCACCGTGGATTGACGTGAGACGGAATATTTCATTATTTTATCACCTTCCATACGTGTAAATTGTTCTGTGATTTATTTCACTAAATTTACATTTATAACTAACTATTTACAAAAAACTAATTCTATATTTTCAATTTTAAGATGTCTTTAAAGGATAATACAACAGATTTCAAAATATTAAGTAGTTGTACAATGAAAGATTTAATTACAAAACGTAGTTCTATAAAAGGACAAATTACAAAGTTTAAAAATTACATCAATACTGTCACAGAGCAATCTACACTATCTACTATTGAATTTGCAGAGTTAACGTTAAAATTCAACCGCTTTGAATGTTTATCTACAAAGTTCGATGATTTGCAAACTCAGATAGAGCTCTTAAATTCTGAAAATCTTGATTCTGAGATTGACGAAAGAGAACGCATTGAGCAGGACATAATTTTATGTACTGCAATAGCTAGGGGTCTTGTTGACAACCAAAACGAGTTAAAAACGATAGAACAAGATAAAAAAAGGCATGATTCTATACATCCAGATGCTCAATATACTCTTGATCAGAATGACATTGGCATAAGATTGCCTCAAATAGAAATTGCAAAATTTGACGATTCGTTTTTCCGCTGGCTTGAATTTCACGACACCTTTTCTAATCTAATACATAAAAATATTCGCATTCCCCATATTCAAAAATTTCATTATTTACTATCTTACCTTGAAGGCGAGGCAAAGCGCATAGTTTCAAACATAGAGGTTTCCTCTGCTAACTATTTAAATGCATGGGACCTACTTTATAGTCGTTACAACAATAAAAGGCTACTTATTAATCACCATTTAAAATCTCTCTTTAATATTCAACAATTAAATCGTGAATCCGAAAATTCATTGAGGTATTTTGTTGATCATGTAACGAAGAACTTACGTGCACTCTCAAACCTAGGCTTACCTACTGACCATTGGGATACACTACTTATTTTTATGTTAACATCTAAGCTCGATAACAATACCTTAATGAAATGGGAGGAACACCATAGTAAGTGCGAAGATTTGCCTACGTTAGAGCAATTTAAAACGTTTTTACTTGACCGTGCCTATGTCTTGGAATCAATTAATCGTAGGTCTTCTCGGCCGATCATAAATGGCGTTAGTACACACAAAAATACAAGTACCAAATCGTTTGCATCAATTAACCGTGAAGTTAATATCGTATTTCGCTGTATCATTTGCAACCAAACTCCTAAAATTTATGACTGCCCCACTTTCAAGTCCAAAAATATAGACGACAAATTAAATGACGTCAGAAAATATAAACTGTGTGCAAATTGTTTGAGACAAGGTCACTTTGTTAGTGAATGTTGTTTAGGGCCTTGCCGCCTGTGCAAAAAACGTCACAATACATTGCTGCATACTAGCAACACCAACCAGCAGGTAACCACAACACCGCCAGAGGTACCTGTTGATTGCAGTGATATTGTCGAGGCCCATTCTAATGCTAGTGTTAACTTTTCTAAAGAAGGTAGCAGCCAGGTTTTATTGCCTACTGCCTTAATAAATGTAATGAATCCTGAAAACAAGCAAGTAGTACAGGTTAAGGCCTTATTAGATTCAGGTTCTATGTCGTCATTTATCAGTAAAAATCTACAAAAAAAATTATCATTAAAAACATTTCCCACTTCTTTAAACGTGACCGGTATTGGTGACTGTCATGCCAACACAGTCAGCGAAAGATGTGTCGTGCAGCTCCAATACCGTGAAAATATAAATAAATTTAAAATAAACCTATCTTGTTTAGTTTTAGATACTCTTACAGAAAATTACCAAAGTTTCCCATAGATGTATCAAAATTAGATATTCCATCAAATATACAGCTAGCTGACCCTCACTTTGACCAGCCAGCCCCCATCGATGTGTTGATAGGGGCCGATATTTTTTGGGACGTCTTAGGTGATAGTCACATATCTCTAGGAAAGTGTAAGCCAAAATTGCACAACTCCAAATTCGGTTGGTTAATAGGTGGTCAAATAAACACACAAAGTAGTAATAATATCATTGCCAATCATGCATTACTATTTGAGCAGGATTTGTCTAAAGAATCCCAAATAGATAACTTTCTACCTAAATTCAAAGAGCGTGAAGTGCTTTCCAAAAAATATAGATATTAGCTCTAGTCAGCTGATGCACTTACCACTTTGTGGTATAGTCCAAAATAGTAAATGACGAGCAAAATCAAACTTTATCAAAAATAAAATTATTAGATGACTTTCCTCAAGGGGAGTCTTTTGCTATACGTTCCCTAGATATTTGTTGGAAATTGAACGAATTTCATAGGTAATTGGCTAAATTCAAAAGAGATTTGAACATTTAAAATCTTTTATGCTTAACTTAATACATTATAATAAAAATAAAATCACTGATAGTATAACTCTTGACAAACTTAATAATCTCTGTAGTATGATCCAGAAACAATATTTTTCTAACAAATATGAAATTCTATACAAACAAAATATAATTTCTAAATGCAATTTTTTATCTTTGTGTCCCTACATACATTTCACTTTACCGTTTAACTAAACCAGCTGAAATACTTTCCGACATTTTTTTCAATTCTTTATGAAAATCTTAGAATTTTCTAAAGGGTCTATCTATATATTTCTAAGTCTCTATCTGAGTTTTCAACCTAGGAAAGCTATACATACTTCTTTATAGTACTTTACGCCGTCTTACGTTAATTATTCCGGTGGTATCTGTGAGCGCAGCGTTCGTTATACAAAATACAAATTTCAAACGCGTAATTGGTAATTTCACGTCAATTTCGAAAAGTTATTTAATTTATTTGCACAAGTGGAATTAACTCTAACAAACAATCGTCCTTTGTGTCCGCCATGCTCATCTGCGGATGACTACCGATACCTATCCCCAGGGCACTTCTCAATCGAAAACCCGCTGAATACATTACCTACACTTAAGCTGAAGAACAAAAAAGGTGGCAAAGCGAGTAAATCTTAATACTGCAACAGCGAACATAATGAAAGGAAAACATCAGCAGCATGAAGGCGTTTTGGACGAGTAACAAAATTGTTTGGACCAGGCATTTCTCGAGTTACTGATGTAACTACTATCAAGGAACCTACCCACGTCCACTGGTTCGACTAAGGAGAGGATCCTTCCCGAAGATGCAAGAAGTTGAAGAACAGACTCCAGTTCTTCAACGGCGGGGAGTTATGTTCACGCCTGCATGCAATGTACACCACAACTCAATAACCAAATAATTGCTTTTATAAAATTGCAGGCGTATGTCATATTTTATGCACAATTTAAAATGTACTATCATTCATATTCACGCCTCCAAACAGCAAATATTAATTTTATAATACAACAGTATTTGAGTTCAAAACTAGTTTTTTTTGAATTCCATTGGGCTCACTAAAGGCCCAAACACTCTGTATTGCTAGCTTAAAGGTTTCTCCCTTAAATTTTAGGTAATTTCAATATATAATCTTATTCTAATATATAATATTAATTGTAATTACTTACAAAATAATGTCAAAAATGTTAATATTAAATAAAGTCAACTAAATTAAAAATGATAATACCTAATTAATGTCAAAATGTGAAATAAAGATGTCAAAATTAATATTAAATTACGGTTAAATAGTTAATGTCAATAAATGATTATAATAATAATTAATAACATAATTAATCAGAATTAATTAAAATAATAATTAATAAAATAGCATGTTCAAAAATTTTACTCATTTAAAATTTATGCATTAAACCACTTCAGTCCAGCGGTTCCTGGTGCGACTCATTTTTTTCCGCCCAGTAGGTCAATCCAGATATGATCTCTAACTGTCCGATCTTCTCCCAGGCGTTCGAAGTGTCCGAGCCAGCATAGCCCTAGATCTTTAATTTCGACATTCATCTTTATTCTCCAGATGCCTAGGTTTTCCTTTCTGTGACCAGGAGCTTGTTGTTCTCTTTGAGGTTAAGTGCCTAAGCTTAGCAACTGTACATCAGGATTGGACGAATGATAGTTTTGAAGATAGTAATTTTAGTATTCTTACTTGTGGTAACTTGGACGCTAAGTCACACAGCACCGCAAGGTGTATTGTGTACGTATCTGTATTTCTTTGTCACGTGTACTTGTATCGGTTACTGTGCAGCCGAGGTACTTGAACTTGGACACTCCCCTGTATGTGGTATTTCCAACATTGAGGTCTTGTCTTACTCCACGGATATTATTATATCGCTTTATGTGGAATTAATTGGTCTCGTTACAATTGATAATGAGACCTAACTTTTTGCCTGCTCTTTGATAATCATAGCAGATTCACATCATTAATGCGTTCCCTCAATAGGGCCACATCATCACCCTAGCCCATCACCATATGTTTTCTGTTCTAGCTAAGTCCTTAATCGAGTGTTATATTATCTTTTCTTATAGCATGCTCAAAAACCAAATTGAAAAGCATAGGCGTCAAGGCATTACCCTGTTTTAGCTCAGAAATAACAAAAAAATTGTCGCTAAGCTCGTTACTAATCCTTACACACACATTTTTCTCACACCCATAGCCACGACCACCATGTCCACTACCTTTTTTGTAATGCCATAATTCCTTAAGATGACTTACAAGGAATTTAGATCTACGCTGACATATGCTTTCTTGAAGTCCAGGGAATAAAGAGTGCATACTCTGGGCATATTCCCATTCCTTCTTCAGAAGAAGTATCTAATCAGCCGTACTGAAATTACGTCTGTAACCACCCTGATAGTCACCTAAGATTTTTTCCGCATCATATGATTCTATTCTTCCCAACATTACATATTATTGGCCTTTATATGTAGTTGAGAGCAGAGCAATATTCGGTAGTTCGTGTAATATTTTAAACCCTTTTTATGTATTGGGCAAATAATACCCGTATTCCATTCCTGTGGTTGTATTTCAAGGTCCCATACTTTCGTCAAGAGTTTGACCATTTTAAACTGGACAGTGCCTCCGCTATATTTCCGTAACTGCTGGTAGCTGTTGTTCCATTCACACCAGGTGCCTTGTTGTTTTTAAGTCTCATTATTGCAATTCGGACTTCAAAGAAAGTGAGTGGTCGTAATTACTCTTTATTGTCAGCAGTCAGCTGAATAATATTTTTCGGTGGAATGCAATTAAGTAGCTGTTGGAAGTATTCTCGCCACGTTAATTTAATGGTATATTTTTATGTGCCTACGTTGCCGTAGTTGTCTTCTAATGTGTGTGTATTAGCTGATATTTTTTTCTCTCTTCTCTAATCTCCTGATGGAACTTTCTGTTTTAACTTGCCTTTTTAATGCATTCCATCTCCTTTTTGATGCCATTAAGATGTTATCTTTTAACATTTATAACTCTTTTGGCTTCCACACTCAGATTGTCATATTTAGACTGCCATCTTTCAATCTAGTTTGCCATCTTTCAATCTACTTTCTCCTCTTTTCAACAACTTTTTTGCATTGCCGAATCCACCAATTCTTTCATTTTTTTTCTTTGTATCGATCACCGTTGTCGCAACCTCTTTTACAGCGTTCTTTATTCTATCCTATCCTGTCTCTTTGTCAAATTCAATCTTGATTTTATGACAATATACGACTAAATATTTTTCTAGATTTTATATGGTAAACTTGTGATGACTAAGGTATTGTTCTGTTCCAAAATTATTTCCAATATTTATAAAAACTTGCACAGAAAGTTTTGAGTTTCTAGTCCACCAATAGCCTAGAATAAGTGCATATATTGCTAATCAAGCAACACATATGTTTGATTGAAAAACTCTTAATGCCCGCGTGTGGCTTCTAAACTGTCACAATAACTAGTTACCTTATGGCATCAAAATACTAAGCATAAAACTTTGGCTTTAAACTAAGTTACCTGCAATGTTAATATTGATTCTAATGCAAATGCAAAGTTTATGTATGATCACGGTATAGTTAACATTAATATAATATAGCCAAAAAAGTACAAACCAAAGGATTCTGTGTGTTGGACGGATATCGACAACCTGCATACATTATGCCATCTCTGAATAGGTTCAACTTAAATACCTGAAATGTAAATTATTAATGTTAAGATATTTTACTAACCGACGAAAGAACGGAGGGTATCAGTTTGACACCCATGTATGTATATTTTTGGTATTGAATCATTATTGAGTATGATGATCTATTTAGGCTTCCAAGCAAGTGTATTGAATTTCGTAAGTGTATGTCGAAATGGAATGGATCTAACAGCCACATGGGGATAATTCTTTTTGATTTAAATCAAGTGTGTTTCAACTTCGGAAAGAGTCTGAGCTTCATTGAAGTCGGTTTAGGAATTTTTTAAATATCGGTATAAAATATTTATTATAATTGAAGACTTTTTAGGGTTCCGAAGTAAACTAGGAACCCTGATAGCTATATCCGTCCGTCCGTCCGTCTGTCCGCACGATTGCTCAGAGACCCTTATTACTAGAAAGCTGTAATTTAGCATGATTATACATATTAGTCACAACAGCAAAGTGGGGATGTTAATTTTTTTTCTAACATGTAAAGTGGGGATGTTAAATTTTTTTCTCACGTACTCTTTTGTGCGGGGTATCGTTGGATAAGTTTTTAAAATATTATAAATTTGTGAAAGCAAGGTTTCGATTAAGGCACTCGTTTTTGAAATACGAATCTTTAAAGTGCTGATTTTTATTAGAGTCAAGTGTCCCCCCCTCTGCCAGCTAAACGGTTGGTTTTTTTGCGGTGGAAAAAAATTCATGGTAATAGTAAATATAATGAATTTAAAAGGAAAACTATCACGGTTAAGTAGATTTTACAAGTTTACGAGTAATAGTCGACCAGCTTGTAAAATGTTGTCTTATAAATTATTTAAATCATATGCAGAATAAATACATCTTCATAGATGACATTGCACAAAAATAAATCACGCTATTAGATAGTCGGCAGTTCATCTATACATATACATATACAAATAAATAAAATTAGAGCGTCTGTAATATTAAACTAACTGGTTTTAACTAAATGCATATGACTATATAAACGGTACATAATACATAATACATATACCAAAATAAGTTAACATTTTATACGATTTTTGTCTGTATCTCTGTCTGTTTCTTCCTCTATCACGAAAAAACTACTAAACAAATTCGAATGAAATTAGGCACACAAGTAGATGATGACCTGGGAATGGAATAGCACATAGGCTACTTTCTATCCTGGAAAAATTAGGTGATCCCACGGGATTCTCCAAAAACTTTTACAATGCAGCGGGCTGCGCGCTGCAGCTAGTTAACCTATATTATATTAATCTATATTAATATTATAAATGCGAAAGTTTGGATGTTTAGATGGATGGACGGATGGATGGATGGATGGATGGATAGATGGATGTTTGTTACTCAATCACGCAAAAACTACACAACGGATTTGAATGAAATTTGGCACACAGGTAGAGCGTGATCTGGAATAGCACATAGGCTACATTCTATCCCGGAAAAATCAGGTGATCCCGTAGGATTCGCCAAAAACTTTTATAATGCAGCGGGCTGTACGCAGCAGCTAGTAGGTATACCTATTATAAATGCAAAAGTTTGAATGTTGGATGGATGAATGTTTGTTACTCAATCACGCAAAAACTACTGAATGGATGTGAATGAAATTTGGCACACAGGATCTGGAACAGCACATAGGCTACTTTCTATCCCGGAAAAATTAGGTGATCCTGTTAGATTCACCAAAAACTTTTTTAACACAGCGGGCTGCATGCTGCAACTAGTTTCTAAAATAAATGTCCCGGTATTTTATCCGCATAGTTCCCTTTCCCGTAGAATTTCATCCAAATCGGTTCAAAAGTTTAGGCGTCATATCTATTATAGGTTATTGGAAAGAAGAGAGAGTTACTTTCGCATTTATAATATTAGAATGGATACGTCGATATATTTATGTTTGTATTGTTAATTTTATTTATGTCTGAGTTTTGACTAGTCTTGGGTAGTTCTATATGTGGTTATAATATAACAGGTCAAACAAGATAATATCTGTTAATCCTGTTAATATTACGCAATAATAACAGATGTTATTATTTATTTATTTTAACTTTTTTGTATACAAAATGTATCTTCACGCCCATAACCCCGAAGACAGACGTACAAAAATTATACGCACGAATAACCGAAGATACGTCCGGACTGTACTTACCACACAGAGAGGAACGCACCATTTACATCTTTGGTATATATAGGCGATGGTTTCTCTTTCTGTGTGTGTGTGTGTGTGTGTTCTGTGTGTGTGTGTGCGTGTGCGTGTGCGTGTGCGTGTGCATGTGCGTGTGCGTGTGCGTGTGCGTGTGCGTGTGCGTGTGCGTGTGCGTGTGCGTGTGCGTGTGCGTGTGCGTGTGCGTGTGCGTGTGCGTGTGCGTGTGTGTGCATGTGCGTGTGTGTGCATGTGCGTGTGCGTGTGTGTAATTAACCTACTATTACAGATCTTATATTATAACTACTATATAATTTACAAAATAGCTACCTTCGAACAAATCATTGCAGCGAGAACCACTTGTGCAGCATTATAATAACTAATGAGCTTCGTTATTCGAAGTGGTGGACGGTTACGCATGAAGCGAGGTCCAAACTTGATGAATATCAGGTACAAAACCACCACACATACAATGGGCGTTGGGCTGGACATCATAAACCATGAATCTACCAAGGCACCTGGAATTAAAAATCCAAATCTTTATATCAAATTAAGGTGTCCATGTATTTGTAAATTTCTAGTCATAAAAACATATTTTCCCCGTGGTCTCGGACTCCTTTGAAGAATAGGCCAACTGCCGTTCTGTCAGGCAGGTCGGAAAAGGTGACCGATTGGCTATGCGAGTCACTGCCATCGTAGCTACTAGGTGATAGAATTCTACATTGACTCGCCTGGGTCTGGTACCACCGCCTTACCTATTCCTGCCGCAATAGCGTCAGTACTTATCACTGTCGTGTTCCGATTTGGAGGGTAAGTTAGCCGGTAATCTTATACATGTGGCATTAGACCTCACCATAAAATAGTAACACACCATTAACATCTTAAGTTTCTATAGGCGATGGTTGACTCTTTCCATCAGGAGACCCATCTGCTTGTTTTTTATCTTAAGATATAAAAAAACACAATGAAGCTAATATCTGTCCTGCTTAGGCAGAAAAGAGGTCTTGATAACGAAGACTTATACATCGCCCCAAGCTTAATGCGGGACGCAATACCACGACTCCGCCCGGCACATTTTTTTTAGAAATGTCTGAATTACTGCTGGCCTTAGGTATGGGCCGTCACAGCTTCACCGGTCGCGGGGGCGAGCAAAGTGAGAATTTAAATTTTTGGGATGTACGCCCTCCGCCCTAACGATGTCTCTTGCGGAACCGAACCTCGGCTTAGGGTGGGGTCGTGATTTGCGATAAAAGGGCTAGTGGCATTGTTTTGTCCATCGGCTGACCGTCGCACTTGGGCTCGTTTCGCCGATGGGTGGAACAGGGGTCCTCGTCACCGCCGGCGGCGATGCTGTCGCGTAGGTAGGTGTATAATATTTTCGTGTGCACCTACCGTTGGCCAGAGTTATCGGGCAGTCGGGATCGGTGAGAATGTGGCGGGGCCTACGTAATTTGGAATCGGGATTAGGATCTGGGAAAGTGTTGAGATGGTAATAGTTAAACCCCATTATCTATGTAGCATATTGGAGGCAACTGATTTTAGGGATGGCTTAGTTATAATTAAATTAATCTGTTTTCGTTTTTAGGGTTCCGTACCTAAAAGGTAAAGCGGGTACCTATTACTTATCCTACGCTGTCTATCTGTCTGTTACCAGGCTGTATCTCATAAATCGTGATAGCTAGAAAGCTGAAAAATTCACAAATTGTGTATTTCCGTTGCCGCTATAACAAATAGTACTAAAAATAAAAGAACGAAAATATTAATGGGAGGACCCAATACAATAAACGAGTTTTTTTCGTATTTTTTAAAAATAATGTTACGGAACCCTTCGTGTGCGAGTCTGACTCGCACTTGGCAGGTTTTTTATTTACATAACAAAATAAATAATTACAATAATGTATATATATATCAAATTGACATTTGATTAGTATGTGTAGTAAATGACATGGATATGTTCCATATTAACAGAAGTAAGCCTTTGTATAAACTCGAAAATATCCGTTGGAGGCATTGATATAAAAAACCCAAGATACACAGTCCCGAATAAAACTGACACTCAAAACTGTCCTTAATTAGTCTAAAAAGTTTATAGTTATGGCAAAAACGAGTTTTTGCATATTCAAACTAAAACGCAAGAAAAAACTGTTTTTAAAAAGCATTGTATAAAAAGCAATAAATTTTTTGACTGAAGTTAGTCTGTAGGACAAAGTATCAGTGGAGTCGATATATTTTTACGCGTTGACTTAGGTAGTATTTTAAGAGGTTTGTAAAATTTATATTTAAAAAATCTGATCGAATACTGTTTTTGCGTAGATCATTTATATATCAATAAAACAAATAATTAACGTTAACATAATTTATATTTCAAATATTATAGGTTATTGGTTCTATTACACAGAACCTAAACGTATCGGCAAACTGAGGGTGTATAGCCATGTAGTATTTGACGCTTAATAATGATACATTAAGTTTGCATATTTAGGTTTAAAAGATATTTAAATAAAAAATTTACTGCAATTGTGACTATGACTAAGTTATTAAGTTTATAGATTCCTAATAGATAACAGACACGACTTTTCTTCAGACTTATTATATAATGTATAGACAGCATAGTAGGAAACGCATTAATTCCCTAGAAATAAGTTTAGCTTTTCGTAAAATTCTTTTTTGAATTAGATTTCAGTTTTTCTGTTGTTTTTTTGTAACATTATGTAAACGAACATTTGTTTAACTATAGTATCTGCAGTCGTACGAGCGAATATTGTCCAAAGACATTTACAACACAAAAGGTTATTAGCTAATGCGATGCTGACTTCTGAAAATTTTATTGAACCTCTTCTTAAAAATTCCAATATCAAAGCTGGTCGGAAAAACTGAGTGAGGTAAGCTGCTGATCCAGAGTTTGTCTGTTTGTATAAAGAAGGTACAAGCAGATTAAACTCGATGTAATCTGTTACTACGGCGTAAGCCAAATTCGGTAAAAGAGTACGGCAAAACTAATGACTTACATACGTATTTCCGCGTTTTCCAAAATTCAACTTCTTAGAGGGTAAAATAGGGGTTGAATGTTTTATATGATCTCATAGGACAAACCCTAAAGGCTAGAAACTCAAAATTTCACAAACGTATTCCTCTTATGACGTAGGGATCCGCTTAGGAATGATTTTTCAAAATTCAACTCCGGTGGGGATTTAATAGGTTTATAAAATTTGCACGAATTTTTTTATTCCTTAGACATATTTGCATGAATTGACGAAAAATTTAAAAAAAAAGTGTTTTTCGGCATAACTTCGAAATTTTTTAACCAATCAATTTTAGACTTTCTACAATATTTCAATTAAATTTACGATGTTTGTAGGAAACTTACTTCGTATTTAAAATAACTTTCAGGGCTAAATATACCTATTTTTTTTAAAATCTGATCAGCTCTTCTGCTTAAAAGACTGCGATACTGTCAATTCCATTTCTTTTTGTACATTGCTTTGTAAAAAACTACTATAAATCTAGCGTTTAAGGTTAGGTATGCAATGACATATGATTTTTTCGTAAACTACTTATGTAAAAATTAGCGACAGTTTTGAGTGTCAATTTTGTTCGCGACTGTGCATCTTGGGTTTTTTATATCAGTGGGTTTAGTAATAGATTTATTAGTTTACCTGCTACCTTAACCTGCAACCCGGAAACAACAGGGGCAGCATTTTCACTATTGTAATAGCAACAGGTGGTGGGAAAGAGGTGTTACAAAACTATAGCCAGATGTCGCAAACTCTACCACATAGTAGTCACGATGGTAGCGATATATTTTGAGAATTTTTCACCTTCTAAAACTGCCAAGCAGACTAACAGTTTTTTTATAAGATGATAGACAACTCTGCTGATGAAAAGAGACAACCTATAGACACCAAAGATATTAATGGCGCGTTGGTACCCCAATAGTGTGTCTTAATGTCACATACAAAAGTTTTAGTAATCATTTACCTTTTACGAATTGCCTGGCAGAATTATAGATGGTATTTTCTTCAAAAGATGTCTACACAAACATGGAAATATCAAGATTAACTGGTATTTATTTTATTCGGAAAGCATACAGTGTTAATACTTAATTGAGTAACTAGGCACCATTCATTTGCTTTCGCATAGTATAACTACGTTAGCTTGAACACTAAGAAATAGTACAACAATAAAACGTCTATAACTAAACCCATTTCTAAACAGAAAAGCACGTGGGTCACGGTGCCACACAGAACCAGTTATTGGTGATTCTATGTTGTAGTTGACCGGGGGACGAGTTGAAAAGATCAAATTAGGGGAAATCGTCCAGTTTGTTGATATGTTTACGGATATTATAAGAAAAGCATTAGTTCTATATGTTGTTAAACAGTAGGGAATGCGAAAATATTCATGGGTAGGCCTAACAGACTTTATTAAAGTAGCCTATATTTAATTCAATTTTATTTAGGAGATCCGGGGAGTCAAGTTGGTTCTCCGTTATTTTTACCAGTAGTGTAACGTCAGCAATTCTTCGTCTCACATAAAGTGGTAATAAATGATGTCTTCTACATCTTTGATAAAAATAAGTATACCGTAGAAATGGCTAAACCCTTTTTTTTCAGAAGATAGCGAAAGCAGGAGACCAATCGGTCTCCTGATGGAAAGTGACTACCATCGCATGTCGACAACAAAGCTGTTAATAGTGCGTTGCTATCCTTGTGGCAGGGTCATAAATCTTGTAGTATTATTAATGCCTTAAAAATATTATTAGCAATCACATGATCGTGTAAAATGGTTACAGATTTTTTATGATATTTATTATATTAATTAAAAAAACCGTAAACTATATACACCTGGCTTACGGTGCATTAGTAAAACCATATAAAGTACCGAAAACACCTATTAAGTGTCATTTCTGTGATGCAACTAATTTTAGTTAGAATACTATTCAGGAATAAATAAATAAATATCTCAGCCGAGTTTTGGTGCCTACGCCTTACATATTTCTGCCGCAATAGCGTCGATGATTTTTATATCGTATTCCAGTTTGGAGGATAAGGTAGGTAGCCGGTAAACTATATACTATACATGTGGCATTTTAAACCCACCTAACGGATAGCGATACGCTATTAACATGTTTGATGTCTATAGATGGTGTTTATCTTTTTACTTTAGGAAAACCATCGATTTGGTTGATATAATAATAATGCTAATCACTACATAGTATAAAACAAAGTAGCTTTCTCTGTCTGTCCCCACTGCCTATGAATGCTTAAATCTTTAAAACTACGCAAGGGATTTTGATGATTTTTTAATATATAGATTGATTCTTGAGGAATATTTTAGTACATAAACCTTTGCGATATTCCCATGGGAACAAAACTACGCGGGTGAAACCGTGGACAGGTCGCTAGTAATAATGTAAATAAATAAATATACTGTTTACTTGGTTGGCACCCGTAAATATTTTAATAAACCGGCCGCATTCAAGCACCGAGAAAAAGAATCTCTTTTCAAAATAATAATATCAGTGGGCAAATAACACAAACTAATCTAACTCCAAAGTAAGCATATTATTTGCGTGTGTCACGAGTGCTAGTTAACGTTATCAATATGTAGAAACACTGTATTAATAGTCATGGGCGTATCGGGGGGGGGGGGGGGGGGGAGAGGCAGCAGCCCCCCTCCTCTAGATTTTTACCTCTCTACTTTCTACTAGTTAGTACTACTTTCTAGTCTTAAAATGTTACGATTGCCCTCCCCTGGCCTATAATCTGGTGACGCCCTTGAATAATTGAATAATATAATGAACTATGCTCATCACACAGATGTTTGTCCCTATCAAAAATCGAGCCAATATCTACCTCATGAAATAAAATAAGAAAATAAATCTGCTAATATCCATCTCTCTCTTCCCGTGAGATATTTATTGTACAGACTAGATGTATATATGTTGAAGTGCTGATGAAATAATCTATATTAATTGAAATACCAACAATTATACCTATACATATTTTAAGTTGGACCAAACAATGAATATCTATAAAATTTCATTGAAATCGATTCAGTAGTTTAGGAATCCATAGCGGTTAATGCTTAATTTATATACCTATATTAAAATTATAAATGCAAAAGTATAGATATTTGGATGGATGGATTTTTGTTAATCATGCAAAAACTACGAAACGGATTTGGATGAAATTTATCACAGATAGATTATGACCTGGAATAGCATATATGCTACTTTTTATCCCGGAAAAATGAGGTGTTCCCGCGGGATTCACCAAAAACTTTAATAATGCAGCGGGCTGCAAGCTACAGCTAATATTAAATAATGCCAACTTACTTTTTCCAATCTTCAGCGAATCCAGATATTTATCCATTTTTTCCAAATAATTCATCTTTTTTTTTTCTTTTTTATTGACTTCTTGTTTCTATTTTCTGTAAGCAAAGAGATATGTTTTATGTATTTCCTGCATATATCACTTATGTCATTATTAAATGTTTCTTTATAATTAACATTAAAAACTCAACCTTTTTACGGTGGCCAGTATTATTGTACTGTAAGTCATAATTAAAGTAAAAATCGTGGTCTCGGGGTTAGCCTATTCAACTCAGATCATGAGGCTCCGGGTTCGATCCCCGAGTCTGACAAAAAGTGCTATTAACATTTTTTCGAGATTTTTAATTGCATGTGTGGTCTAGTATTCCGGTGTCGGAGTAGACCACATAGGTATGATACGTGTAAATTTCAACATGTCAAATTCAATATAATTTTAGCCCGAATTGGTCGGGGCTCCTTTTGAAGAGTAGACCATTTGCTGTTCTGCTAGGCAGGTCGTAAAAGGTGACCGATTGGTTACACGTGTTACTACCATCGTGACTACTAGGTTATAGAGTTCTGGACTATCTCGCCTGTATTTGGTAAGTAAAATGGTGATAGCGTCAATGCTTGACATTTTCGTGTTCTGATTTAGAGGATAAAGTAGCCGGCAGACTTATGGATGTGGCATTTTGCCACACAGAGAGTGTCTACACAATCTATCATTAAAATCTTTGGCGTCTATAGGCGATGGTTTTTCTTTATCGTCTTACAAATGTCGAAAATTGTACCAGTGCCTTACCTATGCCTGCCGCAAAAGCGTCAATTCTTGTCATTTTCGTGTTTCAGTTTGGAGGATAAAGTTGCCTTATGCATGTTGTACTGCCATTTCGCCATGCAGATAGCAATATACCATTAACATCTTTGATGTCATAAAAATAGTAATGATCAGTAGACAAAACGACTACTTTTTTATATAGAAGAGGAGGCAAACGGCTCACCTGATGTTGATTACCGCCGCCCATAGACAACTACACTGCCAGAGGTTTTGTAGTTGCGTTGCTGGCTATTTAAGAATGAGTAAGCTCTTTTCTTGAAGGTCCCTAAGTCGTATCCATTTGGAAAAAAATCTGCTGATAGCTGATTCCACATAGGAGTAGTGCGGGGCAAAAAGTGCCTTAAGAATCGCACGGTTGTGGATTTCCAGGCGTCGAGATGGTAAGGATGAAATTTCGAATTTTGTCGCGATATCCAATGGTGAAATTCGGCGGTAGCAATTAATACAAACAGTTCCTCGAAACATTCTCTACGATAGAGCCGATAAAAGATGCAGAGCGATGCCACATCTCTACGTAACGCCAAAGAATCAAGCCGATTTAATATAATCCCGTCATCGAAGATTCGAGCCGCTCTACGTCGAATGCGATCAAAAGGAAGGAGCTGCTACTAAGGAGCCCCCGCCCATAAATGAGATCAGTACTCCATATGAGCCGAACCTGCGCCTTATAAAGTAATAAGCAATAGGCCGGTGGGAAGTATTAACCCTGCTGAGAACTCCCAGGTTTTTAGAGGCGAATTTAGCCTTGCCTTCCAAGTGACCGCGGAACTGAATGTCACTCGGTATGTCGACTCCAAGTATTCCAATACTGGCGGTAATGAAAATTATCACAGTGTTATGTCGACTGATGTGTCCTTATTATAAACAATGAGTAACGAAAACTCTGTCCGACGCGAATGGAGCATATACGCAGGTCGATGACATAATAAAAAAAAACTTATTCTAATTATAAAAAATAAAAATATATTAGTATTTTATAATACTCGCATATAACCTTCAATTTCGTTAAAATTTAGCGAATATTTTGTACCAGATAACACTACGTCGAATTAACGGCCTTCACATTAAAGGATTGATTTCGCGGTTGTTGGCAGTCCCTACAGAGTCAGTTGCTTACATTTTCGGGCTGACAATTTATACGGTTAGCGACCCCGACTATGAAATCAATGGGTGTCGGGTTCGATTCCCGATAGGGAAAAGAATTTGTGGGATGATAATATATGTTTTATTTCTGGATTTGGGTGTTTATTAAATCTATCTCTGAATTTATATATGTTTTTTATACCTTCTCAACGTTTGGCCGCGAGCCGATTGGTAGTAATTATAATAAATTAGTAAAGTGCGTGTGGTGCGTGCGTGCGGGCCACGCGCAATGTAGAGTTCCGAAGTTGCCCATCACAATAGTGCGGACTAAAAAGAAAGCTTTTAATGTTTCATACAATAAACATTTAACCTATTCAACGTTAATGAGAAATATATATCCGCACCACAGGTTTATCGCCTATAAAAACTTCTGTAAGTACATTTTATAAGTTGTTCGAATATAATAACTCAAAAACTTGTAAAGCCTTCTAAGCCACGATAGTTTTCCTTATAACTTCATTATATTTAGTACTACCATGATTTTTTCCCACCCCCAAAACCAACCGTTTAGTCTGCAGAAGGGGTGGGGGGGGTGACACTTGACTCTTACAAAAATTAGCACATTAAAGCTTTATATTTTACAAACGAATTCCTTAATCAAAAACTTATTTCCCCAAACTTAAAATATTTTTAAAGACCTATCCATCTATACGCCACAATATGGGGAACGAGAGAATAAAATTAACATTCCCACTTTACATGTAGGGGAGCTACTCTGAGAAAAATATTTTTCAAGTTTTATATTGCAACTGTGTTGATGTGACTAACACGTTTATTAGTGCCAAATTACAGCTTTCTGATACTAAGGATCTATGAGCTACGGACAGATGGACATAGCGAAACTGTAAGAAAGTTTACTTGGGACCTCTAAAAATGTCGGCTCATCCAAAGTGCCTGTAAAGGTTTCTTTAATTAAAATATTTTTGTGTTTGTAGTTTAGTTTGATTCTAATGATATTGTTGACTAACATTCATATCACAAGCAAATAATTTGCCTACTTTGAAGTTAAATCTATACGGCAAATTGTCTACGAAAAAAGAGTTGACAACCTTTTATAACCTTTTATATATATATATATATATATATATATATATATATATATATATATATATATATATACAATTTTTTGACAATCAAACGCACCGCACGTGCCACTGTTGTTATCATTATAGATTAACTGTGTTAACAAATTGATATAAATAATTGCTCTCAAAAACAATGGCAGCAACTAAAAGAGCAAAATATTTAGTGGAAGCTGCTATTAGGCGTAATTTGGTTGCAAGTAAAACGCCTCTGAAATATAAAATCAAAAAGACTACATACAACAAAAACTTCGTCACAGGTTTTAATTTATCTTTTGGTTACCCAAAGAGTGATACCTGTGCAACTTGTGTTGCTGGGGACTCAAATGAAGAGCATAAAGCCAATTATTATGCAGCTGTAGAAGCTATGCTAGTCGATCGAAAAAACCTAAACCAGCTGATGATATCCTTTACATTACAGTAGATCTACAGTGAACAATGTCTTTACCTAAATTGACTACATCCAAGGCATTCTATCTACGACAAATCTGATTTTATAACTCAGGTATTCATGTTATAGATGAAACATCCAAAGAAAAAACTGTATGTTGTACATGGACTGAAGATATAGCGGACCATGGAAGTTCGGAAGTCGCAAGTGCTCTCTTGAGGTTTGTAGAGGTAGATCCAAGTTGCCAATGTAAAGACCATTTGATAATTTGGTCAGATTCATATGCCGGGCAGAACAAAAATTTTAATTTAATATATCTTCACTACTACTTAATCTTAAAAGGATATTTTAAGATCGTAGACCACAAATTTTCCGAAGGGGGAAAATGACGGAAATTCGCATCCGTCAGACTGAGATTCTTAAAACGCTGCGTAATCTGGATGTAAACAAAGCCAGTGGCCCTGATGGGATTCCAGCCATAGTACTTACAACCTGTGCGCCTGAAGTCGCCCCTGTTTTGACACGTCTCTTTGCTAACGTGCAGCCTGTGCCCAAAAAAGGCAGTCGTGCCGACCCCTCCAACTATAGGCCAATTTCAGTTACGTCCATACTCCGCAAGACTATGGAGCGTGTACTGAACAGGAATCTAATGGCACACCCAGAAGCGAAAAATTTACTCAGTGACCGCCTTCTTATATAATACGGTTCTTATTTAAACAAATAATCATACGACGAAATGACACCGTTCCAGAAGGCCAACATTTTTAAAAAAAGGAGCCATGTTTATTCGAATTTTGAGGTGTCATGTGTGGATGGAAAATATGGTACTGTCTCAATTGAAAAAAAAAAGCTAATATTAGGGACCAATTAAAATTTGTTAAACCGGAATATCGGTATTATTATGAATCCATTCTTCAAGAAGAATAATCTTATTAAGTAACTTCTTCTTCTTTTTTTCCTTCTAGTAGTTAAGTATGAAGGGGACAAGTTACTTAAATTAAAGTTTTTTTTGCGTAAGAAGGAGTTATGTTCAGTTTTTTAAAAATAAAGTACTTAAGTACATTTATATTCTTTAATTTCTCTTCACCTTCATCCACTCACGTCTTCATATATACATCACGTTGTTTGTCAGCTATGGATTCCTAAACTACTGAACCGATTTCAATGAAATTTTGTAGATACTGACTGTTTGGTCCAACTTAAAAGACTTTTTAATCTCAATTAACCCCCCCCCCCCTCCTCAAGTAACCTACCAAAATATTCGTCACATGTAATTTGCATGGCAAAACGACGTTTGCCGTGTCAGCTAGTTGTACGAGTATACTATATCTGTAAATGTTATTATGGCATATACCAATACGATATTGTATATTGAATTTAATCCGTACACCAGGTACATAGCTTAAGTCGGCCAGTAAGCCAGTTAAAAATCTAGGCAATAAGTGGATTAGGGTCACTATCGGTCACGGGGATTCCTACATCTTTAACGGCTACATTAAGGCTAAATTCACAGTTGAATTTAGTAACGCAATTTGAGACGGGTAATTTTATTAACATTATGGCGTACCACGGCTTAACATACTGGTATTTCTGGAACGTAGAATTACTTTTCGATCAGAATAGCTATCTGTTTTGTTTGATTTTCAAGGTTTCGTGTTTTTTTTTACTGACACTCCTGATGGAAAGAGAAATCATTGCCTATAAACAACAAAGATATTAATGGTGAGTAACTATTCGTGTGGTAGAATGCCAATACCACATGTATAAGTCCCTATCCTCCAAGCCGAAACACGACAATGACAAGCATTGACGCTATTGCGTCAGGAATATGTAAGGTGGTGGTAACAAATACCCGGTCGAGATATTGTGGAACTCTACCACCTAGTAGTCACGATGGTAGTGACAAGTATCTAGTAGAGCGGCAGTTGATCTCTTCTTCAAAGGGCTCCTTTCTAACTCCAATCTTCCTGCTCTTTCAGAAACTTTTATAATATTTGAGCTATCACTTAAGCATTTTGAGATTCTGGCAAAAAACTTGATGGCTATTTTTTCCAATTTTTTTGTTAATAACAACTGCAATTTTTTTTCCAAAAATAAATCAAAACAATTCTTTTTCTACATGTCGTTCCGGATCGTTTAAGCTATCAACCATTTTTTTAAGAAACTTGTAACTATTATTCGCAGCAACTCAACTTCCCGACTAGACTAATAGAAATTCAAATAATGGGTCTTTTGGCATGCATTAATATTGTTACGTGCTTCGCTTTCGTATTACGCAATAAAATACCACTTCTATTAAAACCGTGTATTTACATCAAAAAAGGTACAATACATTACAGTACAATACGTAAATACGCTGAACAACACTAATCACACTCACTATATCAACACTAAACCGACTACACTGAATCTAAAACACTCCTCGTATTCACTGTACTATGTTACTCCACACTTGTCGCCCGTACTGTCGCTCTGAATCGCTTTGTAAAAACTGCACTGTATTCGCCAACACATCCCTATTTATACCCAAGCTAAAGTTCAACCTTGTTCTCGAAAATTCCGAATTAATCGCGTAAACAATTCTAATTGTAAACACGTCCTAGTACATGCCATTACACATACATTCTTATGCCCTAAGATAGAAGATTCATTATAACATAGCTGCTTGGATAACGGCGGCTATAGTTTATCAACAGGAGTAGTCAATCTCTTTATTTTATTTCTGGATTATTCGCAACAATATTAAATAATAAATAAGATTCTTCACGAATTAACTAATTTTTATTTCACAAAATTCATTAAAATATTATGTTTATTGAATCTAGTTGGTCAAAGTTAATAATAATTTAATAATACATATTTCATTTAATTATCGTTTCTATAAGTAAAAGTAACAAATTATTATAGTGACATTTTAGTATACAAAAAAATTCTCAAAATTATCCATTTATATAGTTATAATTTGTATATCCGGTTAGGTAATTATAATTTGTAAAAAATAAATACATATTACAAAAAAAATATATATCATTTAGATTTTAAGTTGAGTATTTAGAGCATCATATTTAGACCGTCTTATTGGTAGTTTGCGATTTGTTTTGTAAATACAAGTATATAATATTATCACGGAAAATACATTACAATTTTTCGAATACAATGCAAAAGAACACCCAGGGACTTCTAGCGTGTTTTCCTCCCTAGAGCATACCGTTTTGTTATTAGTTACTTTATAAAATGATTCTATGTGTTTTCTATCAAATTTCTCTCTGCCTACCTCATAAGAGATTTGACATTAACACATATGTACGACATTAGTTAAGATATATTCACTTTACAGAGAGTCACTTGAGTTAATTCTATTCAACTATCACAGCAGTGTAACCACAGAACCGTTATAACGATTAACTAAGCTTCTTTAAGAAAGTATTGTGGCTATACGTTAATGTAAATGCTTATTGTTCGAGGTCATGTCTTTCGAAGTTATCTTTTGTTACTTTTCAAGACCCAATCGAACTAACAAACGAAAAGAAAGTATTTTAATGGCTTAAAACCAAATTTGAGTTCATTTGTTTTATTGACAATTCGAATAGACATCTCGATTCTTAAAGTAGATGAAATCAAGGATAACTTGATTTTGATCCCGTAACCTAAAAGCATTACTTCCTTATCTTAAAAAATGCTTAAAAAATCCTTCTGATTTTTTTAAAAGTTTATTTTTAACAATACAAATTAACATATTTCAGTTCTGACATTAAAAACCTAATTACGTAATATTATGTTTATCGCTGAGTTTTTTAATCAATTTCACTTAAACGACGACCCTTACACTAGGCTAGCCTGTATCATAAGAACCCGATCTTCTTTTTCCTTTTTTCTTTCTTCTATCTTTCCGCTAAATTAAGGTATTTTAAATTCAAAAAAGCAAGAGTTCACTCTTCGATCCCTTGAGCTCCAAATCTATTTGAGCTCGAAGAGGACAGAGTAAACTCTTTGAGCTCAAAATCTAGTTTGTTATAATTACAGTAGGTATTTGAATTTTTGAAAAGTTGTGTATTTCAAAATGATGATTGATTTTGATCTTTATAATGGCATTTGACGCTATTTTAAGCTTGAAAATATTTTTAGAAACAAAATCGATAGGTTAAAAAATTTCGAATCCTATTTATGGTAGACATATGACACATTTTTTTAAGTAAAAGAACTGATTTAATTTTGGAATCAATCCGTATTTTAGCCTAAAAGTTATTTTAAAAATATTAAGCAAGTTTTATGTAATTTTTGAAAAGTTGATTCGATTTTAAATATTGAAAAAGCATTTGACGTAGTTTTTTAAGTACTAAAATATTGTAAAAGGTCGAAAAATTTTTAGTTGAAAAATTTCGAAATTATGTCGAAAAAACACATTTTCTTTTCAAAAAATTTCGAAAAAACTTTCGTCAACAATAACTTCCGAACGGATAAACCGATTTTGATACAATTTACGGCATTAGACGCTGTTTTAAATTAAAAAAAGCTGATTATATAATTTATCAATTGGCATTTTGACCTGGAAATTCCAAAGTTCCAAATGGATACGACTTCAAGACCTTCAAAAAAAAGAGCTTACTCATTTCAGAAATCTGGCAACGCAACTGCAAGACTTTTTATGATTGACAGTGATCACTTACCATCAAGTACACCTCCAGCTCAAGCTTTGTTACACTAACGCTATTGCGGCAGCAATTCGAAAGGTAGTGGTACCAATATGTACATATTATGTTTTTCTGTACTACTACGTGGCTACTCATTATTTCAATCGCGTGATTACAGAATCTGACCTAGATTCTGGTACATATTGCTTACATTGTAAGCTACTGCTTTCTTTTTATAAATGGACTGAAAAATATTATATATTATGTATTGAGCCCTGTTAAATCTGAATAATTTCATTCAGATTATTGGAGCCTTACATAATATGAAATAAGCATTCGGTGTGGAAATTCCCCGACGAGTACAATCTCGTGATCTTTAAGAGAAGAGTGAAAAGGTACCTTCAAGGGAAATGCACTCCATTTTAGGCAACCATCAGGTGAGATCGTGGTGAAGCGCTTCCCTATTGACAATAAAAAAACACATTTAGGCTTGTGTATATGTATTTCAAACACACAAACAAATGATGATCTAATTACAAAGACTGATTGATATTAGTGAATTAAGTGATTAGCAATCCTGATTACGCAATCAATGGGGCTCAGGTTCGATTTCCGACATGGACAGGCATTCGTGAAATAGTTTGTTCCTACACTTTTTAGCTCGTAATTACCTCACCATACCTTAATCTGACGTGCTTCGGAATTGCTATGACGCTATTTTAAACACTTTTGAAAATCTGTAAACGCTCTCCCCTCCATTGAAATTAAAAACGTTATATAACCTTTTATTTATCTGCTACCATCATCATTAGTCATCATGTACCTGTGTGCCAAACTTTAACCAAACGAATTTTACGGAACGGATGATACTAAACAGATTTGGATGAAAATTGGTATACAGGTAGATGATAACCTGGAATAGCATATAGGCTCCTTTTTATCCCATAAAAATGCGTTGTTCCCGTCGGATTCACCAACAACTTTAATAATACAGCGGACTGCATGCTACAGCTGGTAAATAAATGGCAATAGAACGTTTGCCGGGTCAGCTGGTATAAATATAAATGTCAGTTTTTTTTCATTATCGATAGGAAAACACTTGACCACGATTTCACCTGATGGTAAGCTAAGATGAGGCCTAAGATGGAACGCGCTTCCCTAGAAGGTACCTGTTCACTCTTCTCTTGTATAGATCTCTCTCTTGATTTCTTATATAGATCTCTTGTGGAGATACCCAGATTGTACTCGCCCGGGATAGTGTGATAAAAAAACACTTGACTTTTTCCCGTGTTGATCTCGGGCTCCTTTGAAGAATAGACCAACTGCCGTTCTGCCAGGCATGTCGTAAAAGGCGACCGAGTGGCTATGCCCGTCACTACCATCGTGACTACTAGGTGGTAGAGTTCTGCATCGGCTCGACCGGGTCTGGTACCACCGCCTTACCTATTCCTGCCGCAATAGCGTCAGTGCTAGTCACTGTCGTGTTCCGGTTTGGAGGGTAAGGTAGCCGGTAAACTTATGCATGTGGCATTAGACCTCGCCACAAGATAGAAACTTTGAGTTTGAATGGGAAAAACTGAGCAACATCGTCGACTTTAGGCTCGTTTGATTCGTTCTTTAATGAAATTTGGAGTGAAAGGGTTCCAGTATCTGGTAAAAGAGCTGAAAAAAGTCCACGAAAATCAGATAAACCCATCAAGTGTGGGATAATTCGATTTGTTTTATAGATAGATTAAACAGATTTTTAAGATCTGACAATGGACCTGGAAAATAGCCATGAAAACTAAACAAGATAAACCCATCGAGTTTGTCATTATTTATTCTGTTTTAAAATATAGAAAAGTTTGAACATTCCCAAAGTCTTATGGTGAAGCAGGAAAAAGATCATGGGAACTTTGGATTAGAATTGAGTACCGCCATATTGGGTTCGTTTGATTCGTTCTTTTAAGAACTTTAAAGCCGGATGGTTTCCAATATTTGACAATAGGCTGAAAGAAGGTCATGAGAACTCCTAAGCTGAACTAGTTAAACTCACCGAGTGTGGGCTAATTTGGTTTATTTTGGCAAACAAAAGTGCTGGATATTTCCTAGGATCTGACGATGGCACTGGAAGATGGCCACTCGAGATTAGGCTGATATCGTTGGCCTTTATTGC
The DNA here is from genome assembly GCA_036924255.1 of Apodemia mormo. Classification (NCBI taxonomy): domain Eukaryota; kingdom Metazoa; phylum Arthropoda; class Insecta; order Lepidoptera; family Riodinidae; genus Apodemia; species Apodemia mormo. The sequence goes on along the minus strand of JAUPFN010000007.1, from coordinate 5,023,771 downwards.
TAGAAGATTCGCAGGGTTTGATAATAAAACTTGGCGGTGGCTATGGAACTCCTAAGCTAAATTAAATAAGCCCATCGAGTGTGGTCTCATTTGTTATATTTTGGCAAATACTCTGAATCAGAATTATTTACAGGGTTAGACGGTGCAGATGAAAGGAAGCACTCATGGGTATTTGATATAAAATAACTCAATCTCATTGATTAAGGAACTATGGTAATCTTAATTTTATGCTGCAGAGATCCTGCGAACATAATCAGCTCCTTCCACGTCATCATTTTAAAATGATGCATTTGAAGAAGTCTAACGATAAGAAAATGTGTACAGGGGTTTTAAAATTTTTATTTTAGAGTTATTTAATGAAAGAAAGCGACATTATTATTCGGTCCTCCAAATATTTCCTTTCGTAATAGCGTTTATTACTGACGTGTTTTGGAGTGAAAGGTAAACTACTTCTGACATCAAATTTCTGGAACACGGATGAAAACGCATCATTACTATTCGGTGTATATATGTGACGGTGATTTCTGTCTATAATAAGAATTATTTGATTGTTGTGATATAAAAACATAATGCAAATCAGGGTAAATAATTATCGATAACTATTTTGTAATAATCTAATTGAAAATTGAATATAGCCACGTAAGTAGGAGTATAGAAATTACTGAGCATCGTTCATAAGTAACAGAAGGTGAATTCACATCATTAGGCGTATGCACCTAGTAATCGTGAGAAGTAAAGCATATTTACGTCTGCAATGTTAACCGTTCAGTTAGCCGAGTGGTGAGCAACCCTAACCAAGCAATCAGCGAGGCTCGAATTCAATTCCCGATAAAGATAAATATTTTTGTAATGAACATGAATGTATATTATATTCCTAGGTTTTGTGTGTTTATTACCCGAATTCATCAAAAAGATGGAGGTTCTCTATTCGTCACAATCATTGCGTAGTGACAATTGCGGTAACGTCTTTGTGGTGTCTTTGTTTTAATGAGACTACTTGTGTCACATTTTGTGTTGTCATTTCTAATACTTAATAATAATATTTAAAATGAATTATTTCAATCGGGAAAAAATATTTTTGAATCACCACAATATATTCGGTAATGACAAATATAAGTTGGTACTAAATAATGTCTTTGACGATCGATCAGGGATTTTGTTACTCACTGTAACACGCTTCGTACGGATGATGTATATAATGAAAATAATGAGACGAAACATTTTATTTAAAATGCGACGTGTAGTGAAAAAATAAATAAATTTCAGTTGTCATTTGCTTTTGTCAACATATTCAAGATCCTTCTCACTGTCTCCTGACCACAATGAATATATATATATATATATATATATATATATATATATATATCTCAGTAATTAATTTTTATATAGTCTCCAAAAATTACGACCAAGGTGTCATTCGATTCGGATTGCCACGTAGAAAGTTCAAAGATAAGTCCGGAAAGGCGCCGAAAAAATTGCAAAAGTTATAAGCAAATAAGCGAAAAAAGTGGGGGTTTGGTTGTTTGAATATCTCGAAAAATATTTAAAAAAAAAATAATTTTAAAAAAGGTTCAAAGGAATCACTTAATTTGCTAAACAAAAGTTTCAACTCTCGGTGCTGTCCCTCTAATATTTATACTTTTATAGCTAGCCAGCCAGCCAGACCATACGTTATATATACTTTTATAACGTATAGTCTGGCTTCCTAGTGCGTTGCGTCAATCTGATACAGCAACAAAAAATATATTTAAATATATCAAATATAAAATGAAGGAATAAAAAAAATCGTGTAGAATTGGAACACATCAATGAACAATAATCCGTGGTTAAAGAATTTTTATCTCAATTATAACATTAATTATGCAATTGTTAATTAATTTTTTCTAAATTTTTAATTTAATTTTTTTCCCTGAGCGAAGTTATTTTTAATATGCTAAAGTGAAAAATCAAAATTTGTAACTTTTATAACGGTAATTTATTTATTAGACCAGGGGACGGCAACCTTATCAAGCCTAAGGGCTCACTCTAATATAATTTACTACAGAAGGGTACATGTATGGTTTACGCAAATAAAATATTACACAAGTACTAAGTAATATTTTTATTACACTAAACATAGGTAGATTACATATTACAGTGTAATAATTCCAGTCTCTTAAATTTCTAATGTATCTTTCCTATCTTTGGCCTTGAAGTTCTTATATCGGTCGGTGAAAAATTATATCTTTATTTTTTTTATTTTATTTTATTTTTGTGTAACAAAGTCCACAGCTCTTAATCTATTTTAAATTTTACTTATAAGAATTATTCTTAAAGCCAATTACGGACTTACATTTTTTAATATTTACATATAACTACGTCACTAAGTAGTAATGACGAGGATGTGAGTGTGTGTATATGGATATGCGTGTACTTGCGTGTGAGTGTGCATGTGTATGTGTGTGCGTGTGATCTGCAATGTGGTTAAAAATATACATATAATTATTTTACATACATATTATTAGTTTTATCGGAAGCTCGGTTATTTGAACAGTAATAGACGAGAGTTATGAAAGTGGACAAATCGAAACAGGTAGGTCTCGGTAGTAATGTATGGAACCAGGTTCTCTCTTTCCTTCGATAAGGGGTAGTGAATATATTCATACATACATTACATATATATACATATATATATATACATATATATATATACACACACACACACATATATATATATATATATATATATATATATATATATATATATATATACTTCTATATTAGACTACAAGTCTTTCATTGAAGAAAATGTAGATTTGCTTGCGTACGTCGTACCGTACGAGGCACGATAATATGAATATCTTTTAACAGGTCTTTATTTTCATTGACAAAATTCCAAAAATTGTTGTCCCTCAAGAATGACTTCAAGGTCAAGTCGTTCTTTATAGTTACAAATTCCAGCTCTAAACTGTCGTAATTTTCCATGTCAAAGTAATTTTTTATTTTTTCGGAGACATCACCTTCTGCGAATGTGTTGATTATGAACTCCAAGAGTGGCTCGAGATTTTTGCATTTTTAGAAACGAGAATTAAATTCGTCCAAAAGTAAATCTAAATGTGGGACAAACGAAGTGGTATCAACATCTTTTTCACATACATTCATGTGATCGAAAATTTTCTTAAAATTTGGTAAACGTGAAGTTGAATTTCTCAATAAATGGGATTTCCAAAGAGTCAATTTGGACACGAGTGGACCCGGGCCTGTTACTCTAAATTTCATACATTTTGCAATATTTTCAGACTACGGAGGACGCATCAAAAAGCTGTCGCGGGCGCACGTACGCCCGCGGTCACAGCATTGCCGAGCCCTGCATTAGCATATTAAAAATAACTTAGGGTCTTAGATTAATAATTATCGTGATTTTAATTTTAACTTTAAATTTAGAAAAAATAATTAATTAACAATTGCATAAATAAAAAAAAAGTATCTTCACGCCCGTATCCCCGAAGGGGTAGACAGAGGTACAACAAGTGCACTCACGTATAGCCGAAGATACTTAGTCCCACAAATGTGATAGGTGGCAAGCCTATCGCCAATCGGGCACTTTCCAATCCCGGGCAATCTTGTGTTTATCAAAAAACTGAAAAAACACTTTTTTTTTAAGTGCCCGACCCAGGAATCGAACCCGGGACCTCATGTGGTCAACGCCATCGCTGGACCACTAGACCACAGAGAATTAAATTAAACCGTGTTGGTTCCGGGCTCCTTTGAAGAATAGACCAACTGCCGTTCTGCTAGGCAGGTTGTAGAAGGCGACCGATGGGCTATTCAAGTCACTACCATCGTGACTACTACGTGGTAGAATTCTGCATTGTCCCGCCCGGTTCTGGTACTACAGCCTTAGCTATTCCTGCTGCAATAGCGTCAGTGCTTGTCACTGTCGTGTTCCGGTTTGGAGGGTAAGGTAGCCTTATGCATGTCGCATTAGACGTCGCTACAAGATAGCAACGCACCATTAATATCTTTGGTATCTATAGGCGATGGTTGACTTTTATCATCAGGAGACACATTTGCTTGTTTGTTATCTTATGATCAACGCACGCGGAAGCCTGATTATTCGTTTTCGGCTCTATTTTCAGGGCTTTGTAAAAATTATAAATATTAGAAGTACAGCTTCGGAAGTTAAAAGTCTTGATTAGCCAACTTTTTTAAAATTTCGAAAATTTTGAATATTTTTAGAGATATTAAAAAAATCAAACCCCCACTTTTTTCGCTTTTTTGTTTATAATTTTTCTAGTTTTTTTCAACATCTCTCCGGATTTTTCCTTAAACTTTCTGCGTGACAATACAAGTCGAATGATACCTTGGTCTTCATTTTCGGAGACTATGTAAAAGGTTACAAAAAATAGTACATATATGAACCAGGATATAGGTCATAAAATCAAAAGACATTCCTTTTAAAATTTATAATATAGTAATATATATAGTAAAGTATAATATATAATATAGTAAAGATTATAAGTTTTTACTACCAATATAGCAAATACCTCAGGGACCTAAATTTGTAGACTCTAGAACTACCGTTAATCTTATATACACAATAGCTACAGTATAAAATCTGTAAGGTACAGTCATCAACAGAATCATAAAACAATAAATTAAAAAAAAAATTACTGACAACTTTATCTTACATAAAATTTTTATATTTCTCTACTAGCATGATCCTACACTGTGCTTATTTTACTGTCTGACTAACTGTTGCCCGCGACTTCGTCCGCGCGGACTTCGTTTACTTCGCACAGCTCCTCCCTCGTAGGTGATAGTGTGATAATATGCCTATGTGTTGAACCGACCTGTTAGTAATATTCATGAAAAATTTGAAGTAAATCCATGCAGTACATTTTGAGTTTACCTCGGACATATATACAGACAAACAAACAGACTGAAATTCTAAAAACTTTATTTTTGGCTTCGATATCGATTGTAGATCACGCCCCAAGTATTCTTTTAAAAAATATTCAATGTACAGTTTTGACTTTCCTCCGATTTTATTAAATGTGTAGATATAGTTATTAGAATAGTATTTTTATATATAAAATTAAAGTCTACATATCTTTATAATATATTATCATATTATAATTATATTTATAACATTATATTATAATTATAACATCATATCTCGTCTGTAACGATTTGTACGCTTTAGATAATATTGTTACTAATAGATCATCTGTCTTTTTATGAGGCAATTCATAAAAAAAAACGTTAGGATTTCTACAATATCCCGTCTGAATTTTGTACTATTGCCTTACTTATTCTTGCCGTAATAGCGTCAGTGCTAGTCACTGTCGGGTACAGCTGGTGTCACATACTACTTAAATTTCTTATCTTTATAGAAAATGGTGGTCTTTTTCCACCAGGAGAACCATCTTCTTGTTTAATACGATATAAAAATATAGCTTTAACATTTTCTATACATATATTCCTTAAAAATCTTGTACTGTTTTGCTAAATATATTTAATAACTCCAACTGGTTATCCGTATCAGTGCATCATCAGAGCTACAATGTTACTAGTTAAATTACATAAAGCCAGCGGTCAAAAAGTTTTTATGCGCAAGTAAGTACGCAAAAATAATACTGGTCATCGGATTTTTATGCATATCATAAACTAGTACGTTAAACTTAGTATATTATGCTCTATGTTGTACGCAATATATTTTTGTTTAATGTTATTAATAATATTTTTATTTTATTCGGTGTTAAATGATTATTATTAATAACTGGTAGTCCCTTTGACTGCCCGTATCTTTAATGACATGTAAAGAGTACATTCTTACATACTAAAATAATAATAAAGAATTCAACGAAATCAATGTATTTGACTGTACACAATTTACCCGTTATCACTGTCATGGACATCTCTTCAGAAAATCACCTAAGGTATTAAAAGGGAATTTTCACTCTGAATTCAAGTTACAGTAATTTAAATCTTATTTCATTGCCATAAAGATTACAATAACCTATATCACTTAGTAATGACTATCATTTGTATATTTGACATTATTATGTCAAGTGTCATTGTAATTTCGTTCCGGAGGTTTCCCGGTCAGTATGCTCCTATATTGTATTCAGATTGTATTTCGAAAATGTATTTGAATACAGACTAAATAGAAAATTAATGTAGGACAATTTATTCAATTACGAAACATTTCTCTTTGGTGGTATCCATCTTTGTAAATAGTAGAAGGTTGACGTTTTCATCACCGCACAGACGCAACTAAAAGCGAAGAATCATAATTGATTTTTTATTATTTAGAGACCCGTTAGAAAATGATTTTTAGGAAGTGTATGAAGTGGCGATAGCAACATATTTTCCGTAAATTGTGGCTTACGTTGAGCCATGCACTGACTCAAAAAACCACAAACTAATCTCTATCCGACTGGTTAAATAAATTTGAAGTAGATAGCTCTTAAGAAAGATAAGATAATATTTATTAGTACCACATTTTAATACACTAATGCAACAGACAATCACAATTTTTACAACATTTTTGGTCTATAAATTAGTGATTAATATTAGACACGATTAACAATGCACTTGTACTTAAATTTCACTTCATAAAAATTTTTGGAATATTACTCGACTGGTTTAACTGTTTAGCATCTTAAGGATATAAAAAGTGAAACTGGTTGAGTAATATATTATATATACATATTTTGTGAAGTGAAATTAAAGTACAAATGTATTGTTAATCGTGGCTAACAGTCATGGAATTGTCAAATGTGCCGACGATGAAGTGTTTTTATATCATAAGATAAAAACAAGCAGATGAGTCTTTTGATGGAAAGAGTCAACCATCGCCTATAGACACCAAAGGTATTATGACTATGCTATCTTGTGGCGAAGTCTAATGCCATATGCATAAGTTTACCGGCTACCTTAACTTCCAAACCGGAACATGACAGTGACAAGCACTGACGCTATTAAATAGGTAAGACGGTAGTACCAGATCCGGGTGGGACAATGCAAAGTAGGAGAACTTTGTAGCCACGATGGTAGTGACTCGTAAAGCCAATCAGTTGCTTTTTACGACCTGCCTGGCAGAACGGCAACTGGCCTATTCTTCAAAGGAGCCCGGGACCAACATGGCGAACTTTTAACTTGAGTTTAAAATCTCTAATAGAATAGTCTCGCTTGAATGGAATCTGGTTTCGAATTCTGGCTCGGAAAGTCTGAGATGTTTTATTTATAAATAATACATACATTCACATCATTCATCGTTTAATCAATTGTAAGTACGTTGAACCTTTGTCTACCTATGAAGTGATATACATTTTTTTATATCATAAGATAGCAAACAAGTAGATGACTCTCCTGGCGGAATAAGAAACCACTTCATATAGACACGAGAGATATTAACGGTGCGTTGCTATTTGTGTGGCGGGGTGCCACATGCATAGGTCTACCGGCTACTTTACCCTTTTTAGAACACGACAATGACAAGCATAGGCCTTTTCATCACAAAAATTTTTTGTGCGCATGCGTCAGAATCAGCCATCTTTTTCGTACTGTTTTTTGTAAACAACCATGCTAAATTGTCCGTTATCCGTGTATCAAAAATTAAAATATAAATCAAAGTTGATTAATTGTAAAAAAAGTGAAAAAAAAATAAGTAGTAAGTCAAAATAATCGGAAAAAAATTTTTGTACTCCATTATAATTATGTTGTCTGTACGAAAAGGAACAACAAAACGGTGTTGTTATGGAGTATGTAAAAGTGATACACGATACAAATCATTTAAAACCAATAGATTCTATTTTATAAATTTTCCAAAGCCTTGTCTTGAATATCGAAAAAAAATAATCAAATCATCAAGCAAATTACACATTAAAGCATGTGTAAAATGTGCGAAATGTGAGTTATGGGTGAAAAAATGTGGCAGAAGTGACCGAGGTTTTAGATCTATTGATAATGTTACTAAGGATACTTATATTTGCTCACTACATTTTCTTGGAGAAAGTGGTCCAACTGAACAAAACCCTGATCCTTTAAGCTATCAAGAGTTTCACAATATGTTGAAACTGTTGAAATAAATCAATTAATAAGGTTTTTTGTTTTTCAAACAAATCAAATAATAATCAATTAATTGAAAAGGTGGCTAAAATCAATTTTAGCCACCTTTTCAATTGTTCACAATTATGAGCTTCAACTGAATCATAAATAAGTGAAGCACCATCGATGGTTTTTTCCAATAATTTATTTCTTTGTGGAGATAATAGTCCTTGTCCAGCCATTGTTGATTAAAACAGTACGAATTTTTTGAATTACCGCCGTTTCAACATGGCGGCTACGCTTGCGCTCATCTGATGATGAAAAGGCCTATTGACGCTTTTGTATGTATGTGTATGTGTCGCAGTAAAATTGTCAATAGTCGTTAGATTATAATCTACCTAGGGAGTTTATAATTTGGTTAGGTTAGCAGTTAAATTATAATATCACTTAGGTAGATTATAATCCAACGGTACTGACAATTTCACTGCGACATATATAACATCATGTAATGTTTATTTGTAAAAAAAATGTATCGGTGTTAACCACATGAGGTCTTGAGTTCCATTCCCGGGTTGGCCAATTTAAATGTGTTTTCTTTTAGTTTTCTGCTAAAAACAATATTGCCCGGGATCGAATGAGTGCCTACTTGGCGATAGGGTTGCTATCTATCACAAAGTATCTTCGGTTAAGCGTGGATGCACTGGTTACGCCTCTGCCTACCTCTTCGGGGATAGGTACGGACGTGAACATACTTTTTTCAAGTTTCTGCAGTCTTCCGCCATATAAACTTTAACTGTGCCAAATTTCATACGCCACCATTCGAGCAATTTTCTTAAAGTTTAAAATACAAAGTTTTCCTTTTATGTATTAATATATAGATTCTATTTAATTACTTATTTAGTATACATATACAACCTGTTAGGAAGTCGACCTTAACCTTGAAGGGGGTAATAAGGTATCTGGTTCTCATTCCAAATAAATAATAATTAAAAAATACCCTTAAATTTTAACCTAATTATTTAGAAAATTCATAATTAATACGCACCAACACGTCCACGCAAGTAACACATATAATAGATAGATAAATAGTTAGTTACAGAAATAGGCAGTAATAGGCAGAATTTACGTACCTAACTACCTATTTATCTATCTATTGATATGCGCTTTACTTGCGCTGAGTGCTGACGTGTTGGTGCGTATGAATTATGAATTTATTGGATAATTTCTATAGGCGATGGTTGACTCTTTCCATCAGGAAACCCATCTGCTTGTTTGCTATCTTATGATATATTAAAAATTAGGTTAATAAATAACATGTTGGTGGCTATGGATTGTGAATTTATTGGATAATTTTTATGGGCGATGGTTGACTCTTTCCATCAGGAGACCCATCTGCTTGTTTGCTATCTTATGATATAAAGAAATTAGGTTAAAATTTAAGGGTATGTTTTATTTAATTATTTGGAATGAGAATCAGATACCTTATTATCTCCTTCAAGGTTTAGGTCGACTTACCTAACAGGGAGTATATTTAGTTAGTTAGTATACATTAAAAAGTTAGGTCAGCCTTCAATTTTATGCATCAGGATGTTAAATACTCTTAATATTAAAAAACAAAAATCTGAAAGACTTCAATCGTGTATATTTGAATGTCGCACTGCGGCGAACGAAAGCTGGTCTCAATTAAATTCTAACTCCGATACAACCTTGACCCACAAGCATAAAAACAATGAAAATGAATCTTCTTTGATCCATCGCACCTTGTCCAAAATATGGAAATTCGAGTAGGACTAAATTTGATTCGTTTTTCCGAATTAATGATTTATATTTATATCAGTTATCCCTTTGTTTACATGCACATTTATATTGAAGTGATGTAAAAATGTATTAGATTAATGCTGGATATAATTAATGTTTTATTCGACTTTCGAAATACAGATTACTTTTAAAAATAATCATGTATATGTAAATACTTAGACTTTTTTTTTATTCTGTTCTAAACATATTATGTGTTTTAAGTTAGTGACAGGTGTGTGTATGTTCATGTACTAGAGATTTCAAGATTAAATCTTAAGCATTAAATTTTTAAAGAAAAATACAAAAAAATAGCAATGAGTAATACGCTCTATATATACCTTAGAGTATTACGCTCCAAAACTGGTCGAGATGAAAGATTTACCTCGCTCTGGTAGGTCATCAACATTAAGAACATTACAAAAGTGAAAGAAATAGTGACTAAAAATACTCATTCAAATTTAAATGAAATTGTCGCTGAAAAATTTGGCATACGAGTCAAGCCTTATCATTTTAAATAATCTAATAATATCCATTTTTTTAGCATTAAACATTAAATAAATAAATATTCACGGGACAAATTACACTTATTGATCTAACCCCAAAGTAAGCAAATTATTTGCTTGTGTTATGGGTGTTAGTCAACGATGCTAATACATAGAAATACACATATAAATACTTTTACATATATAATAAACACCCAAACCCGGAAACACAAACATTTATGCTCATCACACAAATCCTTGTCCCCGTCGAGGATCGAACCCGAGCCCCGTTAATTGCATAGTCAGGGTCGCTAACCACTCGACCAACGGGGCGGTCAACAAACATTGTTTTTATCCTTACAATATTTGCCTGAATTTCATATATAAAAGCATGAAAAATTGCTTAGCTGTAACATTATTAACGTGGTATAATGGAATATAGAGACAGACAAATAAGATTTACATAGAAGTACCTATAAATAAAAAGTGATATCTAATATTTCGAGCCATATCCAAGTTTTTCATGATAAAAGCACTGAAATGCATTTTTATGTTGACTTTACCTTTTACATTGGTAGTGTAAGGAAGGTACTGATTAAAATTAAAACTATATTATATTGTTAAGAGCTTCTAGTTAGATTCCCTGTGTTGGTCCCAGGCTTCTTTGAAGAATAGGCCAACTGTCGTTCTGCCAGGCCGAGTGGCTATGCGAGTCACTACCAACGGTATAATAGGTGGTATAGTTCTGCATCGGCCCAACCGGGTCTGGTACCACCGCCTTACCTATTCCTGCTGCAACAGCGTCAGTGCTAGTCACTGTCGTGTTCCGCTTGGGGGTAAGGTAGCCGGTAAACTTATGCATGTGGCATTAGACCTTGCCACAAGATAGCAACGTACCATTAACATCTTTGGTGACTATAGGCGATGGTTGACTCTTTCCATCAGGAGACCCATCTGCTTGTTTGCTATCTTATATATTTCGTAATAAAATATAAAAAAAGATATTTCGTAATAAAATAACACTTATATTAAAACCATGTTTATTTACCACACAAATGTATGATACACCGCAAAACAACACGAATACATAATATATACGTACTGACTAAAATTGATAATAAATCGTCACAATATCCACGCTAACGTTTGCTTAAATCAACCAACTAAACCAAAACACTAACTAAAACACAGCTCATATTTAGATTAAATCCCTCAATCACTTTTCACTTTACTATGTCGCTTCACACTCATCTTCCAAATTATGACTTCTGTTTCATTTTACAAAACTTATTTGTTCCGCGCCAACACGCTTATATATATTATATCCCAGGAAAGCATTCAAAAATGTACTGGAAAATACGGCAATAGCTGTGATTAACGAGTTGTAAGCAAATTAAACGTAAACAAGTCAAGTAGTACACGCTAATTTCAACCTTATGCTTTAAACGAAAAGGTCCATTATAGCATTGCTGTAACCTATTGTTTAGCAATAAAAACAAATGTCTCTTTCTTTCATTTCTAGATTGTTCTAGTGACACTAAAGTATTTGTTCTTTTAACAATAACAATATCATAAAATATGTAAAGTAGAATTTTGATTTAAAATTTTATATGACTGAATTACAATATATTAATTTAACTGAATTACATATTTAGGACAGTTGTACAGAAAAACTTAAATGTATATTTTTTTATATCTAATTTAGAAAAAATGTTACTATATTCTACAACAACATAACAACATACAAATATGAAAAGGTTCATTAATAATAATCATTTAGTTTCTCTTGCACAAATACTTTTTAAATAAATTTAATCATAGCAAAAATTATTTAAGTATTTAAATAATTTATGCAAACAGACTCTTATTATTAATTAAAAACGAAAATCAAGTTTGTTGTATGTATACTTAAATATTTATTTTATGTATCAGGTATTTATTTTTATAGTTAATATATTTCCAAATACTTACTTTTTTGGAAATATTTAAATTTCTACCTATTTATTAAGATCGAGTATAAAATTGCTTAATAATTACGTTTGTTGTATGGGACCTCCCAAGACTAATGTAGCGGTTCAAGCAATCTACAAACACTGCCAGAAAAAATAATAACAAGATGAAAAAAAAATGAAATTCAAAAATAAAATCCTGAATCGCGATATCACAATTATTTATCTTGAAACACTATATACAAGTTTCAACGCTTCTCAAACGGACTTCGGTCCCCAGGCAGTACATCTTGCCTGGCTGGGAAGATCTTCCTTTTCCCTTACTTATCCTAGTGTGACGTCATCAACCTCCCCAGTTATGACGTCATCCTGACAATAGTTGGCCCGCTGGTTCCATCACCGCTTTTTGATCGGTGCAGGCGTTCAAAAGCTATGAGATGTTTACATACACACACACACACACACACACACACACACACACACATACATACCCAAGCCTAAGTTAAGCGGAATCCAATCGAATGTCATTAACCGCGTTTCGATCGGTCCAGCCGTTCAAAAGTTATGAGATGTTTACGTACACACATACATACAGTCATACTGAATACTGACGTCATCGTGAAAATATTCGGAAAAGGTTCCTAGGACCTCAAAACGTGGACACTCGATGGTGGTGAAAACTCGATTTTCTAAAATTGGGGTAGAATCAGTTACTTCCTTATCTACATACGTAGTGGGAAGTTAAAAATTAATATTCCGTTTTTTTTTTAATTTTTAGTATTTGTTGTTATAGCGGCAATTGAAACACATAATTTGTGAAAATTTCAGCTTTCTAGCTATAACGGATTATGAGATACAGCCTGGGGACAGACAGGCAGCAGAGGTTTAATAATACGGTCCCGTTTTACCTTTTTAGTACGGAACCCTAAAAACACTGTTTTAGTTATGAAAGTTACGATTAAGTCGTAGCGACACAGATGTAATGATTTAACGATTTTCTATTTATAAAGGTTTATTTTCGAACTGAACTAATAGATATGACGTAACGTAGTTGTGTTTTATTGAATCTTGGATCGAACTCATTTTAATGCTTTCAAACTTTGACTTTCATAAGAATGAAAAAGGTTTAGTAATGTTACTACTGGAATAGAAATTTTATATCAAGAAAGAAAGGTCAGATACAAAATATTCCTGTGTATATATATATATATATATATATATATATATATATATATATATATATATATATATATATATATATATATATATATATATATATATATAATATTAGGCCTATTTAGTTTGGACATTTGCTTTCACCTTATCAGAGTCACAATGCAACAGAAGTGACAAAATTATGGATATATGTATACAAGGCGTTTCTCACTTGATACAAAAGCCAAAACTAGTTATTTTGAATCGATTGCAAAAGGATTTAAAACAAGTTATATTTTATCAAAAATCTATACAAACTGTTTATACTTGTATTTGTTTAACTTTCAGAATGATTTATTGTTAAGAATTTTTCACCTAATTTCTTCGCTTCATTTACCAAAATTCTTACCACTAAACCATTCTGACAGTCCAAAGTATGTAAGTGTGATGGGAAATGTTATTATCATAATATTTTTAATAATACCTAGCACTTGCTGCCCAAAAGCGTAGGTTCATTGATGTGTCAGGTGACAATAATTTCGTTACGTTATTGATATAACCAAGTTTACCAACAAAACGAACTTGTCATTTCTATTTTATTAAATGTTTTATTAATTATTCACGTAGTAATACGGCTCAGGTATTTTGACTTTTGTATAAAGTAGGCAGCACTGCGTATATACATAAAAAAATCAAATTTAAATGAATTACTTGCCATTCACTTTTGTAAAGACGATTATAAACTCTAATTTACTATTGAAATGTAAAAACTTTTTATATACCCAATTTATTTCTTAAGTTTACTGACCCTCATATCATTATCTGATAAATCATAAGAACGTTAAACCTCGTAACCTAATTAAAGGTCGGAACTTAGAAGTTATAAGGGTATGGCTATAATTTTCAGCGTTTTTATTAGTGTATAAGGTAACACACGCATAAATTCATTAAAATATAGCCTATTATTTGCGCAATCACGTACTTTCATTATATTTCAACTTTGTCATTTTCATCAAGATCGGTGTAGATATTCCTGAGTTGTAATAGGACACACAGACAGATACATGGGATTTTTTTAAATAGTAAAGTTAATGTTAAGTAATCATAAAACAAAAATTTATCACAAAAAGTGAAAAAAATGTAGGCAAACCCCATAGATTTATACATTAGAACAAAGTGATAAAAAATTATATGGTTTAGCATTTGCACAATTATAATATACTAGCTGTTGCCAACAACTTCGTCCGCGCGGACTTCGTTTACTACGCACAGCTCCTCCCCCGTAGGTGATAGCGTGATAATATGTAGCCTATATGTTGACCCGACCTGTTAGTAATATTCATGCAAAATTTGAAGTAAATCCATGCAGTACTTTTTGAGTTTATACACGTCAATTTGACAAAAGTCCGGGATAAACTCAAAAAGTAAAACTCAAAATCTAAAAACTATATTTTTGGCTTCGATATCGATTGTAGATCACGCCCCAAGTATTCTTTTAAAAAAATTTAAAATGTACAGTTTTGATTTTCCTACGATTTTATTATATGTTAAATTAATTAATAATTAATATTAATTAATTAATATTATTTTTGTAAAACTTTGAGAACAACAAAGAAAAATATCGACACGCGGAGATTGAACCTACGACTGTCTCCCTTAAGTCGTCAGTATACAACTTTGTTTTTATACATCGTTACATATATATATATATAACCATCCAACAACCATCGCCTATAGACACCAAATAGTGCGTTGCTATCTTGTGGCGAGGTCTAACGCACGTCTAACGTGCATAAGTTATGCTACATGCCACATGTATATAGCAAACAGATAACCCTCTTGATGGAAAGAGAAATCAAATATATAAATAAATAATAATAATAATAATAAATAACCACGGGACAAATTACACTTACTGATCTAACCCCAAAGTAAGCAAATTATTTGCTTGTTATGGGTGTCAGTCAACGATACTAATACATAAAAATACATAATATATAAATACTGGAATATAACCCGGAAATACAAACATTTATGCTCATCACACAAATACTTATCCCCGTTGGTGATCCCGAATCCCCTCGATTGCGTAGTCTGGGTCTCTAACCACTCGACGAATACAACGGGGCGGTCAAATCCACGATGCGTGGCTATCTATATACCGGGATAGCACTGCCAAATGTATAAGTCTACCGTTTATATTACCCTCCAAACCGGAATACGACAGTGACAAGAATTGGCGTTATTGCGTTGGAATAGAAAAAGCAGTTGTACTATATACTCGGGTAAGACGTACGGGAATCTGCCACCTAGTTTTTAAAGTATCTTCACGCCCCTATCCCCGAAGAGGTAGGCAGAGGTACAACAAGTGCATCCACGACTAGCCGAAGTACTTGGTCCCACAAATGTGATAGGTGGCAAGCCTATCGCCAACCGGGCACTTTCCAATCCCGGGCAACTTTGTGTTTCTCAGAAAACTGAAAAAAAAACACTTTTTTATGTGCCCGACCCGGGAATCGAATCCGGGACCTCATGTGATCAACCAAGTTTTAATTTTTTTATATCATAAGATAGCTAACAAACAGATCGGTCTCCTGATGGAAAGAGTCAACTATCACCTATAGACCGAAGATGTTAATGGTGCGTCGCTATCTTTTGGCGAGGTCTTATCCCATATGCATAAGTTTACCGGCTACCTTACCCTCTAAACTGGAACACGACAGTGATAAGCAATGACGCTACTGCAGCAGGAATAAGTAAGGCGGTGGTACCAGACCCGGGCAAGAGAATTCAGAACTCTACCATCTAGTAATGATAGTGACACATACAGCCATTTTACGAACTGCCTGGTAAAACAGCAGATGATATATTCTACAAAGGGGGTCTGGAACATCACGGTGCAAATGTATCAAAATGTGGTGTGATTTTTTTTTTATTTGTCCTTAAAAAAATTACGAAAATTTTAGTTACTACTAAACAACGTTTAGATTTATTATTAATTGAAAGCATTGGTGATGTTATTATATATTTTCTTTTTTTTTTCTTCTATGTATGTCAGAATAATATAACTTTGACTATTTTTTAAATAGAATTGAATACAATCTCATGAATATTATCCATATTAACTTTATATTTATGACTTTTTAAACTTACTATTATAAACTTTGTAAAATTCATAAATTATTTTACAAAATGTAATGCGACTGTTACCTTTTATATTTATTATTTATTGTTGTTATAATTTTAAATTATTTTATTCTAAAGACCATCCTCGGCTTCTCTCTAACGTGAGTCCCTAAAAAATCTTATAAAATACGCTAATAACTATATAAACTGTCTTAAAATTTAAAACTGTTGTTTACAATATTTAATTTTTTAGGTATTTCAATTTTTTTCAATATGTCCATGTTAGTCACTGATGATTTAAATAGTCGGTCCAAGATTTTAATCACTGTAGTTTCAGTTTTAAACAGAAAAACAACAAAAGATTAATATTTCTGTAAATATTACTGTCACTCAGATTTAAATAAACGTTATTTATGTAATAATAACATACAATTTTTAGAATATCAAACACTACTAAATTATAATATACATGTAGGAATAATTAACTAAAATACTTAGAGTTGTAATTTATTTGATATTAGTTGTTTAGTTACTTGACTAAAACTTACCCGATGTAAATTTAAGTTCACTATCGATTTTGAACCGAACGGTAAGAGCGTTATGTGGACACTGCAGTGGTATCGACCGGGTATTCAGTAAAATACGCTAACACGCGATTCACGAGGGTTTATCCACATACATCAGCTGCACCAATTTGTATTTGGAATCGCTTACCTTTCTGATGATCTAAATTCATTTGTAGCGTAGTGCGACTGGGTGATCTAAATTGTTGTTACGCAACCTTCAGCAACCTTCTGTGTGGTCATGTGTAAGATGGGTGACCGAAAGTGACCATGAAATTGAATGTTTTCTTGATTATAAGACGGCATCACCTCCTCTTAGACTCAGTTATAGTTATAATTTACAGTACTGCGATTTTTAATAACCTTACAACAGGAGAATTACCATAAACCCATCTCTACAGTTAACCCGTCATTGGCGATGTATGTGTCTGAGAGACCGGGGGATTAGAAAGATTCGAATAAATTTTTCACCCGACGTCGCTTGAAGTTGCAAATTCGAGTAACTGCCTCATTTTAAGTCCCACACCGTTGGTACCACAACTCATGAATTTGTCACGGATGCACGTTCATGAGTATCAGCACCAACTCGATCATGTACATAAGTAAAATATTTATAATAAAGTATCTTAACGCCCATATCCCCGAAGGGGTAGGCAGAGGTACAACAAGTGCACCCACGATTAGCGAAGATACTTGGTCCCACAAATGTGATAGGTGGCAAGCCTATCGCCAACCGGGCACTTTCCAATCCCGGGCAACTTTGTGTTTCTCAGAAAACTGTAAAAACATTTTTTTTGTGCCCGACCTGGGAATCGAACCCGGGACCTCATGTGGTCAACGCCAACGCTGGACCGCTAGACCACAGAGGCGATAATATTTATAATATTTTTATTATACAGTAAAATACATATAGTTTTTTGTTACAGGGATATATATTTTTGTTTCTTTTCTAACAGTTTGCAATGTCCTAAGATTGACAAAGGCTGATTTTAATCAAAAAATATAAAAAAATACTAATTTCAAATTTTTGTAAACATATGGTTAAATAGAATATTTTTAGTGTTGTTAATTTTTTAATAAGTAATAAACAACCTGTGATCGACTGAATTTTTGTGTTTTATTTTCATAAATATGTTTATAATTAAACCTAAAGTAACTAAAAGTAGAATAACTAGCCAATGGTTGGCAAAATCTTAGGTTGAATACCCTGGTCTGTGAGACCGACGTCACCAATGTTGTAAGTGAAATTGTCGTCACCAATGGCGGGTTAAGGATGGTAGGCATTGACGTGTATAATAATATTATACACGTCAATGCGGGTAGGGCTTTACTCAATTCGTCTTTTTAAATCTTAAAATAATAAGCAGATACCCAATACTTTTTGCGAAATATGTTAAACATTTTTAGGTGTTGAATATATAGTACACTAGCTAATCCGCGCAGCTACGCCCGCGAGTAGATTAACATGTCGTCGAAATTTCATCCCCTATTTCAGCCCTTCAGGAGATGATATTTTGAAAAAAAAGTAGTCTATGATTGACACCGGATCTTCAGCTAATTTCACGCTAAATCGAATGAAAATCGGTCCAGCGGTTTAACTGTGAAAGCGTAACAGACAGACATGTATATATAGTAGAGATATATATGTATAGTATAGTAGAGAGTATACATGTATAGTATACACTATATGTATAGTAGAGAACTATTATATAAGTCCAAGCAAGGACTGTCAAAATGTGTGGCGATCCAGAATAAAAACGAAAATAAACAATATACAATATTTAATTTATTTTTAGATCAGGGGTTATGAAATTTGGACAATGGTTACTTTAGCAGCTATCAGGTAACGAAATTGTGAAAAACTACTGTTTTTCACAATTTTGTTTCGTTAACGTAATAAATTCAGTTTTTCAATATTTTCTTCCGTATGGTATTGGAAATGACATCACTCATTGCCAGACACTTAGCACGGTTTCAACTCCCTACTAGACACCCCTAATGATTATAAAAGCTGAACTTTATAATATATGTTACTTAAGGGGTTATGAGAAGTTTTTACCTCAAGAGCCAGACAGTTTTGATGGTTTATACATCTTAACTGATACGTTGAAAGACAAATGTTAAATTGGTTACAGAGTGCTAAGTGTGAGTTTTTCTTTTCGCATTCGATCGTGAGCGCGTTTCGAGTTTACTAGGAATTTGTATGTGATTTGTACAGCGCCACCTAGTGGTAAACTGTTTTCTCACGTTTACCACTAGGTGGCGCTGTACAAATCACATACAAATTCCTAGTAAACTCCAAACGCGCTCACGATCGAATGCGAAAAGAAAAACTCACACTTAGCACTCTGAAGGTTATCCGTGGAGTTAGATATGAAGCATCGAACACTTTTTGTAAATCTTTTTAAGATACACAATTCTGTAGTAAATTATTTTGATATATTTCGTGAAGTTTAGCCAGTTTGCAATATAAGCGCAACAAAATGTGATTTTTACTATAATATGCATATATTTATACATATACATCTATATTTTCACCTTAAATCACTATCTATCGATGAAAACTGCATTAAAATCCGTTGTGTACATTAAAAAATCTAAGCGTACATACAACAGAAGCAACTTCGTTTTAAGCTATATGATGTGAGTATTGTTATACTTTTAGTCAGAAATTACTTTTTATAAGGACAGTCGATAGCGACATATTAAAATCTTAAACCCAGAAAAGGCCATGTTTCTGAGAAAATTATAGATGGCGCTAAACAATACTCTTTAATCAGTCAAAATGAGTCGCCATGGATCTGTTATTGTTGATTCATTTATTATTGTAATATTTAATGATTGTTGATGTTATTGCCATGCAGGTTGATTTATTTTGTTGTTGTTTTCATTTTGTTTTTAGAAACAAAAAAGTCATTCATTTTTAAATACTGTGTAGTTGTCTAGCGACACTTCGTTCATACGATAAAGTCTCCTTAAAGCCGGGACGCCATACCTATGAGCTAGTTTCAACAGACTCGACGTGACGAAATTCTTCTTTACTATATGATCGACTACGTCGATTGTGCACGGGGTGAGTGCTATAACACAAAAATAATAAAAAAGTGAGCTATGATTTTAGCAAAACAGTAATTGACAAATAATAATAATACCTAAACCGTGTTGATTTATTCTTAATATGTTCAGAAGTAAAGTTGTATATCGCTTACATCTTGGAAAGAGTCAACCATCGCCTATAGACACTAAAGGTGTTAATGGTGCGTTGCTGTCTTGTGGCGAGGTCTAATGCCACATGCGTAAGTTTACCGGCTACCTTACTCTCCAAACCGGAACACGACAATGACAAGCACTGACGCTATTGCGGCAGGAATAGGTAAGGCGGTGGTACCAGACCCGGGCGAGACAATGCAGATCTCTACCACCTAGTAGCCACGATGTTAGTACTCGCATAGCCAATCGGTCGCCTTTTACGACCTGCCTAGCAGAACGGCAGTGGGTCTATTCTTCAAAGGAGCCCGGAACCAATACGGGATGTTTTAGACTACGTAACGGATTTTAATGCAGTTTTCATCGATAGACAGACTGATTCAAGAGAAAGTTATATATGTATAAATACATACATATTATAATACAAAATCATGAGAATTTCAGAAAGTTGAAAAGAGCTAGTGATCTTGATCGAGCTGAACAGATTTTATTAACCATAGCTGAGAACCATCTCGCAAGTGTTAGCAACTGCGCTTAACGACAAGTGTTAGCAGGTCAGGCGTAGCACACGCGTAGGAAGTGACACTTGTTAATCATTCCTTGAGAATTGAATTAGGGAGCCTTTTTTTTGCATTGTAGGCTTCGTCTAAGTAAAGTTAACTATATCAACGCTTAGCACAAAGCTATTTGTTGGAGACTTTGGCGTAAATCGCGCATGTATCGTCAATCCTCCGATGGTTAGCGATAATTGACGAAAAATGTTTTATGTAGAGAATTTTTTTTTAATCCTATATGTATAGTAGAGAATATTTATGATTACCAGAGAAGTTGGAAATACCTTTACCAGCTTCTCGGGTCTCATTCTATCAAACTGAACAACTTTTATGATTTTTGAAAATTGCAATTGTTACTTTCCAAAGTAAAAAAAAAAAACAGTGAAATAGAGAGGTTTACAGAGAATAAACCTTGAAAGCTATTTATTATGTCAATTTATGTTTGTTTGTTTTAAAAATTGATTTTAAATAAAAAGTATTTTTGTAAAAACATTATTAGTATGTATAACTAAGTAACTGTAATAATTAACGATGCTATGAATCTATGCCTTGCCTAATATTCCTTGAAAATCAATAACTACAAAAATATCTACTTTGTAAAAGATTGTTTATTATAAGTCACATTTTAGAAACCGAAACCGGGTTTTCATCTAATTGTTTTAAATTGTATGCAGAAGAGTACGTATTTTAGCAATCTTTACATTTACTATGCGTTCCAACTGAGAATAGGACTGTCAGGATAACTTATTGCTCCGCATTTGTAAAAACTTCATAAGTGATGAGTAAGGTGTGCAAAATATATATGAACGGCTAGACTAATATATTTTACTGTTTTGTATTCTGGATAATGACAACCCAAACCCACAAAAATCGCAACGAAATTGCCCCCGTCGTTTTTGACTTATAAGTGGTGCACATAACACGACTTTTTTATGTAATATATATGTCGCAGTGAAATTGTCAATAGCCGTTAGATTATAATCTACCTAGGGATTTTATAATTTGGTTAGGTTAGGTTAGCAGTTAAATTATTTATAATATCACTTAGGTAGATTAAAATTTAACGGTATTGACAATTTCATTGCGACATATAGAAGAACAGCTATACTGATGTGTTTTATTATTTTTTTTATTTATGAAAATATTATTATTACAAGGTTATTTGCTCTTCAATAAATCAGCAATATTTTTTGAACAAATATTTTTTGTTGACATTACTAATTTCACACTTGTGGTATGAAGTTGATAACGAACGCGATCCTATTCTCAGTTGGAACGCATATTATATACAAATTTTATTTATATATTTAGATACAATTTAGTCTGCTAAATTTTTAAATATATATATATATATTTTATATATATATATATACATAATACTAGGTGTGCCCGCGACATCGTTCGCGTAGAAAAAAATCTCAAAGTTCCGGAGTTTTACTCGCATAGTTTCTAGTCCTGTAGGATTTTCGAGAAAAAATCTATTCTATGTTCTTTCTTGGGTCTCAAACTAACTTTGTGCGAAATTTCATCCAAATCGGTTAAACAGTTTAGGCGTGAAGAACAGTAGGTTTAATAATACAATATTTTTTACAAACACTTATTTTAAAAAAAATATTGTAGGCTTGTCACAACAAGTTTTCGATTAAGGGACTCGTTCGTAAAATATTAAGCTTTTAAGTGCTAATTTTTGTTAGAGTCAAGTCCCCCCCCCCCCCTCTCTCTCTTTGCAGACTAAGCGGTTGGTTTTGGGGCTGAAAAATAATAATGCGAGTAGTAAATGTAATGAAACTAAAAGGAAAACTCACGGCTTAGAAGAGTTCACAAGTTTTTTAATAAAAGTCGACCAACTTATAAAATGTACTTGTAGGCGGTGAACCTGTAAAGGATGTAGCTATAAAGGCCCTCTTCTTAATCCACATTATTGTTATGGGCAACTTCTGAACCCTGCATTGCGCGTGGCGCGACACGCATTGTAGCAATTTTTTGTTTTTTTTTTTTCTATATCATAAGATAGCAAACAAGCAGATGGGTCTCCTGATGGAAAGAGTCAACCATCGTCTATAGACACCAAAGATGTTAATGGTGCGTTGCTATCTTGTGGCGAGGTCTAATGCCACATGCATAAGTTTACCGGCTACCTTACCCTCCAAACCGGAACACGACAATGAGAATCAGTGACGCTATTGCGGCAGGAATAGGTAAGGCGGTGGTACCAGACCCGGGCGAGACAATGCAGAACTCTACCACCTAGTAGCCACGATGGTAGTGACTCGTATAGCCAATCGGTCGCCTTTTACGACATGCCTGGCAGAACGGCAGTTGGCCTATTCTTCAAAGGAGCCCGGGACCAACACGGGGAAAAAATTCATTAGATAAATCAAACATAGTATCGATTCTCTACAGCCTCTGAAAATTTGGCTGGACCTTTAAAAGTAACGCTGTATACAGTCACATATATAATACCCTTATATAGAACTAATTAACTGAAATAATTCTGATGTGGTGCAGCAATGAGAGGGTATCAAGTTAAAGATGACCTAAAAGACGTATAATTTCAAACTGCTTTATTTGAGTTTCATGTTTTATGTTTAACTTTACTCCAATTTGGAGCCATTTTGGACCAAATTACTCTTAGTTTTGGATTTGTGGATATAAGTTTTGATATAGAAATTTATGAAAAGCACTATGATCATCAAATTATTCAATATTATGCCAGCTGGAATCCATTTAGGATACTCGCAATCTTGAACAAGAAGTGCAGCACCATGATGTAGAATTATACCAAAGAATTGAGCCTGAAAAAGAAAGAAAACTTTATCTTTATACAATAAAAAAAAATCTCGTAAAATAGTTCGAATGGCTAATTCGAATCGATTACCATAATTTTGCAAGCGCTCGTTGCAGTTTGGCATGTGATGAATGGCAATTAGTTAATTATTATTTATGCTTCAATAATTAAATTGTATTTTTTGTTATTGATAACCTTGTTGTTTAGGAAAACATATGTAGCTACAAATCACTAACAGAATAAAATGGAACGGAATGAAGTCGAAAGAAATGGGATAGGATTTTATCCAAAACAATGATGCAAAAAATATAGATGTGTTGTTCGCATTCCAGAATGGTATCATGAAATCAAGGCACTGCCTGACTTTTATTTAGTCTCTCACATTACATGTCATAATCTAAGTATACGTAGATGAAAGTCGCTGTATCTAATTCAATTTTGCCTGTTCGTACCGTGTGGGTGCAAATAAGACAATATATTGTATCTTTTCTACTCGATTACTGACCTGCCATAAGTTTCTGTATGGGGAATGTCAAGTGGTGTCTTTCAGTACTATCGATTTAAAGACTTATACCAAAATTATGTATTCATATTCGTTGCTATCAAATTTAGTCGCGTTTACATATTCCAAGTAAATCCTTTTTACACGCTTTTTATTAGCTTCACCTGTATGTTTGTATGTTTGTTTGTATGTTTGTTTGTAACCGACTTCTTTGGGCGCGATTTTGACCCACTTTAAACGGCCAGATTTCGTTCAAACTTTGTAGATTTATCGAGAACCGATGACAATACACTAATTTGATAAAATCAATCTCGCAAGTAAATTTGATCCATATCCCGGTTACCGATTGAGCTGAATTTTGTATACGTATGTTAATTGAATGACAATGAAACCTTATTATGACATGGAGCTGATCTGATGAATCTGAATCGGAAGGTGACCACAGGAACTTAATAATTAAATGGTTAAAAATCGGTTAATAACAAGACTATTGAGTTTGGACTCATTTGATTCATGTTGACGAGCACTTTGGTACTTGGTGGTGACTAGGATCCTGCATGGTCCGATGATGTAGCTAGAAGATGGTCATAGGAGCTCAGCAATTAATTGACACAACTCTATCGAATTTGGGCTCATTTGATTAGTGTTGACGAACACTTTGGTGCTTGGTGCTAACTAGGATCCTGCAGGGTTCGATGATGAAGCCAGAAGGTGACCATAGGAGCTCAGCAATTAAATAACACAACTCTATTGAGTTTGGGCTCGTTTGATTCGTGTTGACGAGCACTTTGGTGCGGGTGGAAACTAGTTATAAAAGGAAGTACTCTTAACAAAAGTGTTTGTTCTACGTCTGTCAAGTCGGTCATTTCAAGAGGTGAAGATATAACTTCCATGTTGTTCCAGTAGGCCTGAGAAGGAACTTTTCTTTTTTTTATGGTAGTCGAGCAAAAAACCAAAACGTGCTTTAACTAATGACGTCTGTTGTTTTGGATATAATAATTTCTTACAGATTGTACATGGTACTTCAGCATATTGATTTATGGTGGTTATAAAATTACGCTCAGTAATTGAACGAAGTCTTTGTGACGTCTGACGCGCTACCGCTAGGCGGTTCTCACGTGGCTGAGCAGATTCGATTGCTGTACGGTTTCGCATCACTACTAATTCACGAGCTCTCTGCTCGGCGGACTCCTTAGGTAAACGCTCCTCAATGAGACCAATTCTATGAGCCTTCTGCTCGGCAGACTCGTTCGCTAGTAGTTCTCTCGCTAGTCGCTAGTTCGCTAGTTCGCTCAATAATGAGATCAACTCTAATAGCTCTCTGCTCAAAAGACTCATTCGCTAGACGTCCTTGGATCTTACCGAGTCTACTTCTACCAAGGCTGGGCCAAAGCGGGTTTACAAGCATGGGCCAGAGATAGACAGCATTGCGCCAAGCATGGCCCATATCTGGCCCCGTCGTATTGTCCTGTATGGAAGTACGATAGGAACGCCTTGCACACTTACACACACACACACACACACACACACACACACACACACACACATATGTCTATAATCGTATAAGCAGTTCCGTGCTTCTAGCGCGGCACTCAACTAGGTATGCGCATTAGAGTTTGTAACAGTGTCTGTGCATATAACTTAGATTTCACGAGCCATGAAGAGTCCGCCACCGTCTCTGTGACTGAGTTTAATTGACTGAGTAAAAAAACAGAAAAAAAAAACAAAATAAATGTACATAATATTTATAGATATAGATATATCACCATCCACCGCCCCGTTGGTCGAGTGGTTAGCGACCCTAATTACGCAATCGACGAGGCTCGGGTTCGATCCCCGACGGGAACAAGCATTTGTGTGATGAGCATAAATGTTTGTATTTCCGGGTTTGGGTGTTTATTAAATATATTCTAATATTTATATATGTATTTCTATGTATTAGTATCGTTGACTAACACCCATAACACAAGCAAATAATTTGCTTACTTTGGGGTTAGATCAGTAAGTGTAATTTGTCCCGTGAATATTTATTTATTTATTTATGTTAATTTTACATAGATATATATAGATATATAGTTTTGTAGTTTTTGTTTTTTATTAATTGTAATTAAACGACACTGAATTTATTAGACATTCGCATTCGATGATCTACAATTGCCGATTAGAATTAAAAAAAATAACTCAAATAATTGATTTTTTCATAAGTTACAGTATTTCCGGAGTTTCATACATGACGGACAGGAAATTTTTGACCTATTTTCATATTTTTTCCGTTTCTATTGCACTAAATTAATTTTTAGCAAGTATAGAATTAATCTCCATTAAATTATCTCGACAATAGTATGCAAAATATCTTGATTCCGTTAACTAACAAGGCTATAATACAAAAATAGTTGCCAAAATAAGGCGAAAAAAATTTCCGAAGGTGGCATCAAGAGTCTTCGCAACCGGCGTGTGTGTATGAAAAGAGTGATGAATGTGGAGGAAGCGAGACAAGCCTGCAAGGATCGTGATGTATGGCACTCGGTTCTCTCTGCCTACCCCGTAAGGGATCTGGCGTGAAGATATGTATATATAAAAAAAAAATTTCGATCGCAAAGCACTCTTTGATGCTTCGCATCATGAGTCGTGCAATAGTTTAAAATTAAAAAAAAAAAAGCTATTATAAATAAAACAAACTAAAAATAAATAATAGTTTAAAAAAACTAAGAAACACGCTTTTTATAGAAATCCGAACTAAAAAATAGAAAATAAATTTTAATAAATTTAAATTAAGAATAGTGTTAAAAATTTCAATAATTATAAATTAATAATAGTGTGAATAAAAAAAAATATTTTATTTTAAAAAAAGCGTGGGGTGCTTTTTAAGATATTACCGAAATGATAATCACTCTACTCATATGTGTCAATAAAATAATAACTATTGACACCATGCACCCCACGCTTTTTTTTAAATAAAATTATTTTTTTATTCACACTATTATTAATTTATAATTATTGAAATTTTTAACACTATTCTTAATTTAAATTTATTAAAATTTATTTTCTATTTTTTAGTTCGGATTTCTATAAAAAGCGTGTTTTTTAGTTTTTTTAAACTATTATTTTTACATTACAAGTGAACGTTGTATTGTGCAAAATGTTACTCGTATCGATTGTCACTCACACTTTGACTTATGTTTCAGATTTATAAAAGACTAGCTGAACCGCGAAGCTTCGCTCGCGAATCTGTCACACAAATAATTTTTAATACAAATTTCATCCCCTATTTTAGCCCTTCAGAGCTGATTTTTGAAAAATAAATTAGCCTATGTTTGACCCCGAATCTTCAACTATTTCCATGCCAAATTTTATGAAAATAGGTTCAGCGGTTTAGCCGTGAAAGTGTAACAGACAGACAGACAGACAGACAGATAGATAGACTTTCGCATTTATAATATTAGTATGGA
Source organism: Apodemia mormo (assembly GCA_036924255.1). Lineage (NCBI taxonomy): Eukaryota > Metazoa > Arthropoda > Insecta > Lepidoptera > Riodinidae > Apodemia > Apodemia mormo. Next base: position 4,996,165 of record JAUPFN010000007.1, on the reverse strand, counting down.
TGATAATGAATCACTTATTAAAAATAAACAACAATAGCAAACTGGAAATAAAAAACTTTTTTCTTTACGTGTTTTGCAGCATTCAATAGATTTCGACCAATTTTATATTAATTCTGTTTATCGTATCTGCGTATCTGCGTATCTGCGCATCTGCGCATCTGCGCATCTGCGCATCTGCGCATCTGCGCATCTGCGTATCTGCGTATCTGCGCATATGCGCACCTGCGCACCTGCGCACCTGCGCACCTGCGCACCTGCGTATCTGCGCACCTGCGCACCTGCGTATCTGCGTATCTGCATATCTGCGTATCTGCGTATCTGCGTATCTGCGTATCTGCGTATCTGCGTATCTGCGTATCTGCGTATCTGCGTATCTGCGTATCTGCGTATCTGCGTATCTGCGTATCTGCGTATCTGCGTATCTGCGTATCTGCGTATCTGCGTATCTGCGTATCTGCGTATCTGCGTATCTGCGTATCTGCGTATCTGCGTATCTGCGTATCTGCGTATCTGCGTATCTGCGTATCTGCGTATCTGCGTATCTGCGTATCTGCGTATCTGCGTATCTGCGTATCTGCGTATCTGCGTATCTGCGTATCTGCGTATCTGCGTATCTGCGTATCTGCGTATCTGCGTATCTGCGTATCTGCGTATCTGCGTATCTGCGTATCTGCGTATCTGCGTATCTGCGTATCTGCGTATCTGCGTATCTGCGTATCTGCGTATCTGCGTATCTGCGTATCTGCGTATCTGCGTATCTGCGTATCTGCGAATCTGCGTATCTGTATATCTGCGTATCAGCGTATCAGCGTATCTGCGTATCTGCGTAACTGGCAATGTTTCTATGCAAATAACAGATTTTCTAAACATTGCAAATCATTTTTTAACGACTTACTGATATCCGTTTGTACTAAAACTTGGCAAACTTATGTAAGATCAGTGACCATGCAATATTATGTTGCCATTCAGCTAATTTTATGATGAGGCCTAGATGTAGGGACTGGAATTCTCAGATGTAGAGTTTTGACGAGACAACTGCGATTTGGCTCATTGGTATTGTTGCTATAAGTACATAATAAGTTTAATTGGTACTCATGATCACGAGGATCTAAAGTTGGAACTAAAAGAGTCTACTGAAACTCACAGATAGAAAGCGCTAAGTTAGTGGAGTTTGAAATTGGTTAAGTTATCACTCAATTGACTTGTTTTAACAAACATTTTGGACTGGATAATTTCTAGGATCTGATGATTGAACTAGAAGGTCACCATTGGAACTACTAAACTAAACAAGATAAACCCATATTGTTTGGACTCAATTGTTTTGTTTTTATTAGCACCCTTGTGCTAGACAATTTTCAGGATCTCAAGATGGAGCTGGAAAGAATCAAGGAAACTTTAGAATATAATGAAGCAATAGCAATAGCAACTTTGGGGTCGATTGATTAGTTCTTTTAACGATTTTGGTGCAAGATGGATTCTAGAGCCTGATGTTAGGGCTGGAAAACGTCTATGAGAACTTCTAAGCTAATCCAAATAAACTCGTAATTTGTAGGCTTATTCGGTTGATTTTGACATACATTTTGTTGCTGGATGGAACTGGAAGGTCACTATGCTAACTGTTAAGAGAAACCTACCGAGTTTGGACTCATTTGCTCTATTTTGCCAAGTACCCTGGAATCAGATGACTTCTAGGGTCTTACGTTGAAGCAGAAAGGAGGTCATGGGAACTTTGAATTGCAATTGAATAACACCACGATTTTAGGCTAGTTTAATTCGTTCCTCTAAGATCTTCGAATATTAGGTTAGTATCCAGTGATAGAGTTGGAAGAAGTCCATAAAAACTCCCGAGCTAAACTAGATAAAGCCATCGAGTGTGGGATAATTCGATCTATTTTGACATACACGTTGGTGTTGGAGATTTCTAGGATCTAATGATGAAACTGGAAGGTGGTTATGATAACTTTCAGGCTAAACAGAATAAACTCGTTGAGTTTGGGCTCATTTGTCCTGTTTTAAAAATATCCTTGTGCTGGTTGTTTTCCAGGGTCTTATAATAATTTAAGATAAACGCCATGAAAACTTTGGATTAAAGTTGAGTAGCACCATATATTTTAGGCTCATTTGATTCGTTCTTTTAAGGATTTTGGAGCCGGATGGTTTTCCATGTTTGATGATAGAGCTGAAAGAAGTCCACGAGAAAGTTTGTGCTAAACTAGAAATACACATCGAGTGTGGACTAATTCGGTTTATTTTGGCAAACACTTATGTGCTGGATGTTTTCTAGGATATGATGATGAAACTGGAAGATGGCCATCCGAGCTTGGACAGATATAGTTGGCCTTTGTTATTCGAAAACTCGCAGGGTTTGATGACGGAACTATAAGGTGGCCATCGAACTTTTAAACAAAACAAAATATACCCATCGAGTGTGGTCACATTTGTTATATTTTTATAGAGAATGAAGAAATTTTATACAGAATTATTACAAAATTTACATGGTGGAGCCGAAAGGAGGTCATGGGAGCTTTGCAATAAAATAACTCAAGTTCACTGATTAAGGAACCATAATAACCTTAACCTGATGCTGCAGGATTACCTTTCGAAGATGATCAGGCTCTTTATATTTTGTACTTTAAATGATGCATATGAAGCAGGGTGGTGGTCGGATGATAGGAAAACGTGTCGGGGGTTTTTTAATTTTTTATTTAGAATTATAATTTCATTTAAACTTATAATCTTGCAGACTATTTTTATAAACTCTGAAATACATATTCTATGAAGATGCAAATATACTTACAATTTGAATTTGAGTAATGAATTTTTTAAACCACACATATTTTTTGATACTAGGCATAGCAAGTGACAGGAGGTAGTATGTATACATGAAAGTATGGACAAAGCAATTGACCACTCCAAGATAAGATGTATGGCCACCTGAAAAAATAATTAACTTCGTTATTAACAATGAAATAATATTAATTGAATTCATATATAAAAGAACACACCATAAAGTCATCAACTTTAATACAAAGAGTAGACATAAGGTACCGGTTAATTCAAGGATTAAAATGAAAAAGTTTTCAACGTGGGTGTCCAATAACAGTTCCAAAAATGGCCAGAAAGGCTTGTAGCGCATTCTTCAAAGTTTATCCTCTTCTAATAGTACCGTCTCCTTTGTATCCTATTTAACGGATAAAAATGAAGGGTGATGTAATTTTGAGGTGGATAACTGTGTGTATATTTATACCACTGCAGCTACCAAGCATAAAACTTTTTTTTGTAAAACTCTGTCAAGATGGTTCTTAGCTAGGATTCGATAAAAAAAATTCAACCGTTTCAAGATAGTTTCATGTTAATGAAAGGAATTAAGCAACTTGTAAAAACTTGACCGATACGAAGTTTGGTATTTTTTTTATGAAATAATATTTTAATAACATAGTAACAATAAAATAATGCTGTGAATTTCGATTCGAAGATCGTCAGCTCTTTTTGTAAGCTTTTATACCACTTAAGGTTAAAAAAAAATATTCTCAAAAAGACATCATATTGCCACTTATGATAATTAGTATATTATATTTGCTACAATTAAAAAAACTAAAGAAAAGGTCGCTAAACGGTTAACAGATTTGTCTTTCTGACTAAAGATGAAAAGTTTTCAACTACATATAAATATATTGATATAATTGAGATTTGAAACTGCTAAATGCGAAAATCGAGTTTCACCGGCTCTCCAAATTTTTGGTCCTAGGAATATTTTCTAACTATTTTTACGATGACATCCGTATGTCTGTATCGATTTGTATGTGTGTAGGTACACATCTCATAACTTTTGAGTGACTTGACCGATCGAAACGCGGTTCATGGCATTAAAATGAATTCCGCTCAATTTAGACTTCTTGAAAATTTGAACCAATTCAGTCCAGGATATTTTGGGAAATTTAGAAAACACCGCAAAAAAATACGGGGAAGCAGTTTTTTTTAAATATAACTTCTAGATTAATGTGTCGATTAAGTAAAAAATCTACATCAAATTTTTTTTATCCTTTTAGTAGCTTACGAAAAATTTGACATAACTTGAGGTTCTAACCAATCTATTTTCGACCTTCTACAATATTTTATCAAAAAAATTATAAATTAAAACCGAATCAAGTTCCCAAAAATTACAGCTTTTCAAATATTAATTTTTTAATGTTTACAGCAAACTTAATATTTTTAAAATAACTTACATCCTTATTAGGCTGCAAGTTATTTAAAAAATAGCTATTGATTTAAAAACCTAATCAGCTTTTCTCTCCAAAAAAACTGCGTCAAATACCGTGAATTCGATCAAAATTGGTAGATTTATTTGGGACTTTTCAATGAACATTTTCGAAAAAAGTAATGTTTTTGATAATACTTCGATATTTTTCAACCTGTAGGTTATGTAGCTAAGAAAAAATCTTAGAGCTCAAAACATGGATTGAATGCTATTCGAAAGGTGAAAATCGATCATTGTTTCCAAAACACACAGGTTCTTAAAAGTCAAATTATCATTTTTGATAAAAATTTAAATTTTTGAACTGTAAAAAAGTCTGTGCTTGGTATAGTTTTTGTTCCTTTGAGATATTTAGTCCCACAATGTACAAAGTGGCCAGCCTATTGCCAACCAGGAACTTTTTCCAATCCCGGGAAACGTTATTTTTTTCACAAAACTGCAAAATACATTTTTGAATTGCCTGACCCGGGAATCGAACCTGGGATCTCATGTAATCAACTACGACACCGGACCACAAGACCACAGTGGCGACTTTCTAATTTCTTTATTCTCGATAATTTCTTAATGTTCGTTATTTTATTTCTTTGTAAATTTAGGATGTAGTAACAAAAAAGTGTTATGTTTTTCAATTTTTGAAGTTCCTATAATTTAGTTATACTAATACTGCCCCAGATTTCTATGAAGTAAAGTACGATTTACCTTGTGAATTATAAATAATGTTCATCTTTATAGGTAGGCATTGAGAAATATTATAGAGTGAACCTAAGTGCCGAGAGTTTTTTTAACGTCATCTATTTGTTTGTTCCATGTTATATGATTATCTATTCTTAGGTCAAGCTATGTTTCGTAGGTTATTGTTATATTTATCACTTTTAAATATATAAACGGGTCAATAACGCGTACATATATAGAACTTACTTGTAAAGCTCGACGTTTCGGCCAAGTTACATTGACCGTGGTCACGAGCAGACTGGAGCAGCGAGTTTCCTCCGTCGTTCACGTCGGGATCGATTTTCATCTACCTCCTTCTGGTCTTGTTTTTTTCGAATTTAACCTACACACAACACTAACCGTATCTTGGACTTTATTTGTTTGCAGGTGCAAAGGCTTTATTCTGCTGATCACTGGATTCCAAGCAAGAGACAACTTAAATCCGTCTTCCCTGTTGAAATTTTTATATTTTCTAATTTCAATAGCTTCCCGTACCATACGGGGAACATAGTGTCGCTCAGTAGAGAGAACCTGAGGTCGGTGGAATTCAATCCAGTGATCAGTGCTGGAATCCAAAATATGTTCAGCTATAGCCGAGTTATTAACCTGCCTGTTTTTTACAGCCGTGATATGCTCTTTGAGTCTATCTGCGATAGTACGTTTAGTTTGACCTATATAAGCACTACCACAGCTGCAGTCCACTTTATATACCCCTGACGTCTGGAAGGGTATGACATCCTTAGGCGTGCCCACATGCCCGACTACCTTTAAGCTTGGCGTATAGATGGTAGGTATGGAATATTTTTTCAGTAGCGTTCCAATCTTATCGGTAATCCCTTTAATATATGTCATGAATGCCGGCTGCCTTTTGACTATAGGATACCTAACCTTTTTATTATAACGCTTAATGTTCTGCCTTTCTTTATAACCATTTTTCTTAAGTATATCCTGAACATGGTTTAGTTCAGGCTCCAGATGTTCGGAGTCGCATAAGTCAAATGCTCTATTTATTAATGATGTGGCTACAGATTGTAAATGGCGGGGGTGATGATGAAATGACGCATGTAGATATCTGTCAGTGTGTGTAGGTTTTCTGTATACACAGTGAGCTAAGGTCCCATTGTTCTCACAGTCACTTTAACATCTAAGAAAGACAATGATCGGTCATTTTCCATCTCATATGTGAATCGGATTTTCGGGTGAATGGAATTAAGGTGGTATTGAAATTGATCTACTTCCTGCCTATTACCTTTAATAATACAAAAAATGTCATCGACGTATCGTATCTCTTCCACAGTCGAACGATCTTTGGGCCTAGACTTAGGGCTTGTTGCTCGAAGTACTCCATCCAGAGATTGGCCAACACTGGTGCTACTGGACTGCCCATTGCGACGCCATCAATCTGGAGGCAATATTGACCTTGGAAAAGGAAGTAGCTACCGTCTAGACAGTTTTCTAGTAGATCGATATACTTTTCAGACAAATCATGGTCTCTCAATTTGCTTTTAACTACATCCAGACTCTCTTTAATTGGAACATTAGTAAATAGAGATTCTACATCAAAACTTACCATGATTTCATCCGGTTCCAACCTCAGGTCCTGAACGAGTTCTACGAAATGACGTGAGTCCTTTACATATGAAGGCGTTTTACCTACTAGCGGCTGAAGTACAGATGCCACGTACTTGGCCAAATCGTAAGTAGGTGAACCTATCTGACTTACGATAGGCCTCAAAGGTACACCAGCTTTCTTCAACACCACCAATGATACTTTCATAAGGTATTCGCTTTGGTGTAACTGCGTAATTCATACTTTTCGCCAATATGTTCCGATATATAACGTATTGGCGAAAGGTATGAATTACGCAGTAACACCAAATCGAATATCTTATGAAAGTATCATTTGTTGAAGAAAAAAGAAATATCATTTGTTGAAGAGGCGATAATTCGCAATAAAGTCCCCCCAAATGATGCTGACACCATTCGACAGGACGTCGCAGTAATATTACGCAGGTCAAAACTTCCGTCTAGCAACATCACAACAGATGAGCGTCTGGCGTCAAAAGGTCTCAGAGAAAATAAGGATATTTTAGTGCTAAAAGCCGACAAAGGAAACGCCACTGTTGTGTTAAACACCAACGACTACCTCGAAAAAATGGGAGACATATTGAAGTATGAGACGGTATACAAACCGGTGAAGTATAATCCCACTGCTAGGGTTGCACGGCGTATACGGTCTTTAGTGCACCAGAACAGGTTTCTTTTTAAGGAAGACGAGTACCAATTTTTATGCAGAGCAAGATCATCTCAGCTAAGATCTATGGTCTGCCTAAAGTACACAAAGCTGGTGTACCTTTGAGGCCTATCGTAAGTCAGATAGGTTCACCTACTTACGATTTGGCCAAGTACGTGGCATCTGTACTTCAGCCGCTAGTAGGTAAAACGCCTTCATATGTAAAGGACTCACGTCATTTCGTAGAACTCGTTCAGAACCTGAGGTTGGAACCAGATGAAATCATGGTAAGTTTTCATGTAGAATCTCTATTTACTAATGTTTCAATTAAAGAGAGTCTGGATGTAGTTAAAAGCAAATTGAGAGACCACGATTTGTCTGAAAAGTATATCGATCTACTAGAAAACTGTCTAGACGGTAGCTACTTCCTTTTCCAAGGTCAATATTACCTCCAGATTGATGGCGTCGCGATGGGCAGTCCAGTAGCACCAGTGTTGGCCAATCTCTGGATGGAGTACTTCGAGCAACAAGCCCTAAGTCTAGGCCCAAAGATCGTTCGACTGTGGACGAGATACGATACGTCGATGACATTTTTTGTATTATTAAAGGTAATAGGCAGGAAGTAGATCAATTTCAATACTACCTTAATTCCATTCACCCGAAAATCCGATTCACATATGAGATGGAAAATGACCGATCATTGTCCTTCTTAGATGTTAAAGTGACTGTGGGAACAAATGTGACCTTAGCTCACTGTGTATACAGAAAACCTACACACACTGACAGATATCTACATGCGTCATCTCATCATCACCCCCGCCATTTACAATCTGTAGCCACATCATTAATGAATAGAGCATTTGACTTATGCGACTCCGAACATCTGGAGCCTGAACTAAACCATGTTCAGGATATACTTAGGAACAATGGTTATAAAGAAAGGCAGAACATTAAGCGTTATAATAAAAAGGTTAGGTATCCTATAGTCAAAAGGCAGCCGGCATTCATGACATATATTAAAGGGATTACCGATAAGATTGGAACGCTACTGAAAAAATATTCCATACCAACCATCTATACGCCAAGCTTAAAGGTAGTCGGGCATGTGGGCACGCCTAAGGATGTCATACCCTTCCAGACGTCAGGGGTATATAAAGTGGACTGCAGCTGTGGTAGTGCTTATATAGGTCAAACTAAACGTACTATCGCAGATAGACTCAAAGAGCATATCACGGCTGTAAAAAACAGGCAGGTTAATAACTTGGCTATAGCTGAACATATTTTGGATTCCAGCACTGATCACTGGATTGAATTCCACTGACCTCAGGTTCTCTCTACTGAGCGACACTATGTTCCCCGTATGGTACGGGAAGCTATTGAAATTAGAAAATATAAAAATTTCAACAGGGAAGACGGATTTAAGTTGTCTCCTGCTTGGAATCCAGTGATCAGCAGAATAAAGCCTTTGCACCTGCAAACAAATAAAGTCCAAGATACGGTTAGTGTTGTGTGTAGGCTAAATTCGAAAAAACAAGACCAGAAGGGGGTAGATGAAAATCGATCCCGACGTGAACGACGGAGGAAACTCGCTGCTCCAGTCTGCTCGTGACCACGGTCAATGTAACTTGGCCGAAACGTCGAGCTTTACAAGTAAGTTCTATATATGTACGCGTTATTGATCCGTTTATATATTTAAAAATATTTATCACTACATACTATAAAACAAAGTCGCATTCTGCAGTCTATCCTTATGTATGCTTAGATCTTAAAAACTACGCAACGACTTTTGATGCATTTTTTTAATAGATAGAGTAGTTCAAGAGGAAGGTTTATGTGTATAATAACATCCATTAAATAGTAGAGAAATACTGTTATAAATATATTTAGCAAAACAACCTTTGCCGGGTCAGCTATTCCCATATAATTATTTTTTATTATTTTTATTATTACTATTACACGAACCATTGAAAATTATTAATCATCAATAGTTCGTGTAATAGGAAATTTACAATGTAAAAATCAGATTCTTCAAATATTGCAAACCATTTTTCTTTTTATTTAGGAAATATTTTTCTTTTGGATGGTATATATCCCACTCAACCCTATATAAATTCAGTAAAGATTTGTTTCAGAATTTCAGAGATACAACAGATTGGAAGTTGCTGTTGCAATTTCTAATTACCTATGTCTAAAACAGTATCATGAATTATTTGAAATGAATGAATTAATAAACTACTGGGCCAAGTTTTTTTTTTCCAACGATAAAAAATTGTAAAGCGCGTGTCAGACTACGCGCAATGCACTGAGAGTTGCCCATCACAGTAATGTGGACTAATAATTTGTTTTATATCACACGATAGCAAAGAAGCAGATGGGTCTCCGGATGGAAAAGTCAACTATCGCCTATGACACTGGAAATGTTAATGGTGCGTTGCTATCTTGTGGCGAGGTATAATGCCACATGCATAAGTTTATCGGCTACCTTACCCTCTAAACCATAATAAAACAATGACAAACTGATGCTATTGCTTCAGAAATAGGTAAGAGGGTGGTACCAGACCTGGACCTGGGTGAGACAATGCAGCACTCTACTACTTAGTAATCACGATGGTAGTGACTCGCATAGCCAACCGCTCACCTTTAACGACCTTCCTCGCATAACGGCAGTTGTTCTATTCTTCAAAGGAGCCCGAAAGTGAGAAAAGAATGAATAGGCTTTTGTTGTTTTTTACTATGAATATTAAACCTAGTTAACATCAATAACGGATATATCAGCACCACAGCATAGAATACTGGATACTAACAGCAGTTAATCTACATGCATGTAATATTCGAGCAATGCACACACAGACACCTCTTACTGACGCGACGCGATATTTAGTACTATAAAAACTACGTTGAATGCCGTTTAAACGTTAAAATTAAATCAAATTTTCAAAAGTTGCAGCAGTACAAATATTTAAATTACGTTATTTACAGCAAACTTACTTCATACAGAAATTGCGTTGAATGCCCTTCGAAAAATGAAAATTAATCATCAATCATCATTCCGAAAAAAAATATAAATCTTTTGATATAATAAATAAGTGCGACTTTTACAACTTTAGATTATTAAACTCTTCGAACTCAAAAAAATATGCTTAGGTGTAGTTTTTGCTACTTTAAGCTTAACGTGTACCACTTTAGCGGGAAATTTCAAGAAACGCCTACAACGTCAACCGGATTACTTTTTTTCCCTGGAAATCTTAAAAAAGTCCAACTGATGGTATAAATATATCAATATGGCAACGAGTTGCCCCATAACAAGAAGCATTTATATCATCAGTAGGACTTTTTGTAGAGGACTACATAAAAAAATGAGGTGGAATAGTTTTTGATACTCATGCGCTGATTTTTACCGCACTAATAGAGACTTTCATAGAAATTTAGAGAAGTAATGTCGAAGAAATTACCTGGTACGTATGTTAGAATAATCCATGTGCCGATAACCATCAGAATGTGATGATAAACATGCAGAAATGACACTTGATTTGATTTCTTGCGTAGAACAAAAAATATCTATAAGCAAAAAAATGGACTATCAAACTTATTCTGTAGTCTTAGGGAATTGTAAATACAAAGAAAAAAAAGACATTTTGCAGACTCCTTTTGTTTTTCTGGTACATAAATAATGGACCACTGACTTTTTTGGCATGACTTCATGTAGAGCTCGTCAGTAGCCACATCAAACAAATTATATGGATCTTTGAAGCAATACAATTTATTTAATTGTACTGTGTGTATCTGGCTTGTTTTGCTACCATTAAATAAATGATGTTTTAAATGTAATGTATTTTACCATACTCATCACTTCAAATGAGAAATAAAGTGCTTCCTACAATAACATTATAATAATCATTCACCGAAAATGAAGAAAAATATTAAATACATTATATAAAGAGAAAGTCATCAGGGCTAAAACCTGATGATGCAGTGAAATGTGAAACCGGTTGGCTATTTAAATAAAAAAAGTATATATTATATATAATTAGTGAATTGTGAAACAGTACAAGTGTAAAATTTAAAACAATAATTATGACGGAGTTTCACTAAGTGCCGACGATGGAAAGTATAAATTATAAATAACTATTAACTAACAACTACTACAAATTAAACTACTCAAACTTAATCAATAAAAAAAACAGATGTAACTAAAAAAAAACGAAAATCCAATCAAAATCAACAAACTGCCTTGGCAAACACAACAACTAATAGTAACCAATATTAAAAATATGTACAGTTATTACATCTAAACTATATTACATATCACAAAACCAGAAACAATTTATTAATTTTTAATTAATTTACAATAAATTTATTGTGAAACAGTACACGTGTGTAAGTGATAAAATATTACCTTAAAATGGAGCTTCATCAAGTGCCGACGATGAAAAGTGTAGAATATATAAAAAATCATAACTTGAGGTAAGGTAAGCTAAGTACTAACAAAGAGTATTTAAATGCCTTTAAATGACTCACTCATATTGGAAGAAGGTCTTTTGTGCAAGGTTTTTCATAAAAAATCGCATCACATTTTTCTGATCTTGATTGAATCATAGTAAAATATCTTTCATGTTTTTGTTTAATTCAATATACAAGTCAAAGTTTTTTGGATACATTGTATTTGCCAACTATATCAGGTACGATTTATTACATAAATACACGAACTAAGTAGAAATAATAAATACTATTTAATTCTTAATTAAAAGAAGAGTAAAATCAAAAACTATGTGTTATTATATTATATTATTACCAAGGTATTTAGAAAATCAAAACTACGTTCATGTTTAACCTAGCTAAATCCAAATGATTAAAGCAATAAAACTGTCATACCACAATCTAAATTTGTCAGCAGAATATAAGGATTGCTCTTCGCTTATTGGTCTTAGCCTTGATCAATCAATGGCAATATTTATGTACAATATTAGGTAACATACTTTCCTTTAAAATATATCAGCAGAAATGTTATTAAATTGTCAATGGATATTTCTGGAACGCCATGTTTTGTGAGTTTGTCCTTACTTCCTATTCTCGACGTGTCAGCAGCTTCGAAGGTTACAACCTATTTATCCTCTGGCTAAGTCTGGACTGCGACGACCATCCACGCATCTATGCGTCCCTTTACAGGTCCCACAGTGGGAATTCCGAATATAGCTTTATGAATCGGACTCGTATAGGATTTTTTGTAAAAGAATTCTCTCAAATTTCTAAACTGGTTCTGACGTATCATTTTTATATCAGTTAATCCTGGGATATTTTTATATAAGTTAAGGTGGGAGACCTTTATCTATCTTTATTGTTATACACTCTATTGCTAATTTAGGGTGTAAATATTTATATTTTCTAAGAGTAATATGTGTTTTAATGTCTAGTTTGTTTATATTTGTTCTGTCCATTTAACAATTTCAAAAGAATATGTAAGAACCGGAATAGCTTACTTGTTCATGGCTTTAAAAAGGTTTTTGGAATATAACTGAATTTTACAAATTATATTTAGTCTTCGTGTGTATTCTATAGTTAAATTATTCTTAATTTTTTTGTTAATGATGTTGTTGGATTGGTGTATATCTAATTATTTATACGTATCTATTGGATTCATTACATCGAATTGAATATTTTGATTTAAATTTTGACGATCATCATGAAAAGCCTCCATTTTACGTTTAACAATATGTAAAGTTTTGCATTTGTCAAATCCAAAAATCATATTAATATCACTACTAAATTCTGTAACTATCTTAATCAAATTGTTCAAATATTGCTTATTACTCGCGAATAGTATAATGTCATCCAGGTACATTAAGTGGGTGATAACTGCGTTAGGTGCTAGATTATATCATGTTTTAGTATTCAGTAGATTTGAAAGAGGGTTTCAAACCTAAAGTCAAAACCATAAAAGGCTCAAGGCGTCTCCCAGGAAAATGCCGTTGCCGATTTATAATTACTATTATTATTTATTTGTCATTTTAACATCGTATATTATTCGGTAGAAAAAAGATTAATCTACCCGTATTAGCAATTCAGACAATAGTGTCTATTTTCTTTGTTTTAATGTAAAATTATAAACCTACAGTTGTTCCTAGAAGAGAATGTCCATAGTCCATACTTATTTATTAAAACTCTTTATTGCACAATTGTATATTTTGTGCAATAAAGAGTTTTAATAAATAAGTAAATAATAAATAGACCTCTTAATAGTTTTTCCAGATTCAGATGTCCAAACGTTACGATGACAACAATATTCAAGTTATCTCTAAATTAATTATTGTAAAAAAAGTTTAATATGAGAGTTTTAAATGAAAAACCCGCGCATATATACTTCGAAATCCAAAATTTTTAAGACATAGTTTAGAACATCTTTACTGATATAAATAGTTTTAAAAATATACACTACTTACGTTTTTTTATATATTGTGTAATTTGAATCGAAATATTTTTTTCTTATAAAAGATACAAATTTCTAAAAGAAAATTTTGAGTGAAGCACGGTCGCTAAACTTCTATTATAATACGTTTGTTCAATGAAAGTTTAATATTTTTGTATACCACATTTTATGTTGAATATATAGATGCCTACAAGTATTAGGGTTAAGTTCTCGTAGACAGATACTATTTAATAGAATTTGTTACATATTTCTCTAAGTGAAATATTTATTCATTCATTCATTGAAAACATATTCACTTACCGTATCAAGAAGATCTACTAACTTCAGCAAAAAGTAACTATTGGTAAGTTGTATCATTTTAGTAGCGTGCTCAGAATCGGAATAGTCGACTGGTTCACAAATCAATTTATGGCCCCTGCTCCATACAAAACCCTGAAAATTTAAACATAAGTTGATACACCGCATGGTACTGTTAGGACTCCAATTTTGGATTTATTTTTTAAAAACTAATTTAATTTAATACATTTATATTCATATTCATTCATTACTTTGTGGAAATCCATAATTTAGAGAAGAAATTGTGGTATTTAATTTTAAAAAATCCTTGAAACCATACATGGAACAGCTGTGATACAACAGAAATGAAACGTAGTGTAAGGAATGGGGCAAACTTATCAAAGGCCTGATAATTAGAGAAGACTACAGTGGCACAATATTCCACCCACTTCCACCACACTTTCTTCTACATCAGAAACAAGGGCAGCAACACACAAATAAAGTACTCAACGCACGTTTAACTTCGCAACCGAAAGTTGAAGAGTTGAACAGGTCTTCATTCTATGAAGGGTGAAGCATTAAATTTATTGCATTTAAGGTAATAAGGTAAAAAATGAATACACTTTTCAAAGAGTGAAGTGCTATTCGACTCTCCTGAAGATGCTTTGGTTTAGCATTACAGTTAATGCATTAAAGTTAGTGATTCACCCTTGACCCAAGATGCTTCGGTTGCGAAGTGAAATGTGCGTTGAGTACATAATTTGTGTGTTACGGCCTTTGCTTCTGACGTAGAAGAAAGTGTGGTGGAAATGGGTATGTGTACTTGGTATGTGTACTTTATTTATTGCGCACGAAACTCAGACCAAAAAAATATAACGACTAAATGCCTCAAACATTTTATTGTAATCTCAAAACTGTGCTAATCCGTGGTAATACAAAACTCACTCACACATACTTTCGAACAAAATAGCACTATATGGGTGATTCTCAGATAACTGTGATTTTTTATGTCTAGTACTTTATTTATCATTCAACATAACTTTTTTTTATCAAAAAACTATAAATGTGATAAATTTGATAGTATTCTACAATCTACATGAAAAATTAGGACATAAGTGGACACGGATCACATATAACTTACGGAAATACACTCAAAATGTCAGTACCGTGGCATGTCCGATTCTCATTTTTTAAACTATATGTATAAATTTCTATTAAAATTCGTTTGGTAATTTAAACTTTATCTCTTGTAACTAAATTATAATGCATAGACCATAAAATTATATTGCAATCATACCAAAATATTAATTGGTAAAAAGAAATAATCATCATTGATTCATGTCCGAGAATTTTGTTAAATTTTTAATTTTAAAATGTTTGCCGCCTAAGCTCCATCTTTCATTCAGTTTCATGCGCCCTCTCTGGTGGCATTTTAAAGAAGGACTATTTGTATACTATTTGCAGCTGTGTCTTTATTTTATAGTGTCAACATTATGATAAGAGTAATATGTTTTGTTTTGAAAAAGGTAAGCCATAAAATTACAAGTCAGTACCATGGTATTGAAATTTACGAGTGTTAATGCGATATTTAAATTAATTATACTAAATTTTCATTCATTTTTACGTGAAAGATTAAAATTATTTGAAAAATTTTTTTAATTATCTGCAATAAAAAAGTTAGGTTAATTATTAATTGAAATGTCAGTACCGTGGATGTCAGTACCATGGTAAAATTAACAAATAATTTTGTAATTTTTTTTCCCTTAAAGTTTTAGTTTATTATTATGTTTAGTTGTTCTAGTTTAATCAAAAATGACTCCAATACTCCGGACAAAACTGAAAGAGATAACTGGGATCCAAAACTTGTGCAATAATATGACGTCTACGAAAAGCAAAAAACGTGAATTTAAAACAAAAAAAAAGTTATTAAAATTCAGCAGGATGAAAGATTAAAGAAAAAGAGAAGCGGAAAGATAACGAAGACGGAGATAAGAGAAGATCCCGAAGCTTATGAAAAATATTGTCAAAAAGAACGAGAGAAAGAACAAAGTGAAATTTGGTAACGACAAATCTACTTTTGACATGTTGGTATCAACTTTGCGTTGCTCCGTCAAAAAAATTGACGTTGTAACTACTCCACAAATCGAAACTATTGATGCCTTACTGCCGGAAAAATTTCCTTCTTTTACTGGTACCATGAAAATGCACCAATACACTTGGAGTAAGAAAAACCTTGGTCTAATATTATTTAATTCATTAAGTTGTCTTGATTGTCTACCTGGCGTAATATGTAAACATTTCTCGATGGGAATAATAAATTACGATGATAATCCATTTCCATTAGATTCTCCGAAAGTACAGAATGATAAAATGTTGAAAAAATCTCAGAAAGACACCGAAGTCAATAATGAAATTAAAAAACCAAAAGTGACTCCGACTGTAACCCTTCGGAGGAGTGTACGAAATAAAAAATAATTTACCAAATATTGTGATAAAATACTCTAAGTTGTAAAATAATATTGAATTATAAAAAAAAAATATGTATTATTGTTTTTTACATTCATAATTGTTAAAAATTGTAGTAGATTTCATTTATCAACTTATGTTAAATTTAGTTTTGTTCTAATATTATAAAAAAAAAATTTCTTCTAATTCCATAATTAATAAATTTTAAAGATTTTTAATATCAAGAAAAAAACTTTAAAAATTTCTTTGGATTATTATGATCTCTAATTTATTTTGCTACTTTAAGATTTTGAAAAAATTTAGGTAAGTAATTTGAATTTTTCATTTATATGTCAGTACCTTGGAAATGATGTCAGTACCGTGGCATTGAAATTTTCAATTTTTGTCATAGTTTTTGATTTGTTGTAGTTGTAGTAAAACTACATTACAGGCTTAATTCTGTGGGTAATTAGATAACAATAACACCCAAAACATGGGTTTTGAAACATTTTTAATTTTAGGAAAATTAAAATTTAAAAAATCACAGTTATCTGAGAATCATCCATATAGGTTATTTTTTTACTCGAAATGTTTTTAAATGACAATATATCAATAATAGTACCATAGATATAAAACTCAAAGAATAGTACACAAATCATAAAAATAGTGTCACAGAATAATGTAACAGACTTCATCTATCCCTTAAGAGGTTTAGTGCAATAAAAGAAAATAATAAGAACCTATACTATTTTTTTTTTAATTAAAATATGTCAGTGTTAGGTTTAATAAATAATATCAATGGAATTAAAGACGAAAATAAATAAAAAAACTAATTCTCAATAATATATAAGACCTAACATATAAACATATAAAACCTTAAAAAGGGGGAACGAATATGGAAAAATATAATGACAGGATTTTGAAAAAAAAGGGAAAATGGAAAGGAAACGGGGGATTGGTTTTAAAGTTCTGGACGTTATAAAAGAGATTCTTCGTTTGTGACAATAATATAGATATATCAGGGATATTCCGGAGTGTAAATAATAATATACTCTTAATGTGAGAAAAGATAATTTGTAAAAAATTTATTGATCAAAACCGTGAGTATGTAGAATAGAGATTTATTCAGGGATTACGTGTGTATTTATGCAACTTCGTATTTGATATGGTAGTCGTTGAGTTTATTTAAATCTAGCAGTATTGGTAGAATGTAGTTTTATTAGAAGGTAAATCTTTTGAATGTTGACTATACAATTTTAATAAACATATTACCGATAAATATGTGATTAGGTTTACAAGAATGAAATTGTGCAAAATGTTGTGTAAAGGTGGATCGATCTTTGGCTGAGTGAAGAATGTTTGTTGTATGAAGAAAGGAAATTATTTATTTTAAGGAATAGCTGTTGAAAAGATGTTTAATAACATGGGAGAAACGTGGACTTGTTTGTTTTATAGAAATTGTGTGATATTATTATTAGGGAAGTCTATTTTGATTTTAGAAAAATAAAACCATAATTTATGCTGTTATTTAAATGTTCTTTTCTTTCCATAAAAATGTGAGCAATGGTTGTGGAGCAATTGCTGTCTTACAGTTTTGCAGCAGGGTTGCTAATCAAGACGCAGGATAAATCGGAATTCTAAACAACACAGGTGATGTAGTTTTTCCAATTTAAATTAAATTATTGTGAATGAACGGATGATAGTGTGTGTGATAAATAACTCATTTTGATTTTATTTTAGCAGAGTCGTACAAGTGACTAAGATTATTATGTTTTTATAACTATACAAGACTAAGTAATGGCTTTACTTTATCAAATTTCAGTGCTTGACGGATAACAGTTTATTAATTAATTAGGAAATGGATTTATGGACTTAATTATATGTATATAGATTTTCATCATCGGTATTTAAAGGAAACCCATTGCCTTTAGACACTATTATTATTATACCTATACCTTGCAAGTGACTAATATTGCTATGTTTGTTTATTTTCACAGGAGTAAGTAATGGCTTTGCATTATCAAATGCCAAAAGCATGTTGGCTAAATAGCTTATTAACTAACAAGGAATAGTTTTATGTGCTTTAATTGTTTATATTACACTTTTATCTTATGCAATTGAACTATCATTATTACATCTTTACCTTACAAGTGGCTAATATTGCTGTTTGTTTATTTTTCATAGAAGTAAGAAATGCCTTTGCATTACCAAATTCAAAAGCATGTTGGCTAAATAGCTTATTAATTAGGAATAGATTTAAATGCTTTAACTACTTTATACTATACTTTTCATCATCGTCATTTTGAAGGAATTCCATTGTTATTAGATACTAATGCTATTGCACCTGAATTAATATTATCAACTAGTTTCAATATACAACCGCATCATTATAGAAGCGAATACCACTGGATCACTAGATTTTCCCGGGGTAATAAATAGCCTATGTGCTAATCCAAATCATCAACTATCTGTGTGTAAAATTTCATTCAAATCCGTTTCGTAAGTTTTGCGTGCGTTTTATCTTTTAAAATCTACTAAGTGGTGATAGCTACCACATATCTTTATAGATGAGATCCGGCTAAGGAAGTTCTTAGAATAATTTCCATAGTGCAGTTGATCCTGTTTGTTATTTAAACTTTAGGGATCGAGAGCTGATTCCTTTGCAGTCTTCGAGGCCGCGTGGGGGTGACTTCTTAGCTGTCGTCGGAGCTGAAGGCAGAGTTGCTGTAGGTTTGTTGCAGAGTTGGAGGTATGCCAAATATAATTTTAATTTTAAGGTTTTAAATTGTTATAATTTAGGGGAGTTATAATTTCTTCATGAAGGAACAATTAGGTGATAGGATAGGACGTGCTGATATTATGTGGAAGGACTGATGGTTTAATATATTGAGGAACTAAAGGGATATTTTGTTTATTATTGACTTTCAATTTAAAACTAGGTGGTTCAAACTTAGGAAATATTTATAATAGAAACTTTCTCTAGTTTAAATGTTAGTTTGATTTAATGTTTAAAATTTGATTAGGAGGAAATAGGATCTTTTAGGAATTGAAGGCAGAAGAACTATCACTGTAGGAATAATATATTACAACCAATAAGTGGGGGCATAAACCTACATAAAATTCATATTAAAACCTACCTTAATATGAATTATTAAAATTATGAAATGTTATTACGATTTATTATATCCTATTATAAAACTAAGTATTAACTAATACGTAAATTAATTGCATAGGCCAGTCTCTTAAAATCAAATCTTCATAAAACATTATTTTATTTACAATCAAATTTAAAACCGAGTACAAATATTAAACGAGATAATCAGAAACTAATACAAATTACTCTCTTCGGATCTAACAAAGGAATAATTAATATAAACTGAATTGTTGAATTAAATTTGGAGCGAAAATCTTAAATGACTTTAATAAAGCTTCAGGGAGTTAGAGTGCAAGAGAGGAATGAATGAACTTTAGTCCAAACGTATTATGTTTATTTAACCATATTTTGTATAAATTATTTACTTAATTTAAGTATTTATTTATTTATTTTATTCTTATTTTATATTATTTATATAGGGATTTAGGAGGATAGGAATTATAATATTAAACTTCTTCATCAAATTAATTCTTTTGGATAATTGAAATATTATTGTTTATAGTGACAGTGCATAACAGATATTTTAGTAAGATAGGAAGTTTACTAAATAAATCTGAAATTAAGGTTAATTACTAATTTTGGATTAGATATTTTTACCTTTTACCTTGGTAAATAGATCATGTCATCTTCATCTCTGGGGAGTATCGACTTTACGAAGGCAACAAGTTGTGCTGGGTGTATCTATATAAAGACACACATGTAATGTTGTCATTATGGTCATCTTCTCTTCACCAGTGCAGACACACGGTTAATATGTCCCTCTGTCGTGAGCAAGGTGTTTGGGGCGATAACCCAGATATACACCCAACTATACCGCCAAGCAAAGTTGATCCATTTTCATATCTAATCATCTCAGACATGAACTATTTTACAGAACTAGAGTTATTTGTCTAAATTGTTTATCTGTATATATTCATGTATTAACCTGGATTCCATGATTGAATCTCTACATCATAAGGATTGTACAAATGAACTTTACTTATGATTATTCGGGTGGCTAGATGTTTCATAATACTGTTCACTTAAAACAACAATAGATCTAATAAGCGTTGATTTCTAAAAGTTCAGACCTTATTAAATTCTGAAATTCGATTAAAGAGAAATTGAAATAAGAGTAATAGAACTCTAATAGTCTGGAGAAGACATAAATAACTTAGTTTCATTAGAAAACGAGTATAAGACGAATTGTTTGGATTCTAATATGTATTGAGTATTCAATCACAATATTAAAGAGTTCAAAGATCTTACTAAATTTCATCTATAAATTCAAATTCGATTAATAAGTAATATTTCATTGTTTGTGGTGACTATAAATTATTAGGGTTATAGGAGGAAATTTGACTATAATATCTTTAGAACAAAGGTTAATTTCTAGTTCAGTAATAATTTATTTTAATTATTTGGCTTTTTGATTGGACCATACCTTCGTCACAAGGTAGTGTCGACTTTGCGAAGGCATCAGGGTTGTATGCATGTTGCATGCATTGTGTATATCTATATAAAGGCACATATAATATTGTCGTTATGGTTATCTTCTCGTTACCAGTGCGTGGTACTCGGATAAGCCCTACCGCAAACAGTGTATTCAGAGGGTTAACCCAGATAAACACCAACTATCTATCGCCTAGCAAAGTTGCTCTATCTACATAACTAATCAAATCTTCAACCAGGTATGAGCTATATCACAGAGCTGGATATATTAAATTGCTTGTTTTAATGTATTTTTATACATTAACCTGAGTTCATTTGACTTTCGTCATAAGGATTATCTTAATTGATTTTACTTATGAAATTTTTATGATTTGGATTATTTGAAGTTCATTGCGAGCAATGATTACTTTTATATATGTTTATTTATCGCGTACCGGCTATTAATGTTTCGGTATTGTGATTGAAGACAACATATTATCTTGTCTTAGTTTTGTCAAGTAATTGTTAAAACAAACTTGCACAAACTTTAATTGTCAACTTGAGAATTATATTTATTATTTGGCTTTTTGACTGTGCTCAATACAAATGATGCACCTTTGTCATGCCAATATTTATTATTACTGGCTGTTACTAAAATAACAACAGTATATATTTTTATCAACATTTACTTACTTCAAGTCCATGCTTAACTGTATACTTGAGAAACATATTTATTATTTGGCCTTTTGACTGTGCTCAATACAAATGATGCACCTTTGTCATGCCAATATTTATTTATAATTTTGTTACTGTTTGTTACTAAAAATAACAACAGTATATATTTTTATCAACATTTACTTACTTCAAGTCAATGCTTAATTGTATACTTGAGAAACATATTTATTATTTGGCCTTTTGACTGTGCTCAATACAAATGATGCACCTTTGTCATGCCAATATTTAATTATTATTTTGTTACTGTTTGTTACAAAAATAGCAACAGTATATATTTTTATCAATACTTACTTACTTCAAGTCAATGCTTAATTGTATACTTGAGAAATATATTTATTATTTGGCTTTTTGGCTGTGCTCAATGTTAATGAAACACCTTGGTCATGCCTATACTCATCAACTTCCAAACAATGTATTCACATATTTGGACATTAAAACTATATGGCTATCACTTTGTGACCCCACAACAGAAATGCCTATCTGCCATTAACTTGGCTCTTCATAATATATTGATTTTCTCTTTGAGATTAAGGACTTTAGTTCCTTTTAGTTTCAATATATTTCTGGGGAATACGCTAGGAAGGCCTTCAGCCGGCTTGGTATTCACACATGTGAGGCGAGGCGGCGCCTCTTACATATCCCACAATAATAAAATTGCGGCACTAAAGTGCTTTACAACTCCCAACCTAAATATTACAATCATTTTCTCCATATATTCCATACTACCGTACTTCTTTCCTTTAGATGAAGTCAATGTAAGTATTAATATCATCATATTGCTCTCTTAAGCTATATACTTTATTATGTATTTATGTATTTATGTAATGTATTACTCCTTTTCTTAATTCAAATATTTTTATTATGTATTTATGTAATATAGTACTCCCTTTCTTAAGCCAAATATCTTCAATATATTAAATTTTAATCCTTATATTTCCTGATAAAGTATGGTTGTTTATAAGAGATGAAATGTACCTTTGAAAAGAATGAATGGGTAAACTATATAACACAAAATGGGTCTTCAATTTAACACTAGATGAATCATTTGGCCAGATAATATGATTATAATTCTGTTGACTCCTTTATAAACGAAATATAACAGACAATTTTGTTATATTAAAAATGTGAGTTTAGAGGGTCTTCGGGAGAGTTTGTTACAATAACTTTTTACTTAAATACTTATAATACATGGGGCACACTAAAAGTTTTGCACTTCCAGCTAATCGGAACTATTTGAATTTCGAATTTTATATTTTTAAAACGTTGGAAAGTTATTAGAAACAAAAAAAAAAACAATTGGCGGGAAATGGTATGTCAATTGTTTTTTATCACACATTAAGGTTCTACGTACGCAACGAAAATGGAATTAAGTCGAAAAGATTTTGGAGCGATGATTTTTTATGATTTTAAAAGTTCTCTTTCTTCGAAAGACTGTGCCGCTCATGTTCAAAATGCTTTTGGGAGAGAAGCACCTTGTTTGAGCACCGTGAGGCGATGGTTTGCTGAATTTGAGAGAGGTCGAGTTTTTTTTCATGACGAATGTCGTAAAGGGCGGCCTCCAACTGCCGTCAACGAAAATAATGTGGCTACTGTTAAGCGGTTAATTGAAGAAAACCCCCGGATTACTAATGAGACAATTCGAGGACTGTTGGGGATTGGTATGAGCCAAATTTAGAAAATTTTACATGAAGAATTGAAAGTTTCCGAACTTTTGAACTTTGTTGTCGTTGGATACCTAATGAACTGACAGCGGAGCAGAAGCGGGCTCGCGTGGAATGGTGCTCACAGATGCTACTGAAGTACGACCACGGACATTCTAATGCTGTTTATGACATTGTCACAGGAGACGAAACGTGGATTATTGTTTGAACCCGAAAAAAACACCAATCTTGCGAATGGGTGTTTGAAAATAAGAACAGGCCAACAAAAGTGAGACAGGCGAGAAACGTTGGTAAAAAAATGATCGCGTTTTTTTTTTCTCAGCAGTCCCATCTGCACAATTCCATTTGAAGATCAAAAGAGTGTTAATGCCGAGTGGTATTCTACCATTTGTTTACCCAGGGTGTTAGAAAAAGTTCGCGAAAGACGACCTAAAGGCCGCATTCTCCTACACCATAATAACGTTTCTTCACACACGGCCAACAAAACAGTCATTTTTAGCTTCCAAAAAAGTACATCTCGGCACTCATCCCGTACAGCACCCTGACCTAGCACCCTGAGATTTCTGTATTTTCCCCAAAATCAAAGATTTGATGAGAGGTTTTACTTTTACCAACTCCGAAGAGGCAGTGTTTGCGTTCAATCAGTACGTAGAAAAAATGCCTTCAGATTTGTGGTCCTCCTGTTTTAAAAAATGGTTCAATCGCATGAAAAAATGTTTAAAATGTAAAGCAGATTATTTAGAAAAGCAATAAACATAATATATGTGACATCACGTAAAGACAGAATTTAGTGAGGAAACAGTATCATAGCTTACATGTACTGATTTTTCTCCTTTTAAAAATTTGAGATCATGAACAACTGGAGAACTGGGATCTTTACAGATGAGAGTAAAGTGAAATTTTTGAATGATGATAGGGCGTGTTCGTTTGTGGCAAAGACAAAGCCAACGATTTACCGACCCATATGTACACGAAACTGATCAGTTTGGGGGCCCAGTGTCATGGTGTGGGGCGGAATCAGCTTAATGGGCAAAACGGAGCTGGTAATTCTTAACGAAGGTACCATAACTGCTGCCAACTAAGTCGAGCGTGTGGTTCTACCCCACATTATTCTATTTTCATAAAGAGTGGGCAATAATTTTGTCCTCATGCTGGATAATGCTCGTGATCATACGGCTCGCCTAACCCAGGTGACCCTAACTGAAGCCAATATCGTAGTTTTACCGTGACCCACAATGAGCCCCGATCTAAATCCAATCGCACATTTGTGGGACCAATTGAAAAGAAACTTAAAATAAACTCATAGTTTAGTGAATAGTCAACAGGAACTCATAAATGCATTAAAAACCTGTTGGGAGCGTATACCTTAACAAAACATCACACATGTAATTGAAAGTGTCTCAAACAGGCTCAGAGGGTTCGTACGTAATTGATTGAATTGAGGACTCACCCGATATTACGTTCATGTGTGTAACCATCAATATTAATTTTTGTTAACAATCAAAACTTGTAAAGTTCGAATTTTTAAAGGTACATTTTAATTATTCATTTTTATGCATATAATTTTTTTAATCATTTACTTTGTTTGAATAATTAATAAAACTTTACTGTCTAACTATATCTATCCAAAAAACTATAAAAAAATTATGCATTTTTATTTTAAATGCGGAAATCAAAGTGGTCTCTATTTTGTTTTGAGTAGTTTATAACAACTTACCTCGTATCCAAGGTACGCGCACCAGATTATTTGAATAAGATTATATAAAATCATGACTTTATCTAAATTAAATGGCTTACGATGTCTCATAAATTTTGGGCCCCATTGTAAAACAAACATCTGATATAAAGCCAATATAGCCAATAAATGCAAAGGTTTCCCTGCTAGTGGATTATATTCAAGTGATCTAACATCTGAAATAAACTTGAAAGTTATAAATGTGTCCATCTCATTAAGTAAGGTATTTTTATACTATATAGCGTTAAAATAATAAATAAATATCCCTTGATAAATAACACGAACTGATTTAACCCCTAAGTAAGCAAATTATATATATTATATAGTATATAGCTTTTATATATATATATATATATATATATATATATATATATATATATATATATATATATATATATATATATATATATATATATATATATATATATATATATATATATATATAGCTTTTATTTTGCATAATATAGATATTAATAGCTGTATAATTATTATCAACTTTTGCTTCACATCACCTTGATCTTCTATAATAAGATAACAAACAACCATCGCCTCGCCTATGAATATCAAAAATTATTATTACAGAGAAATTATTGTACGCATACCAACGCAACATTAATTTACATATTAATATTTTAATTAATGGTGCGCTGGCATCCGTTTAGTGGGATTGTAATGCCACATGCAAAAGTTTACCGGCCACTTTAACCTCCAACAGTGAGAGCACTGACGCTATAGCGGCAAGAATATGTAAGGTGGTACTAGACTCGGGCCAAACGTTGCAGCCACCTAGTATTTAGGATGATAATTACAAGTCTAGCCAATTGCTCGCCTTTAACAAACTGCCTGTCAGAATGGCGGTAGGTCTTCAAAGGGGCTCGGAACAATACGGAATGAAATAATTTTAGTATACTGTTGGCAACCCTTTCCGCTAGACAAAGAAAAAAAACGTCATTGCATCTATAAAAGGCGCTGCACCTGTGCGGGGCGCGCTCGGGACAGCTCTGATTGCAACTGCGAATGAAGTGTTCTTTGTATGCAGTAATCGCTCGGATCGAAAATCAACATTTTGTTCCACTGCTTTCTTTTGAAAGTAGCTGGGAAACGACCATCGAGGGGAGTTCTACTAGCCCGAGATTACTCGCGACCGTAATCGGCGGCTGTTCCTCAGCCGCCGATTACGGTCGCGAGTACTCCGTTTCAACTAAATTTTATTTTTGGGTGTACCCTCACCCAAAAATAAAAATACAACTGAGATGTCGGGTACTCAAAAACCCGATAGCCGCTCAACAATGAAGTCTCCGGGATAGGGCTCGCCCAAGGGCCCTGCCTCGCCTGCTGCGCGCAGCAGTGACGACTCCGAATCGGACATTGATGGAATGTCCGGTTGGGAAAAAGTCACGCCGCGTAAACCACGCACTCCCGTACCACGGGAATTTTATCTGAAAACCCCGCCTGCCTCACCACCAAAGGCAGCAAATGCCGGTCGCCGCTCGCCGAAGGCGGCAACTAAGACGATGACTTTCCGAGAGGCGGTCCAACAAGGGCCAACTACAAAGGCGGCATTAGCCCAGCCACCACTACCAAAGGCAGCCCAAGCAGGTGCGCCCGTATCAACGGCGGCATTAGTCTGCAGCCCGCCCAAAGATCCGCGAACCCACCGCAAACCGTTTAAGCGACGCGCGCGAGAGTACGTCCCGCGTCCATCAACCTCAACAACAACAACACGCGCCGCGATACATCCGCGCAGAGCGACACCTCCGCTGCTTGCGTCGAGACATCCACGCGCCGCGAGCGCGCACCCGCCGCGCATCTCGATAGCGCGACTGCCCCGCGCCGCGTCGACGCGACCGCCCCGCGCCGCGAAGACGAGACCGCCCCGCGCCCCGATACCGACCCGCGCCCGCGCCGCGATAGCGCGAACGAGCCGCGCCGAGACAGCGCGATCGAAATGCGCCGCGCCTGCGCGACCGACCCGCGCCGCACTAACGCGACCGACCCGCGCCGCGAAAGCGCGACCGACCCGCGCCGCGAAAGCGCGATCGAGCCGCGCCGCGACAGCGCGACCGCCCCGCGCTGCGTTAGCGCGACCGACCTGCTCCGCGAAAGCGCAACCGAGCCGCGTCGCGACAGCGCGACCGCCCCGCGCCGCGTTAGCGCGACCGACTCGCGCCGCGAGCGCGATCGCGCAAGCGTAGCGCATAGTGACCACGACGACTCCAACCTGGATGTACCATCAGCTCTCCCTGGAACATCACAGCCTACAGAATTACCAGATAAACGATCCCCCAAGAGTATATTAGAGCAGAATTACATCATGATGGCTCGCCTTGCTCAAACCAACCTGCTTGACAAAGAGCTGATGCAGGCAATGGCTAAGCACTTAAACGATAGAAGTGCAGAACTTGAAGCCAAGGGTCAAGACCAACCTATCACAGCGGAAGATGAGGCTGCTATGGAGGTCGTCGAGACTGCGCCCATCGTCCTCCCATCACCACCGACTTCATCCCGCAGGAAAAGAGACGTAGATGAAGGAAATGGGAAAGGGCTAGAACCCAAACGGCAGTGTGTGCCTGCAAACCCTCCCCCCCACTATCATTTGCCTCGGTATCTGCATCGCGATCCCCTCCAACAACGCAGACTCAGACGCTAGTCTCAAGCCAAGGGACGGACAGTAGCCAAACCGTGCCCAAAGGAAGATACCCACCGTTGGCGGTGGATTCCATGCCCAATTGGGCGCAACACTTCCGTACCCTGAGAGGACTCCTTGGACACACACCGAACGCCAGACCCTTCGGCAGGGGTGTACGCTTTACCCCAAAGGATGAATCGGAATATAGGTCTATCCAAAAATACCTAGTCGAGATGAAACGAACCGAGCGCCTCTCTTGGTTCTGCTACTCGCTGCCAAGCGAGCGCAGTGCCAAGGTGGCGATTAGGGGACTTCCGGCCGACACACACCCAGAAGACGTCAAGAAGGAATTAGCCAACTATGGACACGACGTGGAATCTGCTAGACCCATTAGGGCGAGTGCTGGCCGCCCAGGATGCATATTCCTGGCCGTGATCAAAAGGAAGGAGAATACCATACCAGACATCTATTCAATAGATGAACTGCTTTTTATGCCAGGGGTCCGAATAGAAGCTTGGCGGGGCAAGAAAGGCCCCGCTCAGTGCCACCGATGCCAACAGTTCCGCCACTCGTCGCACAACTGCCACCGGCCGCAGAAGTGTGTGCTGTGGCGGCGAACATCGAGCCAAAGACTGCCAGAGACCTCGCGAAGATTCTCCAACATGCGCAAACTGTAACGGCGCACATAACGCGAACAGCACCACCTGCCCCATATTCCGCAGAGAGGCGAAGAATAAGAAGGCAGGCACGGTGGCACTGACATCAACCATACAAACCACCCGAGCGCCACCCACCCTGGCCCAGGAAGCAGAGGCAACCACATCCAGAGAGGGCGAAACAACTGAACCGGTAGCGGTCACAACCCTCGCACCTCCAGCCAATGACTACCGCCCCCGAACGAGAGGAGGCAAAAAACAGGAAAAGAAGAAGCTTACCAAAAAGAGACCCATCCCCGCAGAAAGTGGGGCGGAGACAGAGGACCAGCTTCCCAAACAAACATTCAAAAGAGTGGAATTGCAAGCCCCCCTAGAAGGGATAACTCCATAATACGTAGAGAACCCTCCGTGTCCCTGGACGAAGGGAAACTTGCGGTGCTTGAAAAAGCACTGCAAATTTTCCAAGATGTGCTGGGGGCACTCAGAGAGGAGAGTTTGGATCCAGTCTCAGCCGTCCTCCGGGGGATGACTGAACTATTATCCTTGTATGGATCATAAACCATTGAGGGTAAAATACTGGAATGCCCACGGTCTGAAGGGCAAGACCGTGCCACTTAAACAACTTTTACAGGAACAAGACATAGACGTGGCACTCGTCTGTGAGACGCATTTAGGTCCAGGGGATAAGCTCAAAATCCCCTATTACACCACCTACAGGAAAGACGAGAACACCGGAACAATGGCCTACAGAGGTCTGGCCATCCTGGTGCATAGAAGGGTTGTACACCAACCACTACCACCCATTGCGCAACAACATATGCAATCCCTAGGCATCAAAATCCTGGTCGCCAGCCAACCAATGAGGATCTACTCCATCTACAAACCTCCACTAGAAAGGATGTCAGCATCAGAAATCATGGAGATGTTCAATTCCTCCCTTCCAAACACCTGTCCTGGAATTCTACCACCATCTCGCCATCAGGAATAAAACTATTTAATATAGCCGAGCAAAATGACCTAACAGTGTCTGCACCCAGTGGGCCAACCTACTTTCCATTTGTCACCTCTTTCACCCCAGATGTGCTCGATCTTATCGTACACAAAAATCTAAACCAGACTGTGCACCTCGAAGCGCTCCCTGAAGACATGGAGTTGGACCACGTTCCTGTAATAGTATCCATACAAAACGCCTCAACAAGAGTCATCCCCCCAGTACCTAAGAAGGTCATCGATTGGGCAAAATTCCAAAAGATAATGGAAGAAAACACTCCATCTTACCCAGTCTCCACCTCGAAGGAAGTAAACCACCTAGCCGAGAGTCTGTCCCACAAAATACAAGAAGCCATGCAAAGAGCTTCCAAAGACTCAAACAACACCCGTCTGCTTCCTAAACTACCCACTCTTCTTCGGGAAAAAATAGCCAAGAAGAGAAGACTCCGTAAACAATGGCAAATCAATCGCTGCCCCATAACCAAAACAGCTCTGAACAGACTCTCGAAAGAAATTAAGTTATATCTCGACAAACTCAACAGCGAGAACTGGGAGACACGCATCGACGAAGCAGGTGAAGACTGGGTATCCCTTCACCGACTCTGTCGCCAACTTACAAAAGCCCCAACACCAGTACGACCCTTGCGCCACGAAGACGGCAGCCCTAGATATCGGGCCATGGATCGTGCAGAAATATTTGCCAGCTGTTTAGAAAGACAATTCAGCTCTAATCTATGCCACGACCCAGTCCACGAACAAGAGATAGAGGAGTATCTCAAAAACTACCTACTGATAGCACCAAAACCGGAAGAAGATCCAATCTTCTTTTCCCCGCAGATGATAAAACGCCAAATCTCTTTACCTAAGAGCTTAACCATCGAAAGCTCCGGGCGTAGACAAAATAACAAATAAAGTTCTGCGTCACCTACCCTTTAAAACTATCATCACCATCACCAGACTCTTTAATGGAATCCTGCGCGCCGGAGAATTCCCTCAAGCCTGGAAGATAGGAAAAATCATAATGCTGCCAAAACAAGGCAAGGACATAATGGATCCGAAGAGCTATCGTCCGATAACCCTATTACCGGCGATATCAAAAATTTTTGAGAGACTCCTCTTACAAAAGATAGAACCACATTTGACACCACGTGCTGAGCAATTTGGATTTAGGGCTGGACACAGCACGACCTTACAGCTGGCAAGAGTGCTGCATATACTAGTAGCAGCGCGAAATAAGAAGGAGCAAGCAATAGCGGTGCTCCTCGATATGGAGAAGGCCTTTGATAAAGTCTGGCACAAGGGTCTTCTCTATAAATTGGTTCACACCTCAGCGCCGCGAAGAGCTATAAAAGTCATACAATCCTTCTTAGAAGGAAGAACATTTCATGTAGCTGTCGAAGACCAGCTCTCAAGTACAAGGCCGATAAGAGCAGGAGTGCCCCAGGGCAGCTGTCTATCCCCAAAATTATATTCAGTCTACACAAATGACATCCCCGTGGGAGATGGCTGCTCTTTAGCACTCTTTGCTGACGACGCTGCCTACCTCACGTCATCCATATCACCACTACTAGCCGTAAAGAAACTGCAGAGAACGCTAGACCTGATTCCCGAGTGGCTGAACAGATGGAGGCTATCAGTCAACGTTAATAAGACACAAGCCCTCTTGCCACTAGACCAACAAGACCTTCACCAAGCTAAAACTTCAAGGGCAAGAAATCCAGTGGACCAAGAGTGTCAAATATCTAGGTGTCCGAATAGATAACTCCCTCACAATGCGAAGCCACGTAAGGGATATCACAAGGAACGCACAGGGCGCAATGGCTGCACTTCGCTCACTGCTTCAATCAAGACTCCCCTTACGAACCAAATTAGCTCTCTATAAAACCTACATAAGACCAAGGCTCACCTACGCAGCAGCCACATGGTACCAGTTCCTAGCCCAAGACCTTCGTAAAACCTTACAACAGAAACAGAACGTGGCGCTGCGTAGGATTACACAAGCGCCAAGATTCGTGAGAAATGATGTCATCTCCAGAGACCTGAATATAGAAAGCGTGGAAGACTTTATAAAGAGAATGGCAAGAAATATGTATGATAGGACCATCTCATCTGAACACCCAGAAATACAAAACATCGTGCCATGGCACTCGCGCCCTCCTGACGCGAGACCATTCCCAAGAGATATCCTCAACTAACCCATCCTATTAATTCCCTTCTTTCCCCATTGCACACTCCTCCCCCCCCCCCTCAGTTCAATTGCCACTGCGTGTTTAATCCCCCGCGGGGACTCGACCTGCGGGGCGGATTGCACGCAGAAGCGCGTAATAAAGGGGGTACCTAACCTAGAAACTCCTTATCCCCTCTCAACCCACTCCACTCCACCCACTATGCAAACCAATTACCTCTTCACCAGACATCCGATCAACCCTCAAGAAAAAGAAGATTACCATGGGAAGAAAGGACTCATCCGCTTCCAACCCAAAGACCTACCTGTAGTTACAGGTAGCGAATGAAACCACGGTCAGGGGGCAAAAGCCCCGAATCCGTCTCCCCGCCCCTTTACGGAGGCGAGAGAAAACTACGCGGGGCGCGCTCATTTTGACATTAGTGCTCGAAGCTCTCACACGTTCCGAATTTAGTTCATTTGCAAAGTAACATTCATATTTCTACTCTTACCATTTATTTTTTTAGGTTATATTTTCAGCTAAAAATAATGGAAGCACACAAAAATACATATAAAAATATACAGGTCTGTTCTAGGTATTTTATGCAAAATAGGTTAACAATCATCTTAGCAAGCAGCTCGTAAGAAAGAAATGTGAACGTGCCACCTGCTTCTGAACGACTCTTTCGTACCGTTGTTGCTTGTTAACAATTGTCTCTTAGCTTAGAAGCTAAGGCAACTAATGAACTAAAGGATATAATATAGATCAGCGCCATTGATTTTTTATAAGCTTTAATGATTTGCTGATTAGAAAAATTAGATGTCATAGCAACAAGCAATTAGCAAATATAAAGTATCATCCGAATATTTAATTTACTGTTAATGGATTAATATTGTGGCAGATATACATACGAGTATATGGTCTTAGTAATACAAAACAAAAATATGAGCTATAATCTCACATTTCTCTCTTTTTTTTAATTAGCTAAGTCTTTGTAACATGTTAATTTACAAGGGTTTCACGGAACAGTAATATAAAACCTAATAACTAAATCTTGTTTGTAGTTTAAATTAGAATATCCAAAAAAAAATATATTATCATCGCCAGATTTATGTCTATATGGCTAAATGCTAGCTTTAGTGTGAATTTCAACTTCTTACATACCCACTGCATTTTCTGTTATGAAAGTGTACAGACTTGAGACTTGACCCAGCACGTAAGCCATCTTGACATATTACACTATCACAGTATTGTTTTATGAGACTGTTCGTACTCAATGACTAAGGATTAATTGACAGAATATAAAATAATTACGTATTTTATTTACTTTTTAATTTAACAAAAGACGACGACGCGTACATTTAAATAACAAACATGTAAATTAAATTTTTAGGAGAGAGGGTTCTGTTTAGTATAATATTCTGATATCACTTTTTAGTGACCGATAACGCACTCCAAGTGAAAAAAAAATCACAATGCGTTCTGGTCACTGCAACATCCATATCACAAAATTCGTTAATTGACTTTTATAAAAGCGCTGTGACTAGTTAGTGCAATATCCATACAGGCAGATTATAAGGTACGATTTAGAGCGACCGGCTTGCACCGGGTCAGACCGGATGATATATTGCAGTCATAGTCAAGGAAATCGAAATGTCTAAACAGGAATTATAGTTAATATTTCCGTCACGTTCCCATCCCGCAATGGCTGTAGGGCTTCTAATATTTGCTGACATGTATGAACTACTCCAAGCGGAATCTGTGATAGGTGGCCAGCTCCGTCAGCATAGTTTGGGGTTATTTGGAGCCGTGTGGCCGCCGTGAAATTTGAACGGATATTAGTGGTGCAGGTACAATGAGTCGAGTCATTCAGGTTGTGACCTATGCATTCCATAGATACTGTCAGCTGCCAAGGCACGCGTATGGCTCCAACGATGAGGATACCTTTTGCGGTATGCATAAAACTCCGTTACTTGGGCACTTATCCGGTTCGTACCGGCCCGATGCAAACCGGTCGGTGTGAATCGAACCTAAGTTCACAAGTGACCAGAGGAAGGCTACATACATACATATCTTCACGCCAAATCCCTTACAAAGTAGGCAGAGTTTTTCTTCATACAAACACGCGCATTTCACAGATTCTTTATACCGCCTTCGAATAGTCATCAAGT
Organism: Apodemia mormo; assembly: GCA_036924255.1. Classification (NCBI taxonomy): domain Eukaryota; kingdom Metazoa; phylum Arthropoda; class Insecta; order Lepidoptera; family Riodinidae; genus Apodemia; species Apodemia mormo. Next base: position 4,962,515 of record JAUPFN010000007.1, on the reverse strand, counting down.
ATTCCGATCATGGTACGTCAGTCTTGGCCTTCCTTGGTTATTAAATCTTTCCAACTTGAAATTGTATATTTTTATGTTAAACTTGCATTATCCGGCGTAGGGATGTGACGTCCCAATCGCCCATCGGAGGGATGATTTTTGTTACAAAAATTATTCCATCGGTGCAGTCAGTCGATTAGTGGTAGTGCCATGCTGTGCTTGCAGCGGAATAGGCCGGCACGCCCGGGGAGATACCACTCTTTCACTTAACACCGACGTGAAGTAACAGCGTAGCGGTTGCGTTTCGTCCGGTTTGTGAGAGTCCCGGAGGCTTACTCCCCCCTCCCACGCATACATGAAAGCGCAATTGAAAGGTGTTTTACCCCAGGGGGTACCACTTGCACTAGCAGTGGAGAATCCCCCTCTGGGCATCCATGCTCTGGATTGCCTGAACAGCCAAATCATGGATGCTCAGGCTGCCCTGCATACTCTGTGGGAGGGGGGGTAAGATTGCGCTCATTAACCACGCTGCACGAGGCAAACGAAGCAAGGAACTTAAGGCATCCCCTACCACGCTTGTCGTGAATTTTTGCAACATTAGGGGGCTTCATTCGAACCTTAACGCCGTCCATTACCACCTCGAGATGGCTAAGCCGCCTTTGTTTTCCTTGACCAATCACGCGAGGAGGTCTTTTCACGATTTTGCTTTGGCGTATGGTCTTACGCAACTGGTTACTTCACCTACGCGAATTCCAGATGTCGATGACCATGCACCTTCAATGTTGGAATTTCTGCTGACTTCTCACGCAAATCAGTATCGAGTATCAGTGGACGTTCCTCTTGGTTCGTCTGATCACTGCCTGATTCGGGCCAAAGTGCCGGTTACGCACCTGTCACGGCCTCCTTTTGTGGGCTTCCGCCGCGTTTGACATTATAAGTCAGCAGATTGCGACGGAATGCGGTCCTTCTTTGCATCCTACCCTTGGGGGCGAACGTGCTTTTCGTTGGATGATCCGGATGTCGTTGCTGATTCTGTCACTGATGTGGTGCTACAGGGTATGGAAATTTACGTTCCGTTAAATGCAGTTCCCATCGGTGGCAAGTCTCAGCCTTGATTTGGTCGCCACTGCAAGACGGCTGCGCACCGAAAGCAGGAGTGCTACCGGGCCTGAGCTGCTGCATCGGCATCATGTGATAAAAAGACCAGCACAGAGCACAGAATTTTTGTCAGCCGTCCCTTCCATCCCTGAACAGAGAAGATGATTCTCTGGCCCACACCGCGATGGAAAAGGCCGATCTCCTGGGCTCATTCTTTGCGGCTAACTCGACTCTAGATGACCAAGGAATCACACCGCCTACCATCCATCCATAATCAAATTCCATCAGTCATCAGTACGCGAAGCACTGTTTTCTGTGGACATCTATAAGTCATTTGGGCCGGATGGCATCTCTCCGATAGTGCTTAATACATATGTTAAGTTGACACCGATATTGACGCGTCTATTCCAGCTCTCCTACTCACTTGGCGTAGTACCGAAATCGTGGAAGACGGCCTTAGTGCACCCTGTACCTAAAAAAGGTGATCGCTCGAATCCGTCAAACTATCGGCTAATAGCCATTACCTCCTTGTTCTCCAAAATCACGGAGAAGATAATTAACTGCCAGCTTTTGAAGTATTTAGAGGAGCACTAGCTGATTAATGACCGTCAGTACGGTTTCCGTCGCCGTCGATCGGCTGGTGATCTTCAAGTATACCTTACACATCGCTGGGCGCAGGCAGTTGAGTCTAAGAGGGAGGCATTGGCTGTTAGTTTAGACATAGAGAAGATCTTTGATAGAGTTTGGCACAAAGCGCTTTTTTCAAGCTATCAGCTTGTTCCACTTGATCGCATTCAGCGTAGAGCGGTTCGAATCGTTGACGACCAAGCAGTCTCCAATCGGCTTGACTCCTTGGCTTTACGCAGAGATGTAAGTTCGCTTAGCATCTTTTACCACATCTATCATGGAGAGTGTTCCGACGAACTGTTTGGATTGATCCCTGCTGTTGAATTTCATCATCGGACATCACGGCAAAACTCAAAGTTCCATCCTCATCACCTCGATGTCTGGAAATTCACAACCGTGCGATTCTCTAGGCAGTTTTTACCACGCACTACTCCTCTGCGGAATCAATTACCGGCGGGGGTATTTCCGAACGGATACGATTTAGGCACCTTCAAGAAAAGAGCATACTCCTTCTTAAAAAGCCAGCAACGCAGCTGCAAGACCTCTGGTGATGTGGCTGTCCATGGGCGGCGGTGATCACGTACTATCAGGGGAAAATATCAACTGATCCACGTCCATGAAGTACTTAGGAGTCACAATCGACACAAAATTCAAAATGAGATCCCACGTGAAGGCGACAGTCAACAAAACCAAAGCTACTATGGCCGTACTACGGCCTATCTATCTTTTAATCTAAACTCCCATCCAAAATGAAGCTAGCCATCTATAAAACTTACGTAAGATCAGCTTAAGACTACCCCACAGCCGTATGGTACAATCTGCTAGCCCATGATCTCAGAACAGCCCTACAACACCAATAAAATGTAGCCCTAAGAAGAATTCTGCAAGCTCCAAAATTCATCTCTAATGAAGTAATCAGAGGAGACCTACAAATGGAAAACCTAGAGGACTTCATTAAGAAACTAGCAGCAAACTTATACCGACGCGTCTACATATTTATAGACGTACACGTACGAAACATAGCTCCATGGCACGCACGTCCTCCAGACGCCATGCCCTTCCCTAGAGACATCCTAAATTAAGATAGATTCCTCCCTCCCTCCCTCCCCCTCAGCTAAAATTGTCGCTGCGTGTTTAGACCCCCCGTCAGGTTTATCTGCGGGGTAGATGATTACACTACTAACTACTGGTTGGTGGTCCGAGTGAGTTCGTGTAACACTGATACTGAACGCAGTTGGAACATTATCAAGTAAAACAGCCACTACCTAGATATAATAGCATGATCTATTTGTTTATAGCGACATTTAGAGCAGCATAACGAATTATTCTGTATAAAATTTAAATTAATTTGTGAAACAACATTTTATAAGTTGGTCGACTATTAGTCAAAAACTTGTAAAGTCTTCTAAGCCGTGATAGTTTTCTTTTAACTTCATTACATTTACTACTACCATGATTTTTTTCCACCCCCAAAACCAACCGTTTAGCCTGCAGAGAGGGGGGGGGGAGGGGCAATTGAATCTAACAAAAATTAGCATTTAATATTTTATAAACGAGTCCTTTAATCGAAAACTTGTTTTCACAAACCCACAATTTGTTTTAAAAACATATCTAACGATACCCCACACGTTAGGGTACGTGAGTAAAAAAAATAATATCCCACTTTAAATGTAGGGGAGCTATCCTGAAAAAAATATTTTTCATAATTTTATGTTACCACTATGTTATCGTAACTAATATGTATATTCGTGCCAAATTGCAGCTTTCTAGTAACAAAGATCTCTTCTAAATTTTGCGGACGGACGGACGGACGGACATAGCGAAACTATAAGGGTTCCTAGTTTACTTCGGAATCCTAAAAATGGTAACCCCTTCGCTACTCGAATCGTGTCAACTAGTGATCCATATTATAATTGTAAAAGAAAAATCCTATCACATTATAAAACCCGTTTAGTTGTGTATGTAACTATAAGAACTTAAAAGCTTTCTTGTTGAAGATATCACTTAATAAAAATATGGTGAATAACAGCTCTAAACGTACTTATCTTGACCTATCAAGTCAAAACTTACCAAATATCTCAATATTGGATGAATGTCTTCTATCTGATTATATAATTCAAATTGAGTAATTCGAAATAGTCTAATAATAATAATTAGTAATTTAGTGCGCATATAAAAATTGAAAAATTAAACTAGGAAAATACAGAACTTAAGAAACAGCTGGAAAATCAAGAAAAAGATCAAGGCCTATCAGATACAACTGTAAATTATATAACCACACCAACCAGAATGAAAAGAAATGATATCAGAAAAAATGAATCACATGACAAGACTTCATATACAATCAACTCTCCAAAAAGTAACATCCATCATAGGAATGAAGCTAGGAAACACTCAGATGCATCACCTTCTAAGAAACAGAAACCGATAGACTCTGAATATTCACAAACATATACATCTAAAATGCATATGAATTGTCCTAAGGCTTATATACTCTTGCCAATAGAAAGGCTTGTCAACAAAATTTATTAATCTCTGGAAAGGAAAATGTAACAATAACTACTATAACTATTGGGTGTGATAAAACCACTAAACCCTGTGATATTCTTAGTTATTGTAATACACTAGAGTGTAAACTAAATTCTTCTGATCTGATCTGAATAGATTTGTGTCATTAATACCTATATTTTGAGTATAGGTACTAATGATACAAACCTATTTGAAGTATGTTAGGAATTACGTTTGGTATTAAATAACTTAAAACACCAAAAGTATTTATTATACCAATTAATAATGATAATAAAATGAATTCAGATATATTAAACAATTATATTTTATCCATTGTACAACTACATAACAACTACATTTTTTTAAATATACTCAAAATTAATTTTAAATCTAATTATTTTAGAATCATTGACACATTTATTTATTCCTAAAATTATTAAAATTATAGACATAATATTGTAAAACCTAAATATTTAATAAATTATAGACTTACTCGTATTGCTACGTCTAAAATGATATCACCTAGAAAAGGTTCTATACCTTACTATTATAAAATTGACGCAAAAAAAAACATTTCAAATAATCTTTTTTGTACCCTTTGCGTAAATACGTCTTCTTTTACGTCGGACCATAAAAAGAATTAGATATATCCGGACTGCAGTGCTTTTTAGAAAAAAGTACATCTGAACCACAAACGATTTCTGGCACTATTGGTAAATAACTTAGAAACTGAGAAAATAGACATAGATCTATTACTTAGTACTAGTACTAGTAATAGTACTCAGTTTTAACATATTTCGGCGAACTAACCAAATATGTATAAATATATAAACAAAACAATATAAAAAGTTTCAGCAAGCATATTCCCTACCAATGTAGCAATCTAACTACCAGGTAAAATGTCCGATGCCCAATGGCTACAATACTACTCATGCTAACAAGATTCTGCGTCTGTATATTTGATTGAAAATCTTATTCCATCAAATGTGAAATGAGAACCAAATTCAACAAAAGAGTTTGCGTCTCTATCGACTTCGCTCACAAAAGAATTGAGATTTATTTGAGCATCAAGTTTTGTAATAAAACTCCTAAAATTTTAGTCACAAGAACCTACAATATACTAAAATAAATTTATAAAACAATACATTATTTATACCACAGTGTTTGCTACTTAAACAGTAACATAAGTTCTTAAGTTTTCACGAAAATTATTTACACACACAATTCATTTAGTTTGTTCAAAATACACTTATATTAAGCACAAAATTTGATTTTGGCGGTCAAATAATAAAAAATAAGTAACATCGTGACGAGTCTTTTGCGAGGTAGGTCAAGTTTTCTTCCAAAACAGGTATATTTACGTTATATCGTACACGTGAGACAACGCACAGTCGTCGATATTAGATTTTGATATAGGAATCCTGTTGTGTAATATTTAGCTTTTGAATGTTAGTTTTCCAACCGAATGCCAAAAAATATTGTGACCTTTTTGACATCCACATCAACATGTTTCATTGTTACATAAATTATTTAATTCACCAGGAAATGATAATATAATTGAATGGTTTGAAGCTAAAAGGTCACAGTGTTTTACATTTTGTCAACCGGCTTTCTAGTATACCTAACTCATCGATGGGCGGAAGCAGTTGAATCCAAGGGGGAAGCATTGGCAGTTAGTTTGGACATAGCGAAGGCCTATGATCGGGTATGGCACAAAGCGCTTCTCGCGAAGCTGCCTTCCTATGAGCTTCCTGAGAAATTATGCGAGTGGATCACCAGTTTTTTGGCTGACCGGAGCATCAAGGTCGTTGTCGACGGTGCGTGCTCCGACCTTAAATCTGTCAATGCTGGTGTTCCCCAAGGCTGCGTGCTATCACCGACACTGTTCCTTCTGTATATCAATGATATGATGCGAATTAGCAACATACATTGCTATGCGGATGACAGTACTGGTGATGCTACATACTCCGGCCGAAGCAGTATTTCTCGGGAACACGTCGAAGAGTGCCGAAACAAGCTTGTGTCTGAAGTTGAGAATCGACTTACCGATGTCTCGGAATGGGGTCGCCAAAACCTGGTTACTTTTAACCCCAAGAAGACACAGCTTTGCGTGTTCACCGCAAAAAAGACGCCCTTTGTCGTATCACCTCGATTTGAGGATACTCTCCTGACAGCCTCAGCTAGTGTCGGAATCCTGGAGTTGAATATCGAATTACGTTCAGTTTCGCGGTCATTTGGAAGGTAAGGCTAAACTAGCCTCCAAAAAGCTCGGTGTGCTCAGCAGAGCGAAACAGTACTTTTTGCCGGTCCATCGGCTTCAACTTTATAAGGCACAGGTTCGACCTCACATAGAGTACTGTTCGCATCCCTGGGCTGGAGCTTCTCAGTACTAGCTTCTTCCTCTTGATCGCATTCAGCGTAGAGCGGTTCGAATCGTTGACGACCAGGCCATTTCGAAACAGCTTGACTCTTTGGCATTGCGCAGAGATGTAGGTTCTCTCTGTGTCTTTTCTCCATCCTCACCATCTCGATGTCTGGAAATCTACAACTGTGCGTTTCTCCCGACACTTTTTACCTCGCACTACTCTGTTGTGGAACCAATTACCGGCAGGGGTATTTCCGAACGGATACGACACAGGGACCTTCAAGAAAAGAGCTTACTCATTCTTAAAAGGCCGGCAACGCAACTGCAAGACCTCTGGTATTGCAGATGTCCATGGGCGGCGGTGATCACTTACCATCAGGTGCACCTCTTACTCGTTTGCCCCCTCTTCTATAAAAAAAAAAACAGGAGGGCGTACTAAATTTTGCTGTATTTTTTATCACCTGACAGTTGGATGGTAATGTGCTTTTCAGTCCTATGTATGAATAAAAGTTGCACACATACTATATATATATATATATATATATATATATATATATATATATATATATATATATATATATATATATATATATGTAGGAAGTGGGTCAGATACGATAAATAAAATGCGGATGTGGTGTGGTATGCTTGTGTTATGGGTGTTAGTCAACGATACTAATACATAGATATACAATATGATACTTTCATACAGTATAATATTGTAAGTGATGCTGGACAAATTACACGGATTACGCGGATTGATCTAACCCCAAAGTAAGTAAATTATTTGCTTGTGTTATGTGTTCTAGTCAAAAATACTAATACATAGAAATACATATATAAATACTGTTACATAATATGTAATAAACACCCAAACCTAGAAATACAAAGATTTATGCTCATCACACAAATGTTTGTTCCCGTCGGGAATCGTACCCGAGCCCCATCGATTCGTAGTTAGGTTTGCTAACCACTCAAAAAACGGGGCGGTTAAATATCGGTGCATTGTGTGAAGTGCGGTATCGTTGAACAGGTATTTAAAAAATATCTTTCTTTACTGGTAAATTTTCTTTTACCAGTTTTATTTTAAAGAAATATAATTTAGAATAGGTAAAAATTAAAAGTTAATTTTCGTACTTAAGTCCGAAAATTTAGTATTTTGTTATTGTACTCTCACTAAGCGTGGATACTTGTAAAATATTAACAATTAGCTAACCCAGTGAACTTCATTCCACTTGACCGTCAATGAATGCGCAGATTTGGTTTATTAAAATTAATACATGTACAATATTACATTTTTCATAAGGCTAATAAATCCATACTTCCATACTAATATTATAAATGCGAAAGTAACTCTGTCTGTCTGTCTGTCTGTCTGTATGTTACGCTTTTACGGCCACTGAACCGGTTTGGATAAAATTTGATACAAATATAGTTTGAGACCCAAGAAAGGACATAGGATAGTTCTTATCCCGGAAATCCCACGGGAACAGGAACTATGAGGGTTTTTATTTTAGATTTTTTCCACGCGAACGAAGTCGCGGGCACAGCTAGTATAATATAAATTAAAAAACTTAAGTATTTTAATGATTTGCCATCAAGATGATTGATAATTTTTTATCGACGAATATGATATTTTAACTTAATTCATCCATTCTTCTTATCATATTATCTTATTATCATATTCCCGACGAAGATAAATCCAAAACCACAAAAAAGTCGGGCTCCGTGCGTGTATGTTTTACGTGAAAACTAGGTATGGTATATATCATTCGTTATAAATCAATTCACGCCTCACACTAGTTGTATGCATCAAAAGCGTCTGTATAACGTCTGTAAGCGTATATATATCGCGAGCTTGATTTAATTTCACGCGGGCCAAGCTACTACTTAAGCTTATAATTCGCAGAAATCCATCGTGCGAAAAAAAAATAACAACATTGGAGAAACACCGTGCTACCAGCTAGAAGAGAGATTTTGTTTAATATGTTATTTCACTTTATTGATCACATAAAAATTTTGATCATCGCGCGGATATGTCATATGCGGAATAAAGTGCACCTACTGTGACAATAATCGTCACTAATATAATATAACGGTCGTGATTTATCACCCGTGATATAACAGTGACAAAAAAGAAATAACTTCACGACGTGATAGTGAAATAAAAGTTAAGTAACTTGTAATATTTTTAATAAACTAGAAACCATCGTAGCTTTGCTACGTCCGTCCGTCCTTCCATCCGTCTGTCCATCCGTCTGTCCGCACGTGGTTTAGCTCAGAGATCCTTAGTACTAGAAAACTATAATTTGGCACGAATACACATATTATTCACAGCAACATTTTTTAGGTTAGCTTCTCAACATGTAAAGTGGTGATATTAGTTTTTTCTCGTATAAACCATGATATCATTAAATAGGTTTTTAAAAAATGTTGTTGGTTTCTAAAAACAGTTTCTCGATTAAGGGAATCGTTTCTGAAATATAAGATTTTAAAGTGCAAATTTTTGCTAGGGCTAAAAATCCTACCACCCAGCCATCTAATGGTTGGTTTTGAGGTCGGGAAAAAATTCACGGTAGTAGTAAATATAATGAAATTAAAAGAAAAACTATTACGACTTAGAAGGCTTAACAACTGTTTGAGTAATAATCGACCATCTCATAAAATGTACTTAAAGAAAGATTTGCAGGCGATGAACTTGTGGTCTGGATGAAATGTGTTTCAGAATGTTCATAGTATGAAACCATAGTACAAAAGTTTGGTTCTAAGATAAGATGCGTGAATCGATAGATGTAATGCCCTGGTTTGATGTCAATATTGGCGTCATACAGGGTTATGTGTTGTCAGCTCGCCTGTTTATCCTATATCTGGATAAGTATATCCAAAGATTCATTGAATGTGGGAATACGCATGAGTAATCTAGTGGTAAACTGCCTAATTTACGCAGATGACACTGTACTTTTAGACTCAACTCCATCTAAACTTTAAGCACTGGTCACAGTTATGAATGATGATTGTAAGAGTATGGGCATAATTATATTCTTTGCCCAACGTTATTTTTACTTTTTATTATAAAAGCCCTCCTTTTAGTCCGCCTTATTGTGATGGGCAACTTCGGAGTCCTGCATTGCGCGTGGCCTAAACATGCACTTGACCAATTTATTATTATATTCGTCATACAGTTTCCGTCGTTGATCGGTTCAGGCACCTTCATCTTTTTACGTTCTAGGGCCTTTATAATCAAATTTAAAGACGTAGGTATTCACGTCAAAACATAAAAATCAGTCCTGCCGTACTTGACTTATAAATGGTGTAACTAACACAGCTTTGTTTTATATATACGTATAGATTTAATATATAATATGAATTGATTATTTTAATATTATATAATGGAAGATAGAGGGGAAAGGCGAAGTGACCTGCGGGCGCGATGAGTTTCACTGTTGATCGGGCGACGATTATTATGTAAAGATTTATAATGCTTAAGTATGTAGTTCACCCCCCGAGACAAGTAGCATAAACGCTTGTAGAGCAGATTGAAAAATGTGTAGATTTGATATAATCTATTGAAACGAGCGTAAACGAATTTGCAATTGGTTGAACAAGTGCCATATCTATTCAAAAAATATAAACGTTACATTGCATTGAACATTTTTATACAAACAATAGCCAAGTGGCACTTTTGACGAGTATAGTCGTGGTGAACTTTTCGATTATTAGCGTATGATAGAACCCTGCTGTTCTAAAGCGTGGATTATATATATTTTTTTATTTATTCAGGATAACAACAGCATTTAAGTACATACAGTATTAAATTTAGATGGATTACAAACTTAAGCCAATAATAGTTGTCTATTGTTCGCTTAGATATTACTTGATGTTATTGTTATTCATTTATATGTGTTTTATTGAATTTGAAATAAACAATACGCTACCTTCGATAATATCATGGTTAAATAACAATAATTTAAAAGTTAATGTAAATAAAACAAAAATCATATAATTTAGCAATTATAACAGTACATCTTACCCTTAGAAATAAAACATAATGGCGAAGTAATTGAATAAGTAAATGAAATAAAGTTTTTGGGCATGATCTATGATAAAGATTGCAAGGTTGAGTTTGTATGCACAAAATTATCCAGATTTATTTAGGTTTTAAAAAGACTTAGGATAACAGTATCAAAAGAGGTAGCAAAATCTGCATATTATGGATATGTATCTTCTGTGCTTTCTTATGGTCTCGTTATATTGGGGAAACTCTGTCTGGCATTTATATTGCAAAAATATTTTTAGTTCCACTATCACACATGGCAAAACTATTTAATGTACACTTATTTTTTAATGTACAAATTCTTATAGTTTTGTTCAGCGATTAAACTTAAAAGTTCACCCTTAGCAACATAATTAACTTTAATATGATTTAGGTCCTTTTTTAAAATAATCAAGTCTTTTAATAGCCTCTTGGCATCAATATGATCGAAAGTTGTTTGTGGAAGTTTTGTAGCTGATGAGCCACAAATAACGGTACTAATTCTGGGTCTACGGATTTAAATAAGCTTAAAAATTCCTCCATGTCGCTGTCCGTTTTTCCTTTATTTCTGCGCTGTGTCATACGTTTTGCTGACGGTGCGGCCTGCTGAAGAAACGTTTTAGCGCGGCAAATCTTTTCGACACTAAAACTTTCTGTACACGGTTTCAGTGGTCCAAATTTGTCCATTACGTCCAATTTATTATGAATAAAACAAAGCACTTAATTTATTACTGTATTAGAAGAATTACACTTAACAATACTTGTAACCGCAGCCATTTTAATAAGTGGTCATTGACCTCCGATACAGTACACTCACGACGACGACGACGACGTGTGAATCAGACTATTTAAAAAAAGATTATTATATTACTATATTAGACAAAAAGTTTGAGAAAGTTGTCTCCACATGTATACCATGTTTATTACCAAGCAAAATCTCTGGTAAAATAGAGGGTTTGTTAAATACACACATACGTATCTTCACGCCAGATCCCTTACCGGGTAGGCAGAGAAAAGCTTAAATTAAAACAAGATTTAGCTGGAACTGTAGTAACGGAACGTTACTATAAAAATCACATATGATTCGACATTTCTTTACAATCATCTTCCGGGCAGAAAAGGAGAAGCCAAAGTCAAGTGAACAATATAATAATATTAAGCCACGTTATAACTTGTACCAGTTTGTAAAATAAGGAGAAATAAATACACCGAAGACCAAGTGGAGTTTTTTTATTACCATCCCAGCAACATCACAGGAACTTCTCTCGAAGAAATGAACAGACAGAATTTACAAGCAAGAGAGCTGAATTAAGAAGTAAAGCAAAAGCACAAATATTAAAAATTCAAGAAAAGAGTAGAAAAACTTATAATAAATTACGCAAGGAAGGAATGTAGCAATACAGAGGACCCAATTTAGTAATGTCTTAAAGCTGAAACCAACATTTTATGGATCATATAAAATCACTAAGGCGTTAAGAAAAGATAGATACGAAGTGGAGATGATAGAGGTAAGAATGGACCAATAAAAACTACTTCCGCTTTAGATTTTATGAAAAGGTGGCTTTAACTAAATTTGACGTTTACTCAGCAATTTGTATTTAACTTATGATATTAACACATTTTTTTATCTTCATTTTTATTACAAAAACATACTTAATACCGTGTTTAAACCAAGACTAAGAAGTCCAGGTTTGTTACGTTATTAAAGTTAGTTTCAGTACTAAAATTCATTCTTATTACAAAAATAAGAGTAACCGAGGAGTAGCTAATACCTAATAATAGTTTAAAAATACTTTTGTAATGTAAACATGCTGCTAATTTTGAATTGCAATGTTCTTTATTAGTTATATTGAAACACATTACATAACAGTGTTTCAAGTACAATTAGGTTTGTCATAAAATCAGTTGCGTTACGTTCGTCACTAATTACCAAGGTTGTTAAAGTAAATAATGGAACAAACTATGAAAAGGCCAAAATTAGATCTCTAAAGCCAAGTTAAGTCCAAATAAATCAGTCTTACATCAATATTTTACCGTGTCTCACTAAAGTACTAAAATGATTCCAAGTACTTAATTGACATTGAAAGCAATCATTTGTTGCAGCACATTGCGCAGTCAGGTTTTAGAAAATGTCACAGTACGGTAAAAACGCTCTAAAAATGTAGTCAATGACATGTTGGTATCACATGATAAGGGTGAAAAAACCATCCTTGTACATCTAGACTCCTCAGGAGCATTTGTTTCCATTAATATTCCTCTATCACTTTCAAAACTTAAATACTACGGTTTATTGCTGGCTACAATTAAGTGGTTCTGGAGTTATTTAAATAGTTGAAGGTAGATAGTTATTTAATGGTATCAATGGTTGTAAACTGCAATCGTCGTCTCGAGAGCTTAATAGACCCCCTATTTCTCAAGGCTTGGTTTTGGCTCTAACTCTGTATATAATGAATGTCGCAGACATTAGTAGGAAAATTAAATTCTGTGAAACTATCTCCAATATACAAATGATATACAACTCTATCTGTTATTTAATCTAAGTGAATTTCATAACGCTTTACCAAAACCTAATGCACACCTTGCCAATATCGCAGCATGATCTAAGGTCAATACACTGGTACTAAATCTAAATATATTATACTTGGATCAATTAGACAGATAGAGTGTATGGCTATTATGGGAGAGCCAGTTGAATACTTTTAGAGGCACGTAATCTGGGTTTAAACTTAGATAGTAGATTACATTTTAAAAGTCACATACTCGAGATGTCTCACAACCGTTTTTATAGGCTCAGAATACCATACCGTGTACGTGACAGCAGTTCACCCAGAAGGAGCTGCTACGCATTATACTCTCACTCATACTCTCCACATTCAGCTAAGATGATACAGTTTATGTTCCGGGGTTGTTTTCAAGAACAGCGCGAATCATCGGGTACAAAACACACGTACAAGGTACACGCATTTTTAAATATTCCTCTACGAACTCATGTTACACCATACCTAAAGAATTTTCCCTGTGTTGGATCTGGGCTCCTTTGAAGAATAGACCAATTGCCGTTCTCTTAGGCAGGTCGCAAAAGACAACCTATATGCTAAGCGAGTTACTACCATCGTGGCTACTAGGTGGTAGAGTTCTGCATTGTGTCGCCCGGGTTTGGTACCACCACCTTACCTTTTCCTGCCGCAATAGCGTCAGTGCTTGCCGCTGTCGTGTTCCGGTTTGAAGGGTAACATAAACTTATGCATGTGGCATTAGCTTCGCCACAAGATAGCAACGCATCATTGACATCTTTGGTGTCTATAGGCGATGGTTGCCACTTTCCACAGGGAGACCCATCTGTTTGTTTGCTATCTTATACTATATAAAAAAATAAGGCAAATATATTGAAAATGTCCCTGAGATGTCTCAGTTTGGCACCGCTAGTTTCCGGCATAATTAAAACTAACAACTCTGAGTATTTGTTCCGGAAACTGTATTGGCGGGGAGTAGAGAACACACAAAAGGTTAGATTGGTTAAGACAGTTTTAATGGTCTCAAGACATAATTCGGTAGTCTTCCGTTTAAGTTTTAGATATGCAGCAATCATGTTTTTTATAGCAAACAAGCAGATGGGTTTCCTAATGAAAAGAGTCAACCATCGCCTATAGACACCAAAGATGTCATTGATGCATTGCTATCTTATGGCGAGGTCTAATGCCACTACATAAATTTACTGGCTACCTTACCCTCCAAACCGGAATACGACAGAGACAAGCACTCACGCTATTGTGACAGCATTAGGTAAAGACGTGGTAAAAGAACCGGGCGAGACAATGCAGAAATTTATCACATAGGAAAACCTAGAATAACTTGTCTCCACCTCTCGGAGAGACAAATTCGCTTTATAGTTTCAAGCACATGGTTAATAAAATTTTACTTTCTGCAAAACACGAACTAATCATGGGGCGAATGGCTATTATTAGTTGTTATGACTGAGTTGCCTGAATCGAATAGAGCTTTGATATCTCTCTCTATTACTCTTTTTGTAGGAGCTAGGTAGGCTGATGCTAGTTTGACTGGTTCATTATTTGTCATACACACCTAGCAAACTGAGGCTTCAAGATTTTCCATACTTGGGGGAACTAGAGAAACAATGTGGAGGCTTCTTTTATAATAGATGAGAGTGCCCCACCGCGATTGGTTGTTAAGACATTTCTAACTAAATTATAATTGGCTATTCTTGGATTTTGCATACATCTAGTATACATTTAAAAAGTTCCCTGCACAAGGAGGATATCTATTTCGTAATTTTTAACAAATTCGCATATGGTCAGTTTTTTTCTACCAGTGTGTTTGTATGCAGAAACGTATCCATGATAAAAAAAAAATTTTATGTCATAAGATAGCAAACAAGCAGATGGGTCTCCTGATGGAAAGAGTCAACCATCGCCTATAGACACCAAAGATGTTAATGGTGCGTTGCTATCTTGTGGCGAGGTCTAATGCCACATGCATAAGTTTACCGGCTACCTTACCCTCCAAACCGGAACACGACAGCGACAAGCGCTGACGTTATTGCAGCAGGAATAGGTAAGGCGGTGGTACTAGACCCGGGCGAGACAATGCAGAACTCTACCACCTAGTAGCCACGATGGTAGTGACTCGATAGCCAATCGGTCGCCTTTTACGACCTGCCTGGCAAAACGGCAGTTGGCCTATTCTACAAAGGAGGCCGGGACCAACACGGCGAAAATTCACAAGACATCCTCTTTATGTGTTGTGTCATATAAAGTTATTATCTGTGTTACTCTCACTATCATATTAGGTGTATATTTGTAATGGTAGTAGGAGTAAATTGTGAATATAAAAACTGTAGCAACCGACTTCAAATTTCCTGTATCTCCGAAATCCTGCATCAGCTCTTTACCAAATTAAACAAAACCACACAGAGGTTATACCTTCTCAAACGAAAAATATTTTTCAAAATCTATTCATATATGAACCGACTTTGTAAAATCTTTTTATACGTCCGTTCCGAAAAACGGATTTTGAGGCAACAAACATAAAAAAAGACAGAGTCGAATTGACAATCTCCTCCTTGTGGGTGGTCGGTTAAAAATAATTTTTGGTGTCCACAAAAGATCGTTTCTCTTTCCATCAGAAGGGCCATATGCCTATTTGCTATCTTATGATATAAAAAAACACAACCAGTTTTATATAGAACAAATTGCCTGAATTGAGATTCCATTTCAGTCTATCACAGACTAAGGGCGGCTTTAAATAGATTGACTAATTAGAAATTAAAGGGACTTAAAGCAATTTAAGTCACTAAATACATTTAAAGTGACAGCATTTAAGGCATTTTTTTCATTTACTAAACGTGTTTAAGGGAATAAATGCTTTTAAGCATTTCGGTGCAAGCCGCCCTAAATCTGATGTGGGTGGTACATTAATGAGAGGGTGTCAAGTAAAAGATGTCAAAAAAAACGTTGTATACTTTTAAACTGCTTTATTTTTAATTTCATGATTCATGTTTAACTTTATTGCAACTTGGAACGACTTTGGACCAAATTAATCGTAGTTTTAGATTTGTAGATGTATGTTTTGATATAGAAATTTATGAAAAGTACTAATATTATCGAATTATTTAGTATTATGGCAACTGGCGCCCATTTAGGAAACTCGCAATCTTTAGCTAGAAGTGCAGCAGCATTATGTAGAATTATACAAAAGAATTGAACCTGCAAAACAGAGAAAACTGTTATCTATTGCTTGTGGAATAGTTTATATGGATAATTCTAATGAATTACCACAATTTTGTAAGCGTTTGTTGCAGTAGCAGATGCAAGGATCTAAAAAGTTATCAGATAACATATTTTACGATGCATAACGTTATTACTGTAGCGATACCTTAATAACAAAATTATTTTCAAACACAATATGTATCGCTACTCAAATAACAGAAGGAATTTTTTAACGCCAAATAAGGTTATAATATAGCGTTTCAAACTGTTTTGTGATTGGTTCGACAACTAGCGCTAGAAATCAACGTCGTAATATCTTATACCATAACGTTAATTCGTAGTATATAACAGAACGCAATGAATAACATTATTAAAAAATTACAAATTCTGTATCATTTTTGGATAACGTTATGCTTGAAAATAATATTATGTTATGCCGCGAGCAATAACGTTACCACAAAATAAATAAATCCTTGGGTGGATAACTACTATTATTATTTTTTGTTTTTACTACTAATTATTATTATATTAATACTATTACTATTTACTATTAATTATTACTATTACAAATTGTGTTTTTTAGTTAATGGAAATCTCGTTATTTCGAAAAATATATTTAGCTACAAATTACTAACAGAACAGAATGGAACGAAACAGAATGGAACGAAACAGAATGGAACGAAACAGAATGGAACGAAACAGAATGGAACGAAACAGAATGGAACGAAACAGAATGGAACGAAACAGAATGGAACGAAACAGAATGGAACGGAAAGGAATGGAATAGAATGGAATGGGATGGCATAAATTCTTTTCACTTTCGTATTACAGTCTTGAGGGTAAGCTACCTGGCAATACCATCCACCCCACCACATGGATAACGTCGCACCAGAAACATATCGGTGTCTATAGATGATGGTTGTTTCTTTCTAGTTTTTCTAGATTAGTAATTTGAATTTTCATCATTTTTTTTATTTTTGGTATTTAGGTAGGATATTATACATAATATATTTTTAAAGGGCAATGGACCCACCTCTCGTTCCCACCACTGTAATTTCTATAAACCAGAATCAACAGCGGCAACCGTCCTGATAACCACTGAGTTGCGAGCTCAGGGTGCCCAGGGGGAGAAGCTAAGCTGTCTTGGGACCCGCATCGAATGTAATCAGAAGTGTATAGGAGGAGTAGGAAAATACATTCAGTTTCTCTCCCTTTACAGCAGGAGACAGCGTAAAGATAAAGGAGTAGGAAAATACATTCAGTTTCTCTCCCTTTACAGCAGGAGACAGCGTAAAGATAAAGCAAAAAACTGTTAAGAAATGAGACGTTTAGAATCAGATTAAGCCTGATTGCTATTGCACCACGGTAATTTAGGTATCTGAGGTCCTACGAAAATGGCCTACTTAATTCTGCTTCCAGTAGTACGTATGTCAAAATCGCTTGAAAGCACGGAAATTCCCACGTGTTTGTAAGAAGGTCACAAGGTCGGAATAGTAGATTTCCCCGGATATTCAGCGTATACTATCAAGCATTTGGTTACGTTCATTTTGGCAGAGATTACACTCCCAAAGAATATGATAATAATAATAATCTGTACATATAATAAAATCGTAGGAAAGTCAAAACTGTACATTGAATATTTTTTTAAAAGAATACTTGGAGCGTGATCTACAATCGATATCGAAGCCTATATAGTTTTTAGAATTTTTCGATATAGTAGTAGTTTAATCGATATAGTTTTTAGAATTTTTGTCTGTTTGTCTGTATGTATGTCCGGGGTAAACTTTGTATGAATATTACTAATAGATCGGTTCAACATATATGCTACATATTATCACGCTATCATCTACGGGGGAGGGGCTGTGCGGAGTAAACGAACTCCGCGCGGACGAAGTCGCTTGCAACAGCTAGTAATAAATATCACTGGACAAATTACACAAATTGATCTAACCCCAAAGTAAGCAAATTATATGCTTGTAGTATGGGTGTCAGTTAACGATATTAATACATAGAAATACATATATAAATACTCTAATATATTTAATAAATACCCAAACCCAGAAATACAAACGTCTGTGCTCATCACACAAATGCCTGTCCCTGCCGGGAATCGAACCCGGACCCCTTTGATTATGTAGT
This sequence comes from Apodemia mormo, assembly GCA_036924255.1. Lineage (NCBI taxonomy): Eukaryota > Metazoa > Arthropoda > Insecta > Lepidoptera > Riodinidae > Apodemia > Apodemia mormo. Next base: position 4,944,043 of record JAUPFN010000007.1, on the reverse strand, counting down.
CAGGGTCGCTAACCACTCGACCGACGGGGCGGTTATGATGATGTGCAATTTGTTCATATTTACAGTTTATGGTGAAGCATTCGCAAAAAGGAAAAGGAACTAATTTGAACGAAAATAATTTAGGTTTAAAATTACCATGGCTAGTAAGGAACTGTGCAACACAGTGATCTATTTCTATCCACGTTTTACTTAATCGTTCACGGATGCAGGGGAAAAAATTATATAAATGCCATCCTTTGGTTGAACAACACCAACGCAACTGCCATCCATTTATTAAATCATTAGTAACGTCTATCACGGGATTAAAAAGGCGACGTATTTTTGTTTGAGCTTGCGGATTGATAAATTCTGGGTTAATAAATTTTCTAGAATTATAGTACATTGAAGCCCGATGCTGAATTTCTAAATCTAATGGAAAGACACCTGATAAAACGGGTAAAGCTTCAGAGCTTACAGTGCGATATGCTTTACACAGATATATTAAAGCCAAACGCTGATTTTGAAGTAATTTACTCCGGATCGCGCCACTTGTAACTTTATCAGCCCATGCATAACATGCATAAGTAATACAACCTGAATAAGTTGCGTTATAAACTATCTTTAAAGTGTTAAAGTTTAAATCCCACGTTGAGGTAGATATGCTGGTAAAGGACAAGTAATTCCGTTTAGCTTTTTTCACTGATATAGTTAATATGATTTATAAACGTGTAGTATTTCACTAAAACTAAACCTAAATATGCTACGGATTCCTTTCTCTTTACAGTGCTATTATTTATTTTAATACTTTAAATGCATTTTAATAGCAAGGGTAATAAAGATAAATTGAACATGTTTTATAACAACTGTTACGAATAATCTAGAAGCGTGGCAGAGTTCGAGCGCGCGCGCGCTAACTATCTAGAAATAAAAGAAAGAGATAGCTACTCCTATTGACAAACAAATGGTTGACCTGGGCTATGCCATAATGGACTTTGTGGTATATGGCATAAGGTTGAAAGTAGCGTGTACTAGGATTTATGACTTATAACATGTTTACGATAAGAAGTGATTCATTGTTTCCCGATACATTTAGATTTTTCTGGATCCAGCTAGGACTTTACCCTGCCTATAAATAGAGAGGTGTTGAAAAATACAAGGCAGTTTTTTACAAGCGATCGAGAGCGATGATATTTTTCGCCGTGTTGGTCCCGGCCTCCTTTGTAGAATAGGCCAACTGCCGTTCTGCCAGGCAAGTCGTAAAAGGCGACCGATTGGCTATCGAGTCACTACCATCGTGGCTACTAGGTGGTAGAGTTCTGCATTATCTCGCCCGGGTCTGGTACCACCGCCTTACCTATTCCTGCCGCAATAGCGTCAGTGCTTGTCGCTGTCGTGTTCCGGTTTGGAGAGTAAGGTAGCCGGTAAACTTATGCATGTGGCATTAGACCTCGCCACAAGATAGCAACGCACCATTAACATCTTTGGTGTCTATAGGCGATGGTTGACTCTTTCCATCAGGAGACCCATCTGCTTGTTTGCTATCTTATGATATAAATAAAAAAAAAAATAAAAAAAAATAAAAAGATGATACATCAAGTGATCAGTGCGAAGCGAGAAGTGTTTTATTGTGTAGTGTTCTAAGTTCAGTGATAGTATAGCGAGTGACTAGGGTGTAAAGTGTATTTTAGTATTACGTTGTGTTGTGTTGTGTAAATACACGGATTTAATATAAGTGGTGTTTTCTTACAAGTACGAACCCGAGTACGTAACAACTGGTGTAGGAAGTGAAATTGTGAAATGCCACTTATTCCGAAGGAGGGTGTTACCACCAGGTCTCAAGCTGAGACACAGAGGGTGTCAGAGGACATTGAGATGCGTGCTGGCGATGAAGCTGCAAGTGTTGCCAGCACGTCACTATCTTCGAGCGCAGCCGCTACTGATATTTCTGCCATACTGGCAGCTATTCAGCAACAATTTCAGCAACAGTTTCATCAGCAGTAACAGGAAAAACAACAACAAAAGCTTCAACAACAACTTAGAGAATAACAATAGCAGCTACAGGAACAGCAACAGCAGAAGCTACAGGAAGAGCTCAAGGAACATTTATCTGGCTTTGACGATAAATTGACTGTTATTTTGGCGCAGCAAGACCAGTTAAAAAGCGATGTGGGCCTCGTTAAGCGCGACATGAAGGGTGTTGAGAAGAGGGTTGACCACTTGGAGGCCAGCTGCAACAAAATAAGTGAAAACGTGGACCAACTGGAAAGGGAGGTCATGAAAATGAAGATCACAAGTGTTAAGTCGGGTGCTACCATTACAAGCTGCTCTCACCAGGTGGGTCCTCGAGTAAAGGTACCTACTTATGACGGTCTTACTTCATGGAGTGCCTACCGGACTCAATTTGAAATAGCAGCGAAGGCCAGTGGATGGACATATAAACATTGCCTAACAGCTCTAAGAACGGCGTTACGCTTACGGGGACAGGCGCTCTCTGTGTTGGATGCAATGCCTAAACAGTATCAGTTCGCTGATTTGATGGAGGCATTGGAAGCTCGCTACGGTGAGCGTCACTTGGAGCATGTTTTGCGTGTCCAATTAAAGGACCGTGTACGGAGGAGCGGCGAGGGACTTCAACAATGGGCCGTGGAAATTGAGAAGCTTGTGAGGAAGGCTTATCCTTTAGCCGACGCTAACACAGTGAATAACACCATCATCCAGGCGTTTATTGATGGAATTAGAGACCTGGAAGTGCGTGCTGCTGTTCGCCTTCAGCACCACGTGACAATGAAGGAGGCTTTGGCTCATGCGCTGGAGGTAAAAGCTGTTCGCCACGAACCTAAAGTACGTGAGGTTACAGAAGTTGTGGCTCGATCAAAGGTAGTGGAACCTAGGAGACTGGGCCCCATGTGCTACGCCTGCGGTGGACGTGGGCACTTTAGAGTTAACTGCCCAGACAAACCTATGGCTACAGGTTCCATGAATTGGCGACAGCAAGCGGGAGGAAACTCAGCAGCTGAAGAGAGCAGGCACGTAAAACAGCCTGTTGAACCAGCAGGGAAGCGAGTGACAGCCAGGAGCAACCGACTGGTGCTGGCTGGACGAGAAACAACCCCAAAAGCTGTCGTACCTCAGGTGAGCGAACGCAACAGTTTATCCATTAAAGGATTGGTTAATAAAGATCTCTGTGATATCGTGCGGATGGACGGACGGATGAACATAGCGAGACTATACCTAAGGGTTCCTAGTTTACTTCGGAACCCTAAAAATGACAAAAAATACTTAGGTATATCAGATATTGATAATTCAGATAGCAGGATTAGATACAACTATTGATATAAAAAACCCGAGATGCACAATCAGTGTCTTAAAAAGTCCTCTAAAAATGAGCGCACAATTTTAAATTGTGCGCTCATTTTAAATAGAATCGCGTCATTGTCAATTTTATTATTTTTGCATTACTTTTTAAAAACAACCTTAAGGTTGGATATGCAAAAACATGTTTTTGCCATATCAATAACTACTTATGTGAAATTAGGGACAGTTTTGTGTGTCAGTTTTGTTTGAAACTGTGCATCTTGGGTTTTTATATCAAAGAATACAACGTATCTTGGGTGGAATCACCTATAATACAGTACCCGGCGATAAATATTGCACATCGAACTTTGGAAAGAGACAATCGGGTAATTTCGGCTTCGTAAAGCGTTATCTCTGTCCCACACTACCTATGTGACGTTTAGTCAGTCGTTGTTCAAGTACGATAGAGTACAGTCGCGTCCCGAAAAAAATATATATTTAGAGTTGATAACACCCACAAATTTAAAAAGTTTAAAGTTGTAATATGGCATCTTTCGGAAAAAGAGGGAAACCTTTACGAGGTCAGTCACGTGAAATTATCTACAATGTTTATAAATACTTTGTAAGCGAAGCTGATAGATTTAAAAAAAAAGTAGATGAAAATGTACAACAACATACAACAACATATCTTCACGCCAGATCCCTTACGGGGTAGGCAGAGAGAACCGAGTGCCATACATCACGATCCTTGCAGGCTTGTCTCGCTTCTTCCACATTCATCACTCTCTTCATACACACACGCCGGTTGCGAAGACTCTTGACACCACCTTCGGACAGTACTCGATCAATCTGATCGTGGTATGTCAGTCTTGGTCTTCCCCGGTACCTACATCCTTCCACATTCGCGTTGTATATCTGTTTTGTTAACCTTTCATCTACCATTCTTTCTACATGTCCGAACCAACGGAGCATGCCCTTTCTCATCTTTACACCGACACTTTCTTTCAAACCTAGCCTCTCTCTCACTTCGGCATTACGAACCCGGTCCGCGAGTGTCACACCAAATATTTTTCTTAGCGACCTCATCTCGACCGCGTTGATTCTACTTTCATGCCCTTTCTGACATACCCAACTCTCACTTCCATACAATAGCGTTGGGATAAGCACATGATTATGCAGGGCTAGACGGGCACCCTGACTTAAAATTGTGCTATTAAGTAATCTCCCTAACGCTCCATTCACTCTTCTTTCAACATCAGCGGTGTACCTTCCATCCCTGCTAAAAGCACATCCAAGATATACAACCTCATCCACTTGCTCCAGCACTACATCATCGACCACAACTCTTACATCCGTTCTGGTTGTTTCTCTTTCTGAATGAAAAGATGAAAATGTAAGTTGTTATTTTAAGAAGATTCAAGAGCGAGTTGCAAATGCCACTGGAATTTCAAGAAGAACTTTGAACAATATATTAAACGAAGTCAGTACTGAAACACATTCGACTGAAATTAAGTTCAGCACTCCAAAAAAAGGGAGACCAAAAAAGCAATTTCGTTTGGATATGGACGATTTTGATTACGATGTTGTTCGAAGAATGGTGTATGATTTTCACTTACGATTTAATGAACTGCCAACAATAAAATCATTAAAAGCTAAGTTATCTGAAGCTATTAATTACAATGGGTCTGAAAAAACATTGAGAAAAATACTTCATGACATGGGATTTCAGTTCACTAAAATGGAAGATAATCGAAAAATTCCAATGGAAAAGCACGACGTTAGTCTCAAACGAATGGAATACCTTGATAAAATACGCAAATTTCGCGAAACAGGAAAAAATATCGTCTACATGGATGAGTCATATATACATGCATCCCACACTAAAGGGAAATCTTGGAGTGACGATAAGAAAAAAGGAGTAAAAAAGCCAATTTCAAAAGGTCAACGTTTGATAATAGTTCATGCGGGAAATGAAAAAGGCTTTGTACCCGGTGCTTTTTTAACGTATAAATCCACGGATACTACAGGTGACTATCACAATGAAATGAATAACGATAACTATGAGAAATGGCTGGTTAACCAATTAATCCCAAATATACCCAGTGATTCTGTTCTAGTTATCGACAACGCACCCTATCACAACAAGTATGTTGAGAGACCCCCCAACTCAAACACCATTAAACGGGAAATGATCAACTGGTTAAACAGACATGAAATTCCAGTTGATCCAAAATTAACAAAAACCCAGATTTACGCTATTATATGTCAGCACAAGGAGAGGTATACAGAGTTTTCTGTGGACAAAATACTTGCCGAACATGGGCACACTGTGTTGCGATTGCCACCATATCATCCGGATTTTAATCCAATTGAAAATATATGGTCTCAACTGAAAGGCTATGTAGCCTCTAGAAATGTGGGTATGAACTTAACTACAGTAAAAACATTATTGACTGAAAAAGTAAACATGATCGGCGCTGAAGAGTGGAAAAAGGTTTGCGATCATGCAATCAAATGTGAGAATGAATATAGAAGCATTCAACACAGTTAAGACAATTACACTGATAGATTAGTAATAAATACGGCTGATAGTGACAGTGATATTGACCTCTTTGAGAGCACAGATAGTGAAATGGAAGTAATTGAGAATTAGAATTATTATTATTTTTATTGCAATGTCTCATTTTAGCAATAGGTATAATGGTGTTTATTATGTACACTAAAGCTGTAATGTTCCAAAATAATTAAATACGTAAACATAATGTAAAAATGTTTTTTTATTTTATTTTACCCCAACCTAAAGCCATCACTTATAGAAAAATTAGTGTATTTTATACAAAGAATAAAAATATCAAAAGAAGCAAATCATACTTGTTTTAACAGCTCCTAATAGGTACCGGACTGTTTGTATTTTGTGCGACAGAGATAACGCTCTACGAAGCCGAAATTAGCCGATTGTCTCTTTCCAAAGGTCGATGTGCAATATTTATCGCCGGGTACTGTAATACCGCGTTGACGGTCAGCTTGTCATTACTTAATAACGCGTTGACGCTCAGCTTGTCTAACATGTCGTATTTTAATTTCATTTAAACTTGTAATCCTGCAGATTATTTACAAAAAACTCTTAGATACATATTTTATGAAGATGCAAATATACTTACAATTTGAATTTGAGTAATGATTTTTTTAAACCACATATATTTTTTGATACTAGGCGTAGCAAGTGTCAGGAGGTAGTATGTATACATGAAAACATGGACAAAGCAATTGATTATTCCAAGATAAGAAATATGACCACCTGAAAAAATATATTAATTCGTCATTAATAATGAAATAAGATCAATAACATTCAGCACTTCTTTGTAAATATATTTATTAAACAACACACCATGGAAGTTATGCACTTCCTAACTAAAGAGTAGTAACTAACGGGGTTATGCGAGGATAAAAATTAAAAAGTGACCGATGTAGGTGTCTAATAATAAATAAATAAATAAATATCACTAAACAAATTACACGAATTGATCTGACCCCAAAGTAAGCAAATTATATGCTTGTAGTATGGGTGCCAATCAACGATACTAATACACTCAAACCTAGAAATGCAAACATCTGTGCTCATCACACAAATGCCTGTCCCTGCCGGGAATCAAACCCGGACCCCATTGATTGCGTAGTCAGGGTCGCTAACCACTCGACCAACGGGGCTGTAATAATAGGTTCAGAATGGCCAGAAAGAGCGCTTTATTGACATCGGGATCTTATCTGACAGATAAGATCCCGAAACAAAAACGAAGGGTGGTATGTTTTCGAGGTATGTAACTGTGTGTCTGTTAAGCGAGACAAGCCTGCAAGAATCATGTATGGTACTCATTTCTCTCTGCCTACCCCTTAAGGGATTTGGCGTGAAGATATATATATCTATTAAATATTTTGCTTTTGATTTTTACACAGAGTATAAAGGACGGTCTACTGAAAGTAGAAACCATGTATTTAGACCATAATTTCTAAGGTCACAACCGGATGAATGAATTATAATTATGAATTACTAGCTGACCCAGCAAACGTTGTTCTGCCTTTTTAACTACTCTTTTTTTTTCTATATTTTCTCACCTTTTATAACTTTTTTCAGGACTTCAACAATTAATTCAAAACCAAAATTAGCCAAATCGGTTCAGCCGTTTTCGAGTTTTAGCGAGACTAACGAACAGCAATTGATTTTTATATATATAGATAATCCCCATGACAACCGACTGGCAATGATTACTATCGACTAGCACATATTAGCAACTATTATAAATAGGTTTTAATCTTGTATGGTTGAACATATGTAAATTACAACTTACTAAAGTAGTTGACGGGTGGGAGGAGGAAATGAAATCATTTTTTAACATTTTCAAAATTTTAAAGGACAGCGACGCTACCGTAAAGCTACATTATAACCCGTTTTTGACCTATAATTAAACACTATTTAAAAGCACTAGCTTAGTGGGAAACGGGTTAGTTAGATAGCTCAGTAGCTCTTAGACTAATTGTATAAAAGATATAATATAAGAATAAATAAATCAGAAAACTTTAACATTGTCATTATAAAACTTTTTTGAAGTTAGTAACGTTCTGAACGTTACGAAATAAGTCTAAATAAAATATTATATTTGATATTAAAATAGTGAAATTTGGTGTGTACTACGAGTAATAAAGAAATCTCCGGTTATAATTTAAAAAATCTGTTCTTACCAGTTTTTCTAATTTCCGGATTTTCCTTGGTGAATTCTTCACCGGAGCAAAGCACTAATCCATAGACGCAAAGTTTCGCATTTATGATATTAATATAGATATAGATTGTATGTCAATAATATCGTTGAAGAATTTAAATACTTAATTTTAAAAAACTTGTTTTTTAAAAAATCTTTTTCATTATTACAATTTCACAAGTACAAGTTTTGCTGGCGTAGGAAAGAGATCACCCCATCGCCCACGGGTGGGATAATTTTGGTGACAAAATTAGCCTCACAGACAATCCTGCCTGGGCAGTCAGAGCAAGAAAGCCATGGCCCCCACTTCCATGCTCGCTGTGCATTATTACAATGTCAGGGGGCTTCATTCCAACCTGAACAGCGTTCACCCCAGTCTCAAAACAGCAAAGCCAGCTTTGCTCTTCTTTACTGAAACACCGATATCTTCTCTGGCTGATACTTCCTACCTCACCTACCCGGGGTCTAAACTTTGTACCGCGGGCTGTTATGTGCGCCTACGTCAGAGAAGATATCTGTTACCGGCGCCTCGGTAGACTTGAAGAATGGTAGACCTATCCATCCTCCGGTTACACGTAGCTTGCGGTGACCATCCACGCTACGCGTGCCTATACTAATCCTATAGCGAGAATACTAGTTTGCCGGCTCGTTAAGCACCTACAATAGGCTGTAGATTCCGTGTTAGAGCAGACCCTCTTCGCAGAGATCGTGTTTTTTGGCGATTATAAAGCCCACCACTGCGAACGGCTAAGTTTGTGCACCACCGATCATGCGGGGAGATCTATTCACGATTTTGCCTTGGCGTATATTATAAGACAATTCGTAACTTCACCTACACGAGTTCCCGATGTGGATAGCCATACGCCTTCACTGCTGGACCTCCTGCTGACCTCTCATCCAAACTATTATCGGGTATTGTTGGACGAACCACTTAGTACATCAGATTACTGCCTAACCCGCAGCAAAGTCTTAGTCACGCGCCTGTCACTACCTCCCTTTGCAGATTGTCATCGCGATTGGTACTATAGGTCAGCAGATTGAGACGGGATGCGGTTTTTCTTTCATCCTACCCACGGAGACGGTTGCGCTTCTCGCTGAATGATCTGAAAGTTGTCGCTGACTCTGTCGCTGATATGGTGCTGCAAGACATAGAACCTTTCATTCCGCCTTTTGTGGGGCCTATCGATGGCAAGTATCAGCCTTGGTTTAAACGCCACCACAAATCAGGAGTGCTACCGAGCTTGGGCTGCTGCATTGGCATCTCATGATGTACGTAATTGGCGCATAACGAAAAGAGATTCTTACCCAAGGTTCTTTAAAAGAGCTATCGCTGAAGCAAAAGCGGAACACAATGGCAGAATTGGTGAGAAATTAGTTCGCCTTCGTCCGGGCACTCGTGCGTTCTGGTCTCTTGCCAAGGCTGTCTTAAGAAATTTCTCCTAGCCTTTTTTTCCATTCTTGCACAAAGACGATGACTCTGGCCCATACCGCAAATAACAAAGCCAATCTTCTGGGCTAGTCCTTTGCGGCCAACTTGACCCTGAATGACCAAGGGAATACTCCGCCTAACATACCGCAGTGTGATAGTTCCATGCTGGAACTAAAATGTCGGCAGTCTTCTGTGCGTAAAGCATTACTTTCCTTGGACATCCACAAGTCGGGTGGTCCTGATGGCATCCTTCCAATAGTGCTCAGATTATGTGCTCCAGAGTCAGCGCCAGTGTTGACGCACCTATTTTGGCTTTCCTATTCACTCGGCGAGGTACCAAATTCATGGAAGACAGTTTTAGTGCATTTCATTCCTAAAAAAAGAGAGTTCTCTAATCCGTCAAACTATCGGCCCATAGCCATTACCTCCTTGTTTTCCAAAATCATGAAGGCACTTATAAACTCTCAGCCCCTGAAGTATTAAGAAGAGTATCAGCTGGTTAGTGACCGTCAGTATGGCTTCCGTTGTGACCGCTCAGCTGGTGATCTTCTGGTATACCTGACGCATCGTTGGGTAGAGGCAGTTGAGACTCAACTGCCTAGAAAAGGAGAATTCTCTAATCCGTCAAACTATCTGCATTTTTTATCGCATTTGTCATGGGGATTGTTCCGATGAGTTGTTCGGATTAATTCCTGCCTTTAAATTCCACCATCGGATATCGCGTCAAAATTTAAAATTCCACCCTCACCACCTCAATATCTGGAAATCCACAACTGTGCGCTTTTCTCGGTACTTTCTACCTTGCACTAGTCCTTTGTGGAATCAATTGCCGGCGGGGTTGTTTCCGAACAGACGACGACTTGAGGACATTTAAGAAAAAAGATTAGTAATTTTTAAAAGGCCGGCAATGCAACTGAAAGTCCCATGGTATTGCAAATATTCATGGGCGGCCGTGATCACTTACCATCATGTGCAGTATGCTATCTATGGATTCAGTAAGTGAAATGCTAGTGTATATAATATTTAGAGTATTTCTACATTTTTTCAGTATGCGAATAACAATCACTACATTTTCAGTGTCAGTGAACCTATCAGTGAAGGTTATCATCGTAGATTTGAAAAAGTAGTCCGAGGATACGTTTTTTTTCCGTCCTTAAATCCAATTAGTTATGGTACACAAGGAAAAATAAGACTAATGATATTTAAAAAAACTGATAAGAAATTAATTCAATATATTAATAACTGAGTATTCACTCATTTTTTTTAAATTATACCTAGTTTACCTACATTTTTAGGATATATTTTTTTTATTATACAACGACCATTAATCAAATTTTCGCTAATCGTATTATGTCTAATGCGCCATGCATAAGTTTACCGGCTACCTAACCCTTTAAACCGGAACACACAGCGAAAAGCACTAACGCTATTGCGGCAGTAATAGGTAAGGCGATAGTACAGTACCAGACCCGGGCGAGACAATGCAGAACTCTATCACCTAGTAGCCACGTATGTTCGTATGTCCGTATGTTTGTTTTCTGGAGGAGGGCGTTGATATACGCAACACAGTTATATACTTCTGCGTATGTCATCAACACTCATTATTCATGTATACTTGTTCTGGTTCCAAATAAAATTGTTTGTATTATTGTATTTTATTATTTTTTATTACATTAGGTTTTAAGTCTTGGTGCCAGTAATTACACTGTCTGTTTTGCCCTTCTCTCCGAAACACGGTAAAGCTGTTTCTCGGGACAAATAAGCAAGATGGTGGTATTGATGCTGCCGGAAGCGCAGTACGGCGCATACCTTCCACCGGTAAATAAATACCGGGATATAAATGCATGTTGCCATGGAGCAACTGGTGCCATATAATTGTTTTCATACGTGGAATAGTTTTTAGTCCTAATGCGCCAATTTCTCCTGCACTAATGTGATAATAGAGATTTAGAGAAGTAATTTCCAAAAAAATACCTGGTAAATATGATAGACCAATCCATGAGGCGCAAACCATCAGACTGTGATGAAAAATATGCAAAAATGACACTTGATTTGATTTCTTGCGTAGGACAAAAAATATCTATAAACAAAAAAATGAACTATTAACCTTAGGCTGTTTTTTTTGCACTCTGTCACTCAACACCGACGTAAAGCAACAACGTCGTTCACCTTATGAGAATCCCGGAGGTATAATCACCCTCCCCGCAGACATGAAAGCGCGATTTAAAGGCATTTTATCTCGGGGTACCCCAAGTACTATTTGCGATCGAGTGTTCGATTATACGTTACATTCGATTGCCGGCTTCGATTATTCAGTCCCAATGAGAAATCCCTAGTGAGATGCGTCAGCGTCGGGTTCTTCCCGTTCCCCGCAGAAGGATATATAAACTGACCGCGCCGCCCACGCTTACTTTTCGACATATTAATCTCGGAGCCTCCGGCGCTCGCTGGTTTGACTGGTTTGTTCGTGGCATGTGAATCTGGGCCTTCATCGCATCTGCATCAGAAGTGCCGCTTAAGAAGACCATCGATTTCCCCGAGCCCCAGATAGCTAAGTTTAAGTCCATTACCATCACGCCGTTGGAATTCCAGAAACCCCTTTTTTTAATGTCGGACTCCGAGTCAAAAAAAATATTTAAAATTATTTAAAATTATTATTTTAAATATAAAATTAAGAAGCCAGAATATAGTCCTGAATTTTAACTGAGTAAGCATTTTATCTTCAAATCCCACGGAACCCGTGACATTGGCATTATCATTTTAATAGGCGTCTCACGTTAAATATTTATTAAAAACGATATTGCGAGAAATCTACCTGATGTATTTATTCCGAAACTAGCTGTTGCCAGCGACTTCGTCCGCGCGGACATCGTTTACTCCGTACAGCACCTCTCCGCTAGGTGATAGCGTGATAATATGTAGCCTATATGTTGACCCGACCTGTTAGTAATATTCATGCAAAATTTGAAGTAAATCCAAGCAGTACTTTTTGAGTTTACCCCGGACATACATCCAGACAAATAGAGTAACAGACAAACAGATAAAATGCCAAACAGACAAAAATTCTAAAAACTATATTTTTAGCTTCGATATCGACTGTAGATCACGCCCCAAGTATTCTTTTAAAAAAATATTCAATGTACAGTTTTGACTTTCCTACGATTTTATTATATGTACAGATTATTATTATTATCATATTCTTTGGGAGTGTAATCTCTGCCAAAACGAACGTAACCAAATATTCACTTACCGTATCAAGAAGGTCTACTAATTTCAGCAAAAAGTAACTATTCATAAGCTTCATAACCTTAATAGTGTGCTCGGAATTCGAATAGTCGATTGGTTGACAAACCAATTTATAGTTCCAGGTCCCTAAAATACCCTGAAACATTTAAGATAATTTGATATACTGCATGGTACTTCTATAATTCTACCTTTGGATTTCTGTTTTAAAAAACACTTAATTTAATACACTTTATTAAATATAAATGAATTTATAATAAAACACTTTTAATAAGAGGCGAGTGATTGGTGAGAGAACTTGTGCGAGACAGGAAGAGTGGAAGCTGGAAGGCGAATGACTGCGCAAATGTTGCGTGGCTTGGTGCAAGTGGATATAAATGTTGAGTAAGAAGAAAAGGATACGATATAATAGGAAATATCTAATCTAAAATTATCTTTGGCAATAATATTATATGCACTAAACTATACCCTAAACTAAATATACGTATATATTAGGATTGCTGTATATTTAATACACCTATGTAACCAACTAATGTAAAAATTTAAAAAAAAGACGTGTGGCAATCGGAAGCTGCCGCGGTAAAGCTATTGCATAGCATTTTTTATTAACTTATGCAATTACAATTATACATTTATTTTATTTATGCAGTATTTTCTTTCTACGTTTCTTTTTTCTTTGATATTAATTCAAGTTACACTTTGAGCGTGGTGACCGATAAAAAACATTTTTTTTTCTTTTATTAAATAAATGAGATGTTAATATTGTTCAAAATATTTTTATTATCTTTCAATACACGTCGGTTCTTCAGCTATATTTGTGAGTGGTTACGCAAAAAGGGACCTCAAGGGAAAATAATTGATTTCGAGTAAATCACGTTTAAAATGTTGGGTCGAAATGAGAGAGGCGCGGGGTGTTTTATGTTAGTGTCGTTAGTGAGCGACTTTGTCAGTGAGAAATAGCACGTGTTTGCGATAGCTGTATTATTGGTGACTTATTTATTCGTCTTTTACTTGTCTTTATGTGCGCGCTAGAAAAAGAAACTAGTGTGCGCTGTGTATAAGGTGTAATATTTTCAAAACTGCCTCGGCTTACATAAAAAATCATTAAAAAAAAACTACGGCACCTAAAATTATTTTGATTAGAACAAAACAAAGATGAAGGACCATAGAATCAGAATTTATCAAAAAAAAAAAAAAACCGTTTCCAATCCCTTCAGGTCCCTTTTTGCGTAACCACTCACATTTAATAAATGCACTTTGTTTATTCATATTTAAAACACTTTGTACACAAATTATACGAGTACAGATATTCACTGTTGTACGTAGATGATAAATACCTATACACCTATATACTTTCTCACAAACAGCTGATTACGGTAGTTTTCCAATACAACCAATGCCATCTAAAGGCGGGATGCTGAACTAAAAAGACAAGCGTGATATTTCAAAAAGTCATTAAAAGTTCTGGTATTTATCGATAGATGGAAAAACTAAAAAGTTAGGGGGTAGGGGGTGTTAGGTTTTTTTCGTTACGGAATTTCTGGATTCGGTCTCCACGCTCAAGGCCCGCGATAGAAGCTATGCAATAGCTTAAAAATCTTTGAGCTGGTTGACCCTATAGGTCACCTGAAACTTCCGGCTAAATTGAGATATTTTAAGTTCAAAGAAAAAACTATGCCTAAGGACAGAGTTTTGAGTTAGAAAAGTTCAAAAATTAAAGTTTTTTTTTAAATGACTTACTAATGACTTAGTTATTCAGTATTTGAAAAGATGTATATTTTTTCAAAATGATAAACGAGTTTGATAATCCGAATAACACTGAACGCAATTTTTTAGCTCTAAATTATTTTATTAGGTTAAAAATGTCGAAAACATGTAGAAAAAAGCTGTTTTCTAAAATTTTCGTCATTGATATATCCCGAACGAATCAACCGATTTTAATCTGATTTACGGTATTTGACGCAGTCTTTTAAGCCGAAGAGAGCTGATCAGATTTTAAAATAAATCGGTATATTGACCTGAAAGTTATTTTAAAATACGAAATAAGTTTCCTGCAAACAGCGTAAATTTAATTAAAACATTTTAGAAAGTCGAAAAATGATTGGTTAAAAAATTTCGAAGTTAATATATAAAAAACACTTTTTTTAATTTTTCGTCAATTCTTGCAAATATGTCTATTATATTTATTATATAATAAAAAGTTTCGTACAAATTTTATAAACCTATTAAATCCCCACCAGAGTTGAGTTTTGAAAAATCATTCCTTTTTGATCCCTACGTCATAAGAAGAATACGTTTGTGAAATTTTAAGTTTCTAGTCCTAAGGGTTTGGCCTATGTGATCATATAAAACATTCATCCCCTATTTTACCCCCTAAGAAGTTGAATTTTGGAAAACGCGGAAATACGTAGGTAAGTCATTAGTTTTATCGTATTCTTTTACCAAATTTGGCTTACGCCGCACTGACAGATTACATCCAGTTTAATCTGCTTGTACCTTCTTAATACAAACAAACTCTGGATCAGTAGCTTACCTCACTTAGTTTTTACGACCAGCTTTGATATTGGAATTTTTAAGAGGAGATTCAATAAAATTTTCAGAAGCCAGCATCGTATTAGCAAATAACCTAGTGTGTTGCAAATGTCTATGGGCAATATTCGCTCGTATGCGTGCAGATACTGTAACTAAACAAGAGTTCGTTTACATAATAGTACAAAAAATAAAAACTGAAATCTCATTCAAAAAAAGAATTTTAAGAAAAGCTAAACTTATTTCTAGGAAATTAATGCGTTTCCTACTTTGTTGTCTATATATAATATAATAGCTCTGAAGAAAAGTCGTGTCTGTTATCTAATAGGAATCTATGAACTTAATAACGTAGTCAAAGTCACAATTGCAGTAAATTTCCTATTTGAGTATTTTTTACACCTATTAGAATATGCAAACTAAATGTATCAATATCAAGCATCAAATACTACATGGCTATACACCCTCAGTTTGCCGATATGCTTAGGTTGTGTGTAATAGAACCAATAACCTACAATATTTGAAATATAAATTATGTTAACGTTCATTGTTTTATTGATATATATATAAATGATCTACGCAAAAACAGGTTTTCGAACAGATTTTTTTAAATATAAATTTTACAAACCCCTTAAAATACTACCTAAGTCAACGCATAAAAATATATTCGACTCCACTGATACTTTGTCCTACAGACTAACTTCAGTTAACAAAAGTTTAACAAAAATTTTATTGCTTTTATTCAATGCTTTCTAAAAACAACTATGAGTCTTGCGCTTAGGGTTGAATATGCAAAAACTCGTTTTTGCCACAACAATAAACTTTTTAGACAAATCAAGGACAGTTTTGAGTGTCAGTTTTGTTCGGGACTGTATCTTGGGTTTTTTATATCAATGTGACAAATGGTCTTTCTTTTGGTTTTCAACTCAGAAAAATCTAAAAACGTTTTAACGTCATTGCCATAACTTTAAAAGGATTCTGAACCTTTCTGTCTGATCCTTCCTGACTGACCACCAACTGAACCCACATTTAAGTGATTTATTTTCATTGGCGTTCTTTTCTTAGCTTTTTCAATAATCGCATGGTCAGAGCCACACTTCATGTGCGTGTCCCGATTTTTTATTTTTTTAAAAGTTGGGTGACTGTTTGATAAGAACATAAACATCATTGCCACAATGCTGTTTTTATTTTGCCCACCAAAAGTATCAGGATAAAAATGACTTCTTCAACTTGTGATGGCAAAATATGGCAAAAGTGCCACAAACATGTTGCTATTTGATTTGCTCCTCGACCTCTTATAGTCTCGTCCCACACGTAGCATGTTGCTTCATTACTTGCCAAATCGCCTATGGTTAAGTTAAAAGAACAAAGTTGTCTTTTGTAAAACGAGATGGTTGTTTTTAAATGTGGTGTTGGCAAGCAATGCTGCAGGTCAAATGTAAATGCCTTTACAGACGATTCTACTCTGGCTTTCTTTTTATCAGTCCTTTTTTCAGCGTAGCCTTTTTCAGCTTGATTTTGGTTTTCAGCTAATTCAGCTTTTAGTTTTATTTTTATGTTTCCGTCTGTGACTTTAATTTTTGCATTTAGAACATCGCATGTATTGCATGTGTCCTTGAAGGGTTGTTTAAAAGACAGATTGAGATTGTAAAAACATTTGGCATATAATTTTAACCAAAATCCGATTATTTGAAGTATTTTTGTATTCTCTGTACATTTTGGCAATAAAAAGGTCAGATGCTAAATATTTTTTCCTGTAGATTTTCGACAATAACGACTTTCATAGCTGGGAAAGCACAAAATGTGATTGTTAACCAGTGATATATCTTTGTCGGCCTTTTTATTCTTAGGTGCAGTGCATATATTAATGAGTAGAGATATCACAAAACGAATAAATGTTGATTAATACGCATTACATTGACAAAACGATATACTAAACTACTTTTATAAAAAATAGCTGCATCGTTAATTTGACATCATAAATTGTCAAGTTTTATTTGCTAAAATTCAAGTTGTCAAGTTATTATTACTGTATTTTTCTCAAAAAATTATGTACTTTAATTTTGTTATTTTTTTACATATAAATATCTACAGCATAGAATGCTTTGAGCCCATAAAAAAACAGACAAGTCTAGATGTCAATGTGTTCACGCATACGGAAATATTCCAAATTAGATCTGAAAATGATAACTGATAATAAATAAAAAAATGAGACAAGCACATTAGAGTAAACTTTGCACAAAATTTATTTTTACTTACTTTTTGGTGTATGTTTAGTTTATTTTTAGTTTTATGCTTTTAGTTATATCAAATATTAAAATAATTCTAGTCATCAAGTTTTGACCCCATACCCAGTTTAGAAGATATAGAATATATAAAATGTACGGACAAAAAACAGGAACGATGACATAAATAATAATAATTATCATTAAATATTATGCACATAAACATAAAAGGTATATGTGCATAATATTTAATGAAAATGAGACAAGCAAATAAGAAAATACTAATTTGCTTATTCTAGGACAGGAGAGAATTGTAACTTACCGCTGACAAACTGTTAATCAGTTTGGCAGATAAGATCGTATATACTTGCTTTATAGTATCTGATTTTCCAATAAATAAAAAAAAGATTGAAGGGACATATACGATCTAAACAGGACTTTATATAGCAATCTAATGATACCTATTAACCCCCATATGAAAGAGTGAAAAAGTCCTTAAACGTAAAAAAGTAATGGCACCCAAACCGATCAACGACGGCAACTGTAAGGCGAATGACACATTGGTAAATTATTTATTGGGACATGCGCGATGTAGGTTTCCGAAGTTGCCTATCATAATAAGGCGGACTTTTGTAATACGGACGTTTGAAAAAGAGAACTTTTGTAATAAAATTTTGTACAATAGTCTTTAGCTATGAACATAATTTTGCACGGCAAACTTAAAACTGTGCTAAAATCTAGCAATATAATAGGAAAATCTCCCTAACGCTCCATTCACTCTGTTCCCTGCACACACTCTTCTTTCAATATCGGCTGTGTACTTTCTATCCCTGTTCCAGCAATACATCATCAACAACAACTTTTACATCGTTTGGTTGCTACTCTTTCAAATACTAGAACTTTAGTTTTCTTCGCATTCAGCTGTAAACCCATACCCTTTTAATAATTATTCATAACTGTAACCAGTGTGTAAAGTTCAGGTGGAGTTGAGTCTAAGTTCAGCGTCATCTGCACAATTAAGCAGTTTATCACTGGATCACTCATACGCATTCCCACATTCAATGAATTTTTGGAAATACTTATAAGGGATACAGATATAGGATAAAAAGGCGAGTTGACAACTGCACATAATCCCGCCTGACGCCAATATTGACATCGAACCAGGGCAATATGCTGTTGTCTACCCAATGCCTTGCCATACCATAATTCTTCACACCAGGGATTAATGGTGACGATAACTCCGTTGCCTGCATGATAGTGAGCACACCAGACTACAGAGCCATATTGTCACCGGGGAAATCAGTGGTTTCTCTAACTTCACGCGTAGTCTCTGTTACACATATAACATCTAAGCACATCTCATTCATTACATGATAGATGTATGAATGATAGATTTGTGCATCTTAAAACCAAACTTTCGTATTTCGGTTTCATACTATGAACATTCAACCTATTTAACGTCCATGACGAATATTTCCACACCACACGTTCATCGCCTGCAAATCATTCCCCTAGTACAAGTACCTCCAAGTTCGATTATTAGTCAAACACTTGTAAAACTTTCTAAACCGTTATATCTTCCTTTTGTTTTCATTATATTTAATACTACCCTGAATTTTTCGCAAGCTGAAAACCAACTGTTTAGGTGGCAGAGAGGGAAACACACTTGGCTCTAGCAAAAATTAACCTGTCAAAGCCTAATATTCCAGAAACAAGTCCCATAATCGAGAAATTGTTTTTACAAACCGACATTTTTTAAAAACCTATTTAACGACATTCGAGATAATGATATACGAGAAAAAAATTAGCATTCCCGCTTTATATGTAGAAGAGCTAACTAAAAAATATTGCCGTGCTGATTATGTATATTCATGCCAAATTTCAGTTTTCTGGCACTAAGGATCTCTGAATTAGACTGCGTATGGACGGGCGGACAGATAGACAGAAAGACGGATGGACGTTGCGAAACTGTGAGTGTTCCTAGTTTACTTCGGAACTTTAAAAACTTAACTTTTGACACGGAAAACCTGTTACGTAGAAGTATTCACGTAAAGCATACACGGCATCACACGCGATGATACAGACACAGCCCGTTTTTTTAGAAAGATTTTTATCCTGTTATGACAAAGAAGTTTAATTTTCTACGTGCGTACATAATTACACATATTATATGTTCTTTCATATGGACCTTTAAATGTTGGTGAAAGCGGAAACGATTTTTTAAACAAACTAGATCTCTTAATTTGTACTTTACGGGTTGAATACGAATGTCATAATGTTAAGGTTTATTTATTACCAATTTAAAGCGTTATAAAATTAAATACTGTCACCAAGATTTATGTATTTATCGTCCTTGCTATCAAATTTGATTGTGTTAACATGTTTTAAGTAAATCCTCTTTACATTACAAGTGAACGTAGAATTGTGCAAAATGTTATCACATTTTAAAACTTATGTTTCAGATTTATGAAAGCTGATGATAAATTTATTATTAAAAATGAACAAAAATATACAAAACTGAACATATAAAACTTCTTTTTTACATATTTTTTGGCATACATATTTACAGAAATGTAAAATGGATCGAAATCTATTGCTACACTGAAAAATAAACTATCTTTCTTTGTTTCATTAAATTTACAAAATACAAGGGTTGTAACAAGAATATAGTGTTTATAACTTGAAATTATATTGTGTCTGTAGAATATTTAAAGACGAAATATTATATTTATCATCATTAAGACATTGTCAGCATTTTGCAAACCTATCACTAGTTACAATGTGTCTAGGCAGTTCGTTAGAAGCGAACAATTGGGTAAACGAGTCACTAGTATTGTGGCTTCTAGGTGGTAGGATTCTGCATTGTCTCGCCCGGGTCTAATACCACTGGCCCACCTATTTCTGCAGCAATAGCAACAGGGCTTGTTACTGTCGTGTTCCGGTTTGGAGGGTAAGGTAGCCGGTAAATGTATGCATGTGACATTAATACCCCTCCCCCCTAATAATGTGCCACCAAAAGCCTTAATTTGCGTTAATTTCACTTTAAAATTATCAAAAATTCTCACAGACGTTATCCACGCTTTAGAACAGCTGATTGAATAATATTGATCAACCGCCATTTTAACCGTAATCTGCAGGGTTCTAGCGTTCGCTGATTATCGGATAATTCGCTACTATTTTGCTTGTCAAAAGTGCCACTTGGCTACGGTTTTGTACGAAAATTGTCAAAAATGATCGATACAATATAACGTTTCGTTTCACGAATGACATTTGGCTACCAATTACAAATCCGTTTACACTCGTGTCAACAGCTTATGACAAATCCATAAATTTCTCTTGCTATTGTACTAGCATTGATGCCACATCTTGGGGGGCAAGTCTTTTTTGCTTTTAATGCACTTTTTATATACATAAAACTTATAATCTCGGTGAAAATAATACTTCAAAGTGACGTTTACCGTCAATTCAGAGACAATATTCGATATACTTCGTAAAGTTCGTATGGAACGAACGTTGAACAAGCCATGATCCACTTGGCTACCAATTTGGCCTAAATATCGCCAAAGTGTAATATTTGAATAGTTACTGAGCGTTTGCCACTTGTCTAGGGGGGCAGATCGTCAACGATTCGAACCGCTCTACGTTGAATGCGATCAAGAGGAAGGAGCTGGTACTGAGGAACTCCGGCCCAGAAATGAGAACAGTACTCCATGTTGGGCTGAATTTGAGCCTTATAAAGTTGATGACGATGGGCCGGCAAGAAGTACTGTCTCGCTCTGCTGAGCACACTGAGAGCTTTTTGAGGTTAGTTTAGCCTTACCTTCCAAATGATCGCGAAACTGAACGTAATTCGATATGTCGACTCCCAGAATCCCGATACTAGCTGAGGATGCCAGGAAAGTGTCCCCAAATCGAGGTGACATGACAAAGGGTGTCTTTTTAGCGGAAAACACGCAAAGCTGTGTCTTCATGGGGTTAAAAGTGATCAGGTTTTGACGACCCCATTCCGAGACATCGGTTAGTCGATTCTCAACTTCGGACACAAGCTTGTTTCGGCTCTCTTCGACGTGTTTCCGAGAAATACCGCTTCAGCCGGAGTATGTAGCATCACCAGTACTGTCATCTGCATAACAATGTATGTCGCGAATTTGCATCATGTCATTGGTATGCAGAAGGAACAGTGTCGGTGATAGCACGCAGCCTTGTGGAACACCAGCATTGATAGATTTAAGGTCAGAGCACGCACCGTCAACTACGACCTTGATGCTCCGATCAGCCAAAAAATTGGTGATCCACTTGCATAATTTCTCGGGAAGCCCATAGTAAGGCAACTTCTCCAGAAGCGCTTTGTGCCATACCCTATCAAAGGCCTTCGCTGTGTCCAAACTAACTGCCAATGCCTCCCCCTTGGACTCAACTGCTTCCGCCCACCGATGTGTTAAGTATACTAGAAGGTCACCAGCTGAGCGGCCGCGACGAAAACCGTACTGGCGGTCGCTAATCAGCTAGTGCTCTTCTAAATACTTGAGGAGCTGCCAGTTGATGATTGTCTTCATAATTTTGGAGAACAAGGAGGTTATGGCTATCGACCGATAGTTAACCTAGACGGATAAGAGCGATCTCCTTTTTTAGAGATGGAATGTACTAAAACTGTCTTCCATGAAATCGGTACTACGCCAAGTGAGTAGGAGAGCCGGAATAGGCGTGTTAGTACCAGCGCCAGCTCTGGTGCACATGGTTTAATTGCAATCGGAGGGATGCCATCCGGTCCACTCGACTTATGGACGTCCAAGGAAAAAAGTATTTTACGTACGGAAGACTGCAGGAATTTTAAATCCGTTATAGAACTATAGCACTGCGAGATGGTAGGCGGTGCATTTCCTTGGTCATCTTGCTCTGCTCTGCTCTGGTCTGCACTCCTCTGCTCTGTTCTGTTCTGTTCTATTCTATTCTTTCAAAATATATACCGCATCTGATTGTTTTATTAATGCACTAGTAACCTGAACTAAATAACTAGCAATATAATTTATCGCATATTACGAAAAGCTTTTTTTTTTTTTATATCATAAGATAGCAAACAAGCAGATGGGTCTCCTGATGGAAAGAGTCAACCATCGCCTATAGACACCAAAGATGTTAATGGTGCGTTGCTATCTTGTGGCGAGGTCTAATGCCACATGCATAAGTTTACCGGCTACCTTACCCTCCAAACCGGAACACGACAGCGACAAGCACTGACGCTATTGCGGCAGGAATAGGTAAGGCGGTGGTACCAGACTCGGGCGAGACAATGAGAACTCTACCACCTAGTAGCCACGATGGTAGTGACTCAATAGCCAATCGTTCGCCTCTTACGACCTGCCCGGCAGAACGGCAGTTGGCCTATTCTTCAAAGGAGGCCGGGACCAACACGGCGAAAAGCACACTTGAAAGCATAACAGAAATTGAGATAGATTTCTCAATTTCTTCTTGAATTTCAGAATATTCGGCATTATTTTTTGCTTGATGTGGTGTAGTTTTCTCTATCGATGACGCGCAGTTCAGATATATATTAGTTTGCAATTATCAGTTGATGTTTCCCCGAATGTGACCCCGAACGCCTTTGATTGCGTACTCAGGGTCGCTAACCACTCGACCATCGGGGCGGTTATATTGCGATACAAAACCTGATAATTTTTATTAAAACGTGGAAAACCAATTATTTTAACAGTTTTAATTTTATCAACAAACAAGTTCCGATATGTGTCAATATTAGGCCATCATTTTATCGACGTTACTAATGGGTCATAGTCAGTGTTGCACTAGAAATTATGAAAAAGATAGATATTCCTATATGCAGTAAAAGCAAAAAGAATATGGAGTGTATAATTTTTGCACCTGTCAAGTAAGTCTTGACTCGAAAAATTAAATTATATAAAAAATATTTTAGTAAAATATATTGACTGCCTGTTGAAAAATAATTGCTGCTCTGCATTTTTTGCTGTTGTTTCCACACCATTTAATAGTACAACGTGACATGATGATGATGCCAGAAATTGAATGTGATTTAAATTATTTTAAATGTAAACGAGAGCCGTAAATTCGGTTCTAGTCTTTGGTCCAAACTAGTGGAAAGCGAAGACGTTAAAAATTAAGTCAGTGACGATTTAGTTGATAGAAACGAGTGTCCTTATATTATTTTAAGTTAAGTGTTAATAGGTATTTTAAATCCTCAGACGGCCAAGGGAATTCCTTGATTTAACAAATACCGCTTTTTCCAAAAAGAATTTATGTAACAACTTACCTCGTATGCAAGGTATGCATTCCAGGTTACTTGAATAAAGTTATATAAGATAATGACTTTATCTAAATTAAATGGTTTACGGTGTCTCATCAATTTTGGGCCCCATTGTAAAACTAAAATCTGATATAAAGCCAATATAGCCAATATATGCAAAAGTTTCCCTGCTAGTGGATTATATTCAATTGATCTAACATCTGAAACAAACTTGAAAGTTGAAAAAGTATCAATCTCATAAGGTAAGATATATTTCATACTAAAGAGTTTAAATAATGTAGTAGAATATAGAATATACATAGGGCACACTTAAAGATTTGTACTTTCTAGTTAATCGGAACTATTTGAATTTCGAATGTTATATTTTTAAAATGTTGCAACCTTCTTAGTAATAAAAAAACAATTGATGGGAAATGATTTGTCAATTGATTTTTTATCACACGTCAAAGTTTTACGTACGCAACGAAAATGGAATTAAGTCAAAAAGATTTTAAAGCGATGATTTTTTATGATTTTAAAAGTTCTCTTTCTCCGCAAGACTGTGCCGCTCGTCTTCAAAATGTTTTTGGGAGAGAAGCACCTTGTTTGAGCAGCGTGAGGCGATGGTTTGCTGAATTTGAGAGAGGTCAAGTTTCTTTACATGACGAATTTCGTGAAGGGCGGCCTTCAACTGCCGTCAACGAAAATAATGTGGCTACTGTTAAGTGAAAAGTTTTACAAGAAGAATTGAAAGTTCGGAAACTTTGTTGCCGTTGGATCCCTCATGAACTGACAGCGGAGCAGAAGCGGGCTCGCGTGGAATGGTGCTCACAGATGCTACTGAAGTACGACCACGGACATTCTAATGCTGTTTATGACATTGTCACAGGAGACGAAAAGTGGATTTATTGTTTTGAACCCGAAAAAAACAGCAATTTTATGAATGGGTGTTTGAAAATGAGAACAGGCCAACAAAAGTGAGACAGGCGAGAAACGTTGGTAAAAAATGAACTCGTTTTATTCTGAGCTACGGATCTCATCTGTACAGATCGCCTTGAAGATGAGATGAAGAGTGTTAATGCCGAGTGGTATTCTACCATTTGTTTACCCAGGGTGTTAGAAAATGTTCGCCAAATACGACCCAAAAGCCGCATTCTCCTATACCATGATAATGCTTCTTCACACACGGCCAACAAAACAAAGTCATTTTTAGCTTCCGAAAAAGTACAACTCGTCTCTCATCCTGCGCATAGCCCTGACTTAGTACCCTGTGATTTTTGTATTTTCCCCAAAATCAAAGATTTGATGAGAGGTTTTACTTTTACCAACTCCGAAGAGGCAGTGATAGCGTTCAATCAGCACGTAGAAAACATGCCTTTAAATCTGTGGTCCTCCTGTTTTAAAAAATGATTCGATCGCATGAAAAAATGTTTAAAATTAAAGGAGATTATTTTGAAAAGCAATTAACATAATATTTTTGTTTTAACATGTTGTTTTTTTAAGTTACGCAAAACTTATAATGTGACCTACGTATTAATGTTTAGTTATTATTAAAATAATGCCATAGGATTCACATATATGTATGTATATGGTAAAGGTATTTAAGTTAATATTTATATAAACTACGTTGTTGTTGAGGCCAGTGCTTTTAATTTGTGCTCGGGAGTTCTGACTTGAAATAAAAGTGGACTCTATCTTGAAGGAATATAATAATTACATAATACAAAGATAGCCCGGCAGTTAGTTGCGAAATATGATTTGCAATGATATTTAAAATTGCCCGTTGTGATATTTGTGACGTCACTGCCGCTAGTGCGCCGTAGTAGCGGCGCATCGATACGAATCGTATGTCAGCTTATCGTACGGCAGAGAATTGACCATTGTAAAGAGCTGATTTATTACTATCTCTGTTCCGATTGATTTAAAATTATGCTATTATCATTGAACTCGGGTAAAACCAATAGAAACGTTTGCCACGTAATCAAATGTAACACTGGCGGGAAATAGAAAAGAAACTAGAGAATACCGAGAGGAGAAACTACAGAATATGTGAAAGCTTTTGTTTTTGATATAGAGAAAGCAAAGTGTAGAGACAGATATTAATAGCTGTATAACAGTATTACAATTGTCATTCGAAATTATTGTGTTATGCTTCACACCGCCCTGATCTACTTATAATAACATAACAAACAAGCAAATAGCTCTACTGATGGAAAGAGAAACTATCGCCTTTGGACACCAAAATATCAATGCTGCATCCGTGTAGTGGGATTGTAATGACACATACATAAATTAACTGTCTTTCTTAACCTCTAAATTGCAACACAGTAGTCAAAACACTGATGCTATTGCGTCCGTGGTACCAGCCTTGGACCAAACGTTGCAGTAATCTACAATACAGTAGTAAAGATGGTAATTACATATCTGGTCAATATTGTTCACCTTTAACAAACTGCCTGACAATTGTAGTTGGTATAATTCTTCAAAAATCGAAACGACATGGGATGAAATAATTCGCCATTTCGTTTTAGTATACATAGAAAAACATACAGGTTTGTTCTAGTATTCTTATGTAAAATAGATCAAGTACTTAAGTACACGAAAAATTCTTTAAAATTTTCTTGATTTATTAAAAATACTATTTTTATAATTGTTAATGTTATTTACATAAAACAAATATAAAGGTTATCTACATATTGTACACCATATTTTCTAGTCTACCTATAATACAATCATATGTAGTATCATATGTATCATATGTAGCAACTCAAGATCCATCTCGCACCACCACTTCTCTCTTAAAGTCTAATCTAAAAATATTGACAGAAATCAATTTTAATTTATGGTAACTTTATTGTAAAAGAGTTTTCAAAAAAAAATGGGTATTAAAAATAAAAGTTGATCTTATAGAGAAAAACAAATTCTTAACATTTTGCTAATAGTTTCTTTTTTCTAAAATCGGAAAGTTCCCGGTTTCACATCGATTTTCGAAATCAAAAAATGTTTTGCTTAATTATCCTTCAAAATTTTATTAATTAAAAATAGGACTTTGAAGGGTAATACTCGTTCCCACCACTGTTACTTCTGTAAACCAGAATTAACAGAGGCAACCGTCCTGATAACCACTGAGTTGCGAGCTCAGGGTGCCCTGGGGAAAAACTAAGCTGTCTTGGATCCCGCAACGAAATTAATCAGAAGTATATAGGAGGAGTAGGAAAGTACACCCTGTGCCCTCCCTTTTTAGCAGGAGACAGCAAAATGTTAAAAGCATAAAAATGCTACGAAATGGGACTTTTACAATCAGGTTAAGTCTGACTGTTATTGCACCATGGATTTTGGAGATTAAGGACTTACCTGAATTACCTACTTAATTTTGCTTCCAGTAGCAAGTACGTCAAAATGGCTTGAAGACTCGGAAGTTTTTACGTGTACCCACAAGGTCGGAGTAATAAATTAAATCAGATATACAACGAACACTATCAAGCATTTGATGACAATCGTTTTGCCAAAGATTATACTCCCAAAGAATGTGATGTGCAGTTTGTTCATATTTACAATTTAATGTAGAGCACTCTCAAAAAGCAGAAGGAACTAATTTAAACGTGAATAATTCACAATATTTGCTAGCATATAACACTTGTACTGTTTCACAATAAGAAAATTATATTTAATTTCCGACCGGTTTCGCTTACACAAGCATCCTCAGGGTATTTACAATAATTATTAACTAACAACGAAATCTAAATGTAAATCAAAATGTTAGTTAATAATAATTGTAAATACCCTGAGGATGCTTGTGTAAGCGAAACCGGTCGGAAATTAAATATAATTATCTTATTGTGAAACAGTACAAGTGTTATATGCTAGCAAATATTGTGTTATAATGGAGTTTCACCAAGTGCCGACGATAAAAAGTGTAGAATATATGTGTATAATTCAGCTTTAAAATACCGTGGCTAGTGAGAAACTGTGCGACACAGTCTATTTATATCCACGTTTTAGTTGAGCGATCCCGGACGCATGGGAAAAAGTTATATAAATGCCGTCCTTTAGTTGAACAACACCAACGCAACTGCCATCCACCAATTAATTCATCAGTAACGTCGATCACGAAAATAAATTAAATGAATTAAAACTACAACGCCAAAGCTCAAACCTAAAAGTGCGCTATTTTTTCTATAATGTACCACAAAAGGGCAACGGTAGCTTTGTAGCATTTTTACTCGTTAGTTTTATAATAGATGGCATTAGTAATAAGAAAATTCTAATACAAAATGTATCTTCTATTTTTTAATGTTTATAAAATGGTATTTTAATGATAGATAATATATCTAGACATAAAATTAAAGTATTACGCCAAAGCTCAAACCTAAAAGTACGATATTTTTTCAATAATGTATCACAAATGGGCAAGGGTAGCTTTGTAGCATTTTAACTCGTTAGTTTCATAAAAGATGGCGTTAGTACTAATAAAATTCTAATACAAAATGTATCTTTGATTTTTTTAATGCTTATAAAATGGTATTTTAATGGTAGATAACATATCTAGACATAAATTTAAACTACGCCGTCAAAGCTCAAACCTAAAAGTGCAATACTTTTTCAAAACTGTATCACAAAAGTGTATAGAAAGTCGCCTAGTTAAGTGTCAACAAGGTCAGTACTATAGATATTTTATAAGTTCTAATGATTAGAAAAATTATGAATCAGAGCAACGAAAAATTACCAAATATATATTAAGGTTTAAATGATTAACTTTAAGGCAGATATAAAATCAAAATAAAAAAATATGTTATTCAAGTAAACTATTACAGACACTTTTAACGAGTTGATTTTTTTTTTCAAATTACCACCGGATCGGAACGTGGCTACACACTGAGAAGATCCGGCAAAAGATACTCAGAGTGTTGTCTTTTTGTCTATTTATTAAACAAAATAAATTTCAAATAAACGCGGTATATTATTACAATAATGATTTCGTATTACAAAAAATAGAAGAGGTATGAGGAGCAACTAATCTCAGGCTTGTTTGTCTGCTAAATAATGTCAAATCTTATAATACCCTTTTTTATACTGTTTTGTTTTATCAGATTTTTTAAATTTATTTAATTGTTGATCTCTTAGCGTGAATTTCAACCTTTTATAAAACATTATTACATACCTACTGCATCTTTTGTTATGAAAGTGTACAATTTTGAGGCTTGACCCAATATGTACGCCATTTTGATTTTTTAAACTGTCACAATATTTGGGACTGTTCGTATTTAATGACTAAGGATAACTGACAGAACATGATATAATTATTGTATTTTTTTCGCTTTGTAGCTAATTTAACAGTAAACTTCGACGCTTACATTAAAATAACAAATACGTTAATTAAATTTAGAATACAGTGGGTTCCGTTTAATATATTTTGATATCGCTTTTTAGTTGAACAGAAAATGCACTCTAAGTGAAAAAATATCACAACGCTTTCTGGTCATTGTCCTCCTCCCCATCGCTAAATTCGTGATTTGACTCTTATAAAAGCACCTAATTACGTTGTGGATATTAAGAAAAATCCACAAAACGAAATTCCTGTCATGGCTGTCTAGTTACATAACCACGATGTATTAAGGTAACAAAGAAAAACCATGATATATTATGATATTGTAAGCATTAGTTAGTGCAATATCCTCATAGACAGACTGTAAAGTACGATTCAGACCAAATATCTCCCATCATGCCGAGCCGGATGACATTTTGTATTGCAGTAAGTATCGAAATTAAAATGTGTAAACAGGTATACATCCGGCGAGGACTGTACAACTCCAAATGGTTCCAGACGCTTCCGAACTACTCCAAACAACTTCGAAAGTAATCTATGACAGGTAGCTAACTCCGACGGCGTTCGTACTGCCGCCGTGGAATATGAATGGAGATTAATGGTGCAGGTTCAACGAGTCGAGTCATTCAAATTGTAACGTACGTATACTATGGGCTGTCAGCTGCCGTGGCTCATGGACGGCTCTAATGCGGTTGGCTTCTGCGGCATGCAAAAAGCCCCGCGGCATCAGTTTCACACCAATCCAATGCAAACCAGTTAGTGTGAATTAAACCTGAGTTCAAAAATGACCAGAGAAGGGTTTCTTAAATACATCTTAACACCAAATCTCCTACGCAGTAGGCAGAAAGAACTAAGTGATATATGCCAAAATCTTTGGCGATTTGTTCTGCTTCGTCCACATTAGTTTATTTCTTCATATAAACACGCTGATTTTGAAGCTTTGTAATACCACTGTAGCGGCTCAAGCAATCACAAACGCTACAAGAAAAAATATTATTAATAATTATCTTGTAACACTATATACAAGTTTCAACGCTTTTCAAATGGACATCGGTCCCCAGGCAGTACACCTTGCCTGGCTGGGAAGATCTTCCTTTTTCCCTTACTTGTCCTTGTGTGACGTCATCAACCTTCACAGTTATGACGTCACCTGACACTGAAGCTGGCCAACTGTTTCCATCACTGTGACCCTTCAGCGGTAAGGACCAGTGGCGCCACAGCACCTTCGAATAGTGTGCAAGCAATCTAATCATGGTTTGTCAGTCATAAGCCATGGCCTTCCTTGGTTCCTTAATATTCTCACATATGAATTGTACATCTTTTTCGTTAACGTTACCTCTGTCATCCTTTCTATACGTAGAACTATCAGAGCCTTTTTTTTATTTTTACACCAACACTTGCTTTTAGGCCTAAATAGTCTCTCACATTCATTGATATAAAATACCCAAGATACACAGTTTCGGACAAAACTGACACTTAAAACTGTCGCTAATTAGGTCTAAAAATTTATAGTTATGGCACAAACGTATTTTTGCATATTCAACCTTAAGGGCAAGATTTAAAGTTGTTTTTTTTATAGTAGAAGGAGCAAACGAGCAGGTGGTGCACCTGATGGTAAGTGATCACTGCCGCCTATGGACATCTGTAATACCAGGGGTCTTGCAGTTGCGTTGTCGGCCTTTTAAAAATGAATAAGCTCGTTTCCTGAAATTCTCTAAGTCGTATCCGTTCGGAAACACCCCCGAGGGTAATTGATTCCACAAAGGAGTAGTGCGAGCCAAAAAGTTCCGACAAAAGTGCACAGTTGTGGATTTCCAAAAATCGTAGTGGTGAGGATGGAACTTTAAACTTTGACGCGATGTCCGATGATGGAATTTAGAGGCAGGAATTAGTCCCAACAACTCGTCGGAACACTTCCCATGATACATACGGTAAAACATGCAGAACGAATCTACATCTCTGCGTAACGCCAAAGAGTCAAGCCAATTAGAAATAACCTGGTTGTCGACGATTCGAACCGTCGTGTTTTTAAAAGCAATGTACAAAAAGCAATAAAATTTTTGACTTAAGTTAGCTGGTAGGACAAGGCATAAGTGGAGATGAATATAAATATTTTTTTGCAATGACTTAGGTAGTATTTTAAGGGTTTGTAAATTTTACATAATAAAAAATCTGATCGAAAATCTGTTTTTTCGTAGAACATTTATATATCAATAAAACAAATAATTACCATTAAAATAGTTTATTAATATTTCAAATATTGTAGATTATTGGTTCTATTACATAGAACCTAAGCATATAGGCAAACTGTGGGTGTATAGCGATGTAGTATTTAATTTTGACGCTTGATATTGGCTTCAGTGCGGCACCGTGGCCGGCAACTGCGGTCTCCATCTGCCCGCGCTGGTGCGGCGCGGTATCGTGGCGTGTTGCCGCGATCTCCGACTGCACGCGCTGGTGTGGCGCAGCGTGAATCTGCGCACTTCTCGTCGGCGCTGCATCGTGGCGTATCGCCGCGGTCTCCGGCTGCTCGCGCTGGTGCGGCGTGGCGTAAATCTGCAGGATCGCCAATCGCACGTGACCGTGCATAGCCGCCAAAGCAGAGCAGGCCTGGGCACTGCAAGCATTCACAGCAGTCGCCGGACAAGAGAGCGCAGTCTCTGTCACAGCGGGAGCCGCTGTCCTGTGCCGAGTCGCAGCCGCCCACGATGGTCGATGGCGCGACGAGCGACCTGACGCAGTCGACGGTGACGTACAGACTGGTAGACGCAATAAAGTCCATCGACATGGCGAGATCGACCCTTAATTTTTACATATCCGTTTTTGAACCTAATTTGCATAATATTGATGATTGGTGTGCCGAAAGACCGTGCAAGTCTAACAAATAATTAGAGTGACCATGAGTGCCTATCACGTATAGGTAATTGTTTAAAGGGCGATTTTGGCTTAACGAATGGACCACTAATGACCGTACCGACCGTACATGGAACAGTTTTAAACGTGAGTTTGTTCCCTTGTGCCCAAAGATACCCGATTTCGCAAATATCTTATTTGAGATAATGAGTAAAAACTCTGAGAACTAACTTACATATGCATATTATGCGCGACGTTCATTACTTCGATTATTGTATAGTGCGCGGCCTTAGCGATGAGTTAATATCAGCGATTGTAATTCGTGGCATTACCCAACCCTATATTCGAGCGTCAGCTTTTAACGCGAATTACGCGACGATTTACTTAACTTTTTCTCAATTTATGTAAATTCCAATGCAAGTCAGTCAAAAGCGATTCGTAATATACACACATCTACTTCGGTTAAGAATAGGTACGTGCATAATAATTTGAATAGGAAACGTAAGTTTGATAATGATAAATGTTATTTGTGTGGTTGTACCTGTCATATTCAAGCTGTGTGTAAAAAACTTAAACAAAATAACTCTGAAAATTGTTCTGGTGCTACTTTTAGCAATTCTAATAGCTCTAAGCCTACATTTATGGCATCGAAGTCTGAACCTTGCTCATTTTGCAAAAAACCGGGTCACGAAGTAGAAACTTGTTTTGATAAACTTAAATCCGAATCACGTACAGTACCCGGCGATAAATATTGCACATCGACCTTTGGAAAGAGACAATCGGCTAATTTCGGCTTCGTAGAGCGTTATCTCTGTCGCACAAAATACAAACAGTCCGGTACCTATTAGGAGCTGTTAAAACAAGTATGATTTGCTTCTTTTGATATTTTTATTCTTTGTATAAAATACACTAATTTTTCTATAAGTGATGGCTTTAGGTTGGGGTAAAATAAAATAAAAAAACATTTTTACATTATGTTTACGTATTTAATTATTTTGGAACATTACAGCTTTAGTGTACATAATAAACACCATTATACCTATTGCTAAAATGAGACATTGCAATAAAAATAATAATAATTCTAATTCTCAATTACTTCCATTTCACTATCTGTGCTCTCAAAGAGGTCAATATCACTGTCACTATCAGCCGTATTTATTACTAATCTATCAGTGTAATTGTCTAAACTGTGTTGAATGCTTCTATATTCATTCTCACATTTGATTGCATGATCGCAAACCTTTTTCCACTCTTCAGCGCCGATCATGTTTACTTTTTCAGTCAATAATGTTTTTACTGTAGTTAAGTTCATACCCACATTTCTAGAGGCTACATAGCCTTTCAGTTGAGACCATATATTTTCAATTGGATTAAAATCCGGATGATATGGCGGCAATCGCAACACAGTGTGCCCATGTTCGGCAAGTATTTTGTCCACAGAAAACTCTGTATACCTCTCCTTGTGCTGACATATAATAGCGTAAATCTGGGTTTTTGTTAATTTTGGATCAACTGGAATTTCATGTCTGTTTAACCAGTTGATCATTTCCCGTTTAATGGTGTTTGAGTTGGGGGGTCTCTCAACATACTTGTTGTGATAGGGTGCGTTGTCGATAACTAGAACAGAATCACTGGGTATATTTGGGATTAATTGGTTAACCAGCCATTTCTCATAGTTATCGTTATTCATTTCATTGTGATAGTCACCTGTAGTGTCCGTGGATTTATACGTTAAAAAAGCACCGGGTACAAAGCCTTTTTCATTTCCCGCATGAACTATTATCAAACGTTGACCTTTTGAAATTGGCTTTTTTACTCCTTTTTTCTTATCGTCACTCCAAGATTTCCCTTTAGTGTGGGATGCATGTATATATGACTCATCCATGTAGACGATATTTTTTCCTGTTTCGCGAAATTTGCGTATTTTATCAAGGTATTCCATTCGTTTGAGACTAACGTCTAACTAACGTTTGAGACCCCCCAACTCAAACACCATTAAACGGGAAATGATCAACTGGTTAAACAGACATGAAATTCCAGTTGATCCAAAATTAACAAAAACCCAGATTTACGCTATTATATGTCAGCACAAGGAGAGGTATACAGAGTTTTCTGTGGACAAAATACTTGCCGAACATGGGCACACTGTGTTGCGATTGCCACCATATCATCCGGATTTTAATCCAATTGAAAATATATGGTCTCAACTGAAAGGCTATGTAGCCTCTAGAAATGTGGGTATGAACTTAACTACAGTAAAAACATTATTGACTGAAAAAGTAAACATGATCGGCGCTGAAGAGTGGAAAAAGGTTTGCGATCATGCAATCAAATGTGAGAATGAATATAGAAGCATTCAACACAGTTAAGACAATTACACTGATAGATTAGTAATAAATACGGCTGATAGTGACAGTGATATTGACCTCTTTGAGAGCACAGATAGTGAAATGGAAGTAATTGAGAATTAGAATTATTATTATTTTTATTGCAATGTCTCATTTTAGCAATAGGTATAATGGTGTTTATTATGTACACTAAAGCTGTAATGTTCCAAAATAATTAAATACGTAAACATAATGTAAAAATGTTTTTTTATTTTATTTTACCCCAACCTAAAGCCATCACTTATAGAAAAATTAGTGTATTTTATATAAAGAATAAAAATATCAAAAGAAGCAAATCATACTTGTTTTAACAGCTCCTAATAGGTACCGGACTGTTTGTATTTTGTGCGACAGAGATAACGCTCTACGAAGCCGAAATTAGCCGATTGTCTCTTTCCAAAGGTCGATGTGCAATATTTATCGCCGGGTACTGTAATAAAAATGAAGTTAATTTTTGTAAAGAGTCATTGCCTACCCGCAATAGTGACGTTATTGTTGCCGTTATTCAAGGAATACCCGTAGATATTTTGATCGATAGTGGTTCAACTATTTATCTCATCTCAACTAACTAATGTTAAAACATTTTAATTGCGCACGTAAACCAACGTTCCGCGTATTAAAAGGCTTAGATAGTCAAGAAATTGAAAGTACACCTTATGTAACGTTGCCTATCGAATTTGAAGATTTAACATTAGATGTAGATTTGTTCGTAGTAAGTTCCGAGTTTATGAATACACCCGTTCTATTGGGTACAGATGTACTCAATAGGAGAGGAGTGTGTTATGTTCGTACATGTGATTCGCAGCGACTTACACGTGAAAGTATTAATTCAAATAACCTAGTGATGACCAATCCGATTCGTTAATTACTATTAATACTCCTCTTTCTGGCAATCACAAAAATTGTTATCAATTATTAAAGAATTTTCGCGGTATTTTATTACTGGAACAGCAGTTTCCAATGTTAATACGGGTGCGATGTCTATAAAATTAAATAGTAACATACCGATTATCTACCTCCGTATCGACTTTCTCATTCCGAAACTCTTCATGTACGGGAAATAATAAAAGATTTATTAGATAAAAATATTATACGGAGTCTGAATCAGAATATGCGAGCCCTATTCTTCTTGTTGAAAAGAAAGACGGATCGGATAGGATGTGCGTTGATTATCGGAGGCTGAATGAAGTGACTATTAAGGATCGCTATCCACTTCCGAGGATCGATGACCAGATAGATTGGTTAGGAAATCATCGGTACTTCTTTAGTCTCGATATGGCAACTGGCTTCCATCAGATCCAGCTCGAGGATCAATCTGTTCACCTCACTGGCTTCGTAACACCCGAAAGGCGTTACGAATACTTAAAGATGCCATATGGTTTAGCTAATGCCCCAGTTGTGTACCAAGGAATAATCGACAAAACCCTTCGTAAGTCCATAGCATCTTGAGAATTCCTGTCTTATATTGATGATGTACTGGTTTTGAGTGATCTGTGGACCGAGGGCTCTCTCTTTTAAAAAAGGTACTTTCTGTTTTGACCACGGCAAAGTTTTTAACTAACCTAAAGAAGTGTACATTCCTTGCGACAGAGGTTGCATACCTTGGTCGTCTCATTAGTCTGGGTCAGGTGCGGCCGAGCTATACTAAAGTAAAAGCTTTGATTGACTCTACTGAACCTAAAAATATCAAACAAGTTCGACAATTAAGCTAGTTATTTTAGGAGATATATCCCTGATTTTGCTCGGAAGACTGCGTGCATAGCTAGCTTAATGAAAAAAGGAAAAGAGTTTTGTTGGGGATCCGAACAAAAGGTTGTCCTTAAATTTATAATTGATTGCCTTACTAGTAAGCCTGTTCTTGCCATCTACGATCCGTCCTTGCCAATTGAAGTGCATACAGCTGCTAGTTCAATTGGATATGGGGCTGCCTTAATGCAAATCCACGAGGGGGGATTTAAACGAGTAGTCGCGTACTTTTCACGATTAACGCAGGAGGTTGAGAGCAAGTACCACTCGTATGAGCTTGAGACCCTCGCAGTAGTAAAAGCTCTTCAGTATTTCAGGCCTTACCTTGTGGGGATACACTTCACCGTAGTCACCGATTGTAATGCTTTAAAACTTACGCAACGTAAAAAAGATTTGTTGCATAGGGTGGCACGGTGGTGGGTATATCTACAGGATTTCGATTTTGGACTTGAATGTCGTAAAAGCACGCTTATGAACCATGTAGATTTTCTTAGTCGAAATCCCGTCAATATTTGTAAAATCCAAAAGCCTCAAAGTTGGGCATCCATTGCTCAGGCTATACTATATATATACTATATATATCAGGATAAAGAGACTTTAAAACTTAGACAAAAATTGACTGACGGTCAGCTAGACGCAAAACGGTATTTCATTAAAAATGACATTTTATACGTAAAATACCCTCCTACTGGAGAACAGACGCGAAATCTGTGCTATTTTCCTAAAGGTCACAAGCTAAGTTTACTTCGCATATTTCATGATGAGCACGAATATCATGGGGTTGACAAAACAACAGATTTATTATTAAAACATTTTTGGTTCCTTGGTTTACGAACTTTTGTTCAAAAATATGTTAGGCATTGTTTGGTGTGTATGTCACACAAAAAGATACCGCGAGCTCCCTTACAGCCTATTCATTCTTGGGATAAATCCGATTCGCCATTCGATACCATTCACGTAGATGCCCTTGGCCCTCTGCCTGAAGTTGACGGTTATCGTTATGTATTAATAGATATTGACGCATTTTCAAAATTTAGCCTTCTTTACCCCATGTACGGACAAGACGCTGCTGAACTAAAAACACACATTACCAACGTTATCTCTCTATTTGGTACTCCAAAGTTGATTCTAGCCGAGCGCGGTCGATCATTCCAAAGTAACGATTTTCTCGACTGGGTTAAAACTATGAGTTATGATGTTCACTTGATCACGCCCAAAATACATTATCAAATGGGCAAGTTGAAAGTTATTGCCACACTGTACTTAATATGGTACGCATTGAGTGCAACTTTCGCCAGCAGGAATGGCCACGCACAATGTGAAAAATTCAGCTGGTACTCAATATAACAAAGCATAGGGTCACGCAATGTTTTGCTCTCAATTTACTAATGGGCATCGATGCAGCAACGCCTTTAATTCGTAATTTAATCTGAGACATGGCATTAGAAGGTTCAAATCCTAACAGGGAGGCTCTTCGTGAAATGAGTCGACAGCGAGCATCAGAACGCCTTAGGCAAAATGGGCAGCAACAAGACGCTAACGTTAATGAAAAACGAAAGCCTCCTCATGTTTTTGAAATTAACTCTTTGGTTTTTGTTAGAAAGCAGGCTCAGTCATCCGGTAAATTGGACTCCTGTATACGGTTTCTGCTCCTGTATTGGTATCCTGTATACCGTACCGTATAGTCCAAACCCTACCCCACGGGCGATACGAGCTGCAACTCTTGGCTGGCTCGTATGGGAAATCTACTCAGGCGGCGGCTGAGTACATGATCCCATGGCACGGAGAATGGACACCTGACGTATGTTCCGTTTTCTGTGATGATACAGAGCCTGGTTCTGAGGAGTCTGCTGTGGTTTCTACCGAGCATAACCACCAACTGCACGAGTCAGTACTTGTGCCTGACGAGAAGCATCCTGCCACGCCTGACGTACAAGATGCAGCCGCAGGCCTGCTTCCTAACGATATGAATGAATTACAGATGCCAGAGAATAATTAACACAGCCATTCCATGCCCTTGCTGGAAACCGATCTACATAGCTAGAGGAGCCCGAGGATGCTCTCCTGTCAGAAAAGGCCGTGTTGGAAGGTAGTTATCATCTTGAAGAAGAGGGTATATAAGTCTGCGCCAGCCAAGTGCCATCAACAACAAGTTCAGAACGTTACTCCGCTGAATTTTAATCTGATATTTTACATCGTTTTAAATTGTTAATTTGAGGATTTCTCTCTTAAAATTCTTTTATTTGAGTGTTTTAAATATTAGTTGTGTCTTGATTGTAGCCGTTAAAATCAAATTTTTAAAATAAATAATTAAGGCTGTGTAAATTTTGATTATAATTTTTTGGTGTATTTTTAACCAAATACACTAAAAAAGAGTATAATAAATCCAAAATCAAAAACAACATTCTATTAAAATTAAATTATTAAATGTAAAAAAAAAAAATTTTAATCCAAACTGTTCTTTCCACTTAAGCAAGCGTTATCAACAACAGGTGCCAATAGAACAAAATTCGTTGTTACTTATGATTTTCTATTGTTATATTAAAAGTTTCGTAATATATCTCCAAAGTCATCATAAAAATTACTATTATGTTCATACAGCAACAATAAAAACTAGGATATTGTTATTTTATATTAGTACAAATAGAATATAAAAAAATCACCTAACTTGGTCCTCAAAATAAGTAATCAATTCATTCAATTAAACATTTTATAGTCGTCGAATTGATGTTCTCTTATATTTTGGCAGTCGATTAACAACTATAAAAGGTATTCAAAATTATCAATGAAAAAAAAAACAAACTCATATACTATTGACTTTACAATCGATGTATAGCTATTATAACAAACTAAATTATTGAACTTTTATATTGAGAATATTAAAGAATGTTACTACATCACAGACAGCGATTACTGCTATGCTATTACTGCTATGCTATGCTTATTATGGTTACGTCTATTCTATACTTACTTACGGATTATTATTATGAGGAAATTCAAGCGAAATTAATAGGGAATTTACAATCTAATTTTCCCTGTGTGTACATTTTGGAATCAACTAAATTTACGAAATGTCATCCAGAAATATTTAGAGATATAAAAACAAATAATTTAGAAAAAGAACAACTAATAAACTGCTTTTAAAAAGGAATCCTAAAACAATAAAATAAAATATATCATTTTACTTAAAACATTGCTATCCAATATATGTAAAATACTAGCGTTTAAAAACTGACTTTTGACATGGACATAAATATGTATAACTGTTATGTAAATAACTTTGATTTATAGAGACTGATAAGTAACACAACTGAATGTCGTCAAGTTAAAAGGTCACAGTGTTTTTTGTTTTGTCAACCGACTTTCAAAACAGGATGACATTCTCAATTCAGCTGCATTTCTTTATCATCCACCTGGTAGATGGTAACGTGGTTATCAGTCTATGTATGTAAGTATGTTTGTTCTAGTGTGGTATTCTAGAGGCCTAACGCGTAGACTGATTTAACCAAATCTAACCTTACAATCGTCACTAAAGACTTGCTAGTAATCGAAATTAACCACTACGATGACCACACGCCATATTTCAAAATTAAAAAAAACATGGGTGTAAGGATCAAGGATCATGATGTATGGCACTCGGTTCTCTCTGTCTACCCCGTAAGGGATCTGGCGTGAAGATATATATGTATATGGGTGCATTATGTGAAGAGGGGTATCGTTGAGTAGGTATTTAAAAATAATCTTAGTTTTCTTTCCATTTTCACTTTAAATAAAAACTAAGAATATGTAACAATTTAAAGATAATTTTCATACATAAATTAGGTAATTAACGTATATATAATTTAATATTTCGTTATTCTACCCTTATTACGTCACGTTATAACAATTTAATACACGATAAGAATTTATCATTTTCATATTATTTCATGAGAGAGGAGTGAGAAGAGGGTGGAAGGAAATGGCATACGGGCTCTGTTAGCTACTCACTTGAACGAGCGATGATTTTTTTACGAAGAATTACAATGCCTAAGTATGTGGTTATTCGCTAGTTAATGATTTTTTTGGATCTTCTGCTCAGTAATATCCTCATGTTACTTAGGTATTTGTTTAGTTAATTTGATAATTAATTTTTTGGGTAGGTAATATTTTTACAGTGTAATATTTTGTTTAAGTTTTGCTATAGTACTCATTTTATGTTCAATTACTGCATTCGATTGTGTTCTACTTAACCAATTTATCGAAGTGGATTACAGTAGTAGTAGTGGAATTTATCGAATTTTAAAAAAAATCAAAAAAATTTGCCGAAACAATGTTATATAAAACTATTATCAGGCTAATGGAGGCACTAAAATATAATTATGTTTGATACATGTACCTGTAAAATACAGATAATTTCCACTTACAGTTACATACTCGACTGTCGGACAGAGAGTGCGGTGCGAGACGTTGCTCCCCGCACCCCTACTATTACCAATGTTATAAATAGGCGTGTTTATTTATTATGCATACATTACGTCTACCTTTTACCAAATTAAAATCACAAAATATACATTTTTTATGCCATAAGGTAGCAAACAAGCCGATGTTTTTTCTTAATTTTTTGATAGGAAAGCCGTGACAAGTATTTCGCCTGATGGTAAACTAAGATGTGGCTTAAGATTGAATACGCTTCCGTACTTCCTCTTGACGATCCCCAGATAGTACACGTGGGGGAAAACAGACTCAGGAAGCATATTCCAGTGCCATGAAGAATAAACCACTTTGTCCGGGTACATAGAACGTCCACCATATGTCGATGGCTAGAATTTGCGCTTAGACCTACAAAAAAACGGTGATGGCGGAATTAAGTCATGCAATTCCGCAGCGCACTCTCCAAAATGTATCCGATAAAAGACCGATAAACTGCTACATGTGCGGCAATGAGCGAGGCTCTGAAGTTTTTTGCCAACCATCTTATCTTCGTTTATAAGCTTTTTGGCACGCCTCTCTATCGCCTTAAGCATCTCAAGTTGCTATTTGTCCGATCCATCGCAGAGGTACGAGCAGTATTTCATGCACGAACAGACTTGTGCTTGATAATGGTTGAACAACTGTTCCTGGCTGAAATACTGTTTAACCTTTTCCAGAATACTAAGCTTTTTGAGGCCACTTGGGCTTTAGATTCAATGTACGACCAAAGTTGAGAGTAGGCGTTAAGATGATACCAAGGAGCTCGAGGTGGTCAGTTATAGGAACCGACGAACCCTGGATCGTCGAGGCGCACAGATTCTAGGCATCTCCATACGATGGCGCACCCGAACAAAACAGTTCGACTTAACATACTTCATTCGAACCGCAAAGGACTGCAGCATACTTCCAGAGTCTGTTTTACTTACAGAAAGCAACTTAATGAATGCGTCAATTTTATATTCAAAGGTGAAAGGTTTTCTTCACGTTTATATATTTAGGTTTAGCACAACTAGTAATATTAAAATTAGTGAATGTTATAAACTATATAAGTCTTGCATTCTTGAGAGATAAACTGCACACTCTCAAGTAAATGTGCTTACTTGACAAGTATATATTTAGATTTATGTAAATACATTTAGTGTTAAGTATATTTTGAAAGTATTATAAACGCTTAGTACACTTTACTTATTATTATAATATTTACTTATTATTATTATATCTAATGAAATATTAAGAATTGTTAATTACTTAACATATTTTAACTTAATATGATTTTTGAGTTGCAATAAAGTCAACTATTTCATTAGAGTAATAATTAAGTCAATAAACTATTAAAATAAAATATTATAAAAGGCCTGACATATATATTTCGAGGCATTCGTGTTTGGGAAACTAAGAAGTGAAGTGTCGTAATCTATACAAATAAATAAATTTAGAGTGACTGTTTGTTATATTAAAATAACCACTTTTTACTAAATGCATTTAATGGAATACACGGTACATATACCTAAATAATATTTTTTACAATTTTTGTCTGTCTGTCTGTCTGTTTCTTCCGGCTAAACTCTGGAATGGCTGGACCGATTTTGACAGGACTTTCACTGGCAGATAGCTAATATGATAGGGCATATCGTAGGCTACTTATTTTTCGAATATATTAAACGCGGACGAAGACGCGGATTCAGCTAGTATACAATAAAGTGTAATCAAGTATTGTATTTTGTATTTAATATAATTCGATATTCCGTCAGTTGTCGTTTAAATTAATAAATCTTATACATTTTACCAAGTAGGGCGAACATATACCTCATGCTTAAGCGCCTCAGCATGTCTATAATCAGCTCTGAACTAGGGTTGAGATTTACTGGTCATGGCTACGTCGGAGATAGGAATAATTAAGTACTCAATTCCTTGTCTCAGAACATCTGTCACAGCATCAGTCGGCTAGCAATCCTAGGAGTGTTAGAAATGATTTCAAGCAGCTGTGATAATTTTTAAAGGATTTTGATATAAAAATAGCTTAATAAATATCAAAAGTGTGTAAAATAACTAATAATTAAAATTTAACACCGTAAATAATTATATGTAATAACAATAAAAAATAAGTATTCACGGGACAAATTACACTTACTGATCTCACGCCAAAGTAAGCAAATTATTTGCTTGTGTTATGGGTGTTATTCAACGATACTAATACATAGAAATGCATATATAAATACTAGAATATATTTAATAAACACCCAAACCCAGAAATACAAACATTTATGCTCATCACATAAATGCTTGTCCGCGTCGGGGATGGAACCTGAG
The DNA here is from genome assembly GCA_036924255.1 of Apodemia mormo. Taxonomy (NCBI): domain Eukaryota; kingdom Metazoa; phylum Arthropoda; class Insecta; order Lepidoptera; family Riodinidae; genus Apodemia; species Apodemia mormo. The sequence goes on along the minus strand of JAUPFN010000007.1, from coordinate 4,901,266 downwards.
CCCCGTCGATTGCATAGTCAGGATCGCTAACCACTCGAAAAACGGGGCGGTCCAATAGAGATTTTAGTAAAAAGTTACACAGTTTCAAGAAATCGCATTCGTAAAATTGACGTCACCAAGAGAGATCAATTCAATTTCAAAAATGGAAAACCAGCAAAGTATTAGTTTTAGTGCACTTTTACAATTCACATTGTCTTCACCTCACAATTTAAACTTTAATTACATGTAACTATATAGTTACAATAAAGGCAATACATTCAAATCATCATAGATAAAATTCGTGAATTGAGGTAATAAAACTATATACCACATATAAATCTTGTCACCTAAATTGTTTACGAATATTCAAAACAAATACAATATAATACTACAATTTTTGGTCCTATTTCGGCCTAAAAAAGTGTTTTTATTTTATATCAAAAATCTTAATATCGTTCAGTACCAGACACTACCACAATGTATTTTGTTTATTTTTCATAAACACTTTACAAAGAAAAATAAATCTATGTTCAATGCCTCGATGGAGTCCTTTGGGATAACTTCGAACTTGGGATAACGTCAATAGTAAGCAACAACACAAACAAGGAATTGCGTGAAGAAGAAATCCTTTTAAGTGTCAGTTACAAAGTGCACATAATGAAATTCAAAACATAATTTTAGAAATTAATTCTCTGTGTAAGGTGAATGAAAATAGGCCAAAAACATTGAAACTTTAACCAAAATAACAAAATAAAATGATGTGGTGTCGCGGGACACCAAGTAGGAACGAACTTACTTCGGCTAAACGGCACTACTCGCTTGTGTACGCGACTGTCGCCCCTGCGCACGTCTCATTTAACGCTTTTATTTCACGCATTTTTCTTACGGTTTTACTATCACATTTTTTTCAGTTCGGTCGCGCAGCAAAATCCCTATCCCCTCCAAGCCTGCCGTAAGGAACTTCGTTCCAATAACAAAAAATACACCTAAAAAGTTACAAATGTTCTTTACCAAAGAATAAATATGGAAAATCCATTAAACAAAACAATTCTATATTAAATTTAACTTCTGAAGAGAACATAAAGAATATACCAAAATCAAATACTAATCTTTCAAAAATTACAACAAATAACAATCTGTTAACAAGATAGAGAATTAAAAGTAAAGAAATTCAAGAATTCCAGTCCAAAGAAGAATGTGTGTAGTTCTTTAAAAGTTTGTTCGGAAAAATTTAATCAAGATCCTTCAAATATACAAAAAAACATGATATTAGTATTAGGAAATCAGACTTTGGGGTTTGTCAACAAAATTATTTAAATATAAATCAAACACAATTTCAGTTCTCTCAACTACAAAATCTATTGCAAAATCACTGGATATATTGCATAATTTTAATGATCTTTCAAATTAATGTAACAAAGACGTTGCCATTCTTATTATTGGTACTAATGACGAGGACGCTTACTTTGTTTTTACACATTTGTGTAATATTTTTGCTAACCTAAAGATGTGTAAACAAGTGTTCTTTATGAAAGTTAAATCTAATGGATATTTGAATGTATGACTACTTAATTATAAACTAAATTTAATTGCTAAGCAATATAGTAACTATACATATATCGATTTAGATAATTATTTACCAAAATATAACAATTATTCACATAATGCCTATGTTACGAACGGTGAAGATACAAAGTGAATTGTCTATATTGTGCCGCAGTGATTAAAGTATAATATGTGTAGTGAAATGTGTTTAAGGCGGCACATAATAGTGATAATGAGTGTTATAATAAGTTAGTTCTACCTCTCTTTCTTAGGTTATCTCTTTCTTGGGCTATCTTATTTGAACGTTGAGAAAACCACCATCTTGCGGTCGTGGAGGTTCGGGGACATTCTTTATTTACGAAGATATCTAAATAAAAAACATAACATACATAATAATGTAATGACAATTATTTAAACAATACATTTATTTCACTTAGAATATAATTATATCTTACTCAAAATTTGATTTGGCTAGTTTTTACTTACAGATAGACAATTAGTGACAGTCATACACCTGTTATTGTGCTTTCTGTTCATACTGTACTTATACTGTTACTGAACAGTGAATAACCCATTCAATAATTGTAATGTTTCTTATACGTTTTCTGTTTATTTTTAATTTGGCCAAGTCAGGGCGATTAAACGTGTGCAGGCAGTTGCATTCTATAATAAAAATTTCTTGTTTCTTAATTTGCCTTTGATCTAGATTAATAAGCTATACTCTGTCTATGGTTTCAACTCTAGAGAGCGCTACGTAAGCCTACCCTTTTACAAATATTGAGGAAAAATATAAACAAGATAGCTGTCAAGATTAAGGCCTTATTGTTTGTACAGTAATAATAGCATTAAACATTAAAAAAATAAAAGATACATTTTGTATTAGAATTTTATTACTGCTAACGCCATCTATTAGGTTTACGCACTTTTAGGTTTACGCACTTTTAGGTTTACGCACTTTTAGGTTTAAGCTTTGGCGTGGTAGTTTTATTTCATTTAATTCATTTTCATTCACTCCATTTTAATACAATATTAATTTATTAAAACACTTGTACTTTTTAACTTCCCACTACGTATGTAGATAGGGAGGTTACTGATTTTGCTCCGGTTTTCAAAAATGGAGTTTTCACCGTATGTCCACGTTTTGTGGTCTTAGGAACCATTTTCGACTATTTTCGCGATGACGTCAGTATGTCTGTATGTATGTGTGTGTGTGTGTGTGTCAACAACTCATAAGTTTTGAACGCCTAGACCGATCGAAACGCGGTTGATGGCATTCGATTGGATTCCGCTCAACTTATACTTCCTGAAAATTTGAACCAAATGGGCCTAAGAGATTTTGAGAAATTTTGAAAAACACCCAAAAAAAATTGTGGCGAAACAGATTTTTTTTTTAATATGCCCTTTTATGAATGCTCTTTTAAAAATCAAAACCGAATCTTATTTTCAAAAGTTACAGCTGTTCAAATATTAAAATTACGTTTTCTTTAGTTTTCTCGGCTAAACCGTTGAACCAATTTTGATGAAGTTTGGAAAGGAGATAGTTAAAGATCAACCTAGCGGGAAATTGCCCGCGTCTCGATCCGTTAATAATTCTGAAAATGTCGTCTTGTTGAAAGTACTTGTGAAGATTTAATTAAATAAAGCATGTTTTGAGTTAAATTTAATCTTTAATGTCGCCTCTGAGGTCTAGTGGTCCGGTGTCGGAGTTGACCACATCAGGTCCCGGGTTCGATTCCCGGGTCGGGCAATTCAAAAATGTGTTTTTTCAGTTTTCTGACAAGAACAACTTTACCCGAGATTGCAAAAAGTGCCCGGATGGTGATAGGCTTGCCATCTATCACATTGTGGGACTTAGTATCTTCGGCAAATCGTGGGTGCACTAGTTGTACCTCTACCTACGTGTTTAGGGACACGGGCGTGAAGATGCTTTATTCTTTAAAAATCAAAAATTTGCTAAAACTCTTTCAGTTAAAAAAATCTGTGCTTAAATATATATTACTAGCTGTTGCCCGCGACTTCGTTCGCGCGGATTTGGTTTACTCCGCATAGCTCCTTCCACGTAGGTGATAGCGTGATAATATGTAGCCTATATGTTGACCCAACCTGTTGATGAATATTACTAAATTCATGCAAAATTTAAAGTAAATCCATGCAGTGCTTTTTGAGTTTACCCCGGACATACATTGACTTTCCTACGATTTTATTATATGTAATTTTTTTTTTTTTATATTATAAGATAGCAAACAAGCAGATGGGTCTCCTGATGGAAAGAGTCAACCATCGCCTATAGACACCAAAGATGTTAATGGTGCGTTGCTATCTTGTGGCGAGGTCTAATGCCATATGCATAAGTTTACCGGCTACCTTACCCTTCAAACCGGAACACGACAGCGACAAGCGCTGACGCTATTGCGGCAGGAGTAGGTAAGGCGGTGGTACCAGACCCGGGCGAGACAATGCAGAACTCTACCACCTAGTAGCCACGATGGTAGTGACTCGATAGCCAATCGGTCGCCTTTTACGACCTGCCTGGCAGAACGGCAGTTGGCCTATTCTACAAGGGAGGCCGGGACCAACACGGCGAGAAATAGATATAATTTTTCCCATTTCAGATTAAAATACCTCAATTTTCAGCCAGGTCAACCGAATCACAGATTTATTGTATTACTTCAAGATTGTTTAACACATAAATTATTGACCTTTTTCAATATTTGAGAACTTAAAATGCGAAACAGTATTTGTATTTACAAATTCAAAATCGAATAAAATTGTTTTTTTTTTAATAATGCATAAGTATACATAAATATGTGAATAAAATTTCAGCATAGTATACGGATTACTGATTAAATTGCCGAAAATGTCTTTTTTAATTACACCCGCTGCCTACAATTCACACGTATAAATTAAAGTTTTTTTTATGCATGCATTGCATTGCAACATGCATAAACTCATATCAACAATAGCATTTATGGGCTTTATGGCCTAAATGGCCTTTAACAAACAACAAAATTAACCAACTCAAATACCGAAAATAATTTTAACTTACGTATAACATAATTTGGGTCTGAGTAATATTTCAATCAAAATCAAAAGTAGAGAGGGCGCCACCGCGACACGATAAACATCAACTCAAACTTAAAATAACAAAAATAAAATATATAAAGTGACTTTGGACTACTACGCTATATTTGTGTATAAAGACAATGTGCTTAGTGAAATAATGAAGATAAAGTTCAGTGGAAAAATTTGCATTAAAGTTGTAAAAACTTGATACAAAAGTAGTGCAAAACACATAAAACTTCTATGGACTCCACGGAATTTCGAGTGCAGTTCTTGTTGTGTAAAAACCTAAAACTTCAAGCCGGAACAATTTCGTGAGTGTACCAGTGTAAATAACAGACCAAAGTGCAAAACATTAAAAGTGCAAATTATTATAACCTCAAAGTTGTTGGTTGATATTTGCCAATCATTCAATTGCAATCAAACCAAGAGCACTATTTGTAAACAGCACCATCTATTAGAATGGGGGTGCACTACAAAGTCACACTCATTGCGACACAATCGTAGATATCAAGAGGTGATCCATTGATCAATATCAAGGAACTAACAAAATAATACACAAGCAGTCCAAGTTTGATTTGTTATGGTACAGGTAGTGCCCTCTACACTACCTGTACCATAACAAATCAAACCAATAATAATGGAAGAAATTTTAAATACGCTAAAGTCAATCAAAATGGAGCTGGAGATGAGCAAAGAATTGAAATCAGAGAAACCGGTAAAAATGTTACGGCTCAAGTCACACAGAATATTAGCAGCATGTTTGAAGAGAAATTTTTGGCCTGGGAAGGAAAGCTTGGAGATATGAGGGAAACAGTAGAAAATCAAGAGAAACGAATCTATTACCTGAAGAAACAAGTAAGAGTAAGAAATTTGGTGTTTTTCGGTATTGAAGAAAACGAAACATCTTACGAGAGTCTTGAAAAGAACATAATTAATTAGATAGATAAACATTTATCTATCAAACTGACCTACAGCGACATCCAAGAGGTAAAAAGACTGGGAAAGAGAGGAGAGAGACCACGTCCAAATTTAGTAACATTCACAACATTAGGAACAAAAATTAAAATATCTAAACAAAAAGGAGTACTGAAAGACACCCAATATTACGTAACCGAAGATTATCCCAAATATGTTCTTGAAAAAAGGAAGGAGCTACAGGGGCAATTGAAAGAAGAGAGGGAAAAGGGAAATAAAGCTATACTTAAATATGATAAATTGATTGTTTTAAAACAACAAAGTAAAAGAAAATTTCCGACGTAACCTGACACAATCACGCCAACAAAACCAGACAAGCACACCCAAGCTAGTAAAAAAACAAGACACAACAGCCGGGAAAACAGTCACTAAATCGAGCAGTATCTCAGAAGGAGTCATTAAACCTAGCATGCTCAACTACTTAGTTAACAACAATATAAACAAAAATAACAACAACAGCGAAAGCAAAAATAAGAACATGTAGCAATTACGCCCCTCCCTCCTAACTTCCCCAAGCTGACTGGTCCTCGTGGAGGATAGAGACCACAACCCTCCAACAATACACGAAGAAGAAAAAATTTGCAAAAACACTCACAGAAATTTAAAAATATATGTTGCAGCCCTCAATATACGCTCATTGAAAAATGAAGAAAATTTAACGGAACTAACATATGCGTTAAAGAAAATAAAATGGGACATCATCGGCCTAAGTGAAGTAAGGCGAATGAGGGAAAGAATTATTTCCTACCAAGACTTCCTTCTATACTATATAGGAACGACCCCAGGCCAATATGGAGTTGGCTTCATCACCAATAAGCACCTCAACAATTACGTGGAGAGCTTTATAAGAGTATGAGAGCGAATTGCAGTGTTGAATCTTAAGTTTCCGGGGTACAAATATCTAGGATCGATGATACAAGTATACTCACCAACGGAACAATCCGAACTAGGGCCAATAGACTCATTTTACGTTGAGCTTAATAAAACAATTTAAGATCATGCCCACAAAAACACTATAGTGACGGGTGACTTTAATGGCCAAATTGGTGTACGACAACCAGAAGAAGACACAGTCCTAGGACCTTTTGTATACGGCAAAAAGACCAGAAGTAGAAACGGAGAGCAGCTTATAAGCTTTTCACTAAATAATGACTTAAAAGTATTAAACTCAATGTTCAGGAAGAGAGAAAGTAAGATGTGGACATGGAAGTCACCAGATGGGAAAACGAAAAATGAGATAGATTTTATAATGACCAACAAAAGCAGATACTTTTCAAACATGAAAGTCATAAGCAATCTTAATTAAAATACGGATCATAGAATGGTTCGAGCAGAACTATTGACAACACCACCAAATAACCCAAGACCGAGAAACCATACGATGAATACAAAACTTACGAAATACCAAACATCCCAAGTAACTCATTTCCTTACTTCAAAATTTATGGATTACAAGAACGAGACAGCAAATATCGCGGTACAAGAAAAATATAGTTGATTAGAGAAAACTATTAAAACATCTATTCAACAAGCAACCAGCAACAACAAAGACCTACACAACAAATGGATGACTACTAAAACCATTAACCTTCTTACCCAAAGAGCTGACTTAACTAATGCAAGAAACAGTAGCGACAGGAGAAATAAAATAGCAAAATTGAGCAAAGAAATCAATGAAAGTATTAGGGAAGACAAAACTCAAAAAAGAATAGAAACGGTAAAAAGACACATTCTGCAGACAGGAGAAATAAAAAAGGCATACAAGGAGTTAACTAACAAAAAGCACTGGATAGTACAGATGAAAGATAAAAATGAAATTAAAGAGAATCGAAGACAAGGAATATTAAAAATTGCTACCACGTTCTACAAAGAACTATATAAAAACAACACCCGGAGAAAAGAAATAGAACTACCAGAAATCTCAACTGTACAAGCATCATGCAAGAAGAAATTGAGCTGGCTATAATAACCCAAAAATATGACAAAGCTCCAGGACCGCATGGAATAACCAACGAAATACTAAAACAAGTCAAACGAGCAATAACACCTATTCTTGCCGAAGTCTTCAATGATATAATAAATAAAGAAACGATTCCACAACAATGGACCCGATCTAATATAATCTTAATATACAAAAAAGGAGATCAATACGACATTGGAAACTATCGGCCCATAAGCTTGATGTCTAGCCTGTACAAAACATTTGCGAAGATCATATTAAAACGACTGGAAGGTAAAATAGACGAACATCAGCCAATAGAACAGGCAGGCTTTAGAAAAAACTACTCAGTACTTGACCACATCCATGTTGTCAGGCAAATCATCGAAAAATATACAGAATACCAACTTATATACTACATAGCGTTTGTTGCCTATAGCAAGGCATTCGATTTATTAATACATGATAACATCTGGGAGGCACTAAAACAACAAGGGATAGAACAAAAATACATAAGACTGATCAGAAATGTATATGAAAACAACTCGGCTCGCACTCAGTTGGAAAAAAGGGAGACTCGTTCAAGATAGAACAAGGAGTAAGACAAGGAGATCCTCTCTATCCGAAACTGTTCTCCGCTGTTTTGGAAATGGTCTTAAGAAACTTCGACTGGGAAAATATGGGCTTGAACATAGACGGCCGCACATTAACACATCTAAGATTTACCGATGATATTGTGTTATTTGCAGAAACCCCAGAAGACTTAAGCGTAATGCTAAACCAACTAGCATCTGAGAGTGAGAAAGTAGGCGTAAGTGAGAAACGGGTACAAAACCAACATTAATGTAAGAGAGTCACCAATTAGCTATGTGGAAGAATACATATATCTCGGACAGCTCATATCACCCAAAAATAAAATTGATAAAGAAATAGAAAGAAGAATAGCAAAGAGTTGGAAAAGGTACTGGAGCCTAAGAGAAATAATGAAAGATAAGAACCTACATATAGCAACAAAAAGCAAAGTATTTAATGTATGCATCTTAACAATACTAATGTACGGAAGCAAAACATGGACCCTTACAAAACCAGAACCAATAAAATTGCCATTTGCCAACGAGCAATGGAAAGAAGCATGATAGGAGCAAAGAAAAGAGATAGAATAAGAAACACGAACATAAGGAAAAAGACCAAGGTACAGGACATAACCCTAAAAATAAAAAGGCTAAAATGGAAATGGGCGGGACACATGATCAGAGGAAAGGACAAGTGGAGCAAAATAACAACACAATGGTACCCAAGGGAAGGCAAAAGGAAAAGAGGCGGGCAACAACAAAGATGGGACGATGATGTCAGCCAGGTCGCAGGCACATCATGGAGCAGAGTAGCTAGAAAGAGACCAGGTGGGTAACTACGAGCTCTTAAAGCAGGACAGAATTTGAACTGCCTTGCTTTTTCGTACCATGACACCTTATTAACAGGCCAATAGCAGGCCTGCTACTTGACGTCTATGAAAACCGTTCACCTTTTTTTCATATAGACTATCCGTACCATGACACTTTATTTGACAGCAGTAAAGCGTTTTTACAATGTTTCTAATGTCAGATAAACCAATCCTTAAAAAGTTACTCTTGAGTAGCTTTTATTGAATTGTTTTGTTGTAGAGGTCTTTAAATAAACCAAAATAAACTGTTTGCTAGCACTATCGACTTTGATCGTAAATTAAATTTTGGAATTTAAAGTGCATAGTTACTTGTGATAATGTTTTAATGTATGAAACCCACTTAAAAGTTTGTTTTTATGAAGTTGTGAAGCGGGTGAAATATATTCGTTTTGTTTTTGTAGATATGTGACTAATATCAATTTTTCGAGAGAAAAAGAAACCGACGGCGTCGAATTAAAGAGATAGATGACCCTTTTCAATTGTACAAAAGAGAATTTGTAAATAAATATGGATACTTAGCTATGAACATAAAAATGTGTTTATTTTCCACAAAACTACTTCATTTCAATTCATAACTACACCTTTAAGGTTATTCAAGGATTTATTTTATAGTTTGTGCAAGGATTTAGTACCCGTTATGAAAATAAATACCCAGAAGTCTAAAGTTAAATTTATGTATATAAAAGGGTTAATATGGGTTTTTTCGAAATTGTTTATGCAATACCAAAGTTTTGAAAATTTGCCCATAACTTCCTATTTACACATTGGCAGGTTTTACAGCAATCTATGTTGCTCATAGATAGAGCTCATATCAGAGACCCCTAGAGATCAAAAAGTTGTACAGCCAATATTACTAGCACAGGTTATTTCTGCTTTGAATAATATGCAATTAGACATAAATATATAAAATTCTCCATCCTGCAGCAGGGTGACAGGCTAATAAGTTAGGGTTCAGTCTCTAAAATTGTTAAATATCAGTGAAATAAATAACTAGCTGACCTGCAAGCTTTGCCTGTGAATTTTGTAACACACTGTTCATAAAAAACTATATTAGTTTTTATTAAAATCTTTCATTCACTATTTTAGCATCTTAAAGGTTTATTTTTGAAAAAAAGTTAGCCTGTGTATGATCCCGGATCTGCAATTATCTTCATGCCAAATTTTATTAACATCAATTGAGATTTAGCTGTGAAAGATATAAAGATATTTTTAAATCTTTATATATAGATAAATATATAAAGATTTAAAAATATCTTTATATATTTATCTAAAATATCTTTATATAAAATATCATATAAAGTTTGGCATGTGTTATTTTGCATTAAGGTTCTATTGATGGGACTCATACAACCAGAATAAGACCTACTGAACATAAAAAACTAAATTATTGTAGGAAAACTACCGTTCTTTGCATTATTTAAACGTCAATTGGTAAAGTATTAAAATAAATATATTATTTACTGAAGTTTTAGGAAAATGAAAAAGGTCAAATTACTGAAAATTAAGATGTTTATTAAAATTTATTTATTTTATTATATATTTATTTTTAAAATATCATGCCTAGTGGGCTAGTGACTCCACGTAATTTACCTATACAAATAAAGCAAAATGTGGCAATAGGACCACCATCTATCTCACTAACCGACAAATTTGTTAACCAGAGTCTATTTATTTATTTAAATTTATGCACAATTACAGTACAATGGATGACTTGACATATGACATTGTCTATTGACATATGCTTCCCTCTGCCTACCTTACAAGAGGACTAATATGATGATATTAATTCATCATTTTATATTTTTTTAAAGTTATCCATACATTTTCATATTTCTGTTTCATATTACAACTAAGCACATAATCAGCTATGTTAACATAATACCTGACTTATTTTAAGATTTGTAACAGTGGTATCGAGTTGCTAGTCTTTAACTTGCATTTATTTACTTACTTTAAATAATAACAAATCCACAGCATTTTTTAATTAAACGATTACATATGATTACACATAAAACAAGCCAATTTTGGATTTCGGTTTCATACACACAATGGATGGAGCTCCTGGAATGACAGTAATAGTTTAAACAAACAAATGAACATTTATTTTACGAAAAGATATACATAGATCCAAGTTGTAATTGTTTTAACGATTAAAAATATACAGTCACAATTTTGAATATAATGAAGAGAATTACATATTATGTAGGTAGAATATAATACTAATTATTTAGAAATTTTCAGGAACTTAAATTTTCAATATTTAAAAATACATACATCTATCTATCTATCTATCAATGCGGGCTATACCGCACTTAGCCACACTACGGGCCATTGTGCGTAAAGGTATAGTGGCTATTCTTGCCAACCCAGCTCATTCCAAAGATCCAGTACCTTAGAGGGATGCTCAAACAGCTCTCCATATGTGCTGCCTCCTTTGAAAAACTGGGCCCTTAAGTACTTCAATTCCTCGCACTCAAACAGCACGTGGTGAGGAGTTTCTTCGTGGTTTAAGCACGCCCTGCATAAGGGACTATCAGTTAGCCCCATGGTGTGCATGTGTTTATTCATTGGGCAATGCCCTGTTATGAGACCAAATATTTTTCTTAATTCTACCCTTGGTAGTTTAAGCAATTTTCTAGTCAGTTTCGGATTCAGTTCAGGAAATGCTTGTTTGGTTTGTCTACAACTAGTGAGCATTTCCCAGTGTTTTTTGTGTTTTATCTTGGTGATCTCTTTTATCTTGGTTTTTAGCAGGTTGAAGGGTAGAGGTATTATTGGTTCGGGACCTATAATTACCATCCTAGACCCCATTTTTGCCAATTCATCTGCAATGTCGTTCCCTAACGAGCCACTGTGTCCTTTAATCCATTGCACAGTGACTTTGCATGACGTCCCCAGTTGTTGAAGCAGTTCTCTGCATTCTTTTACTTAAGCTGTTACTTAAATAATTGGAATTGAGTGATTTTAACACCGCTTGGCTGTCAGTTAGATATCTTAAATCCGTATCAGTTATTTTTCTGTTTATGACAGCCTTTGCGGCCATGGTTAGTCCTAGACATTCTGCTTGAAAAATGGAATTGTATTTGCCTAGGTTTGTTTTTATATTAATATTTAATTCAGGACAGCAGGCGCTAGCACCTGTCCCCATCTTGGTTTTAGAGCCGTCCGAGTATATACGTAATTCTTTTATACCTGACGTATCGCTATCTTCTTTGGAAATAATAATTTTATATTTGTTGTCTAGTAAAGGTTTTGGCACCCTGTCGCACGGTGCTAGTATTAAGGGGTTTATTTTTGCAATTTTGTCCAATATGGTCATATGGGAAGAAGCATTACCTGTTATTTTGCCAGATAGCCTTAGTCGTAGACAAGATAATGTTGCTTCTTGTTGGATGTACAGGTGCAGTGGGGCGATTCCTAAAACAACCTCCATTGCTGCAGTCGGTGTGGTACTCATGCTTCCAGTGATTGCTAAGCAACCCTTCCTTTGGAAGCTTTCAAGTTTTCTTTGCACTGTACTTAGTTCGGTTCTGGGCCACCACACTAAGGCACCATATGCAACTGCACTTCTAATTACAGTGGTGTATAGCCATTGGGTAATGTGGGGTTTCAATCCCCATTTTTTACCCAAAAGCCTCCTGCATTGTATTAGGCCTATGCAGGATGAGGTTAACTTGCTGTCAAGGTGTTTGCTCCAATTTAGTTTGTTATCTAAAGTCACTCCCAGATATTTGACTTCGTTAGTTAAAGTAAGAGTGGATCCAAACAGTAATGGCAGTTTTAAATTTTCTACCTTACGTTTGTTTGTAAATAGAACTAGGTCCGTTTTTTGCGGATTTACACTAAGTTCCTGTTCGTTACACCATTTCTCTGTTAGTTTTAGGCAACTGTCCATCATCTGACAGAGAATGTTTTCGTTGCTTCCACTTATTAGTACAGCCAGGTCATCGGCATATCCTACCGTTAGTACCCCGGCCTGACTATTGAGGATTACTAAAAGGCTATTTATGACAAGGTTCCACATGGTTGGCGACAGTACTTCTCCTTGCGGACATCCCTTAACAACAATCGCCCTTCTGTTAGAGTCTAGTGCTATGTGTATTACTCTTTTACTCAGCATGGCTAGGATCCATCCTCTTAAAGGATTAGGTAAATACATACATATCTTCACGCCACCTCCCTTACGGGGTAGGCAGAGAGAACCGAGTGCCATACATCACGATCCTTGCAGGCTTGTCTCGCTTCCTCCACATTCATCACTCTCTTCATACACACACGCCGGTTGCGAAAACTCTTGACACCACCTTCGGATAGTACTCTCTGATCGTGGTATGTCAGTCTTGGTCTTGCCCGGTACCTACATCCTTTCACATTTGCATTGTATATCTGTTTTGTTAACCTTTCATCTACCAATCTTTCTACATGTCCGAACCAACGGAGCATGCCCTTTCTCATCTTTACACCGACACTTTCTTTCAAACCTAACCTCTCTCTCACTTCGACATTACGAACCCGGTCCGCGAGTATCATATAAATAATGTTCATAAAGTAATAAATAGAAAATAAAATCTTACTATATATTTAATCTAGGAGATTCTGAGAATCTAATCAGAAAAACAAAGATAACACTAATTTGAAAAGCAGAACTAGATTCTCCAGAAGCATATTATATGGCCAAACATATCCAGGCCCAAAATGTTATTGAAAGGTTCATTAGTGTTTTAAAAGCTAGACATAGGTCATCTACTCAGCCCTTGAATGCTGTATTATCAACCACATGTAGCTGGTTGAATGGCTTATGCACATACCCTTCATAAAAATTGTAATGCAGCCAGTTCATCTGTCTCTGAACTCAGCGACTGAGATGCAACGGGAAACTTAAGTCATTTCCTTTAATTTTGGATTTGGATCCAACAATGAAGTACAAGTTGGAATTGCTCATAAGTAGGACTTTGTTACATGCTTGTGGCAGTTGCGTCAGGGAGTCTAGAAAGAATATTATGAAGTTTTTGTTTACATAAAATTATACTGTTTTGTCATTATATTCTCAGTTTGTTATTTTTAATAAATATTTTATTTAGTATAAAATTAAATGTTTTTTTAATATTTTTATAAGTAGTAGGGATTCGTTGGTTCCCGACCACCCGGGTCGTTGGGTCTGGATCCCTGTTTCTGTCCCACCTGTGTTTCTGACCCACTTGGTGGTCGGTCAAAACTAAAAAAAAAAAAAAAAAAAAAAAAAAAAAAATTTGGTGTCAAAATGGGGGTTTCCGGGTACGCCCGATCGATTGCAAGCATCCGTTTTTTGATATCTCGCACGGTTGCAAAGTTAGCATTCCTGGCTCTCCTTCGTTATCTAATCACCTCATTATCATTAAGCTCGAACGCCCGTCACACAATCGCACTATTAAAAGCTCATTAGGACGTCTCGCATTGCGTATCACTTGCAACTAATGAATATGGAATAAAATAAATATCATCAAGCTGATTCCCGTGTCGAGAAGGCAGAGCGAGCGTCTTAACGTTCCACTGCGATTCACCTGTTCAGCGGACAAAAGCACGATTATGGCGATCATTCTATTATCATTTTAGCAGCCTGTAAGACTTTTACTTTTTTTTTTCATAGTAATTTATATCATTAACATCGTGAGTACTGACTAGTTGGTGAGTTCTGCAACGTCTCGACCGGGTTGAGTACCACCACCTTGACCCATCTTATTACATACATCATCAGTGCTAGTCGCTGTGGTGGTGCTATTATTACTGGGTCTGTGTGCTTATTAAATATATTCCAGTACTTGTATGCATGTAAAAAAGTATCTTCACGGCCATATCCCCGAAGAGGTAGACAGAGGTACAACTAATGCTCCCACGATTAGCCAAAGATACTAAGTTCCACAACGTGATAGGTGACAATCCCGACCCAGGAATCGAACCTAGGACCTCATGTGGCAAGCATCGTCACCGCACCATTATGCCGCAGAGGTGATTTGTTTGAATGTATTTATTTAGTGTTGTTGACAAACACCCATATTGCATGATGTCTGGGCTAGCAGGATCGGTCACTTCCGGTATCAAAAGCTTCACATGCTCTTAAGGTATGTGGGTGTTTCGCAATACACAAGTATGAACTTCACTAACGATTCATTGGAATGTTGTATCATAATTGCTAATGCGAATGTGATGAGCAACAAGATTTGTAACAGAACGTGTTCGCTAATGTTAATTGCTTAAAACTTCCTATATAAACCTTGGATGAAAGCACATCTACAATATATCAAATAATTATTTTAACAGAGATAGTGCTACATTATTGTAACGTGTGTGTGTGTGTTATTGTGTTCACGTGCTACTTCGATAATATGGATGTAAGTATCTCATTTATTGCTCTTATAATATCTTATATATTAAATATGTGTAATGAATGTAGATATAATATTTTTGTCGTTTCATATTTTTACAATATTATTCATGTATTTCACCGGAGAGGAAAGTATACTTGTATGATGAACGTACACATATTTTTTCAGATTTGGTTAGAAAATAATATTTATACCTACATGCACACACAGAAATGATGTATGTGTTAAATCTATACATATGTGTACTACATGTATACTGAACAGAAATTTTATTCAGTCGTTAAGGCGTGTAAGAACTTGTAACAAATATACACGCACAAACTTTAGATTTATAACATAGTATTAGGATTTTACGTTAGCTATGTCGTAGTGTCTAATATTTGGTATTATGTCCTTTACAGAATTCCTCGAGCATCCTTGAAGAGAACACTTTAAAACATTATTATTATCCACTGTCTGACGACGACGAGTCAGATTTACAATTGACACAGCCATTGAAAATAAAAAGAACACGTAGCAGCAGCAGTTTGGACGACCTATTTGAAAAGCCAGCCAAAAAGAAGAAAAAAATGTCGTCCTGCGTTGGAAGGGCGTCTCGAGATGGTGGAATGGCATACATATCAACCAATACCGACGATGGGGCGCAAGCCACACACTTTGTAAAAATAGAAGTTTACGATCTAAAAAAACTGGCGAGGATACCCCCAACTGATCATTGGAAACATGCAACCACTCGGATTAAATATTATGCGGCAAGTCATAGGCTCAACAAAATCAATGAAGTGATCTATGATATATCTAAGGAAATAGCCGATGCACCTGACGTAAAAAAATATCACTTCGACAAAAATACTTGATATTGTTCTTTCAATGACTGATTTTTTAAGTATGCTATTGTATAAAGTTTCAATGTAATTAGAGATAATAATGTGATTAATACTTGAATACTTAAATAAAGATTTTATTTTTGTTATCCCATTTGTTTTTTTTTGTATTCCTATGACATACAGGGTAAAATAATACAACGAAATTTCTTTATCAATTATATTTTATTACAGAAAAAGTATTTAAACAAATTATTTACAATTTTATCATTAATAACAGTATTAGTAGTAAACATATTAGTGAAGTTAAACATACATACTCCATAATATCTGAAATATATAAAAACTAGACAGTAAATTCCACACATAGAACTAAAACAATTTTGAATTACTTTATTATTATAATTCCACTTCTTACAATTTGTTACCAAAAATGACTCATGATAACCAGTTGGCTTTCTCCCGAAAGAATCAAAATATTCCCCAACACCATGTTTATCAATGCATATTGCTACCCAATGAGAACCAGGCTTTGTATCAGGATCTAAATTTGATATAGAATAAAAGGGTAAGCTAACATGTACTGGTATACGATTAGCTGCAAAAACATTAAGCTTTAAGCTACCATTAACCATATCCAGAAACTTTTGGATTTCTATAGAATCCATCATAGGATTTAATTTTTAAAAGCGTCTATTTTTAAAGATATGCTGAATGAAATTGACAGTAAATACACTAGCAATATAATATATAAGTACTATTTCATAAATTAATTAAAATTAAGATTAGCTATTATAATCTATAATAACCTCTCTATTTTTGTTTATTTCTATAACATTATCAAATTCTGCATATACTATACAATTTACTGTTGATGACAAAGTGCCTTCAAACCGTACTTCTATTCTAACACTTCCACGTTTTACTAAATTCCAATGAGTTGTAGAGTTTGCACTTAAGTCTGGAGTCATATCAAAAGCCATTAGACAGTACCCGTTTGCAAAAGCTTCTTTAGATATCGAATTACCTTCATTTAAAAAGTGTATACCGGTCCCAGAGAATAATGTATGATAAACGCTGGTAAAAGCATTGTCGGAAAAATTGGGAGTTAATGTTTTCGGTGGTATTTGCTGTCCATCTACATATACACTAAGCAGATTGAGGTTGTTGTGTTTAAAATCGAAGGGATTCGTTTCGAAACTGCCATTAAATGCTTTATTGCTAACGAATCCTATAATACACCTTTTAGGCATTTGCCCAAGAAATACATTATCAAGAACTTTCCCTTGAACACCAGATGGAATAGTTAATACTTTTACTTCAGCTCTAGCAACTGGGTACTTAGCTGTGGTTGTTGCTAGTACTTTTTCGTGTGCAAGTAATATTGATGGATTGATTCTTGCTTTACGGATTATGAGCGAAGCATTTATTATATTAACTTTGAATTTATTTTCTACTGTGGACGATATGAGATTAAAAGAATCTTTCGAACGAACTAATTTTAACCGCATTTCAATACCATTAACTAAAAATTTCCCTTGATTAAATATATCACCATGTAAATGACCTATCATTTCAATAGTTGAACTCTGCTTTGATAGTTGCTGTCGCTTAGCAAATCCTTCGTTAGTTGCGTCACACGAAGTAAACTTTCCTGGAGTATCTTCATACCATAAACCACAGGTAAGATGGGAAGCTTTCGCTGCTGGACCATAATTTAATAAAGTTTCTATATACGCACGATATGCATATGTGTTATTTGGTGGAGAAACAAGTTTCTGATTTAAATAAATATCCAACTGACTAAAAAGCGAGTGTAGCCAATTATTTACAGGTGCAACATTGGCATCGACAGCTAATCTTGATGAATCAATATTTTCTATTCGTGCACTGATACTAATCATTGTGTGTGATAAGTCAATATATTCATCACCAGCACCAGGTATTAAAAACTCGATAGGGCCATCATCAGTTAGCGATGATATCGGACGATATTGCATCCATTGACCACTCTCTATACTTTGATATTGATTGAACCAGACGCATTGGAGCGACTAAAGAAAAGAGAAAATATTTCTGATGATTCTTTGTCAAGATTAGACAAGGAAATGCAAAAAATATTAAAAAGTAAAATTGATGATCGTGAAAAATGGTCATTATACCTCCAAGAATTACAGAAATACTTACACTTAATACAAGAAGATAAAAAACCTTTAAAGTTACCTATCACAATTGAAGAAGTTAAAGACAACACAAGCGAGAAGCAGATGATTCCATTTGTAAAAGAGTTATCACCAGTTCAGGACGTACAGACACCGGAATCTCCGGATATATTACTAAAACACTACACGGCTGATTATTTGAAACGACTTATTCCTAAAACTTACAAAAAGAAAGGTAGCATTCTTTTAGATACTCTTTATAAAAATAACGATAAAATTTCCTGGAATGATGATGGTACTGTTGTGATCAACAAAGAACATTTACCTCAAAGCAATATAATAGATCTCATAAATATAACTCTCCGACCCTTAAAATATAAACCTGATGGGTGGGAAAAGTTTGCAAAAGCATTAAAAGATATTAAAGTACCACTAATATGTGTTGGTAATCCTGAAATAAATAAATTCATGAATGAA
Source organism: Apodemia mormo (assembly GCA_036924255.1). Lineage (NCBI taxonomy): Eukaryota > Metazoa > Arthropoda > Insecta > Lepidoptera > Riodinidae > Apodemia > Apodemia mormo. Next base: position 4,882,499 of record JAUPFN010000007.1, on the reverse strand, counting down.
TTGTATGTAGAAGATTTTCGTCTTAATACTCCTACAAAACTAAATACACCGAAATTATCTAAACCAGGAAGAAAAATAGATTGGGAAAGATGGACACCTTATTAGATATACATAGTACTTACTATGATATAGCAAATCCGGCGGGATATAGTAGTGTAAATGCATTAACTAGAGCAATGAAAGGTAAAATGAATCGAAAACAAGTTCAAGAATGGCTGCAAAAACAGGAAACTTATACTCTTCATAAACCTATAAAAAGAAAATTTCCAAGAAACAGATATATCTTATCAAACTTAAATGAACTCTGGCAAGTAGATTTAAGTGATATGAGAAAGTATAGTCAATATAATGATGGTTATAATTATATTTTGTGTGTTATTGATGTATTTAGTAAATATGCATTTGTTAGACCCTTAATTAAAAAGAATTCACAATCAATAAAAAATTGTTTTGAGAGCATATTTTGCGAGGCAAAGGCCACACCTAGTCACATACAATCGGATAAGGGAACCGAATTCGTATCAAAAGATGTAAGACAATATTTAATGAATAAGAATATTAATTATTACACAACGAATAACCCTGATATTAAGGCTAGTATAGTGGAAAGGTTTCAGAGAACTCTCAAAACGAAAATGTGGCGATACTTCACCCACAAAAATACATATAGATACATAGATATATTGCAAGAATTAGTCTATTCCTATAATTATAGTTTTCATTCGACTATAAAAATGCGCCCAGTTGATGTTAATTTTAATAATATAATGACTGTATGGCGTAATATCAACGAAGGACGATTACAGGGGAAAAAAATGGTACACAATAATCAGGATCCAAAATTAAGTATAGGCGACTACGTTAGAATTACTAAATATAAGCATATATTTAAAAAAGGCTATGAGACTAATTGGAGTGATGAAATTTTTATAGTGGCCTCGGTAAAACGTAAGCCTGTATTGATTTATACCATAAAAGATATTCTAAACGAGGGAATTGTAGGTACATTTTATGAGAATGAATTACAAAAAGTTTCTTATGACCCCACATCGTATTTTAAAATTGATAAAATAATAGGTTCACGTTATTCTGGAATCAGAAAAGAAGTGCTTGTGAAGTGGGTAGGTTATCCGAATAAATTTAATACTTGGGTTCCTATATCAAATTTAAAGAAAATATAATGGATAATAGTTTTTATTTAACGTTACTTAGTAACAGCTCCATGGGCTACTTTCCAGAAAACACAACAGCAAACTTCTTCACTAAACTACCTAAAACTATTAAGCTAGAAGGAGAATGGGTGGTCGGTCTAGTTGAATGTCACTATCCGTGTAGTATGTTAAATGTACAGGATCATGAAAATGTAGTATACATTTCTAAAAAAGTATATTTACCCGATTCAAAAACAGATTATGCTAACGTTGAATATAAATCCCATATACCAGCAACAAACTACGAAAATATTAGTAACTTCTTAAACGCATTCAATGCAAATCCTTTATTAAATGGGAAAGTAAAGTTTCAACACGATGAAATATCAAGACTTGTCGCCGTAACAAATATGACAAATAACATTACTCGAATAACAGCTAACCCCAAATTGTCACTTCAACTTGGGTTCGAACCCAATACAAATTTTGTTAGGCAGAATATTGGTAAGTATCCAATAAACTTACATTTAGGTCTACCGTCACAACTATTTATTTACTCCGATATAGTACATCCACAGATAATAGGAGATGTAATGTCATCTTTACTGAGAATAATTCCATTAGATCCTACGAAATATATTTATGGAGCCTACAAAATTAATGTATTTTCTCCTGCACACTATCTTCCTGTTTTACGTAGGGAATTTGATGTGATAGAAATTGATATAAGAACGAGCATTGGTGAAAGAGTACCATTTCAATTTGGAACCTCATGTATTAAGCTTCATTTCAAAAAAATAAGTTCTTAATATTACATTAAATATATAAAAATGGTATGTCCCTATCATCACTATTACTCTGCACAAGCAGGATCTGGTGTAGGTATAATTTATAAAGGAACACCATATCAACGTGGACATGGCATAGGGAGTTTTCTAGGGGGTTTATTTAGGTCAGTATTTCCAATTTTAAAAAGTGGCGCAAAGGTTCTTGGAAAAGAAGCATTAAACGCTGGAGTTGGTCTTCTAAGTGATTTGGTTGGAGCTCAACCTCTTGATGAATCGATAAAAACTCGATTCCGAACCGCTACTTCTAATTTAAAAAGAAAAGCTGATGAAAAACTCGACTCCATAATGGCAGGATCCGGTTATAAAAATAAAAGGCAAAGACTTAAGTCTATCACTCACAAGAAGACATCAAAACAAAGAAGAACTCTTAAAGGAGCTCTCAAAAATAAAAAAGATATTTTTGGAAATTAAAAATGGCGTTCCTACACAATAATTCTTGTGAATGTGTGAAATCAGAATTGGATATCTTTGCTTTACCGACAACACAAACAAGTATAGAGAGTGGTCAATGGATGCAATATCGTCCGATATCATCGCTAACTGATGATGGCCCTATCGAGTTTTTAATACCTGGTGCTGGTGATGAATATATTGACTTATCACACACAATGATTAGTATCAGTGCACGAATAGAAAATATTGATTCATCAAGATTAGCTGTCGATGCCAATGTTGCACCTGTAAATAATTGGCTACACTCGCTTTTTAGTCAGTTGGATATTTATTTAAATCAGAAACTTGTTTCTCCACCAAATAACACATATGCATATCGTGCGTATATAGAAACTTTATTAAATTATGGTCCAGCAGCGAAAGCTTCCCATCTTACCTGTGGTTTATGGTATGAAGATACTCCAGGAAAGTTTACTTCGTGTGACGCAACTAACGAAGGATTTGCTAAGCGACAGCAACTATCAAAGCAGAGTTCAACTATTGAAATGATAGGTCATTTACATGGTGATATATTTAATCAAGGGAAATTTTTAGTTAATGGTATTGAAATGCGGTTAAAATTAGTTCGTTCGAAAGATTCTTTTAATCTCATATCGTCCACAGTAGAAAATAAATTCAAAGTTAATATAATAAATGCTTCGCTCATAATCCGTAAAGCAAGAATCAATCCATCAATATTACTTGCACACGAAAAAGTACTAGCAACAACCACAGCTAAGTACCCAGTTGCTAGAGCTGAAGTAAAAGTATTAACTATTCCATCTGGTGTTCAAGGGAAAGTTCTTGATAATGTATTTCTTGGGCAAATGCCTAAAAGGTGTATTATAGGATTCGTTAGCAATAAAGCATTTAATGGCAGTTTCGAAACGAATCCCTTCGATTTTAAACACAACAACCTCAATCTGCTTAGTGTATATGTAGATGGACAGCAAATACCACCGAAAACATTAACTCCCAATTTTTCCGACAATGCTTTTACCAGCGTTTATCATACATTATTCTCTGGGACCGGTATACACTTTTTAAATGAAGGTAATTCGATATCTAAAGAAGCTTTTGCAAACGGGTACTGTCTAATGGCTTTTGATATGACTCCAGACTTAAGTGCAAACTCTACAACTCATTGGAATTTAGTAAAACGTGGAAGTGTTAGAATAGAAGTACGGTTTGAAGGCACTTTGTCATCAACAGTAAATTGTATAGTATATGCAGAATTTGATAATGTTATAGAAATAAACAAAAATAGAGAGGTTATTATAGATTATAATAGCTAATCTTAATTTTAATTAATTTATGAAATAGTACTTATATATTATATTGCTAGTGTATTTACTGTCAATTTCATTCAGCATATCTTTAAAAATAGACGCTTTTAAAAATTAAATCCTATGATGGATTCTATAGAAATCCAAAAGTTTCTGGATATGGTTAATGGTAGCTTAAAGCTTAATGTTTTTGCAGCTAATCGTATACCAGTACATGTTAGCTTACCCTTTTATTCTATATCAAATTTAGATCCTGATACAAAGCCTGGTTCTCATTGGGTAGCAATATGCATTGATAAACATGGTGTTGGGGAATATTTTGATTCTTTCGGGAGAAAGCCAACTGGTTATCATGAGTCATTTTTGGTAACAAATTGTAAGAAGTGGAATTATAATAATAAAGTAATTCAAAATTGTTTTAGTTCTATGTGTGGAATTTACTGTCTAGTTTTTATATATTTCAGATATTATGGAGTATGTATGTTTAACTTCACTAATATGTTTACTACTAATACTGTTATTAATGATAAAATTGTAAATAATTTGTTTAAATACTTTTTCTGTAATAAAATATAATTGATAAAGAAATTTCGTTGTATTATTTTACCCTGTATGTCATAGGAATACAAAAAAAAACAAATGGGATAACAAAAATAAAATCTTTATTTAAGTATTCAAGTATTAATCACATTATTATCTCTAATTACATTGAAACTTTATACAATAGCATACTTAAAAAATCAGTCATTGAAAGAACAATATCAAGTATTTTTGTCGAAGTGATATTTTTTTACGTCAGGTGCATCGGCTATTTCCTTAGATATATCATAGATCACTTCATTGATTTTGTTGAGCCTATGACTTGCCGCATAATATTTAATCCGAGTGGTTGCATGTTTCCAATGATCAGTTGGGGGTATCCTCGCCAGTTTTTTTAGATCGTAAACTTCTATTTTTACAAAGTGTGTGGCTTGCGCCCCATCGTCGGTATTGGTTGATATGTATGCCATTCCACCATCTCGAGACGCCCTTCCAACGCAGGACGACATTTTTTTCTTCTTTTTGGCTGGCTTTTCAAATAGGTCGTCCAAACTGCTGCTGCTACGTGTTCTTTTTATTTTCAATGGCTGTGTCAATTGTAAATCTGACTCGTCGTCGTCAGACAGTGGATAATAATAATGTTTTAAAGTGTTCTCTTCAAGGATGCTCGAGGAATTCTGTAAAGGACATAATACCAAATATTAGACACTACGACATAGCTAACGTAAAATCCTAATACTATGTTATAAATCTAAAGTTTGTGCGTGTATATTTGTTACAAGTTCTTACACGCCTTAACGACTGAATAAAATTTCTGTTCAGTATACATGTAGTACACATATGTATAGATTTAACACATACATCATTTCTGTGTGTGCATGTAGGTATAAATATTATTTTCTAACCAAATCTGAAAAAATATGTGTACGTTCATCATACAAGTATACTTTCCTCTCCGGTGAAATACATGAATAATATTGTAAAAATATGAAACGACAAAAATATTATATCTACATTCATTACACATATTTAATATATAAGATATTATAAGAGCAATAAATGAGATACTTACATCCATATTATCGAAGTAGCACGTGAACACAATAACACACACACACACGTTACAATAATGTAGCACTATCTCTGTTAAAATAATTATTTGATATATTGTAGATGTGCTTTCATCCAAGGTTTATATAGGAAGTTTTAAGCAATTAACATTAGCGAACACGTTCTGTTACAAATCTTGTTGCTCATCACATTCGCATTAGCAATTATGATACAACATTCCAATGAATCGTTAGTGAAGTTCATACTTGTGTATTGCGAAACACCCACATACCTTAAGAGCATGTGAAGCTTTTGATACCGGAAGTGACCGATCCTGCTAGCCCAGACATCATGCAATATGGGTGTTTGTCAACAACACTAAATAAATACATTCAAACAAATCACCTCTGCGGCATAATGGTGCGGTGACGATGCTTGCCACATGAGGTCCTAGGTTCGATTCCTGGGTCGGGATTGTCACCTATCACGTTGTGGAACTTAGTATCTTTGGCTAATCGTGGGAGCATTAGTTGTACCTCTGTCTACCTCTTCGGGGATATGGCCGTGAAGATACTTTTTTACATGCATACAAGTACTGGAATATATTTAATAAGCACACAGACCCAGTAATAATAGCACCACCACAGCGACTAGCACTGATGATGTATGTAATAAGATGGGTCAAGGTGGTGGTACTCAACCCGGTCGAGACGTTGCAGAACTCACCAACTAGTCAGTACTCACGATGTTAATGATATAAATTACTATGAAAAAAAAAAGTAAAAGTCTTACAGGCTGCTAAAATGATAATAGAATGATCGCCATAATCGTGCTTTTGTCCGCTGAACAGGTGAATCGCAGTGGAACGTTAAGACGCTCGCTCTGCCTTCTCGACACGGGAATCAGCTTGATGATATTTATTTTATTCCATATTCATTAGTTGCAAGTGATACGCAATGCGAGACGTCCTAATGAGCTTTTAATAGTGCGATTGTGTGACGGGCGTTCGAGCTTAATGATAATGAGGTGATTAGATAACGAAGGAGAGCCAGGAATGCTAACTTTGCAACCGTGCGAGATATCAAAAAACGGATGCTTGCAATCGATCGGGCGTACCCGGAAACCCCCATTTTGACACCAAATTTTTTTTTTTTTTTTTTTTTTTTTTTTTTAGTTTTGACCGACCACCAAGTGGGTCAGAAACACAGGTGGGACAGAAACAGGGATCCAGACCCAACGACCCGGGTGGTCGGGAACCAACGAATCCCTACTACTTTTATATGTTATAACCTTTTCCCCGTGTTGACCTGGAGCTCCTTTAAAGAATAGACAAACTACTGTTCTGCAAGGCAGGTCATAAAAGGCGACTAATTGGCTATATGTGTCACTACCATTGTGGTAAGTAGGTAGTATAGTACTGCAAAGTCTTGCCCGGGTATTTGTTACCACTGCCTTACCTATTCCTGCCACAACAGCATAAATGCTTGTCATTGTCATGTTCCAGTTTGGAGGGTTAGATAGCCAGTAGACTTATGCATGTGGAATTGCCATCCCACCACAAGAATAGCAATCTATAGGTGATGGTTTCTCTTTCTATTAGGAGCATGGCATGGTAGCATTGCCATCTGATTGTTTGCTATCTAAATCTATACATGTAATAAAATCGTAGGAAAGTCAAAACTGTACATTAAATATTGTTTTAAAAGAATACAAGGGGTGTGATCTACAATTGATATCGAAGCCAAAAATATAGTTTTTAGAATTTTTGTCTGTTTGTCTGTATGTATTACTAACAGGTTGGGTCAACATATAGGCTACATATTATCACCTATGGTGGAGGAGCAGCGCGGAGTAAACAAAGTCTGCGCGGACGAAGTCGCTGGCAACAGCTAGTGATATATATAAAAAACCTCGGTGAATATGGTATATCTGTTTCACCAAATAGTAGAAGCTGCTTACTTGTAACCGTAACCAATAGGCAATTGGGATGCTACAGAAGCTATAATACTATTTGGGTATTTTGATAATTCTCGATATTCAAAAGTACATTAAAGGGTATCATATTTGACAACCTAACACTGGGTAAAAGGGGTTGACCAAGTTCCCCTTAGTGCCCTAATATCAACCTGATTTACAGTGCACCCTGGCATTAATTGGTATGTATATCAAAACATTGTGGTAAGGCTTCCTCCATGCGACCCTATTGCGTATAAAGCTTTGTTTATCCTGTCTATAATGTCAGTGTTTGGCATAGACATATTATTAGCTTGGAAGGTAAGGTTTCTGGTAATCTTAACACATGAAGCCTAACATCTATCATCCTATGGTTATGCAGTAATGTCATCAGGATAGCTATCTGCTTCAAAAATAAGACAGACTTTATATTTTTTGTTGACTTCTTGTATAAATTAACATTTATATGATAAATTTATTTTTCAACCTAACCTAACCTTGCCTGATTTTTCAACCTAGATAAATCATTGAAGTAAAATTGGTTTGTAATTAATAAAAGCCAAACTACAAAATCCATTTTTAATAATTTTATGGATAGAAAGCAACACTATCAACCAATGATGTGTGGTAATATTTATACACATCATTCTATCAACACATTGGCTACTTGACTGAGCAAAAGAAGTAAAAGTTTTTATGATAAGTCGTGGTTAAAGCTGTATAACAAAAAAAATTAGAAATAGCACAATGCATGTAAAAAAGCAGTGGATTTTGTAAGTTTGTTTATATGCGGAGGATAATGACCAAAACTTAGACTTTGAAAGAATTTTTCTAACAAGTGCTTGTTAGAAAAATTCTTTCATTACATAAGTCAAATTATTTCAAATGGACATATTATGTAGGCAGGTTTAGCCCATACAAAATCAAGATGAGTTGCTTGTGACAATTGTTAAGCTTATTTCAGTAACCCCTATTATTTTCCCACAAAAGATTTGACATTGTATAAACATGCACAATATTGTTAGCAAATATCTTACTTCACTGGGTTCAGTTGCCAGATTAATAGGCTTCTCAACTAGAATATGTGTTGGAGGTATGTACTTCTGGGATTTGGAATATATTCTTGAAATTCCTAAAAAAATATAGTAGGTACTAGGTAGTCAATATATTTAAGAGATTGAGAATTTGATATGACTACCTACACCCTGGCTGCTATTAAGGATTTCTTGATATTTTATACCGGAACACTTTATTTTTGAACTACTCAGTTCTTGTACTCTAGTTCTTCACTATGGACACTAATAATAAATCAATAAGGCAGAAAATACACATATACTGTTTTAACAAAATAAATGTATACTAAAATTGTGCATTTTTTATACTTATATGTGATATGAATAGGTCAGTTTGGACACCAATCAAATCTACTACAGCAAATTGATTTTTTTTAGTTCTATGTCAATATAAGATCCAACTCCTGTACTTTAAAGAGTATGTAATGCTGTCCTTTATCTACTGTTATTTATCAGGTGATTGGACTTCAAGTATCCTATTCTAAAAGCAAAATAGGAATTGCAGTTACTAACACTCATGCTATAAAAAATAGGAAATGTCAGACTATATAATTTAATTAAAGGATGTATGACAAGTTTAAAACAAAGAAAAAAAACTACATGAGATGACCTCCAAACATAGCTTGTTATGATGCCCTGGCTTCATATTGTAGTGAGCAAAGCTTTATGCATCTGGACTTTGAACACTGTAGTTACAGCGTCCACTGCTATTAACATTTATCGGAGTAAGACTTATGGTAAATATACACATAATGTGTAACATCCCAGCTCCAAGAATAGCAATATAATGGAATCAGCAGTAATTTGTGTAGTTTACCTTTATGGGCCAGGGTATTCTAATATTGTCACAAAAATCATTTGCTTATTTGGTATATGTTGCTACAAAACACTAAATTTATAACAACTTTACACTGAGATCATTATTATATTATTACTTAAATATAAATTTTCACCTGGAATCCGTTATAGAATACAGAATAGAACATCTTATACATAAAAAAATGACACATTTGCCACATTTGCCTGAAATAATCTCAAGCTTAAATCAATTTGCTTTAACCGCAATATCAGTATGGATGTTTTGAAATTCCTTGGGATGAAGAAGTTGATTACATCCAACCAACAAGACGTGGAGGAAAAAAGAAAAAGAAATGAATTTGTTCAACAGAATGTTATAATCTTGTTACTTTACTTAAAACGTAGTGATTATAATATCTTCTTTGCTTTATTTATAAACAATAACTTCCGACATAAATATATTAAAGATGCCACATTTACATTACATATATTTACATTTCATTACAAAACAATTTCTTTAAGACGACCGGGTCCGATCGTCAGATATCACTTTATTAGCCTATTTATAAAGTACTTTGTGCACTTTATGTAAAGAAACTATTAAGCACAGTGTGCTTAGCACATTATTAATTACCTACTAAAAGCTTATAAAAAGAAATACTTGAGTATCTACGTATTGTTTTCGGTTTTGACCAAAGTTTTGAGTGGTGAAATTTAGATAAAAAAAGACAGGACATTTAATTTACGCGCCTAAAATGTCAAGATCACGTTCAGAATCAAGTAAATTTTTATACCTTTGAGGCTAGTTATTTATTAAGGTGAACTTACATTTTTATTACTTAGTATTTCAGTTACGTGAATATAACAAATAAATTATAGTTAAAAAAAATTAAATATCCAACAAAGTCATGTTTTCACCTTAATAAACAAAAAACCGATAAACTAAAAAAATATACGATTCAAATTTCTAAACTGATGTTATAAAACGCAATGATATTATAGCAGGCCATAGATAAGCATAACCGTTCACCTTGACGCAAAAAACGTTCACCTTTTAAGCCGTCGTAGTATGATTTCTAGCAGGCCAAAAGCAGGCCTGCTTTTAAACTGACTGGGAATTGAGCGTTTTTTTAAAAGTTGATGGTAACCCCCCAGAATGGAGTAGGTTGAAGGAGGCCTTTGCTAACTGGCAAACGGACCTTCAAAAAAAAATAATAAAGAAATACGAGTAAATAGAATTAATTTTTTATATAATAGTAACAGTATAGTTTAAGGAAAGTTATTGTATATTTTTTAGTCCGAATAAAAGGCTTTATTATTATTAATAATATTATTATTTAATATTTCAATCAGAAAATTAAAATATTACTTACATTTGTCCTTAATACTAAAGTAAGAATAAATAGTCAGAAGAATGCCCAAATAAAAAAAAACAGGCATAATCAAGGAGTCTATATCAACTAAAAATAATTTGCGTAATGTGAGTACAGTTAACTATTAAACGGGGGCCAGACTGTTTTAAACAAACCCTCTACATCAGTCTCCACTGGCTTAGAACAGTGTAAACACTCGTTTGCAATACAAATTTGTGTGACCTTTGTGGACGGACGCCCGTTGTAAACCGCGTGTGGATGCCGCCGTTGTAAACCCGTATTCTACAGTGGAAACGCTTGTTGTAAACCACAGAAAGGCAATTGTCTAGCGGCATTGTGTGCGCAGGTATGCATGAAAATTGCATTTACGCGAGAAAAAGAAGTTATCGCCGAATTCATTGAACTGTATAGAGAACTGTCCATTTTTAAGGATCTTTTTTCCGAAATATATAAGGGCGGTTAATAGTTTATAATTATCATAAAGTGTTTTTTTTTGTTTATATTATAAAAGAAATTTTATTCTTTCCCTAAGCAAACGCTTCACTTATATTTGACCGCACCGTTGGTCGAATGGTAAGTGACCCTGACTACGCAATCAATGGGGCTCGGGTTCAATTCTCGACAGGGGCAGGCATTTATGTGATAAACACACGTGTTTGTGTTTCTCGGGTTTGGGTGTTTATTAAATATATTACAGTATTTATATATTTCCATGTATTAATATCTATTTATTAATTTATTTATTATTTAGGAGGAATAACAGCACAAGAAAAATGTAACTAAAACTTAAACTGACATCAGAAGGCTAAACAAATTCCCCGCTAGTAGTGTCTAAAACCCATATCACAAGAAAGTAATTTGCTTACTTTGGGGTTCGATAAAAAAAAAACAAAGTATCTTCACGTCCGTATCCCCGAAAAGGTAGGCAGAGGTACAACAAGTGCACCCACGATTAGCCAAAGATACTTGGTCCCACAATATGTTAGGTGGCAAGCCTATCGCCAACCGGGCACTTTCCAATCCAGGTCAGCGTTGTTTTTATCAGAAAACTGAAAAATATATTTTTTGAAATTGCCCTTTCCAGGAATCGAAACCGGGACCTCATGTGGTAAACTCCGACACCGGACCACTAGACCGCAGAGGCGTGGAGGGGTTAGATCAATTCGTGTAAAATTGTTTAGAAATATTTATTACTAGCTGCAGCGTGTAGCCCGCTGCATCAAAAAACCATAAGCTTTTTTCCGATACCGAATCCCGCGGGATCACCCAATTTTTCCAGAATAAAAAGTATTTTAGATCATCGTCTACCTGTGTTCCAAATTTCATCCAAACCCGTTCAGTAGTTTTTGTGTGATTGGGTAACAAACTTCCATCCATCGAAATATCCATCCATCCAAACATCCAAACATTCGAATTTGAAATATTAATATAGATTATTACATTATTTTCTATTTTCGTTTTTATTACTTACGCAATGATACAAGTGCTAATTCTACGCCAACTTTTTGAAGTTAAGATAGGTAAGGAGCTATATTGCAATACGTGCCTCCAAACAAAGAGTCGAAAGGTCACCCGTATTGGAAGCTTGTTTCCAACAGTATGGCTCGCCTGTTAAACTTATTATGGCTCGCTTAAACTAAGTCGAAATATCTAATCTATGCGCGTGCCGATAGCACCCATATCCTCATCTGACATGTTGCAACTGGTAATGTTTAAATGATCTTAGAAGGTGGTGTACTCGAAGCAACTTATTGATATACTACGACGACGACATAATCTAAGAATTTTTATACGGGTGCTTTTCAGTTTATGTAGTTTTAATACATATTTATGCAATAGTAATAACTCAATTTTGATTTATTTCGAGTTGTGCTACTCTTTATCTGAGTGTGCGATATATCTTTTTTAAATAAATATGTAAATACCTTAACCGCCACATCTCTGATGAGGCAGACTCATGTGAACTACAGCATTCAATTAATTACCAACATTATGCCACGATATGGCCAACCTTTCGATAAATCGATGAATCGAGCACATTTCTAGTCATATTTGGAACAAGTAGCCTGAATTGGGATTTTACTCCCCAAACAGTGATACACTAATGAGAGGGTGCCTGGTCAAGTAAAAGATGGACAATAAGAAAAACGTCGTATGTTTTTAAATTGATTTATTTAAATTTCATGTTTTATGTTCAACTTTATTGCAATTTGGAGCAATTTTGAATCAAATCATTCTTAGGTTTAGGTTTGTTGATATAAGTTTTAATATAGAAATCTATAAAAAGCACTAATATCATCAGATTATTTGGTATCACGAGCAAGGGAACCCATCTGGGATACAGCATCAGCAAAATGTAGAACTATACAAAAGAATTGAACCTGAAAAAAAAGAAAACTTTTATCAATTGCACATAGAATAGTTCGTATGGCTAATTCTCAACGATTATTATAATTTTGCAAGCGTTTGTTGCAGTTTGGCCTGAGACGAATGACTATTGATCATTCTTTACCGTAGGTTTTAATCATATATCTGATTGTCACTGTTAGGAGATGTATATGTTATTGTATATAGTGTCAGGATCTATCACATTGTTTTTTTTTTAACTTTTATTTGCTTCTAAAGTTCGTAACGTCACAGCTGTCTTTTTATGGATATATATCATATAAGGAACTCAGTCCTATTAAGTAGTTTGTAAAAGTTGCATAAGTGCAGTAACGCCGCCACCTTACATATTCCTGTTACCAAAAAGTGTTTACTTTGCCATTGCGATCCAGTTTGCGATTCTTTAAAATAGTAAAACCTAAAGTAATACACAAAACAAGCAAAAGTAATACACAAAGCAAAAAGAGATAGTTCTACAGGTGCGTCAAATCAGTGCAATGTACGCATTACATTGTGTGGTGTGAAAATTAGAAAAATCATAAAAACACAAATTTTATATTTCCCACAAAAAAAAAGAAATTGCTATTATGACTAAAACGTAAAAATGGCACGTTTTCTTACTTTTTCGGTACACGCCTTTGTGTACCCAATATACAGAGTGCCGACAATTCAATCAGTTCAGTTTAATTGCGTACACGGCTTTTAATAGTCCAAATAAATAATTCCTAATCATTAAAAAAATTTTCAACTAAAAATAAAAGAAACATAATTTTCAAACGAAATAAATAATATAAAAATCGTATGAGCTTGAAATACCATTACAATATTAGGTCACTGATACTAATAGGTAGCAACTTATAACTATAGGTACTAACTTATAGGTAGCAACGTGAAGCTTGCGCAGATGAAGCCGCGATGCAATACGGAGCGATATTAGCTCACGTAAACAATTGATTTTTTGACAATAAAATCAAGTATTAACTTTTACTGGTGTCGATTGAAAAAATATGATATTCAAGTTACGCATAAAATTGATGTTTTGACGGCAAAATCGCCACCTACATTTAGTCAATCACTGTGCATCACACACATCTGCAAACTTGGCAAATGTTTGACTAGCACTTACAATCTAACAATTAAAACACACTCATAACAACAGTTAAATTTACAGTACGACTATAAGTGTTCCTTGATGTACAACATCTATCAGAGATAAAATTACCGTCAGTAAATACACAAAATAATATGAACACAGATTTGCAACCAGTATTGCACGTTAACTTCTGTTATGAAACGAATACATACTAGGAAACACGTGCGGCGTCACACGACTAACATTGTAACCAAAGGTAACAAAATAGGTTTTTTTCCTACAACTTAATTTAAATCGATTTTTCGAATTTTTTATGACTGGTACGAATATTTGAATGAATTAATTAAAGGTTCTATGGACCTAAGTGGTCGTAACAAAATAATTTATTATTATTTATTTTACAGAAAAAAATATCGTTTTTTTAACGATGGTCTTTTTAATTTGTATTCATGGTACACTTTCATACGCCTGTAGGAAAAGTTTGAAAACAAATATTTTACACATTCACTTTATATTATTAATAATTTCATTAATTTTACAACCAAGTCTTGACAGTGGCTTTGTAAATAATTCCTTTAAGATAATTACAGTATTAGATTTGGTTCTGTGAAGTGTATAAATTCGATTTAAACTGACTTGATTGATACCAAATTAAAAAAATACAATCCTTTTAATTTGAGATCATCAAATGCTAATGAGCTTCGAGGTCTAGGGCTAACCCTATTCGACAATAAGGTCTCGGGTTCGTTCCCCGCGTTGAGCTAATATGTTATTACGATTTTTTTCAAGGTACGCTTCGAAAATACGATTCCCAATACCTGACTTCTCACAGCCTTATGATGTGTAACACCGGAGGTGTTCGGATGAATCCATAAAAATGTTAGACCTTGTTATCGCAATAACAAAGGTATAATAATAAGCAAAAATAATGGTCATTGTATCAGGACGGTAAAATGTGGCAATAGACATCGCCATCTATCTTTGAACCGGTGAATCACGGTGAACCGAAAAGTTAAGTGTCATTCGGTTCACTTTGACTACCCTGCAAGGGAACCGATGATGATACTTCTTTTCACTTACTTTTAAATCACTTGATTATCTTTCGAAATAATTAAATTAAATCGGTTACTTTACGATTACGATACGACTCGGTCGATTTACTAACGAAGGTATCCCTAGTCCCTAGATTTGTTTTTATAATTCAAGGTTGTAACACAAGACTATTTAGATGTTATCATGTTCGTGTGGTACACTTACAAAAGAAATACTTTTAAATCAAATATTTTGTACATTTACTTTGTTTAGTGTTAAACTTATTCATAAATTCATTTATTAATATATTAGACTTTAGGGAGACGGTCGCAGGTTCAATCCCTGCGGGTCGATATTTTTCTTTGCTGTCTTTAAAGTTTTTCCAGTTTTCCTAAGCACGGGGTGAGTGGTATAACACAAAAATAATATTATTAATTTCACAACTAATTATTTGCAGTAGTATTGTGACTAATTATTTTAGGGTAATTACAGTATTTGTTTTGATTCTATCGGAAATTCGTCGCGAAGTCATATTTTGGTACACTAGCTACTGAACTGAAATAATAATAATAGATATACATAAAAGTTTATTGTATTTTCTATTTCTAAATTCGGGATTCATTTCAAGCAATCATTATCCAGAAGAAACAAGTGGTGATTGATGTAACTTCTATGTAAAATCTTAAAATTGTAAAAACTTTTAATTGGTGTAAACAGTATAATAATAGTACGGAAATATAAAAAGATAGTGCACGCAATAGTTAAATAAAATTTATTTGTGTTAGAAAGATGTGCAAATAAAAGGTAACTGTGCATTTAATTTTTCAGAAAATGTTTGAACGTAGGTAAATAACATCTTTCTTTAATTAGGTTCTTGTTGATATTTTGCATCAATGAGATTTTGTTGAACCAGAATTAATTTAAAAGATCAAACCGATGCCTAAACGATAGATGAGATTTGATTGTAGATGAATGAATCGACGAAACGTCAAAAAATAGTGATGGATATGACGGCGCATTCGAAATATCACCTGTCAGAATACATTATTATTACAAAGTATTATTTATTTACTTATTTATTTATTTACACGAAACAATACCGTAACATCGTGTTTAAAGGCAATCCTGCTGGTGTTAAAAATGTCAATCGATGAAATATTTTTTCTTGTAATTGGTTTGCAAACTATTAACAACTGAATTTTGTAAGTTATAAGTAAGTTGTGAATAGTGCAGTGTGCCTCGTTCTTAGTTTTGGAACAGAAAAACATAAAACTTTAGACGCTAGTTCAAGACAATCTTTGTAGCCGTGACATATTTCATGTTAAAAATCCATGTCTATTAGGTTTGTAGGTAAAGGGTGTGGAGATTGTAATGATGGCATGAGTCTTGATAATCCACAATATTGCATGAACTACGAAAATTTTAGTGCTTTACAAATTTAAATTGTATTTTCTCCAAGTTTTGAATGTAGGTAGTATATTGAGTATTCTAAATGGTACTCCAATATTCGAGTATGCTTCTCACATATGAAAAGTACAACATCTACAAACACACTACATCTGAAAATGGTTTACTAACTCTTAATACAAAGCCAAGGCTCCTGTAGGCTTTCGCTGCTACTTTGTCTACGTGTTTGGAAAATGTTAGTTTTGAATCAACTGAAACTCCAAGATCTACGATACAATTTACTTTGAGTTGCTTAAAATTATTTATTTCATAATTGTAAATGATTAGATATATTTTTGTAGTTAATTTAATATTAGAACATTTTTGTAAATTTATCCCAATGCGAATGTCAACATAATAACGGCTTATTCTATCTAAAGCTGCCTCTGAATTGTAACAGTCTTGACTGTTGTCTTGGGCTTGTCTTATATTCATACAGATTTTGGTATCATCAGCATACATAAGAAAACGTGCACGTTCAAAACATTTACCTACGTTGTATAAATAAGCATCACACATAAACGGTCCAAGTACCTCCCACAACAACAGCTAGTGAGCGATTGCGCAAATACGAGTCTATCCATCTCAAAACATCAACTTGCGACTATATATATATATATATATATATATATATATATATATATATATATATATATATATATATGTATGTACATATGTATATATATATATATATATATATATGTATATGTAATGTCTGTGTACAGTTTAAGATGAGTGCAGAAGATATGTGAGGGAGAGTCAGTGTACGAGACAAACCCAATGAAATTCTTTCTAACACTGATTTATTAATAAGGTTACAACAAAAATGATGATTAAATAAAAGTGCAACCGTAACAATGTGTGCGTGTTTAACTTATGACGTTGTTTCTATGTAACCTAAATAAATTACATGTCATTGACTTTAGATATGTGCGGTAACCCGTACATCCTGCGGGCCCAAAAAGGAGACAATAAATACAAGTTTAAAAAAAATTAAAAATGTAAAAAATGCTAAGTATGAAAGCAAAAAAAAACGTAAAGAATTTATACACACAAAGAACACAAAGGTTAAAAATAAAAATGTAAAACATGCATAATAATGAAAAATGTAAAATGTCTATTCACTGCACTTATAGCCCGAATGTCCAGTCGCACGTTACGTAGCTTGGTCGGGTTCTCACGGCTGCTGCAGCCTGGCCACGTTTTATGATTTCCACCATCCTCCTTTCATGAGAGCAAAGGGGTACTCGTCTCTGCCACACTTCTTGTCTCTGAGATATTGTATTTATATAGGTGCACCTTGCGACAGTGATTATGATCAGTATGGAGTTGCTATGGCATCATATCATGAACATCGTGCACACTTAGTAGTATGTATATGTTCTCGTTGCTTGACCATCTGTTTTCACGGGACGTCACTCACTTTCATGCTCTTATGATGCACAGGAACAGAAGAATTCAAAGATAAGCAGTAGAAGTGTGACATGTAGAATTGATGTATCTGATATTGTTAGTGTCCTGTTTTTGATATTAGAGTGGCTACAGTAGTTATTATGACGAAGTATAGAAAATGTGTCACTCTTTATTTATAAATAGTCAAGGTCAAGGTTGTGACCTATTTCTAGTGTGTTGTTCCTGGTCAGTGACTTAATTGTTATTGCAAATATGTGCATTATGCATTTCCCACAGCATGAGAATAGCCACTGATATCGCAATGTAACTTGATCTTCCGCTCGTGGCTCGGCGACTTCTTTATATATAATGTTATTAAAACTCAAGTTACAAACTGCTTGTGATAATTGTAATTTATTATTGTAAATCGGTTTATTTGCTCTGTAGAATAATACTTTGTTAGTACGTGGATGGATCCAAATTTGTAGATGATAAGTTTTATGTTTTATGAATACTGAGTAGGGGGTGAAAAGATACACACAGCATAATTGCCATCATAATAAGAAGTTTTTTGTAGGCTTCCCCGTCAAGCGTCTTGGTTGATATCCACTTGCTTGCGAGACAGCGAGGGTGATGTCATCCCTTGTCGATGACTGTACGGCACCTGGTTGTTTTTGTCTGTGCTCTTCTTCCACTAGTAAACTGAATAATTTTAAAATTGAATATTTAGAAATAAAACTTAATGTCCATACGTAACTTAATGTCTCTATAATGTTTAGCCTAAACGACTTTGTGTCACAGTTAAAATTAATAATCACTAATTGCACTTTCACTAATTTTTGGAACCGACAAACGCACAGATTTTTTACACTTGCCACCTTTTGTCACACATGACTGCGTACTGGTGTTCGGAGGAACCACCCCCGATGGTGATGATGATGACGGCTGCAGCTTTGTAGTCAGCTGCGAGAGTTCCACGTTAGTAGCCTCCACCGCCCGCAGAGTCACCGGGGCAGTGACAGCTGGGGACACTCTAGACTGTTGTTGGCTCGTCTTGCGAACACGACGGACAACGTAAATGCACCCAACTAAGAGCAGCAGTGTCAGCGTGACGTAGATCACAGTATAGTGGTGTACATCGTGTACACTGACGGGAGAGTAAACCACATCAGCTTCCTTTTTTATGTTTTCCAATTGTATCTTCATCTGCTCCCAGGTATGACTGTGGTTGTCCGGTATGAAACTTTCAGGTAGTGTTGAGTTTAAAATATGATTAAGGATTGAAAATTCTGATACTGTAGCTATATTAGGTTTAGTAGATAGTTTTGTAAGATAATTAGTATGTCCGTAAATTGTTACGGATTTACTCTTTAAAACACATCCCGGCGCTAAGTCCATGAGTCCGTTCCCGTCTAAGCTAATCATTTCTATTGTGTCCGAGCAATAAAGTCGCACTTGGCAATTCTCGCAACACGAGAATAACCACCTGTTATTAGCACGTAATTTGATCCACCGCTCTTCGCACTTAATAGTTTTAGTTGTACATAATGTCTTATTGTTTGTATGCAGGCTACAGAAGGAAAGATTAATTTGTTGCTCATAAATTGGTTTATCGAAGGCACACAAAACTTTTTCTGAGGATAAATGCATACAAAAATGAGTATCTTCTTCTGTTAGTAAAATAAATATTTCCTTTCGTAAATTAAAAGCAATGTAAGGTGTAAATGTTTCAATAATAATATTACTATTCAAAGGTATGCTGTATATTTTGTCTAGTTCGAATGATTCCTTAGCAATTAAAGGTATTTTTATTTCTATAACTAGGAATGATTTTCCGACTTTTGAGTTTACTTTCATGACCTTGTATAGTTCCTGTAAGTTTTCTTCAGTAATAGGCAAAGTTAGGTCTCCTCTTAATTGACTCGAAATAATGTGCATTTGTTCTTGTAGCTGTTCTGAAGGTATTAAATGTGCGTCCAAGTGTCCTTGAGATAAATCAGTTACTGTATTGACTAAATTATCTTGTATACGCCTCAGATTCGATATTAAAATCTGTGCCGACAGAATTGATGATATAGTATTAAATTGATGTTCATTGTCCGACTGTACTTGATTTAAAATGTTTGTAAAGTTTTATAAATGTGACTGTACCATGCTAAACTGCTTATACATTATATCTTCATTTCTGCGTAAAATGTTCGACTGTGCCTCAATAATGCTCGTTTGATTTTTCAGGAGGTTTCGTAAGTGATTAGAGTCGTATGAAATTTTCTCTATGTCCTTTTCGTATTGATTCAGGAACCTGTCATCGAGAACTCCGAATAATGCGTTAGCTACATAACCCACACCATTAATTATGCCTCTCTTCGGTCGTTTGTTTGTATTATATTGCAGCAATACATTATAATGTTGAAGTTCCGATAGCTCATGTTGTAGTTGGTCTGCTATACTTATATATTGCGGTGAAAGTTGCGATGTATCCTTCTGTATACGCTTTACGTACTTCTGTAAATATGATAAACTCGTCCAATAGGTTGACATATTATAATAAACAACTAATTTCCACTCATCTCTGATTAAGTTAATATCGAACTGTTTGTCGAAATATAGGCTTTGGTTCGAGTTGAAATTAGACATATTGTAGGTACCCTGTGTGGGTGTTATTGTAAATAAAATCATAAGTATTAAAGTGAATATAAAATTACATAATTTATTCCTCCGAGGTCGACGTCGAGATTGCGGCAGCTGGTTTGTTTGGCTTTCTGGCTGTACTCTGCTCGTTGTTCCAGAAGTCACGGCATGTCGATCATAATCACTAGAGCCGCTGTTCACCTGTACGGTATCGCTCTCCTTGACTGGAAGCCGTGAAAGTTTTAAAATTGGCCTTTTAATTATACCATTCATGGTTTTAATCGATACCACTCTCACGTACCCATCCTTGCCTGGATGTACCTGGACTATCCTACCTAAAGCCCATTTCCCAGGAGGTAAATTGTCTTCCTTGACCAGAACTATGTTGTCCACTTCAAAGTTCCTCGATGGGCTCTGCCATTTGGATCGCATTTGGAGCTGTTGAAGGTACTCTGAAGACCATCTCTTCCAGAAGTTCCTGTTCATTGTTTGTACCATGTGCCATCTGGTGTTAAGATTAAAATGTTCTGGTTCAGCTTGCGGTCGAGACAGCAAAGGTCCCCCTACAAGGAAATGTCCTGGAGTCAGGTAATCCTCATCAGGACTCTCTGTCAATGCGACCAAAGGTCGTGAGTTGAGACAGGCCTCTATTTGCTGTAACAGTGTGTTGAACTCTTCATAGGTAAGTCGCTGCTCGCCAATTACTCGTCGAAGATGATATTTGAGAGATTTGACGGCGGCCTCCCACAAACCTCCTGCAGATGGAAATGACGGTGCGTTGAAATTCCATTTGATATAAAAGCTGTTTATGTTCGCGAAGAAATTCCTGTCGATTGTTGCCAAAATCTCTTTGTACTCTTTAGTCAGCAATCTGTCAGCACCTTTAAAATTTGTCCCATTGTCACTGTACATATGACTTGGAGTGGCCCGCCGGGCACAAAACCGGCGAAAGGCTGCAAGAAATCCAGGGGTGCTAATCCTCCTTGTAGCACAATCTGCTGCATTTAAGTTTGTGCTCACATGATGCCAACGTGAAGGCTTAACGATTTTATGTTTACGCCACGATAAAATTAAACTATGTAAATCGCTTTGTAAATTTGGGCCTTGAAGCATCAAGTCGTTCAAACTGTACCCCGTAGAAGTTTTTGCTGAAGCGTTAAATACGGTTCTCAGTTTAGTTGTTGTCGAGTCAGCTTTTAATACTCCATGATGCGGGAGATAATACGACGGCTCTACCTTTTTTGTTACAGGTGTCATATGTCCTAAACTTAGATATTCCCTCATAAACTGTATATAACTTTCAGAGAATTCTGTATTTTTTGTCATTTTACGTTCTAAATTATATAGTTGTGCCATCGCTTTCTGTCTAGAAGTTCCTAGATATTTCTCAAAATCCTGTTTCATCGGAATCGCAACTTCGTATTTACCGTTTTCCAACCGTCTCGTTGTAGACTGGTACAGCTGTTCGCAGTACTCTTCTTCCTCCGAGCGGGCAGTCGAGGAGCTCTGAACCTCCTCGAGTTCCCAGTATTGCGAAATATCGGCGAGATTGTTCAGCACGACACAGCAATTAAATGTTCTAACGTGCCCTGACAAGATCCAACCTACCCTAGTCTGTTGTGCCATGGGCGCCTTGTTAGAGCACCTGATAAGGCCATCCATCAAGATGTCGGAATACACACTCGCATCCAGGAGTATGTCAATGGTTCTCGAGACGTTGAAGTCAGGATCCGCAAGTCTAATGTTTTGCAGGTGTGACCAGGGTTGTTTGTTAAATGTTCCGTTAGGCAAATTGTTAATGACTTTATTTATAACGATAGCCTGTGTTGAAAATGTATAGTCATCGTAAATCGACATACAATTCAACGTAACGACTCCTTTTCCTTGTTTAGAGCCATATCCTATTCCAGAAATAGAAGCGGGATGATGTTGTCTAGGAAGCCCTAGAAGCTGAGCGGCGCGTTCCGAAATTAAAGAAATTTGAGAGCCTTGGTCTAAAAGTGCTCTTAAAACTGTGTAAGTACCATCATAGGCCTGTATTTTTAGAAGTAATGTAGTTAATAAAATCTCCTCATTATTCGCAGCTACGTAGTTAACATTATGGTTTTTATTAGCGGGTGTAAAATTATTATTTGCTAAGTTGGATATAGTCATGTAACTTGACGACGGAGCTGTTGTGACGACGGGCTGTGATTGCGTAATCGATGACGTCGAGTATGTCGTATGAGGTAAGGATTCGTGTACTTTGAAAACAGCGTAATATCCGTCGTGAAGAATGGTATTGTGATCACCATGACAACGTTTACAACGTTTTGCAGAAGTACATCCATTTGCATCGTGTATGTAAAGACAATTTTGACAAACATTTAATTTTAATACTGTTCTCATTTTTTCCTCGGCCGGCAACTTAGCAAACTTCTTACATTGAAATAAAATATGTTTTTGCTGACATAGCGGACAGTTCCACGTGCGAGTAACTGTCGCCTGATAATGCGGTTTTGCAATATATTTGCCTTTAGAATATTTGGTATTGTATTGCGTATTAATTAAATGCGACGAAGAGGGCTTTGGTGTGAAAGTTTGAGCTTTTCTTTTTTGTATGGGCTCTAAAGCTGTAAACTTATTTTCGAGAAAATTCATGAGCTCATCCAGGGTGGGTATCTCCCGTGGATTTTTACGATTTTCCTGGTAGTCACTGTACGTGTCAGGGTCCAATTTTTTTGCAATCAGGTGTACGATTAGCGGGTCCCAAGAGGATGTGTTTATGCCGAGATTTTGTATGGCATTAATAGACTCCATAGACGTATCATAGAGACGCCTTATTTCGTAAGCTGATTGTTTATAAGAAACTGGCTGATTTAAAAATATTTCTATTTGTTTTGTAAATAACAACTGCCGATTGTTATACCGATGAGTAAGAAGCTCCCATGCGGTATCATAGTTTTCAGCGGAAATATGTAGATGTTGTATCAGACGCTCGGCTTCTCCTCTTAGTTTACCCTTTAAGTGTTGCATTTTTTGACCTTTTGTGAGCAAATTATTGTTATGGATGCTTTCGGAAAATAAGTCATAAAACGTAGGCCATTGTGTGTATTTGCCTGTAAATACTGGGATATCTATTTGAGGTGTAGTTTGTTGAATGTGAGCTGCAGATGCTAATTTTTTATTAAGTGACCGTTTAATGTCTTTGTAATAATTTTCGTAGTAGGAAAATTCATTGTCGTAGTCCGCATTATCTCCTTGTAAAATGTTGTCAATCTCTAAATGTAAAGAATCAATGTTAGTCCAGCGAGACTGAACACTGCGCAGCTCGTCTTCTAACTCCCATTTATCGCATATGTTATCTACGTTAATGTTATTAATTAGCCTAGCAAAAGCTCTAAAATTTGTACGTTGACGCGACAAAAGTTTTTCAACGTCTGTGTGTGCCTGTTGCGACGGTGCTGGCGGTGCCTGTGCTGGCGGTGCCCGTGCTGGCGGCGCATGTTCTCGAGACGGCGACTGTGTTGTCGTGTGTTTTCTGACGGACAAACTAACACCTGTCTGGTCTGTTTTTGTTGTAGGTGGATAGGAAGAAATTCTATAACGGACATTATTGTAAAATTCGCGTGCCTCCTCGTACTGGTTTTCGACGAAGTATGGAGCATCAGGTTGGCCGCACAGACTGAGCTTATCGTTGTTCGCATTAAACTCAGCCCAGAGCCTGTCCAAATTAGCAAGTCTCTCATCGAGATACTCGCGCGTCTTACGGGATGGTGAGTCCTTTCTAAAGTTAATCTCTATACGTTTAATTTCTTCTAGGATAGCATTCTGCTGTTGAATTAGCTTGTCCATCGTTTAAAAAAAATATGGAAAGATCTTACTTGGTTCTGTGGTTTACTCTCCTGCTGGACTGCTGTCGTTGCTGTCTATGCTGTGAGCGCTGCGGCTGTCGTTGCTACAGAAACCTCACGGTGCAGAGTCCACTAAACACTGTACTGTATGTGCTAAAGTTACTGGTATCCTCACAACGCGGCGCGGATGTAGATCAACTGTATGTTTACGCGACGCGAGAGTAAGGTCCTGAAGGCTGAAGGACCAAAAAAAAACTGTAATGTCTGTGTACAGTTTAAGATGAGTGCAGAAGATATGTGAGGGAGAGTCAGTGTACGAGACAAACCCAATGAAATTCTTTCTAACACTGATTTATTAATAAGGTTACAACAAAAATGATGATTAAATAAAAGTGCAACCGTAACAATGTGTGCGTGTTTAACTTATGACGTTGTTTCTATGTAACCTAAATAAATTACATGTCATTGACTTTAGATATGTGCGGTAACCCGTACAGTATATATATATATATATATATATATATATATATATATATATATATATATATATATATATATATATATTAGACTGGGCCAAAAAAACCGACTATTTTTTTTTCTATCGATACTGTGAAAATATCATTCATGATGATAAAAAAAAATTATTGTGAAAGTTTGAGTCCTTAATAATAATATTAAGGGGTGTATCGTTACGACTAATGATTTTTCAACAGTAATCGCATTTTTTACTCAAAACTTGTTAATTATCAATCTGAAAAATTTTAGCGATATGGATTCTTATAGGAAATTAAATTTCCTAAAAAAAAGTTATCTTAGTAAATTACCGTAAAACAAGCCGTTTCCTTGTAATCATGTGTGATCTTTATTAACAGGGATTTCAATATATTCATATTTAATAAAACTACGCACTTGTGCCAAGCAACCATATATTATATCAAAACCACACTTCCGCTAGCTACCAAAGAGTATATCCACACCCATAAACATGAGGGTCTTAGCACACTACTGTCTTAGGGCCTACTCCCACTCCTGACATCCCCCTTTCTTAGAATAACATTCAACGGACATAATTATGCAAATACTGTGGTTTTCTTGAAGTTCTCCCAAATCTAGTCACATATTCATGATTGTTTCTATTATCATTTGGTATGGAATGTTCAACATTGTTATTAAGATTAAAAGTCACTTTTTTATGATCCGATGGAGTTTGATCCGTTGGATTCTCAAAATAATCAAAACTGTTATTAGCATAATTCACTTTTCTTTCTGTTGACCCCTTAAAAATGTGATACCTATTTCTTACAACTTTTTCCCCATTTTCTAATAGAATTAAGTATGATCTGTATTTACCTTCTTTAATAATTTCCCCTTTTAATTTTTTATTAGTGTTTCTGTCATGAATATATACTTTTTGGCCTGGATAAAACAAATTGATTTTCCTTTTATTTTTTAGATCATGATAAAATTTATATTTATTACGTTTGTCATCTATTTGAATTTTTAATTTATTAAAGTTGTTTTTGCCAGAATTACTTTTAGTAGGTAGAAAAGATAATACTTGTCTGCCTATCATCAACTCATTAGGTGACTTTAAATTGTTATCAATTGGTATATTTCTATATTCTAGTAGAGCTAAATTTAAATCTTTTTTCTCACCAATACATTTTTTAAACATTTTTTTAATTGTTTGGATATGTCTTTCTACCATACCATTTGACCTTGCATAATAAGGTGTAGAAGTAATATGTTTAAAATTCCATAATTTACAAAAGTCTTTAAAGATAAAACTTTTATATTGGGATCCATCATCTGTATACAATTTTTCAGGAATTCCCCATCTAGCAAATACTGAACTTAAAGCTTTAACATGACTATCAGCTGATTGATCACACATCTCAACAACTTCTATGTATTTAGTTAAGTAATCTACAACTAGCAAATAAATTTTATTATTAAGAAAAAACATATCTGCTCCTACTACAGCCCAAGGTTTGTTTATAATATCTCTCAACATTAATGGTTCATATGAATGATTTTTACTAAATTCAAGACATGTATCACAATTACGAATTAAATCTTCTAATTCTTTATTCATAAATGGCCAAAATAATAAACCTCTAATTCTACTTTTACATTTATCTATTCCCATGTGATTGTAATGAATTTTATTTAGCATCTCTTTACGTAATGATTTAGGCACTAAAACCGCTGTGTTTTTAAAAATTAATCCATCCGACACATATAATTCATCTTTTATAGAATGATAATATTTAAGATGATGTGGTATATTTTTAGTTAATGGCCATGAACTTTGTATGTATTTTATTAATAACATGAAATCTTTGTCTTCGGCTGTTTTATCTTTTAATAATTTAAGTTTTTCTTTACTGATATTTAAGCTTTCTTTTATCAAACAAACATGCAACTCGATAGTTTCATCTAACTCTTTATTACATATGGTATCATTCACATAAGACCTTGATAATGCGTCTGCCACTAATAACTCTTTCCCTGGTTTATACCTAATTTCTAAATCGTAACCCTGTAATCTAAGTCTGAGTCTCTGTAATCTTAATGGTGTTTCATTCATAGACTTTTTAACAATAAATTCAAGTGGTTTGTGATCTGTCTCTACTATTACATGTTTCCCATAGATATACTGATGAAATTTTTCACATGCATAAACTATAGCTAGCATTTCCTTTTCTATCTGTGCCCATGACCTTTGACAGTCTGTTAGTGCTTTAGATGCATAAGCCACTGGTGCATTATTCTGTAATAAAACTGCTCCTAACCCGGTACTACTACTATCTACTGACAATGTTATTGGACTCTTTATATCATAGTATTTTAAGACCGGCTTAGATGTTAATAATTGTTTTAATTTAATAAAGTCTTTTTTTTGTTTTTCACCCCAAATAAACTCAGAGTCTTTTCTTAATAATTCTCTGAATGAACAAGTAACATCTGACAAATTAGGAACAAATTTTGACACATATGTAACAATACCTAATATAGTTTGTAATTGTTTTTTATTTTTTGGTTCATCCATACCTATAATTGCTCTTATTTTCTCTGGGTCTGGCTTTATACCATCACCACTGAGTATATGACCCACATATTTTACTTCTGTAACCCCAAACTGACACTTCTGTTTATTAAATTTTACCCCTGAATCTTTTGCTTTTTTTAATACCCTTTCTAATCTTTCATTATGTTGCTCTAACGTCTGTCCCCATATAATTAATTCGTCTGTATATTGTTCTACCCCTTCAATATCATTAAACAAGTCTGAAAAACATTTACTGAAGACCTCAGGTGCAGAATTTAACCCAAACGGTAGTCTTTTATAACAATACCTACCCCAATTACCTGCATTGAACGTAGTATACAACTGACTGTCCCCTGACAATTTTATCATATAAAATCCTTTAGATGCATCCAATACACTGAAATATTTAGCATTGGGCATCCTAGCTACCAGTTCTTCAAAAGTACTCATTTTGTACCTTTCTCTAATAATATATTTATTTAAATTTTGAGGATCTAAACATATTCTAATATTATCCCCTGATTTTTTAGTTACCACCATTGAGTTGACCCATTCCGTTGGCTCATTTACTTTCCTAATTACACCTAATCTTTCCATTCTGTCTAACTCATTTTTAACTTTATCTTGTAACTTAAATGGTATTTTTCTTGGTCTTTCTGTTACTGGGATACAATCAGATTTTAACTTTATTTTATATTCATAATTAAGCTGCCCTAAACCAGAGAATAAACTTGCATATTTCTCAACTAAATACTGAGTAGAATTTGTATTAATCTTACAAACATTTTTAATTATACCCAACTTCAATGCTGTACCATAACTTATTACCCCTATTTTACAACAATCTACAACATAAAAAGTTGTGTTACATTTACTGTTTTTATGACAAATTTGTTCATTACAGACTCCGATGAGTTTAATTATAGAACCATCAAAGTTAGTTAATTTTACATTTTCTGCATTAGAAAATTTTATATTCAGGCTTTTACATGTATTAATGTTTAATATGTCTACCTGTGATCCAGTATCAATTTTAAAATTCACTAATTTATTCTTAATTAAAAGTTTCATCTGCCAGTCCCTATTTATTTCACCAACTTTTTTCACCATTTCAATTTCAAATGATTTCTCACTTTCCTTTTCTATGACCGCACACTTATTCCGACATCTTACTCCAAAGTGACCAAATTTACCACATTTAACACATCTCTTATTAAAGGCTGGACATTTTCTATACTGATGAAAACTGCCACATTTTCCACATGCCTGTGCAGAAGTTCTATTTTCCATCCTATGTTTTTGTGATTGCCTGTGATGTGATGGAGATCTATGATATTCTTTCTTGTTCGAATGATTTCTCTCCTTTGACCTATCCTTCCTTGAGCTGTAAGAATTAATATTTCCCACTTCCTTATCTCTCATATTCTCTATTTGTGCCTTCGCCACTTCTGCAGCTTTGCACGTGTTTATACATTTTTCCAAAGTAAGATCAGTCATCCGCAATAAATTTTCCTTTAAATTGTTATCATTTATTCCTATTATAATCTGATCTCTAATTAGGCCATCTTTGAGTTTATCAAAATTACATTCTAAACTTAGCTTTTTCAAATCCGTAATGAAGTCATCATAGGATTCGCCATTTTGTTGTTTTCTTGTTAGAAATAAATGTCTGTTGTATGTCTCATTACTAGGTGGGCTACAATGTTTTTCAATTTTTTTAATGATCTGATCAAATGATAAAGATTCTTTCTTCTCAAATGTGTTATATATCGCAAGACCTTCGTCACCCAAGCAATGCAGCAGCAAAGCTTTTTGTTGTTCGTCACTCAACTTTTTATCTGCGCCGCTGGCCGTATAATAAAGATAAAATTTTTGTCGCCACACCTCAAATGCTTGTTTTGCATTTCGCGTGCTTAAGTTCAGAGGATCTGGGGGCTTCAACATCTCCATCTTTAATAATCGGCCTTATCGTTCACTATGTTGAATATAATTTTGTCAACAGTTTCAAACAGTTTAAACACTTACTATTGATGTTTTTTGCCTGTGTCCTCAGCGCCATGTGATCTTTATTAACAGGGATTTCAATATATTCATATTTAATAAAACTACGCACTTGTGCCAAGCAACCATATATTATATCAAAACCACACTTCCGCTAGCTACCAAAGAGTATATCCACACCCATAAACATGAGGGTCTTAGCACACTACTGTCTTAGGGCCTACTCCCACTCCTGACATCATGCCATAAACAAAGATTTAGTTTTTCAATTTTGCGTTTCGATTTTGGATTTTTGTAGCTACCATAAATATCAATATTTTTACAATTTAAAATACTTATTCTTAAAGGAAATTTAATACTCTAAAAAAAAGGTCTCTTAATATTTTCAATTAAATTCACTCCTTTCAAAGTTATTCGACGTTGAAGTTAAATTCAAAAGTAATTTATCGTTTTTTTCGCGTTACACGTGATTTTTTCCTCTTGATTGAAAAATTTATGACTTTAATATTGAGAATATTTTTTTTTGTTGGAAGACTAAATTTTTTTGTATAAAATCATAATTTATCAATGTATTATTTTGCTTTTTAACGATTAGTTATCGACATAAATTCATTTTCACTGGGACCTGGGCAAGACAATGCAGAACTCTACCACCTAGTTGTCACGATGGTAGTGACTCGCATAGACAATCGGTCGCCTTTTACGACCTGCCTGGCAGAACGGCAGTTGGACTATTCTTCAAAGGAGCCCGGGACCAACACGGGGAAAAATGCATGAACTACCTTCGCACATAGCTTACTAAGAACGTTGAGGATTAAAATAGGTCGATCATTTTCGATAGATGATTTCAGACCTTTTTTATGAATAGCAAATGCGACTAGCAAACAACGGCCGCAGATTCTAGAGAGAGTTCCGGCGTTTTCACCATACGTCAATGGGGTAACGTATCAAATTGGGCATCTGTTACGTCGTAGACAGCATCGGGACAGTTCAAGTCCGCCCGCCCCATGACACAGATCAAAAACCTTTAACGATCGCTAAAGGATCAGGACCCCTTTAAACAACCCAGAAGTCTAGTCTAGAGAACGTAACATCAATATCAGGCTCGCCGAACATATCCGTAATGTGCATAAAATGGACTATATTAACTCGGCAGTGGCGGAATATGCCCTCGACTCGGATACATCACATTATATTAGATTTGACAAGGTGAAAGTATTGGCCCGCGAAAAGACCTTTGCGTCGCATAAGTTCATTGAGGTCATCAAGATTGACCGTCTTTCTTATTTTAATAAAGGTTAGGGATAGACACTGCCACCTGCTTGGAATCCCGTGTTGTTAAACGCAACGTGGAAAAAAAACAACATGGAAGATAGATGGATAGTATGGTAGATGTAATGAGTTCATTTTGCGCACATTTAAATTCCAATAATAATATAAATGCGCCGACTACACGGCACCATGTTCGCCGACGGCGCTTCTCACATTTCCGATACTATCGGACCTCTCCTGCAATAAAAAATCGGTTGTCTGTAAAGTTGGTTTACAGACGATAGTTGAACGTGACAACGTCTTAAGCTCTCGCTTGTACTCCAAGCCTTAAACGGAACGCCTCAGAGCGAGGTAACGCCGCATGAGTCATGTTTTTTCGTGCGTGCAGCCAGTTCTATCGAATTATAAGACGTTGTCACGTCAAAAACCTTGTAATTTTGTAAAATTTTGTTCGTATTTATTATGTCTGAGTAAGGCCTGTTAAAATATATTACTTTTTAAATAAAGCCTTTATTTGAGCCATTTTATTTGTTGAAAATTTTTAAAAACAACAAAGAAAAATACCTGCGACCGTTTCCCTAAAGCCAGGACACTCTACCACTAAGCTAGTGTCGACAGGCTTGACTCGGCGAAATTGTTCTTTGCTATATCCGAAGTCCATTTGAGAAGCGTTGAAACTTGTATAAAGTATGTACAAGATAAATAATTGTGATATCGCGATTCAGGATTTTACTTTGAATTTCATTTTTTCCATTTTTTATTATTTTTTCTGGTAGCGTTTGTAGATTGCTTGAACCGCGACACCTTTATTATTTATTTTTAATTTAAAAGCTAATAACCACTTTTTATTTATTTTTCATTACAACTTAAAAATGACAGAGTTTCATACAAACTTTCACCTATTTCGTCATCTTAGGGAATGAATTTCAAAATTTCCTTTCGTATTCCTTTCCTACATTATACGAACAACCTCTGTAAAAAAATTCAGCCTTCTCGGTAAAGTGGTTTAATTTGTATGTTGATATGTCAGTCATTCAGCCAGGTTTTATCCTTTTATATATACAGAATATACAGATGTTTAATGCAAGTTTAACATTTTTGCACATTATGCTTTTGTAGACTATGTAGGTACTTATTAATGGAGTATGTTACATATTCTTGGAAAAAAGTCATTCGTTCAATCATTGATACAACATTTCAACATATTTACTTACCGTATCAAGAAGGTCTACTAGCTTCAGCAGAAAGTAATAATTGGTGACTTTTACCATTTCCAAAGCATGCTCGGAACTGGAAAAGTCGACTGGCTCACAAACCCATTTATATTTCCAGCCCCATGCAAGTATGATACCCTGGAATATTTAAACCAATCAATCAACCATATGGTAGATTTAAACTCAAAAAATACTTTATCCAAATAAAACTTTACGGGCACTTTAGACGAGTCGACATTTTTAAAATTCCTACCACCACACCACATGCAGAATATCCGGTGGAAGAAACTCAATGTGGTTACATATATGGAGAGAAATCAGTATCGGGCT
Organism: Apodemia mormo; assembly: GCA_036924255.1. Taxonomy (NCBI): domain Eukaryota; kingdom Metazoa; phylum Arthropoda; class Insecta; order Lepidoptera; family Riodinidae; genus Apodemia; species Apodemia mormo. The sequence goes on along the minus strand of JAUPFN010000007.1, from coordinate 4,850,314 downwards.
TTTTAGTATTTTAATTAATTTGAGATTTATAATATCCCATTAAACCGATGAAAATTTACTGGGTGGTAGAGTTCTGTATTGTCTAGCCTGGGTCTGGTACCACCATCTTACCTATTCCTGCCGCAATAGCGTCAATGCTTGTCACTGTCGTGTTCTGCTTTGGAGGGTAAGGTAGCCGGTAAACTTATGCATGTGGCCACAAGATGTCACAAAATAGCAACGCATCATTAACACCTTTCGTGTCTATAAGCGATGGGCGACTCTTTCCATCAGGAGAACCATCTGCTTGTTTGCTATCTTATGATGTAAAAAATGAAATAAAAAAAAAGTTACGTGTGCGAATTGTATATATGTAATACCTATTGTTAGTATTCGATAATATAATGTCGATAAAAAGTACGTGTATTAGTTTCGTACGTGTTACATACACGTCTTTGTTCACGGACTTCTCAATAACTAAAACTATGTCAAAATAACTCTTTTTCTTTCTTTAAGTTAGGGTTAGGGACAGTCTAAGTTTGAAAAATTTTAAAAACAACAAAGAAAAATGTCGACACGCGAGATTTGAACTTGCGACTGTCTCTCTTAAGCCGGGATGGTTCCACTGAGCTAGCGTTGACAGGCTTGACGTGGCGAAATTCTTCTTTGCTATGTGTCCAATTACGTCGATCGATTATAACTCCGATTTACGGTTTCCGATTTCTGATTTCCGATTACCGATTACCGATTTCTGATTTCTGATTAATAAGTGTGTAATATGCAATTGGTGCAGTGATCTATTCTTTATTTTAATTTTAGTTTAGTTGACATAATTGTTATGACATAATTATTTCATTAACATTTTAATATTCCACATATTTTTATCCATAGCTATAGTCCTAAATTAATGCAATAATTATAAACTAAAACTTTCGAATCGTTTACGCTGACAATACTATTGAACAATATTTAAGTTTACCCTCTTCCAAACAATATTCATGTTGGTTTACATCTTATATAAGTTAATAATGATCAATTTAAGTATATTTCATCCTGAAGATGCTTAAAAAAGTGAAACCGGTTAAGTAATATATACAAAAATAAAGTTTTGATGTGAAATTGCAGTACAAGTGATCAGTCAATTGTGTAAGAGTGTTTTGTAATATAACTTCCAAATTAATGTACCGATTGAGTATGAAATCTTATCAGCCATATTCTTCAAAGAAAAACGTCTAATACATAAATTGAATGAAAATAGGTTTAAATTTTTGGGAGTTATCGTTGGCGAAAAATTTTGAAAAAAGCGTATTTTCTATATTTGGCATTTTTTAACTTATCATGTTTTGATATTATACCTACTATACTTAAGTACTAAAAAAACTACGACGAATGCCGTTTCAAAAATTAAATGGAATCAAATTTTCAAAAATTACAGCTTTTCAAACATTAAAATTACGTTTTTACAGCAAACTAACTTCATATTTTAAAAAAACGATCTTATTTTCAGACTAATACACTTAATTATTTAAAAATCTAGTTATCTATTCTGATTAAAAAACTACGTCAAATACCGTAAATTGGATTGAACAGTATTCGAACCTGCAACCCATTCCCTAAAGCTGGAATACTCTACCACTGAACTAGTGTCGACACAAAGCAAATCACATAGCAAAGGAAAATTTCGTCACGTCGAGCCTGTCGACACTAGCTCAGTGGTAGAGCATCCTGGCTTTAGGGAATGAGTCACAGGTTAAAATCATGCGTGCCGATATTTTTTTGTTGTTTTTAAAGTTTTCCAAGTTTTCTCAAGCACGAGGTGAGTGCTATAACACAAAAATAATTAAATTACTTAATATCATTCTTACAAACTTTATATTTTTTAAACTTTTTGAAATCAAAAATCTATGCTGATGTAAAGTTTTTGCCTCTTTGAGCTTGTCTGCAGGGACAACCGGCTTACATATTTTTGTTCTTCATAGATGGTTTGTCACTTATTAAGTGATCTTAGTATGTCTGTACATAAAGTGGGGACGATTTGTTTTTATTTCGTACAGTATCATAATATTGTAAGTTTTGTTGGATAAAAAAATATAAGTATCATCATGCTGGTTCCCTTGCGGAGTAGGCAAATTTGCGTTTATGATAAGTCTACGTTATGCCGTCAGACGTAAGACATGTTCGTCAATAATAGATTTTTGATACGGGGACCTTGATGTGAAATATTTAGTTTTCAAATGCTATTTTTTTCAGAAAAAAGGCGAAGTAGTGTAACCTTTTTGACATGTACATGTTTAATTGTTAAGTTAATTATTTTAATTTTTGAGGAAATGATGTTACAATTGTATATTTGAATGTCTTGATGGTAGAAGGTCACATTCTTGTTTATTTTGTAAACCAACTTACCAAATAGGAGAATGTTCTTCATTTGTTCCTTGTTCAAATGTTCTTTACTTTTTATTATCCGATTGGATGAGAGTAATGTTTTTCTCTGCCTATAAATGTATGTATGTTTGTTTATTCCTATATTGTAATCTAGAGGCCTAATGTGTGAACCGAGTTTGATTGTTTTTAAGTCAATCGATGCGCCCTAGCCTTGCAATTGTCACTAAATAACCACAACAACAACCAGACGCCATATTGTCAACATTAAAAAAAAAAACAGTGCACTATGTGAAAAGGGTTATCGTTGAATAGGTATTTAAAAATAATTTTAGTTTTCTTTCATAATATTCATTTTAAATAATAATTGAGTATAAGTAACAATTATTTAGAATATTATATTAGTATTTCAATAAATATAATGGTCTACAGTGCCTATGGTAGAGGCAAGCAACGATCTTTGTATACTGTTTCACAGGTAGTTGCACAGTTGTTTTCCGTCGTACGTGTACGCTGCACTGTGGGGGAAATCGAAAATAAGCAAGAAAGAAGAAATACACTCATCTATTCCCGCTTCGTCTTTGTTTTATGCACAGAGATTTTGTTTTTTTTTTTAACTTATTGAAGATTAATAAATGTCATCACAGTTGTTTTTTTGCAGAGTAATAATAGTGATACGGTTCACGAATATTCATCGCTTCTTAACTTTCCGATACGTAGGTAATAATATAGGACATCACTGATTTTGTTCCGATTTTCGAAAATCGAGTTTTTACAATTTTCTACTTTTTGAGGTCTTAGGCATCTTTTTGACTATTTTCGTAATTGCGACAGTATATCAGTATGTGTGTGTTTGGGTAAGTATAAAACACTTAATAATTATTGAATGGATTGGTCGAATGAAACGTCATTAATGGCATTCAATTGGGTCCTGCCGAACATAGATTTCCTAAAAATCTAAACCTATTGAAAAAAAAATATAAAACAATTTATTTAAAAACTTCCAGATTAGTGAAATGAAATGAATATATTTATTTGCAATGAATGAGCGATTCTTGATTGGCCGGCCCGACACGTCACCGGCACCGGCCCGACTTCGGCACCGACACTAGTGTCCAGTACAATTTCATAATTCCAGTACAATTTCATAATTCTATGAAATTGTACTGGACGCTGTCTCACTGGCCCGGCCCGGCACCGACATGCCGGTATCGGCACCGGCATGTCGTCGGCAGCAAGCTTCCCGCTGGTATCGGGCCGACATCTTTATGCATGTGTTGTGTACACACGCACGATTCCGTGTAGGTGTGCTAGTGGCGTGATCACTAAATTTGCCCGCTCAATTTTCATTACTTAGTACGTGTGCAATCGCCCAGCAAAAAAATATCGCCATTTCAAGAATTAAATGATGCAGATAATTAGTGCCTTATATCGTGTAAATGCGCCCGAAATTTTAAATTTGTGTCTCCAACAGCTTCAGAGTTAATTAAAAAAACTGATTCTGCTGCACGAATGTTCGCCCAGCCAAATTTTTTTAACTGATGAGTCTAGCTGTATATTAAACATGCAAAAAGATAGTTTAAATTCGAGCATAAATGTGCCGTGAAAGCCAAATTTTTACCTCTTAATATTTCAGAGTAATTTTGTTTTTTGCTGGGCGAACGATTTAGTGTTTGCTAGATATCGGTTCTTTTCATACCAATATGTTGGTGTTCGGAGGAGGAGAGAGGGTGCACCTGTACTCGTGTTGACATCGGTTGTTCGGCTCTGTTATATAAAATCGTTTAATATTATAAAAAGTGTATACTTCAATGTAAAATAGTGATAAATACGCAAATTAAGCTGCGAATGTATCGGACAAATATTATGTGCTGCGTAAAATAGACAATTACGTAGAAATATTCAAAAAACACTCATAATTGAAATCAATGGATGCGAGAAGCACGAGAACGTAATAAGTGGAAAGGTTTAGGAGAGGCCTACGCCCAAGAGGCGACTACTACAAGTAATAAAATGTGTAAGCGGTTGACCCTACAGGCCATCCCTGAAACTTCCCGCTAAATTAAGGTATTTTAAACTCAAAAGAGTAAAACTATAAACATAGATTTTTTTCAGTTCAAATATCTAATTTGTTAAAATGGCAATATATTGATTTTTGAAATGTTGTATATTTTGGAAATGCTGCTTGAATTTGATCTTTCGAATGACATTCAACTCAATTTTTGAGATCTAAAATATTGCTTTAGCTAAATAATCGATAGGATGAAAAAATTTGTAGCAATTTCAAAAATCATTTTTTCAAAAAAACATTTTTTTATTTTCATCATTAATAAATTCTAAAAAAAATTGACCGATTTTAATTCAATTAACGATATTTGACGCAGTTTTTAAAGGAGAAAAGCTTATAAGATTTATAAGTCCATCGGTGTATTAGCCTGGAAATAATTTTAAAAATATAAATTAAATTTGCAAAAAATGACGTAATTTTAATTTTTGAAAAGCTGTAACTATTGAAAATAAGATTCGATTTTGATTCTTTTTTAGTACTAAAATATCGTAGAATACCAAAAAATGATTGGTTGAAAAATTTCGAAGTTGTGTCGAAAAAACACTTTTTTTAAAATTTGTCGTCAACGATTTCTCCCAATTGCTTATTTATTTTACTGTGAGTATTTTAAAGACTTTATTTTTCACTAGTTTTTAAAATTCTTCTAGTTGTTAAGGACCTCCGCCTTACCTATTCCTGCCGCAATAGCGTCAGTGCTGGTCACTGTCGTGTTCCGGTTTGGAGGGTAAGGTAGCCGGTAAACTTATGCATGTGGCATTAGACCTCGCCATAAGCTAGCAACGCACCATTAGCACCTTTCGTGTCTATAGGCGATGGTTGACTCTTTCCATCAGGAGACCCATCTGCTTGTTTGCTTTCTTATGATATAAAAAAAAAAGAATATAGGCCTCCTCCATCTCTTTCCACTTTTCTCTGTCTTGAGCAGTTTTTAGCCAGTCTTTATTTGTGAATCTTACCAGTTCGTCTTCCCAACTTTCCAGCGGGTGACATCTTTTTCTTTTACCGGGGGGAGGGGGGGGCAGCCCATGTAATGATTTTTTAGCCCGTCTCTCTTTATTATGTCGTGCTACTTGGCCAGCCCATTTCCATTTTAGTTTCTTACAGTGGGTTAAAGCATCAATAATATTTATCTTTTTTCTTATTTCACTGTCATTTTTTGTCTTTCTTACCGTATTATTATTATAATCCCACGTTTAGCTTGCGTATGAGAGGCAAGGTAAGATACACGAATCAAGGACTTTCTTTTTTGATGTTAAGGGTAATAAGATTTCAAGACCTCTGTTGTGAAATACAAACACTTATGCTCATCACACAAATGATAGTGCCCATCGGGAATCGAACCCGAGCCCCGTCGATTGCGTAGTCAGGGTCGCTGACTACTCGACCAACGGGGCGGTCATTAGGCGGGCCGGTCAATAGAATTATATTTGAAAGCCAGGTTATAAAAGGTACAAATAAATAGAGCTCAATTTGAAGGTTCACACATGCAAATGGGAGTACCTTATGGATCTATTTTTAAGCCCGGCGCAAAACGAGGGGCGTTATAAGTTTCAGGTGTGTATCTGTAGATCTGTGTATCTATGTATCTGTGTGTCTGTCCGTGGCACCGTAGCGCCCTGGTGATTGGTCTGATTTGGTTTCGTTATATTTTATTTCAAAGTCCTATTGTGCGAGATGGTTCAAAGCTATGATTCAGTAGAATCTATTCAGCCGTTTCAAGATCACCAACTCTTTTCAAATTTATGAAAGGAATGAACCAATTTTTTTGTCAATACTAAATTTTGTGTTCCTCATTCCAAGATCATCAGCATCTAATTAACTGGCAATTTAACACTTTTTAACGATTTTCCAATATCTGTTTGTAAAAAAAATCCAACCGAGCTCATGATGTAGCTTGGACGTAGGGACTGGAACTCTCTGGTGGAGACTTTTAACAAGAAACCTTGTTTGGATTCATTGGTCTTGTTGTTATAATTACTAAGTTTGATTAGTGCTCATAATAACGAGGATCTGAAGATGGAGCTGAAAAAGTGTTACTGAAACTCACGCGTAGAATGTAGAAAGAAATAAGATAGTCAAGTTCGAACTCGATGGATTTTTGATGACGTGCACTTTCCATTACATATAATATCGAACATGGAGCCGTAACAGTGCCATTGTAGCTTACAGACAGAAATTGCTAATATAGTGGAGTTTGGGTTCATTTCATTTGTTACAGTATGTTGATGATAAGGCTCTGAAGATTGAGCCGAAAACGTGAATTGGAACTTCAAGAATCCAGATTCAAAATTCAACTATAATTAACTCCTAAAGTAAAGGACGTAATGTCTTGAAATTAGCACTAAATTGTGTTGTATTGGCAAATACCTCAGTTCTGGATGATTTTCAGGATTTGATGATGGAACTGGAAGGTAACCATGACAACTCCTAAACTAAATAAGATAAACTAATTGAATTTGGGCTCATTTTTTGGACAAACACTTTAGTGCCAGACGATTTCCAAATTCTCACAGTGGTGCTGGAAGTACGTTTTGAGAACTTAAGAATAAAATAGAGCAACACCATCGACTTAAGGGTCATTTGATTCATTATTATTAGGGACTTTGAAATGGAATGGCTTTCAGTGCCTGATGATAGAGCTGGAAGATGTACCCGAAAACTCCTAAGCTAAACTAGATTAACCCATTAAGTGGGGGGGGGGGCTAATGCGGTTTGTTTTGGTAAACAATTTGGTGCTGGATAATTCATAGGATCTGATGATGGAATTAGAAGGTAATAGATGGGAACTCTTAAACTAAACCGAGTTTAGGATCCCTTGTCCTGTTTTAACAAATATTCTGGTGCTAGATGAATTCCGGGGTCTTATAATAGACTCAATGATGGAGGTCATGGGAGCTTTCGAATAAAATGAAGTAAATTTTCAAAAGAGTTTTGAAGCACAATGGTTATCAATCAAATCAAAATATATTTATTCAGTTAAATGAATTGTGCACTACACTGAATTGTTAAATCACTAAAAACTATCTTATGATCTAACTTAACATGTATCTGCCTGAACTAGGTTAACCTGTGTTTCAGGCGATAGGGGCTAGTGAAATACAATAGTTTTAATAATCACTAATAAAAAAATTAAGTACTCATAGTTATAATGTTATTAAATTAAACTCTTAAACTATATTGTCTTAAGTAATAATATAACTAGGAAAACGAGAGTAATTTTTTAAAACAAAAAGAAGAGAAAAATTAAACGTAAGTACATAATTTTAAGTTAATTTTAAGTACATAATTTTAAGTTTTGTTTATTTACAAACTAATAATAACTTCTCAGTGTCATCATAGGACATACTTTGTAAAATGTCAATTACAATCTTTTTGCAGTTCCTAAAATTTTGTGAATAAATATTTGTAATTGCATTGATTCTATTATATAGAAGTGGACCTAAAAATACGTAGAATTTTAGATGAAAAAGCAAATTTTGTTACTGCGTTGTATGGACAAGCTCTATCTTTTCGCCTTGTGATTTGATGATCAGGCGTATAAGAAAGAGCCGAGTGTTGTTTTAATACTATATTTAAAACAAAAAGTTGTCGGACTGTTAACACTTTACACGATGTGAAAAGCTGGTTAGTGGGATACAAGAAGCTGCGGAATGTGGCCACCTTAAGAATAGCTCTTTGTGCTCTTTCTATACTAAGTAGCAGAGTCTTGCCCACTCCATCCCATGATGTAATACAGTATGTTATTATTGATTGACAAAGAGCAAGGTATACTTGTCTAATTAATTTTTGGTCTAAAATATTGCGCAGAACTTTAAAAGTAAAAATTAACTTACGTAATCTATTTGCAAGCGTCTCAAAATGCTGTTTAAAGGAAAGGGTTTCGTATATAATCACACCCAAGTACTTTACTTTGTTAACGGGTAATATGTGTGGGCATGCACATTGTATGATGTTATTACATGTACAATGGTGAGCGTATAACAATGAATTTGTCTGACTGGGTGATACCTTGCGCTTTGTGAACCGAATAAATTGAGACTTGCTGGAATTTAATGTTAATAGGTGTTTGTTAAGCCATTTGTTAGCTAAAGTGAAACCTTGCTGTGCAAATTTATAAACATCAGTTTCCGAATTAGCTGAAAAAAAATAGAGCTGTGTCGTCGGCATATGATACAATTTTTACTAGACACTTTTACTATTCCACTTGTACATCAATTTCACTTTTACACAATTTTTATTATATTACTCGACCGGTTTCACTTTTTAAAGCATCTTCAGGATGTAATATACTTAACTGATTATTATTACTGATTATTAGCCAATAATAATCAGTTAAGTATATTACATCCTGAAGATGCTTTAAAAAGTGAAACCGGTCGAGTAATATAATAAAAATTGTGTAAAAGTGAAATTTATGTACAAGTGGAATAGTAAAAGTGTCTAGTAACAATGGAATTTCACCAAGTGCCGACGATGGAAAGTATAGAATATGATACAATTTTGCCATTTTCTAGTATCATATTGCAGAGATCATTGATATATGTCAAAAATAGCGTTGGCCCTAGGACACTAGCTTGGGGAACCCCATAAGTAGTATTATTTAGGTCCTCGCTAATTACCTTACCAATTTTGACACATTGAGTACGACCTTCTAAATAGCTTTTGAAAAGGTTGTATTGTGTACCTCTTATACCAATAGACGATAGTTTTCTTAAAAGTATGGGGATAGAAACTGTGTCAAATGCTTTAGACAGGTCTAGGAATATGCCAATTATATACTTCCCATTGTCAAGTTCTTTGGCCAGGTGGTCTGTTAAAGTATGTACTGCGTCTGCAGTAGAAATATTAGGTCGAAATCCAAATTGTGTCTTGGATAAAATTGACTTATCCTCTAAATATTTGACTAGTCTGATATTTATTATTTTTTTAAATATTTTAGAGATAGAAGGAAGGAGTGAAATTGGCCTATAGTTCGATATTTCCCCTTTGTTACCTGATTTATGTACATGAATAACTACAGCTTTTTTAAGACAATTCGGAAAGTGCCCATTTGATAAACATTTTTTAAATATGTAAGTGAGCGGTGGAATAAAAATATGCCTAAATTGCTTGAGAATATTGTTTGGGATGTTATCCCATCCTACAGCGCAGTCATTTTTTAATCCCATAATAATCCGTTCTACTTCAATTTCGTCAGTATCTATTAAAGCGAAAGATGTTAAAGAATTACTTGGTGTCATGTTATAAGCGATGTTTATTCCTTGCACATGAAAGCAACTTTTTTCTGCCAGACATTTCGACACCTCCTACGTACAGTATCGTAAGTGCATTTTTGCTACTTTACAGGAGAGCAGTTTAAAGATTCACTCATTGTTTTTTGATAATTGTTCAGTCAAACAAACACCAATAATTACAAAAATTTGCAATCAAGCATGTAAGGAGATGAGAAGTAATTCTGTGTGGTAGTTTACATCTATTTTTTTCGTATTTTCAAGAAAAGTCACTTACGATATTTTACGTCGGATGTCAAAAGTGGTATATTGTTGTATTTTATACTTAGTACTCTTTACGTTGGATTTTATTAAGAACATTTTGATGTAAGTTACAGATACAACTTTTTATTTTGTTAAATATAAGCAAAAATATTCTGTATATAATAGTTACGACAAATTACTATGTTGATTTTTCTGCATTATTATCGTAAATGTTTATGAAAAATTGACTAAAACGCAAAATTGTATGTTTTTATTATAGAATAAAACCTAGTTATATTTGAGGTACAAATGTTTTATAATATTAAAATTTATAATACTAAATCATGTAATTATTATCATATTTTCACAACTATTTAAAATAAATTAACTCAATTTTTGAAAAACATAAATTATAAAATTCTTCTGTTAAATGAGTAACTTTTAGTAATAATTGGTAATAGGTAAACGAATATATATTAATCAGTCATATAAGTCAATCACAGCACTGTTTTGGAGTATTTTTTTTAAATTATTTATTTAAATTCTTTATTAAACTCCTACCGTTTAATACTAAGATTTTACTTTATCACTTAAAATCAGTATCACTCGACGACAGGAATCATCAATGACCAGATAATATGAACTAAAATATTTTTTCTTTTAGTATTATAAAAAAACGAAAAGCCGTATAATATTTTAAACTTAATTGAATTGAGATGAGATTCCGAGTCGTGGTTATCCGTGCTATATCCGTGCACATATAAAGACGATTTGATAGTCTTTTCTTAGCTTTAGGAATTGGGATATTATTTAAATATAGTGGTTCAATAGTACCTGATGTAAAAGTGGCTGATACAGATTATTTTCTTGTATTTTTTTTACCATTAACTTGTTACAGTTTTCAACAGCCATACCATATTTAAAGTATAATTTATTAGGATCAGATTTCACACGCACTTCTCTAATTTTGTGCTACTGAACCTTATCTCCATTATTACTTATAACTCAGTTTCCTTGTAAGAACGACTTATAATTTTAAAAATCTGTAATAAATAGAAACCTGATAAATAGCAGTAGCAAACGTGTACATTGCATAAACAAGACGATTCCGATTTAGACCGACACAATTATTGGACCAATTATTTATGTATTTTGATATGAATTTAAATAAGTAACTGGAAACCTCATTGGCCCCTCGTTTTTCTTGTATCTCATGCCACATAAAACATTCGAATTTCTCCAAAGTAGTATAGACAAATTGTTCGCTAATTGAGAATGTATTTAAGAACATCTTCTTACAAATGATTACAAATTCATCTGCATCCACTGTATTCACCTTAAGTCGATAAAAAAAGTAAAATTACGCCTTCAAACCATACCACTGAAAATTCTGTCTATTTTTTTAAGAACTAGAGAAGCCACAAATATCCACAGTTTCTCTCGGTCATCAAAATTCTAAAACTTTTGGAAAATGGAAAGATCGTTACTAATTTTAGCTGAATATCTCTGTCAACAGTTTTAAGGACATGCAGTTTCCATTGATTTACTAAGCCTTATAGTGCCGTCACGACTTTTATATTCTTTGCCTAAGTTTCTCAATATTGTCCTCTTATTGTCGATCCAATCTGCAACATGTCGATGTCTAATATTACCTTTGTCCTTTCTTAATGTATTTTTTCATTCTTTAGGATAACTTAACTTTGATTATCAAAATGATGCCAGTGGAATATTTGTATGAAGTGTTGATAATAAATCAGTATTGTGTGTGTTCAGTGTTGTTGTTGTAATCAGTGTTGATAATGAATATACGGAATGTGAACTTTGATTAGATTTTTCAATATACTAAGCACAGAAGTAGTAATCGCAATCGTAGTCCAGGTGATTTATTCCGGTGACGGAAGTGGTGTGATGTTTCCATCTAACTTGTTGTCTTCCTGAAAAAAAAAACTGTATATGTCATAATAAGAGACTAAGGTTCTACTGTATTAAGAATATTATTACCGTAGCCCAACCTGAAAAGATTAAAACATTTCTTTTTTATATTGGCAACTGAAATATATCCGTGGAAATGTTAACTGTCTAACTGTCACGGTTCATGAGAATATACAGTCTGGTGATAGAAGGACAGACAGACCGATCAACAGAGAAACATATAGACAGATAAACGGTAGGACAGTGGAGTTTTAATAATAGGATCCAGCTTTACCCTTTGGGTAGAAAATGTAAATATTAGAAAAATTAAATCAGTACATACTTTCTTGCTGTGTTGTGTTTGAACTAATGCAGATATCATGGTCATTCCAACCTGAATCAGACAACGTATCCATCAGCCGATTAATAACATTCATATCTGCTTCAAGAGGAATAGGTGATTCCAGAAGAAAAAAAAGGATTAATACAATTTATCACACTTTTTAAAGATGTAAACAGTAGTAAGTTATTTACCAAGATGAAATAAAATATATTAAGTATTACATACGATAAGTAGCAATATTAAATTACCACGTAAAATATCGTAAGTATTACGTACCACACTACTTAAAAATAAATTTACTATGTAAAATATCGTATTTAACACATGCAATATATTTCTGATGTAAGAAAACAATGTATAAGGTATTAAGTCATACTTACGATATTTTACTTTGGGCGAAATTCAAATTGCGGTAAAACACTACTTTTTATAACTGAGAAGAAAGCAAAGTATATAGTTCATTGTTTCTTACCTTCATTTATCTCAGATTCTTGGTGTGCAGACAAACAGTCATTATTTAAAATTTTAACGATCACTTTTTGTATTTCTTCATTTGCGAAACCGGATTTCTCATTACGAAATCTGTAATTCTTCTTGCTCTGTGTGACATTTTAGATGTAATTAGATTTTATAGTAACAACATTTATAAAAATAGTAGAATAAACTCAAAAAATCGATATTTTAATAACGTCAAAGCAAGCATTCACTTCCCCCACGTATTCGATTGTTAGTGATAGATACGAAGCGCGTGTGCAGTATGAGCGCTCTCCTCCACCACGTATTGTGTCTTTAGTACTCAGTACGGTAATTTACATCGGGGGATAATGAACATACGATATTTTACAGTCTGAAATTACGGCTTTCTGGTCGATGTACTGAAATTTTATTGATCACAAACAATAATATACATAAAATAAGGCATGAAAATAGAAAAAAGTGAAAATCGACAATTTCATACTTACGATATTCTTCGTAGGAGGTGTCGATTTACCAACATTAACAAAAAAGTTATTCACCGCGTTAGCGGCGTTTAAATGCGATGACTGGTCGAGTAGTAATTCTGATGATTCATGATGTTTTGGCTTATTATATGTTAACTCCTTAATGTGCTTCCAAATCTGTTTATTATTTTTCCCTGCACTTTCAATAACTTTTTTTTCGTAATTATTCTTTACTTTTCTTAAGAGATCATTACAAAAATTTCGATATCGTTTGTATGAGAATTGCAAGACTGAATTGTCAGGTTTAGCTTTAGCTAGCATATGCAGTTTATCTCGGTGCCTAATACAATGCCTCATGATAAAACTGGAAAAAGGCTATAAAAACTTCTAAGCAAATTTATCTGGATTATTGAATTGGGTTGATGGAATTATTTTGAAATACACTTTGGTGCTGGGTAATTTTTAGGATCTAATGATGGAATTAGAAGGTAGTAGATAGGAACTCCTAAACTAAACAAGATAAACCGAGTTTAGGATCCCTTGTTCTGTTTTAACAAATATCCTGATGCTAGATGAATTCCGGGGTCTTAAATAGACCCAATGATTGAGGTCATGGGAGCTTTCGAATAAAATGAAGTAAATTTTCAAAAGAGTTTTGAAGCACAATGGTTATCAATGCCTCATGATAAAACTGGAAAAAGGCTATAAAAACTTCTAAGCAAATTTATCTGGATTACTGAGTTGGGTTGATGGAATTATTTTGACATACACTTTAGTGCTGGGTAATCAGAAACATTTATCTCCGGTACTGGTAAAATAAGGTCACCGGACCCATTATGTGTAGAATATTGTGAAGATAATAGACTCACATTTAAACAAAACATATTTTAAAAAGCAGTGTTGAGGTTCACTAAGCCTCAACAAATACTGAGTTATTCCCTTTTAATGAACTCAATTTACCACTTACTATTACTATCACCTTTTGCACTTTCTTTTAGATTTAAGTAAGTTTTTTTTTAGCATAAGCTTCGATTTGTTTCTTTTTTGTTTTTGTATGGTAAATTTCTATTAATAAATAATTTGTTATTGTTATTCTTATATTAGTGTCTAACTAATATCGATTTTGAAACAATTAATGATATTGGTTGAAGTCCCAAAACATGCTTGAAGAAAAATTTTTAGGCTCCTTTGTAGATTTAAATAATATTGCTAACCTGAATTCTTTTTTTAAGGACTATGATAAAACGACGGAACAGATTAAAACTACACTCGATGAGATAATTGAAAGACCTCATATATTTCATTACGAAAATCTTTATTCTTATAATGCTGTTGTGTTTGATTTAGTTGTTCTAATACATTTATTTTACAAGATGTTGAAATATTGTAAGTTAGTTTAGAGATACAAATGTAATCTCAATCCAAAAGAACCTGTAGAAATGATACTCTCACATACTGATGACAATGCTCTTGCTCCTCAACTTCATAGAACCTAACGAAATAAGGCTCACATTCTCCTTCCATCGTCAACTTGCCTTCCACCCGTAAGTTTCCCCTTATCTGGGGGGCTGCTACATTCCCAGATCATATCCTTTTCTTCTTACTCAACATTTACATCCACTTGCACCAAGCCACATCACAATAATGAATTCGTGTTAGATAAATTTTGAAGAATATGGGAACCTTCAAACTAATTAAGATAAACCCTTCGAGCTTGGACTCATTTGCCTTGATTTGATAAATAACCTGGTGCTAGATAATTTCTATGGTCCTATGATGAAGCAGGAAGGAGGTTATGGGAACTTTGAATTTAAACTAAGTAACGCCATCGATTTATTTGATAATACCAACGGCTTATTTTATTGGTTCTTATAAGGACTTTAGAACAGAATGATTTCCAGTTTTTGAAGATAAAACTGGAAAACGTCCATGAGATCTCGCTTAACTAGACAAAATCATTGAGTTTGGGCTAATAAGATTTGTTCTGGTATACTGTTTGATGTTGAATGATTTTTTGAATCTTTTGATATTCTGGAAGGTGTCTATTTGATCTTTGAAACTAAACGAGATAAACCCATCGCGTTTAGACTTATTGAAATGAAATGAAAATGAAAAATATATTTATTTCCACCACTACGATTTAACGATCGACCAATCCAATACATACGATCCAATACATCAATACCTAACAAAATATGGTTTATAATTTCATTTTGTTAGTGCAGAGTGGACTGGAGCCTAAACTAGGAAAAACCTGTATTTCAGGACTCCAGGTCTCTCACCTTCGGCACTGTACATGTAGGTACAAAAATTAACAACTGTTTTAACTTAGAGTGTAGTGTAGAGTGTGTTGTGCATTTGTTTATGTGTGAGTGCGTGTGTGAGTTTTTGTGACTGAGTTTGTCTGTGTGTGTATTTGTACATGTGTGTTTCAGTGCATTTGCGTGCGTGTGTGTATGTGCGTGTGTTATGGTCTACATAGAAATTTACGTTTGTGGTTGTGTTAGGTATGTCACTTTACAATAGATAATAATGATTCAGTTTAATTGTAATCTAAATTGAGTAAGTATTCTTTGATGATATGATATGTAAGCGACATATGAATGTGTTTTTTGAATATATGTCTACGAATGAGTGTAATTTGTTATTTAGGTATGCTGAAAGGAAACTATTATGTCGCTTGAAGAAAACTGTATTGTGTTTTGGTAGTTTGCATATCTGAATTGTTTTTCGCCTAGAATTTATGGTTTGTATGTCATATTTAACTTCTTTATGCTTACGGATGGCCGTGTGTAAGATAAATAACTGTCTTACTGTAAGCACACAACAGTCTTGGTACAAGCTAACCGTTGGGTATCTAAAAGGCTTCCTAAGACAAACCTTGAGCAATGACCTCTGTGCACGTTCAACTTTTATGAGTTTAGTTTTATGCGCCCCACCCCACACAGGTATACAATAACCTAAGATTGACTGGACTAAGGCATAGTAAACAGTTTTTAAAAGAAGTGGTTTGAGTACGTTTCTAAGTTTTTTAAAAATCCAGATTAACCTACGGGTACGCTCTGTCAAAAGGTCTAGTTGGGCTTTCCATGTCAAGTTGTTATCGAGTTGTACACCGAGGTATTTGACAGTTTGTGATATCTCTAATGCTGCACATGTGCATGTGGTTGATTCAGTATTGTTACAAGAGTGTATTTTTAAGTTAAATTCTCTTAATGGAAGCATGGAGTTATTAATTGAGAACAGGATATACTTTGATTTGCTAACGTTCAAGGTAAGAAGATTTTTGGTAAGCCAGCGGGAAACATGACGAAGTCCGTTTTTGGCGCAGGCTTGAACCTCGGCCCAAGTTTCTCCCTGAAATATAAGCGCTGTGTAATCTGCATATGTATAGATTTTGCCATTTGTTGGTTTACATAGACATTTATATAGATAAGGAAGAAACTTGGACCAAGGACACTGCCTTGCGGAACGCCACATGTGACGGAAAGGGGACAGCTGACATGTTCACTTATCTTCAATGATTGGGTTCTGTTGGTAAGAAAATCCTCGAAAAGTTTTAACGGCAAACCACGTATACCAGCGGAATCTAGCTTTCTTGTCAGCGTTTTAATAGACACCGTATCGAAGGCCTTTGCCAAGTCTAGAAATATACCAATACTTTACCAATACAATATTTGTTCCTAATAAAAATTTTTGTTTCGTAGATTGTACACTTACAATCGTTGACACTTGGTGAAATTCCATGATTATTAGTTGAAATTAGTTCATAGCACACTTACTCTATTATTTAACTATAAGTATACATCTATAGTGAAATAAAAGTAAAATACACTTAATAAAATACTTAAGATACTTAATAAAATTAAGTACAATTGGTCAACAAAGTATCGGAAATGGATGATTTGTTTATGGTTCCAAATTCAATTTTTGGTTTTGTAGATTTTATACTTTTAATCTTTGGCATATGGTGAAATTCTTTTATTATTAGTTGAAACTAGTTTATAGCACACTGGTACTTTTATTTCACTATAAGTATATACTTATAGTTAAATAAAAGAACAAGTGTCCTGCGAACAAGTTTCAACTAATAATTTTTGTTTTGTTTTTGTTGTTATACTGGCATAGCTGTTTTTATTTTGGCACGGAGTTTAGGTGGCATATATTATTTATATTAAATACAGTGCTGTCTTTAGGTGGATTATATTAAGTATAGCAAATTTCAAAATGAAAATGTTGTAGATGGCTTACGGTCAATAGATTTTATCAAAAACACGTACTTACAAGTAAGTACAAAGCGTTCAAAAACAGTCGAGGTGTGATGAAGTGTCTGCTTTATTCTGGTAGGCTATCAACGTTTTCAACTGAAGTTAACTTTGCAAAAGTCAAGGAGATAGTGACTGAGTATCCTCATTCAATTTTAAAAGAGACAGCCGCTGAATTCTCTGTGTCTTACAAGTCAGTCCGTACAATTTTAAATAACGAGTTGGATATGAAACATGATACCGCTCGGCTTGTCCCAAAAGTCATGAATTTTCTCCAAAAACACAATCGCAAAAGAGTTGCCGGGGACATACTAGAACGATTCAATTCCAATTTAATATTCATGAAACGCATTACTACTGGACATGAGACGTGGATCTATGGGTTGGACAATTGTTTGACAATTGACAAACAAACAAAGCCCTAGATAGTTAATTAAGACTGTTGGCCTTTTGAAATTAATATTTTACCTTTAACTCTTATATATATATATATATATATATATATATATATATATATGTATATATATATATATATATATATATATATATATATATATATATATATATATATATATATATATATATATATATATATATATATATATATATATGTATATATATATATATATATATATATATATATATATTATTTTGCATAATATATGCAATGCATATATGCATATATGCAAAATAATATAATATAAATATACGCAAAAATAGAGTTTGATGTCTGTACAGTTGAATTCATACATGCCTGTTTACGATAATTTATCATTTTAGTTATTAGTAAAGATTTACACAAGACACATGTCTGTTTTAATTGTGAGATGATACATCAAATTACAACCTAAGGCAAACCTTATAACTATAAGCATTTTATTTTAATGAACTGGATCATAGTTTGAATCGAAGGTTGACGCGGATTTTCCTTTTGCTACATTTACACGCCTGCGCAGGCTTGCCAAACGTTCACAATCTTTACATACGCTTGGGTGCCATTTACATTCTTTCGGGTGCATTAATGTGTTCTGGATGGGAAAACATGGTTGACATTGAAACGTTGGCTATTATTGCGTTTACTAAGCCAAACACCCCGTTTACACGCTTGTTATTGTAGACAAATGTTCTCTACATGTAGCTTGGCTAGCGTGTGCTTGGGAAAGCATTTCAACAATCTGGTTGGGTGTCGGTTTTTGAGTACAGATCAAAAGAAGCCTGTGGCAAGCGTTTGCGACGTATTAACATGTTGACGCATGTTTAATGTCACTGTTATGGTTTTTAAACACCACTTTATCTACTGAACTTTTTGAAAGCCAAACGAAATAGCTAACGTAGCTTCTACGTCCACCATCTTGCCTGTCCGGAATACACTATCGCACACGTAAGCGTGTAAATGGCATTCAAGCGTATGTAAAAGCTTGGAGCTTATGGATGTTTGCCAAACTTGTGCAAGCGTGTAAATGTAGCTTTCGATAAGAACCCTTTCAATTGAGTTTACAGTTTTAAAAAAATAACAGAGTTTGCACCATGGAAGGTAAAGAGGTGACTAAGACAACTGATGGGTTGCAGTTAGTTATTAATTAAACTTACGAAATAGTATAAGGTCTTACGAAATAGTAAACGTCTGTAGGCCATGGTGGCTGTTTTCCATTACGTGGCCCATTTACAAACGAAATGGCACAAACTGCTTCTCGCGAAGCTGCCTTACTACGGGCTTCCCGAAAAATTATGTAAGTGGATCACCAGTTTTTTTGGCTCATCTTTGAATGAGATTTGGATCGGAGCATCGACGTAAGTAAGTAAGTCGTATTCGACGGTGAGTGCTCCGACCTTAAATCTATCAATGCTGGTGTTCCCCAAGGCTTCAGGCTAACACCAATACTGTTCCTTCTGCATATTAATGACACAGTACTGGTATCACACAGTACTGGTAATGCTAGCTACTCCGGCTGTAGCGGTATTTCTCGGGAACACGTCGAAGAGTGCCGAAACAAGCTTGTGTCTGAAGTCAAGAATCAATTTACCGATATCTCGGAATAAAGTCTTCAAAACCTGGCTACTTTTAACCCTCAAGAAGAGACGGCCTTCGTGTGCACCGTTAGAAAGACACCCTTTGTCGTCTCACCTCTATTTGGGGAAACTTTTCTGACAGCTTCAGCTAGTATCGGAATTCTGGGAGTTAACATATCGAATTATGTTAAGTTTCGCGGTCATTTTTCTCTAGGCACTTTTACCACGCACTACTCCTCTGTGGAATCAATTACAGGCGGGGGAACAGATACGACTTAGGCACCTTCAAGAAAAGAGCATACTCCTTCTTAAAAAGCCGGCAACGCAGCTGCAAGAGCTTTGGTGATGTGGCTGTCCATGGGCGGTAGTAATCACTTACCACCAGGTGAGTCTCCTACTCGTTTGCCTTTTTTTTTATAAAAAAAAGTTTTTAAGGCAAATTTTATTTGTTTATCATCTCGATGTCTGGAAATCCACAACTGTGCAATTCTCCCGACACTTTTTGCCTCGCACTAATCTGTTGTGGAATTAATTACCAGCAGGGGAGTTTTCAAACAGATACGACTTTGAAACCTTCAAGAAAAGAGCTTAGTCATTCAGCAACGCATTCCGCATTCGAATTTCATCCAAAAATAGCACTTTTACACCTAAGATAGTATTATTTGTCCAGTTCACATTGATTTTAACTAATTTTAAAAAAAGGTAAAACTTGCTGAGAATTATTTTATTAATGATGGATTAGCCGCTCACACCACCAGCCATTTTCGTATTTTTTTCTAAAAACACATGGACCGTTACGCGCACGCGTTTTGAGTCCGTTCCGGTGGACCGTGGTCACAAAAATGGTTTATGAGTTGTTTGGATTGAATCCGATACTGTAAAGCGTATATTTTTAAGAGGTCTTGAGCACTGCAATACACTGGTGTTAGAATTGTTTAATTTAAATGGCTTAAGCTACAAAATAATTCAGGTGTAACACGACACTTTGAGAAAAATATGACTACTTGTTAGTCGAGGATTTTTAATTCAAAAAGTAAATAGATGACCTATGCTTTTTATATTTTTTTTATATAACTGGTAAACATATACATACGGAAAAAAATAAACAACATATATTATAGTACAAAAATGTTTATTTACATAATTATTATTATCCATTTTTTCATAATTAATACGTAATTTTTTTCGTAATTTTTAAATAATTTATTTCCTTTTCAATTTTACAGCTATATTATATTTTTTTTTAAATATTGTTTAGGATATTTCACATTCACATCATATGATTTTTTTGAGATCATAGATATCAACACTAAAATTTACGAAAATAAATAAAAATAGGTACCGTCATACCCAAAGCGCTGATATCATTAAGTTGGTCATTAACGAAATATATGTTTTATTAATTGATATTTACGGTTTTTTGACAAAATTATTATCTAAACTGTTAGATCTTGAACTAATCTTGATTATAAATAAAGTTTACTTGTTGATTAATACACCAAAACACTTTTAAATTAACCTGTATCATAAAGTGTAACCAATACATAACACACTGCACGAATCTAAATGGCGAACTAAGTTCTTTTATTTTCCCCAAGAGCGTATTTCAAAAAAAGAATGCCAATTAGATGTTATTCTATACAATGTTTCGTTCGAAAACGATAAAATACCATAGAGTATTGTATTAAAACTGGTAAATAGTGAAAATGTTGTTTTTTTGTATGAAGTTAGCGTTGGTCCCTATAGACCATAGTGTATTGACGCATTTTCTCAGACGTCTCATTAGTTACCAAAGTGATGTGAGCGGTTAGGACGAGGAATTGTGATGTATAATACAGTCTTTGTTATTTCAACATACGCAAAGACAAAATTTAGTAGACAAGCGACAGTATTACAGCTGAAAAGTTCTGATTTTTGTTATTTCAAAATAACTTTAAACAAAAAAATGAAAATATAGGTCATTTATGTATACGCTATAATGACTGAAATCCACTTGACGAAGGTCTATATTTGAGCGTTTTATATCCTCCTTTATTCTTGTATCCTCAGACGGCAAAAAGAATTATTTGATTTAACCATTGCCGCTTTTAACAACTTACCTGGTATACAAGGTACGCAAACCAGATTACTTGAATAAGATTGTATAAAATCATGAGTTTATCTAAATTAAATGGCTTACGATATGGGCTAAAAATTGAAGAGCCATATGATATAATGGCTCATCAATTTTTAGCCCCATTGTAAGACAAACATTTGATACATAGCCAATAAAGCCAGCATATGTAAATTTTTTCCTGCTAGTGGGTTATACTCAACTGATCTAGGATCTGAAATAAAATTTCATGTTACAAAATTGTTATTTAATTAAGTAAGACATGATTCGCCACCTTGATTTCAGTATAGTCACCACCCATAATCATAAACAAATCGTCGCCACCAATTATGAAATGTATGTATATGTATGCCGTACGGCGCTTTGATGATCTTGCCGATTGTCTTGCGAGTTGGCTACGCGATGGCTAATAATACGCGAGGAATTACGTGAAACGTTCACAAATAATGGAAGCAGCCAAAAATCAAAAGTGCGATATTACCTAGAAGACGCTCTAGATATTATTTGGCCTCATTAAATAAATCCAGTTAATAAAAAAGGAGGTATAGAAATATAACACAAATTACAAAAATTCATCCGTTATAGAAAAAAAGTGTCATTTAAATGAAATCGAGGACGACATCTTAGTAAGTACACTAACTCTTAAATCAATTTAACCTACTTGTTAACTATTCGACACGGCAGCAATCAAAACCTGCTGTATCAATCGTTTCGATGGCATGGTACATCATCCTCGAAAACTATTTCTAACTCTGTAGATGCCAAGTGCAACCAGACCAGCTGCCTCCGCTAGATACAGGTACAGACTCCATTATTGGAATCTACCATCAACAGTAGTATAGCTGTTTTCCGAAAGTTGAGTCAATCGATTCCATAAATGCGGTAAATGTAGGCCATCATTTATGCATTGCAATATCTACTCGTGCAGCTATCGCCATTTTGTTTATCTTGTCATTCGGCTTCATTCTCCCAGTCTGACTGCACGAATATCTTGTTTCATTGCAAATCGATATTTTGTTATTTTATTGGGTTTTTGTCAAAGTTTCTTCTCGTTTATAGTGGTATATCTAAACAACTACTACTTTAACAGAAACTAAGTATAGCAGGAAATTAAATATTTCTGAACGGATAATTTAGTTATGACGATTAATTTTATTAAGAACCTGAGAGTTTTCTTTAATAATTGTGTGTGAAATAAATAAAAAAATGTGATCGTGAAGGAACATGAGAAATAAAATAAATAGATGTATTATGGTAATATTTTATTTTATAAATCGTCGCCGACATCGCTTTTGCTATCACTGTCACTTTCTGTAACATTTATTATAAAGAAAGAAAGAAAGAAAGAAAGAAAGAAAATATTTATTTTATTTAAATGTGACTATGATGTTGTCAATTAACATTTCTAGCCTACTCATTTTTTCCTCTTCTTTGACAACATGGGATACGCATTTAGAACATTCGGTAGTCGTAATTTTTTGAATGCCTTCCTCAAATAAATTTCTCACGTCTGTCATTTTGAAGGTTTTATTATTTTGAGCTACATGCCCCTTTAACTACGCCCATATCAATTCGATAGGGTTCAGCTCGCAATGGTAAGGAGGCAATCTTAAAACCGTGATCCCATGTTGTGCTGCTATTTCGTCTACAGCGTACTTATTAAAAGACTCGTTATGTGGAATCAGTTCTTAAAGCTTAGCTTTAATCATATCTGTTTCGTAATGAATATTTTTATTTAAAAGCCAGTCTTGAATGGCAGCTTTTTTCCAGCTCATTTTTGGTGCTGTTTCATGTTTGGTGGTGTTTCCAATTTTCGGGAGTGGTAAGGTGTATTATCCATTACCACAATTGAGTTTGGTCTTAATTTTGGTAAGATTCCAGCGAACTACTCCTCAAAACAAACTGTATTCATTCTCTCTTCTGTTTTTTTTTTTTTGGGACAAGAAAACATCCACGTCTTTTTATGATGTACTTAGCAGAGGATCCATCCAGCCAAGGCTGTCTTAGGGAATTTCTCACAGCCCTCTCGTCCATCCTTGCACGGAGACGATAACTCTCTGGCCCATACCGCAAAGGAGAAGGCCGTTCTTCTGGGCTCCTTCTTTGCGGCCAACTTGACTCGGGACGCCCAAGGAAATGCACCGTCTACCATCCCGCAGTGCTATAATTCTATGACGGAATAAAAATTTCTGCGTTTTTGTTGCGTGTCAAAAATGAATCTGAAATCTCGAATTCACCTGTCAGATAAAAGTTACTACAGAGTAATCGAGATCAAAGTGAAATAAGATGCAATGGCAAGATTATTTGTTTAATTAAAATCAAATAACCTAAAAAGCACATGCAGCTGAGTTGTACGCTAGTAGAAATCAAGCGATTAGCATTTGAAAAATGAAGATATTTACATTGGATAATCAATTAATAATTATAATTATCTCAGGACAATTTTACACGAATTGATCTAACCTCAAAGTAAGCAAATTATTTGCTTCTGATATGGGTGTTAGTCAACGATATCAATACATAGAAACACAAATTATATAAATACTCGTATATATATATATATATATATATATATATATATATATATATATATATATATATATATATATATATATATATAATAAACACCCAAACCTAGAAATACAAACATCTACACTCATCAGATTCTCTGCCCCCTGCCCCTGTCGGAAATGGAACCCGAGTCCTATTGATTGCGTAGTACGGGCCGCTAACGACTCGACCAACCGGGGAGGATTTTTTTATATTATAGCAAACAAGCAAAGAGTCAACCATCGCCTATAGACACCAAAGGTGTTAATGGTGCGTTGCTATCTTGTGGTGAGGTCTAAAGCTACGTGCATAAGTTTACCGACTACCTTACCTTCCAAACCGGAACACGACAGTGACAAGCACTGACGCTATTGCGGCAGGAATAGGTAAGGTGGTGGTACCTGACCCAGGCGAGACAATGCAGAACTCTATCGCCTAATAGTCACGATGGTAGTGACTCGTAAAGCCAATCGTTTTTTTTATATTATAAGATAGCAAACAAGCAAAGAGTCAACCATCGCCTATAGACACCAAAGGTGTTAATGGTGCGTTGCTATCTTGTGGCGAGGTCTAAAGCCACGTGCATAAGTTTACCGGCTACCTTACCCTCCAAACCGGAACACGACAACGACAAGCACTGACGCTATTGCGGCAGGAATAGGTAAGGTGGTGGTACCTGACCCAGGCGAGACAATGCAGAACTCTATCGCCTAATAGTCACGATGGTAGTGACTCGTAAAGCCAATCGGTCGCTTTTTATGACCTGCCTGGCAGAACAGCAGTTGGTCTATTCTTCAAAGGAGCCCGGGACCAACACGGGGAATACTTTGACATATTTCGCATTTTGTTAATTAAGACCAATTGTGTTTCATTGACACACCATCTAATTATGATTCAATCCCCATTGAAAAATTCGGAAAGAAGTCGTAAAAACAAATAAATAACAAGTTTTTTTTTATTTTAAACTAAGAAAACACTTCCACTTAAAAATGTATAATATTTTTAATCAAAACAATATTTAATAAATTTGTAAATTACTTGTAGCTTGTCAGCAAGGCTTTATTGTCAATAGTAAATTCATGTATCTACGAAAGGATTTTTTTATTTATTTACACAATTAATTTATTCTATAATACTCTAGATTTGGAATTCATAATTTCATTAAAAAATTAAAGTCAACTTATTCGGGGTAATTTTTTTCATACGTTTCTGAAGTAGCGTTACATTTCCTTTTACTCCCTTTATAG
Source organism: Apodemia mormo (assembly GCA_036924255.1). NCBI lineage: Eukaryota > Metazoa > Arthropoda > Insecta > Lepidoptera > Riodinidae > Apodemia > Apodemia mormo. The sequence continues at coordinate 4,825,034 of JAUPFN010000007.1, read as the reverse complement.
TATGTGTTACAGCTATTTTGTAAAGCTATTTTTGATAGTGCAAAACTATACAATTATAATAAATGTGGGCTGTAACTTGTTCTGGTGAATAAGTTCTTATGGGCGATTATAGCATACGATATTTCCCGATATTTTGAAATATCTTCGTCTGTTTTTGGACGCATATTTAAGTTTAAGTAAGTTTGTGTGAAATCGTTATAGTCTTTAGTAGGTTCAGCCTTCACGTCCATTCTTGTTTGCTTTTCTATTGAAGACCATGATAGATAGATAATTTTATGTTCGAATTCTAGTAATCTTTCTTCGGTGCAGTTTCATTCTCTAGGCTATATAGTACCTAGTTACCTAGTAGTACCTACTAAGTTATAGTACCTAGTAATATTGTTAGGAATGTATTTTTATGAGAATTACGTGTTTTAATGTCTGGACTTTATTTATATTTATCTAACCTAAAAAAATCCAGCGTATTTTCACCCAAACATTATATTCGCATCGAAGGCATCGTCAGGCTTTGGTCTAGGGGGGCTTAGGAAAATAAAACCAAATAAAAAACATGTTTCTAAGACTAAATTATTTTAGTACTTACAAGAAAAATTCTTTAAAATTTTCTTGATTTATTAAAATCACGATTTTTATAATTATCAATGTTATCTACATAGAACAAATATAAAGGTTGTGTCTACATATTTTACACCATATTTTCTGGTTTACCTATAATATCGGTCTACCTATAATATGTAGCAACTCAAGATCAATCTCGCGCCATCACTTCGATCTTAAAGTCTAATATTGATAGAAATCAATTTTTATTTATGGTAACTTTTTTGTAAAGAGAAATACCGCTTCGACCGGAATATGTAGCATCACTAGTACTGTCATCCGCATAGCAATGTATGTTGCTAATTCGCATCATATCATTGATATGCAGAAGGAACAGTGTCGGTGATAGCACGCAGCCTTGGGGAACAATAGCATTGACAGATTTAGGGTCCGAGCACGCACCGTCGACAACGATCTTGATACTCCGGTCAGCCAAAAACCTGGTAATCCACTTGCATAATTTCTCAGGAGTCCCATAGGAAGGCAGCTTCGCGAGAAGCGCTTTGTGCCATACCCGATCAAAGGCCTTCGCTATGTCCAAACTAACTGCCAATGCCTCCCCCCCTTGGACTCAACTCCTTCCGCCCATCGATGAGTTAGGTATACTAGAAGGTCACCAGCTGAGCGGCCGCGACGGAAACCGTACTGAGGGTCGCTAATCAGCTGGTGCTCCTCTAAATACTTGAGGAGGTAAGAGTTTATGATTGTCTCCATAATTTTGGAGAACAAGGAGGTTATAGCTATAGGCCGATAGTTAGACGGGTTAGAGCGATCTCCTTTTTTAGGGATGGGATGCACCAAAGCTGTCTTCCATGAACTCGGTACCACGCCGAGTGAATAGGAGAGCCGGAATAGGAGTGTTAATACTGGTGCCAACTCTGGAGCACACATTTTTAGCACAATCAGAGGGATGTCATTCGGCCCACTCGACTTGTGGATGTCCAAGGAAAGTAGTGCTTTACGCACAGATGACTGCCGAAATTGTGGTTCTGGTATAGAACTATCACACTGCGGGATGTTAGGCGTTCCGTTCCCTTGGTCATCCAGAGTCGAGTTGGCCGCAAAGAAGGAGCCCAGGAGATCGGCCTTCTCCTTTGCGGTATGGGCCAAAGAGTCATCGTCTCCGTGCAAGGATGGAAGAGAGGGCTGTGAGAAATTCCCTAAAACAGCCTTGGCGAGAGACCAGAACGCACAAGTCCCTGAATGGAGGCGAACTAATTTCTCACCAATTCTGCCTATATGTTCAGATTTTGCCTTGGCGATAGCTCTTTTGAAGTACCTAAAATTTGTTCTTGAATTGATATTCTCTAAACAAAAAATGTTCAATCGAAGTGAAGTGAGCTTTGAATCGAGCCTCGCTTAGGCAGAGATGGATTGACGTAAAAATCTTTATCGTTTTTTTTATCGGTTTGTGTTTTCTTCAATTATTTAACAAAAATAATTATTACACTAAGCGACTTTCTATGCACTTTTGTGGTGCATTTTACTAAAAAACTATCGCACTTTTAGGTTTGAGCTTTGACGTGATAGTTGAAATTCATGTCTAGATATGATCTACCATTAAAATACCATTTTATAAATATTTAAAAAAAAAGAAGATACATATATTAGAATTTTATTACTACTAACGCCATCTATTATAAAACTAAAGAATTAAAATACTGCAAAACTACTCTAGGCGACGATCTGTGTCCTTAATTTGTGGTACATTTAATTGAAAATTATGTTTTCCAATAACATGTAAAATTTTATGTTTTAGCTTTGGCGTAGTAGTTTAAATTCATTTTCATTCACTCCATTTTAATACAATATTAATCTATTAATACACGTACTTTTTAACTTCCCGCTACGTATGTAGATAAGGAAGTTACTAATTTAGTAAGTAAGTAGGTAAGTAAAGTAAGTAAGTGTTTTCTTGCTGTTTTTTGTGACTTAGCAATTGAGACATTTTAATATTTGTCAGAACTGAAAAAAATCTATGCTTTTAGTTTTTACTCTTTTGAGCTTAAAATACCTTAATTTAGCAGGAAGTTTCAGAGATGGCCTGCAAGGTCAATCGTTTACAGATTATTCTCAATATGATTATTGTGAAACATTACAAGTGTATTAATTGATTAATATTGTATTGACATCAATTTTCAATCTTAGCTCGAGGGTAAAAAGCTAAAAAAATGTATATTCTTGCCCATATCCCCGAAGGGATAAGCAGAGATACAACGTGTGCATCCACGATTAGCCGAAGATACTTAATTTCCATAACGTGACGAGAGCCTATCACCAAACGGACACTTCCAATTCCGAGCAACGTTTGTTTTATTAGAAAATTGAAAGAACACATTTTTGATTTGTCAGACTCGGGAATTCGATTCCCCCCCCCCCCCAGGGTTTCTTTGAGAGTTAGTTAGTAAGTCCAATATTAATTCTAAAATTTTGAAGGTTAATTAAATAAAACGTTTTTTGATTTCGAAAATCGATGTGAAACCAGGACTTCCCGATTTTAGAATAAAAACTGTTTATCTTAGCGAAATGTTAAAAATATGTTTTTCTTTATAAGATCAAGTTTCATTTTTAATACCCACTTTTCTCATCAATCAATTTTTATTTATGGCAACTTTACAAAAAGTTACCATAAATAAAAATTGATTTCTATCAATATTAGACTTTAAGAGCGAAGTGATGGCGCGAGATTGATCTTGAGTTGCTACATATTATAGGTAGACCGATATTATAGGTAGACCAGAAAATATGGTGAAAAATATGTAGACAACCTTTATATTTGTTCTATGTTTTATAACATTGATAATTATAAAAATCATGTTTTTAATAAATCAATAAAATTTTAAAGAATTTTTCTTGTAAGTACTAAAATAATTTAGTCTTAGAAACATGTTTTTTTTTATTTTGGTTTTATTTTCCTACACCCCCCCTAGACCAAAGCCTGACGACGCCTTCGATGCGAATATAATGTTTGGGTGAAAATACATTGGATTTTTTTAGGTTAGATAAATATAAATAAAGTCCAGACATTAAAACACGTAATTCTCATAAAAATACATTCCTAACAATATTACTAGATAGCCCTTACAAAGCTATGCTTTTTGCTAGTAAAATAGTAAGAATTTTTTGGTATATTGTTTCTATTCCAATTCTTAATGTTATTTTTAGTAAAAACATATTTAATACTAGCTGCTGCGTGCAGCCCGCTGCATTATACATTTTTTGTTGAATCCCTGGGGATCCCCTCATTTTTCCGGGATAAAAAGTAGCATATATTCAAATCCGTTCAGTAGTTTTTGCATGATTGAGTAACAAACATCCATCCAAACATCCAAACTTTCGCATTTTTAATATTATTAATATTAATTAATTAATTATTTAATTAATATTAATTAATATAGATAATAAATTGTTAGTATATCAACTCGCCATGGCTGTTTGGCATTAAGCCTTTGCCTGTTTAAGCACACCGAAATAAAATTGATATTTGACACTTGGTCTAGCAAAATTTTACAAAATAGCTTTACAAAATAGCTGTAACATATACTATAAAGGGAGTAAAATTTTATGTAAAGAAATATATTACGGCGAAATAATTTAACATATTGCGTATATTTCCGTGACTGTTTTATGTTATATCATATAATGTATTATGTTATATCATATAATATAATTATTTCTACAAAATAGGCCTACTTATACGGGAGAATAGCCTAGAGAATGAAACTGCACCGAAGAAAGATTACTAGAATTCGAATATAAAATTATCTATCTATCATGGTCTTCAATAGAAAAGCAAACAAGAATGGACGTGAAGGCTGAACCTACTAAAGACTAAAACGATTTCACACAAACTTACTTAAACTTAAATATGCGTCCAAAAACAGACGAAGATATTTCAAAATATCGGGAAATATCGTATGCTATAATCGCCCATAAGAACTTATTCACCAGAACAAGTTACAGCCCACATTTATTATAATTGTATAGTTTTGCACTATCAAAAATAGTTTTACAAAATAGCTGTAACACATACTATAAAGGGAGTAAAAGGAAATGTAACGCTACTTCAGAAACGTATGAAAAAATTACCCCGAATAAGTTGACTTTAATTTTTTAATGAAATTATGAATTCCAAATCTAGAGTATAGAATAAATTAATTGTGTAAGTAAATAAAAAAATCCTTTCGTAGATACATGAATTTACTATTAACTGAATAAAGCCTTACTGACAAGCTACAAGTAATTTGAAATTTATTAAATATTGTTTTGATTAAAAATATTATACATTTTTAAGTGGAAGTGTATTCTTAGTTTAAAATAAAAAAAAACTTGTTATTTATTTATTTTTACGACTTCTTTCCGAATTTTCAATGGGGATTGAATCATAATTAGATGGTGTGTCAATGAAACACAATTGGTCTTAATTAACAAAATACGAAATATGTCAAAGTATTCCCAGTGTTGGTCCCGGGCTCCTTTGAAGAATAGACCAACTGCTGTTCTGCCAGGCAGGTCATAAAAAGCGACCGATTGGCTTTACGAGTCACTACCATCGTGACTATTAGGCGATAGAGTTCTGCATTGTCTCGCCTGGGTCAGGTACCACCACCTTACCTATTCCTGCCGCAATAGCGTCAGTGCTTGTCACTGTCGTGTTCCGGTTTGGAGGGTAAGGTAGCCGGTAAACTTATGCACGTGGCTTTAGACCTCGCCACAAGATAGCAACGCACCATTAACACCTTTGGTGTCTATAGGCGATGGTTGACTCTTTGCTTGTTTGCTATCTAATAATATAAAAAAAATCCTCCCCGGTTGGTCGAGTGGTTAGCGGCTCTGACTACGCAATCAATCAGGTTCGATCCCGACAGGGGCAGGGGGGCAGGGCATCTGATGAGCGTGGATGTTATGTATATATTTATTATATTTCTGGGTTTGGGTGTTTATTATATATATATATATATATATATATATATATATATATATATGAGTATTTATATAATTTGTATTTACACCCATATCAGAATTATAATTGTTAATTAATTATCCAAATACAGAATACCAAATATAAGCTGTTAGTGTGAAATTGTCATCCGCACTATTACACCTCGCTGCCACGCTCGACAGTGCGGCGCTACTGCCACTTTTTATTCATCTTCGTGCTCACCGCGGACTCAGCTATCGAATTATCAAAAATGCTCAATAGCCTAACTTGACACTCAATTCGACAATCGAAGCTCGAATCTCACTTACAGAATACCAAATACAAACATTTAATGTCAAATTGTCACACGCACTAGTACATCTCGCTACTTTGCTCGACAGTGCGGCGCTGCCGCCGCTTTTCATTTTAACGGAATGCGAATTGACATCTCACCGCGGATTCAGCTTTCGAATTATCGAAAATTGTCCTTACAGAATAGCCCAGCAGTACTTCATGTAAAGCCGAATCTGTGTCTTATAAAGTTGAAGGCGATGGGTCGGCAAGAAGTACTGTTTCGCTCTGCTGAGCACACTGAGCTTTTTGGAGGCTTGTTTAGCCTTACCTTCCAAATGACCACAAACCTTAACGTAATTCAATATGTCGACTCCCAGAATAATTTCTTTATTCAAGTAAGATCCTTGTCTGGCTTGGAACAGAGTTTTAAACGTGACAATTGTACTAATAACTAAATATTACAAAGATATAAAGATATAGCTCCCGAAACTAGCTGAGGCTGTCAGAAGAGTATACTCAAATCGAGGTGATACGACAAAGGGTGTCTTTTAGCGGTGAACACGCAAAGCTTTGTCTTTTTGGTGTTAAAAGTGACCAAGTTTTGACGACCCCATTCCGAAGCATTGGTAAGTCGATACTTGACTTCAGACATAAGCTTGTTGGCACTTTTGACGTGTTTCCAGGAAAAACCGCTACGGCTGGAGTATGTAGCTCACCAGTACTGTCATCCGCATAGCAATGTATGTTGCAAATTCATAGTTAGTTTATGCAAAATGAACAGTGACGATGATAGCACGCAGCCTTGGGGAACACCAGCATTGACAGATTTAAGATCGGAACACGCAACATCAACTACGATTTCGATGCTCCGATCAGCCAAAAAACTGATGATCCACTTGCATAATTGCTCGGGAAGCCCATAGAAAGGTAGATTCGCGAGAAGCGCTTTGTGCCATACCCGATCAAAGGTCTTCGCTATGTCCAATCTAACTGCCAATGCCTACCCTTGGACTCAACTGCTTTTGTCCACCGATGTGTTACGTATACTAGAAGGTCACCACCTGAGCGGCCACGATGGAAACTGTACTGACATTCGCTAATCAGCTGGTGCTCTTCTAAATACTTGAGGAGCTGAAAGTTAATGATTGTCTCCATAACTTTTGAGAACAAGGAGGTTAGGGATGGGACGCACCAAAGCTATATTCCATAAATTCGGTGCCATGCTGAGCTGCTGGAATAGCCGTGTTAATGCTAGCGTCAACTCTGGAGCACGTACTTTTAGCACAATCGAAGGGATGCCGTCCGGCCCACTCGACTTATGGACGTCCAAATAAAATAGTGCTTTACGCATAGAAAACTGCAGAAATTTTTATTCCGTCATAGAATTATAGCACTGCGGGATGGTGCATTTCCTTGGGCATCCCGAGTCAAGTTGGCCGCAAAGAAAAAGCCCAGAAGAACGACCTTCTCCTTTGCGGTATGGGCCAGAGAGTTATCGTCACCGTGCAAGGATGGACGAGAGGGCTGTGAGAAATTCCCTAAGACAGCCTTTTTTCATCACAAGATGCCGACACTGCAGCCCAAGCTAAGGTATTACTCCTGCTTTCAGCGTGAAGCCATTTTGCAGGAGCAACCAAACCAAGGCTTAACACCATTAGGTGCCGCAGAAAATGACATGAAAAATTCCATGCCCTGTAGCGCAAAATCAACAATATAGTCAGCGAGGACACTCGGATCGTACAGCGAGAAGCACAACCGCCCTCATGGGTAGGACGTAAGAAAAAACCGCATCCCGTCCCAATCTGCTGACGTATAATGCCAAACGCGACGACAACCTGCTAAAGGAAGCCATGATAGGCGCAAAACCAGAACTTTACTCCGAATCAACCAGTGGTCTGACGTACCAAGTGGGACGTCCACGTCATATACCTGGTAATTGTCCGGATGAGAGGTCAGCAGAAAGACCAACAGTGAAGGCATATAGTCGTCCAGACGCGTGCTACACGCCAATATTAACATCGATTAAGGGTGATATGTTGCCGTTCACCCGCACACATTCTTTGTAATTCCAATACATGGATTGCAAACCACGCTGCACAGGCCCATGTATTCCCTAACTGGACAAAATGTCCCATAAAATTCCTTGCAAAAATACCTACTTTGTCTTTAGGTTAAAATATAAAAGCACTAGCTGACCCGACAAACGTTGTTTTGCCAATAAATTATTTAATTACTAATATGGCAATTAAAAAATAGGGGTTGGTAGTAGAAAGTTGAAATTTTAGGTTGTGCGTATTTTTTAATGCCACATATTAAAAATGAAAATAAAAATGTTGACCAAAAATAAAAAAATGGGTTGGACTACCCTTATCACGTACGGGTATAAAAAAGATAACAACTTAATTCTCAGACCTACTGAATACTCGTATAAATTTTTTTTAAATTGGTCAAGCCGTTTCGGAGGAGTATAGCAAGTAAACTGTGATACGAGAATTTTATATAGTAGACGTACCAATTGGTAACTAATATACCAACTTGAGCACCCACGACTAGCTAACGTAATTAAATTCTATTTTACTATCCAAGCTGTTAAAATAAAGCAGAAGAGTTGTTCGTATGGTAGAAAGCGCTAATTTTTGCATGTACCAGATATATTTGAAAAATTCATTTTGTGTATGAGGAAGCTTTTTATGCTCGATTGACTTTCTGACACGTAAAACACACACACACACACAACATGTAGCAGGATAATAAATAAATGTAAATTTTCGTTAAAGACTGTTTCAGTATCTCATTTATTCTTTCAATGATAGAATTAAAATAAATTTTAAGCTTTTATTTTAGGGTTTTTAATGTAATTTTTAATGTAGAAGTCCGAGAAGAGCACCAACATGAAGGCGTTGTTTGGTAAAAATATAGAAAGTACCCACTTAGGATAAGCACAGTTAGGAACAAATAACGAAGCCCCCATGTGAACAACGCCTATGAGAAATTGTACCTGAAAGAAAAACAGAACACGTTAATATAACAGTTTTAAATTACTCTAACTTAAAACAAACAATCTCAATTGCTCGCACAACTAAAAGAATTCAATTAAGTTAATTAACGGAATACACAAACTCACAATGGCGCGAGACAATTGTAATTTAACGAGTCTTTTGAGTGTTTGAATTTGGCTTATGTCCTTAGAGTGACGCTCACGCAAAATCATAAGTATTATACCCTACCATTAGATAATCGCTCAACTTGTTGAAAGTTGTCACTTTAAATTTATCAACATACCGCTTTTAAAAGGTTAAAAAGGTTAAAAACGCATACATCTATATAAAGTTGTTGTCATTTCATCCAAGCTACATTGATTATTTTCACGAGTAGACTGGAGTGGCAAGAATCTTCCTTCGCTCACGTCGAGATCAATTTGTATACACATGAAAGTCTTGTAGGCTAGTGGTGATTAGCAATCGGATCTTTAATCTCCGAATGGAGAAAAAATCTACCTTTTATACGTTTTTACTTTTTAGTTATATTTTTTTTCTCTGTAAAATCTTATAAGTTGTGTACAATAAAATATTAAATAAATAAAAATAAATAAAATAAAATAAAACAGCCAAGCAAACATTTTTTCTACATTGAGACAAGTTTTTTCGGGGCATATGTTTCCATGTTTTCTTATTTTATCGATGCACTGTACATTAAATTATGTATATGTGTTTGTATAGCCCCATGCTTGCTCAAAACTTGTAATAAAGGGAAATTTTGCCATATCTAGTAGCCTATAAACAACTTAGTTGGTAGAACGTAGCCTAGCTTAAAGGCGTGATCTTTCGCTGATTCGGACCGAGGCGTGTCAAAAGAAATTGAAATTATTTTATTTTGGATTTTCTAACTAACCATTTATATCAATGTTAGCCCATATTGCTCCAGACCCCTATGGCGCCGCTGGTCCATACCGCTGAAGGGTCATAGTTATGTAACCAGCTTCTTGTCAGGTGACGTCATAACTGTGGAGGTTGATGACATCACACAAGGACAAGGAAGGGGAAAAGGAAGATCTTCCCAGCCAGGCAAGGTGTACTGCCTGGGGACCGAAGTCCATTTGAGAATCGTTGAAACTTGTATATAGTGTGTGATAAATAATTGTGATGCCGCGATTCAGGATTTTATTTTGAATTTCATCATTTTTTTATTATTTTTTCTTGTAGCGTTTATGATTGTTTTGAGCCGCTATATCCCCTTGATAAACAGCTTGTCTGCCATTCTGGCACGCCTTGTTGCCATCGTGACTCCTAGATGGTAGAGTTCTGCAACATCTTGCTTGCGTTTGGTACCACCGCTTTCCCTATACCTGCTAAAATCGTGTTGGTGTTTGTTATCGCCGTGTTCTCGTTTGGAGAACCCGTTCCCGTTCCCAGTAAACTTACAAAACATTAACATCTATGTTATCTAAGGCGATAATTATTTCTTCACATCACGAGAGTTATTTGCTTGCATAAAATAAAAAAATATTGAAATAAAACTTACAATTTGTACTTGAGTAACTATTTTCTTCAACCATATATATTTTTTACTTTCTGGCTTAACTAATGTGAGTAGATAGTAAGAGTACATGATAGCATGTACGAAAAGATTTATGATCCCAAATAATATACCGTGGCCTCCTGCAAATATTCAAGATAAAAAAGAAAATTAATTTGTATTATAACGCAAGAGAGAAAATATATATAACTTTTTAAATGACTTCTACTATGGCTAAATGATAAAGATTAAAAAATTGTTGCTTGTTTCCTCCCAAAAGTAAGTAGAGCTTTAAAATTGCCCACGATGTTCTCCATTGATTTGTGTTTCTTAAATACACAATGAAAGTATTTTTATTTTTTTCTTTATACATTTTGCAAACGGCTCATATGCTCAGAAAATTTACGTGTCAATCCACCGAGGGCTGCAATTGCTTCGCCGTTAGCAACGTACAGTTTGTGTATAAGAGCTCTAATTGTCGTCAATATAATCTTTTATACATCATTTCAATCTTATAGAGGTCAATGTTTAATAAAAGAAAGTAACGTATGTTTCAATGCAAGTCTTCAACTATATACCAAATTTCATTAAAAGCGGTTCAGCGATTAAGCTGTAAAAGCCTAAAAGACACATATACTTTCCTATTTATAATATTAGTATATAAGTATGGATAATACAGACGTAAAACGGTAAATTTTTACAATTAAACATATGAATATACATGAATTACACATATTTTTCACTAAAATCCTTAAAGGCTAGGCATAAAGAATTGAGTGTTTAAGTCACCAAGCGGACTTACTTGTTTTCTTCACATTCATAGGTGTCTTATAATAATGAAAATCTATCTACCTGGTAAATAATTTATCCCCATCCAGGATCCTAGAACCATGGCAGTATGGTGATAAACATGTAAAAATGTCACCTGGTTAGACTTTTTACGAAGGGTAAAGAAGATCTGAAACACAGACAGATAATACAGGTTTTATTTGTCTAGTATTACGGACATCTCTCAACTATTGTCTAAAATTGTTATTCTCAAAATTTTATATCTGTTATGTAGATACTGTTTCCAGCATTATATACACAGTTTGACTAGTATAAAACAGCACAATTTAAAGGACACGATAATTAATAATCACATTATGTAACCAACAAAAATTTAATGAAAAGAAAATATTACTTAAATTCGTAGTAAACCTCAACGAAGTTACGGTACATACATATCTTCACATCAGATCCCTTATGGTCTAAGCACAAAGAATTGAGTACTACCTGTCATATTCTTTGCAAATTAGTCTTGCTTCCTCCATATTCATCACTCACTTCATACAAACACGCTGGTTGCGAAATTTCTTCTCACCGCCTTCGGATAGTACTCGGTTAAAATGATCATGGTACGTTAGTCTTGGTTTTGCCCGGTACCTCCATCCTTCCACATTCGCATTGTACATCTGCTTTGTAAACCTTTTATCTACAATTTTTTATACATGTCCGATCCAACGGAACCTGCGCTTTTTTATCTTTACACCAACACTTTCTTTCATACCTTAGAAAATAGACCATCTGCCATTCTGCCAGGTGTTTCGTAAAAAACGAACGATTAACTATACGTGTCACTGCCATTGTGGTGATAGGTTTTTGCAACTGCACGCCCGGGTCTGGTACCACCGCCTTACCTATTAATATCGCAATAGCATCAATTATTGTCAATATAATGTTCCGATTTTTAAGGTAGGATAGCCAGTCGACAAAAACAACGTGTGTCACAGTTTGTGTTGCTACAGCTTATATTTATAAATAGTGTTAATGAGATTAATTACTTTGATGGGGGAAAAGAATATAGACGTGACCTAATACATCGTTTTCCTTAGTTATTATTATAAAGTTAATGATATTCCGTAAGATTCTATGTCAATTCCTTAAACAACTTATCTGGATTTGATAAATATTTTTCGGACTTGGAGCTAGCTGAATCAAGTTGGAATTGAGGTAAGGTTAATATAAACATTTAGTTCACTCCTTAGTAGTATGTGCTTAAGTATTTATCATTGAGTGTATTTAGTACAGCTGCTAATCTCAGAAATCTAAGCAAGATAGAATTCTGAGCTAAGATTTTGCCAAGACACATTAAAAAGATACTAAAAATAAAAAAATAAAATAGCTTTAAACTATTCTTTAGTACAAAAAACGGAGTATTTTTATTTGATATTTATAATGAAAATTATGATATATATTTTTTTATTATCCACAGGGAAGCGCTTGACCACGATCTCCCCTAATGGTAAGCTAAGATGCAGCCTAAGATGGAACGCGCTTCCCTAGAAGGTACCTGTTCACTCTTCTCTTGAAGATCCCCAGATTGTACTCGTCGGGGAATACAGACTCAGGAAGCATGTTCCAGTCCTTTGCGGTTCGGATGAAAAATATTGAGTCGAACCGCTTTGTTCAGGTACGTGGAACGTTTACCATATGGCAATGCCCAGATTCCGTGCGCCTTGACGACCGATAGAAAAACGGCAATGGTGGAATTAGGTCGTTCAATTCCGCAGCGCACTCTCCAAAGTGTATTCGATAAAAAACCGATAAACTAGCCACTCCGCGTCAATGAGCGAGGTCCTGTAGTGTTTTGCCTACCAGATTATCGTCGTTTATCAGCCTCATGGCTCGCCTCTCTTTAGCGTCAAGCGTCTCCAGCTGGTGTTTGGTGGATCCATCCCAGAGGTGAGAGCAGTATTCCATGCACGAACGGACTTGTATTTGATATAGGTTGAACAACTGTCCCGGGCTGAAATACTGTCTCACCTTGGCCAGAATACCAGGCTTGGCAACTTGGGCTTTAGATTCAATGTACGAACCTTTGAGAGTAGGCGTTAAGATGATACCAAGTAGCTCGAGATGGTCAGTTATCGGCACGGACACACCCTGAAAAGACGGAGATAGGTGGAATGGACTCCGTTTAGCGGAGAATAGCTACGCCTGGGTCTTAGTTGCATTAAATTTGACCACATTGGCATCGCCCCAATCGGAGACTGCCTGCAAGAACAGGTTCATACGGTCAACCATCGCTTTTCTTAGAGACCGGATTTGTACCGTACTGGCCTGCGCGCTGGATACGTAACTCTCCACAACAATGCTATCGTCTGCGTACCTATACATATCGGGCTTCAGCAGGTTGTTGTATATGTAGCAGGAATAAAGTTACGGAGAGAACTGATCCCTGAGGAACTCCGGCATTTATATCCATTTGGTTGGACAAGAGCCCGTCGACGACTACTCGATAATCGACCGGCCACTCATAAATCTGAGATCTAGGCGCAGAGACCAATAGGCAAACCATACGATGGAAACTTGCCAATAAAATATATAAAATTATCGCTGTTTTAATATAAATGCACTTAAAGTTTGGTAAAATGGCAACGCTTAAATATGATGATAACAGCCAATTAAAATCTTAATATTTTTATAGCATGGCTAGCTGACCTGACAAACGTTGTTCTGCCTTTCATGCATGTATTCAATTTTTAGCTATCAAATACTCAGAAAGGTCCCCGACTGTTAATCGTTCTGTGATGAAAAAAAAATCATGAATTGTTTTATATGTACATCGATTATAGAACTATTTCAATGGTGTAGTAATTCATTATTACTTAACATGATTCTAATCTACTGAGCTTGTTCCATTCTTTTTAGTTTTCATTTAAGGTAATGAATCTTTTTTCAAGACTAATGCAGTCGGGTTTTTTGTTTTTATTTTTTTTATTTTATACTTTTTAGTTATTTCTTTTTATTACGCAATCATATTATTTCATTCAGAGAGTGAATATCGTGAGTATTATTAAGTAACTTGCGGTGGTTTACACTACTGATTATTAGCACATAATACTAAAAGTTTAACCCTAGCACAATATCAATGGCAGCATTTTTCGTTGAATTTTACCCTATCCACGAAATGCATAGAATTCTGTCATCGATGGTTTGATTCTGACTCCCATTCCAAGAACATTGCTTTTAGTTGGTCCATTCGAGGAGCTGGCCACTCTATTGTCCTTATAACTCCCATCGCTCCCTTCCCATTGTTCAATATAATATTTAATTTACCTATATTATTTATATTTTATATTAGCTGAGCCCGTGACTTCGTCCGCGTGGTAAAAATTCGAAAAAAGTAGCTTAATTTACTCCCTGTCACATTGGCTGCCAGTAAAAGTCCCGTTAAAACGGTCCAGTCGTTCAAAGATTAGTCGGAACAAACAGTGTTATTTTGGTATATGTACCGAGTATACATCCATATGCATTTAGTAAAAAGCGGTTATTTTAATATTACAAATAGACACTCCAATTTTATTTATTTGTATAGATGTATAGATTAAACCCCCCGTTGTAAAGGCAGAATAACAAAACACTAATTAAAATATACGTATAAAGTACTTGTTATAAATAGGAAAATAAGCGAATCATTTGAATTGTTATACATACATGATGAGTGGAAATTGCCTCGGTAAGCCCAATTTACAAAAATGGTTCTAAGAACTCGATAGAAATTTACAGACCTATATCACTCTTGTGCACTTTTTCAAAACTTCTCGAAAAGTTAGTTAATAAAAGATTGTCAAATTACTTGGAAACCCACAATCTTATATCTTCTAGACAATTCGTTTTTCGAAAACGAAGAAGCACTGAGGATGCAATATCACTCTTAACTTCTGAGGTGTCTACACAGCTTGATAAAAAATTGAATTCTGTTTGCGTCTTTTTAGACTTGGCCAAAGCCTTTGACACTGTATCTGTTCCAATATTCTTAAAAAAGCTGGAAATCTTTGGTGTCAGAGGTGTTGCTCTGAACTGGTTTAAAAGTTACTTAGTTGAAAGAAAACAGTGTGTAAAAATTGCACAGCATTTAAGTAGTTTGCAGCCCATTAACGTTGGAGTTCCCCAGGGAAGTAACCTAGGACCCACGTTATTTTTCTTATATATTAATGACATCGCCTCGGTGGTCTTCTGGTCCAGCGTTGGCGTTGACTACATGAGGTCCCGGGTTCGATTCCCGGGTCGGGCTCATAAAAAAAGTGTTTTTTTCAGTTTTCTGAGAAACACAAAGTTGCCCCGGATTGGAAATTGCCCGGTAGGCGATAGGCTTGCCACCTATCACATTGTGGGACCAAGTATCTTTGGCTAATCGTGGGTGCACTTGTTGTACCTCTGCCTACCCCTTCGGGGATATGGGCGTGAAGATACTTATTAATGACATACACGACATCCCACTTGAAGACGCCAAAATTATATGCTATGCAGATGATACTGCAGTATTGTTTCATGGATCAACATGGCATGAAGCTCTATATTATGCTGAGCTAGGAATGACTAATGTATCTAGATGGCTGCAGAATAACCTTCTAAAATTAAATATAAAAAAAACTTTTTATGTATGCTTCCATAAAACAGCCGCATCAGCTCCTTCATTAAACACTGACATAAAAATACACACGGCAGCTTGTAAAGACGTTATTAAATATCTTGGAGTTCTTCTAGACGAAAATTTAACTTTTAAACATTATATAACTGGGCTATCTAATCGGATTCGGAAGGTTACGGGCATAATGAAGCATCTACGTGATATAACAAATATTGACACCCTCAAATTTGTATACTACGCATTATGTCAATCATTACTTATCTACTGCATTACATGCTGGGGTGGTGCAGCTAAGCCTTTTCTTATCCGAGTTGAGAGAGCGCAGCGTTCAGTATTAAAAGTAATGATGAAAAATCCTTTTAGATATCCAACATCACAGGTCTACAAGGACAGTGGAGTTCTCAGTGTAAGGCAACTATTTATTTTGCGAACAACACTGTCTGTCCATAAGTCGGTATTAGATTCTCCCGAACAAAGCAACTTGCTAAAGCAAAGAGTATACCGTTTGCCCATTCCACAGGTTAAAACCTATTTTTCCCACCATTTCGGACAATTCATTAGAACCCGTATTTATAATTCTGTTGCTGAAAATTGTAATATAAAGCAAAAATCGTTACTTGAGACTAAACGAATAGTTTGTAAATGGTTAGCTATCCTAGACTACACTAACACTGAAAATTTAATATAATAATTTAATTTAAATTTTTAAGAGTAAAAATTTCAACACCAGTAATTTGTAATCGAAGTTGGGACCTTGCGATATAGGCTAGCCTAGTGTAAGGGCCGTCGTTTAAGTAAAGATAATTGAAAAACTCAGCGATAAACATAATATGTATTTAGATTTTTAAGGTAAGAACTGTAATATATTAACTTGTATTTTTGTCGCTGTAAATAAACTATTTTTCATTTTTTTCATGCATAGGTACCTATAGGTATCCTAAACTATTAGATACCGACCCCTGTGGTACCTACTTATTTAAAATTATGAATGGAACCGGTACCTTAAAAATAGAGCAGCTTGTTTGGATTTCAAAACTCGATATCTGATAAATATCCAATTTTCGAAAGTGGGGGTGAAACAAGGACGACCTAGCGGGAAGTTAAATTGACCAATTGCCATTCTGCCAGGTAGGTCGTAAAATGCAAACGATTGGCTATACGTGTCACTACTCATAACCATCGTAACTACTAACTGGTAGAGTTCTGCAAAGTCTCGCCCGGGTATTTGGTACCACCGTCTTACTTATCCTGCCGCAAAAGAGTCAATACTTGTCATTGTCGTGTTCCGAATTGAAGGGTAGGGCTCCAAACCGGAACACGACAATGACAAGCGTGCAGCTGGTAGACTTATGCATGTGGCATTGACATCCCGCCACACGGATTGCAACACGTCTTTGGTGTCTATAGGCGATAGTTTCTCATTCCATCAAGAGAGCTACCTTCTTGTTTTCTATCTTATTTATTACACATATAATAAAATCGTAGGAAAGTCAAAACTGTACATTGAATATTTTTTAAAAAGAATACTTGACGCGTGATCTACAATCGATATCGAAGCCAAAAATATAGTTTTTAGATTTTTTGTCTGTTTATCTTTATGTATGTCCGGGGTAAACTCGAAAAGCATGGATTTACTTCAAATTTTGTATGAATATTACTAATAGGTCAGGTCAACATATAGGCTACATATTATCACGCTGTCACCTACGGGGGAGGGGCTGTGCGGGGTAAACGAAGTCCGCGCGGACGAAGTCGCTGGCAACAGCTAGTGATATATAAAAAAAGTCCCTGACCGCGCCAATATTATTGCTTAAGTGGTTAGCGACCCTATTTGTTTCAAAAGCACGAACGTTTGTATTTCTGGGCTTGAATGTTCAATAAATATAATTCAGTAGTAAGGTAGAAATGCCACGAATAGTGATTTTGGCGAATATTCGGCGACGTATTTGTTTCACTACTTACATCCCTTACACCCTTTTTATTTACCCTCCTTCCCCCCCCCTTAGCCTAAATTGCCACAACGTGTTTAATCCCCCGCGGGGACTCGACCTGCGGGGCGTATTGCATCCAACCTTCTCTCCCTACGAATCTATCCCACCCTAATACAAACCAAATTTTTATTCCGCTAACTAAATCAAATAATAAGAATTCCGAGAGACACAGGGTTTACCCTCTCCCAACCCAATGACCTATCTGTTTTTAGAGATAGCGGTCAAGACTAGTCAGGAGGCAACAGTCCTGAAACCGTCTCTCCTCTTCTCTACCGGGGCGAGAGATGACTACGCGCGATGCGCTCACTTTGACATAAGTGTTCGAGGCTCCTACACGTGCGCAATAACAATTCAGTTCACTTGCAAAGTATCTAATTGATTCACATTTCTATTCTAATCATTAATTTACGTATTAGGTTTCATGTTCATTTAAAAATAATAGAAGCAGTCAACATCAGAATATGAATGGGCACCTAGCATACGCTCCAAATTATATTTGGCCTCATTAAATACATCTGTTCAATCAAAAAAACAAAGGAGGTAATGATATAGCACAAAACATAAAATTTATCCGTTATAGAAAAAAAAGTGCCATTTATATCGAATCAAGGACGACAGCTTCGTAATTACGCTAACCTTATCAATTTACTACTTCTTGACTATTCAACACAGCAGCAATCAACACCTGCTGTATGAATTGATTCGATGCCATGGTACATCATCTTCAAAAACGAATCCACAGTCTGTAGATACCAAGTGCAACTAGAACACCCGCCATTGCTAGCTGTTTTTATTGCGATACAGTCTCCATTGCTGGAACCTGCCATCAACAGTAGTATGGCTGTTATCCGGAATTCGAGGCAATCGGTTTCATAAATGCGGTAAATGTAAACCATTATTATGTCTGGAACCGTGTAGTGTGGAAGTAATATTAGGCCTGCGTCGTACGTATAATAAAGGCGACGCTAGTCTGAATGGTCTAGTAATGATAGGACCTGGTCAAATTTCAAACAAATACCTAATAAATGTGTATTTTAATAGGTAGGAATAAAAGCTTTTTGATATTAAATTTGATTAAAAATACCAATGATATTTGCCAAAATTGAAGTAAAATAGTAAAATCCCTTAAAAAAATATATTTTTGAGACTTATTTTCAAAACAATTCAAAAAATATAGCAGAATTTCTTAAAAAAATATATTTTTGAGATTCATTTAAATAAAATAAAACAAGAAAATAAATATCGATAAACATTTCATGAATGTTGATTATTTCATTTTGAAAATAAATATTTTTCCAAAAATTGATCACGTTTTATTAATATTATTACTATTAGGGTATCACTATTCAACAAAATTACGTTAATATAGTGGCAGCTAATACACAATACAACTGAAATATTTACCATTCTGCGCTTTCACCATTTTGCCTGAGTTCGCCGGGTTTACTAGTTTGTTATAAATATTCTTCTTCAAGTGTAAGGAGATGTATGTAAAGGTTTTAGAGAGACTCTTTACGCCTTAGTAAGAGTTTCAAGTATGTTTCAACAGGTACAAGAACCTGTATTCTGTGAAAAATGTTGAAGCAGCAGTTATCATTTTTGACAAACAGATGCATTAGTAACAAATCATGATGATTGATAACATAAAATAAAAACAAAAATACTATTTATCATTATCATGTCTGGTTTTACCAAACGTTAAGAAGTCGTAGAACAATTAATGAAAACAATAAAAACAACAAAACCATTGTTCTTTGACGAAATAACGACTGACATCATCAAGTTTATTTTAGACTCGTTTTTAGGTGATGGCTGCTTCGACAATCTAAAGGACACTGCTCAAAATATCTTTGTGTGCGTGTTTTGGGCATTCCCGGTACGGGGTGATCGGGAAAAGATCTGTGTCAGACTCAATAAGAGCATCGGAGTGACCTGAAAAAGACCTGTATAAGTCCGTGTATATTTTGGGTACTCATGGTACGGGTGATCGCGAAAATATCTGTGTCAGACTCAATATTTGAACATTGGAGTAACCTGAAAAAGACCTGTATAAGCCCGTGAATGCTACGGGTACGAGGTGACTGACAAGACTCTTCTAAGCATCATATGAGCATAGGGGTGACTCGGAAAAAGCTTGTTTAAAATCTCATCGTTTTATGCCGAAAAAGATCCGTGAAAGTATCGCTGAGCATTGGGGTGACCGCATTAGCGTACGTCAAATTGGAGGCATTTTTAGCACTCTCTTCCATGCTTAACCGTGATATGAATTTCAGCCCCGTGCTTCAACTTCAACAGGCTGAAAGTTATTCTCATTTCATAGTTAACGGTAAACTCAAGTTATGTTCATCATTTTAGGCTGTGGCCAGGATGAAGATGAGGAGAAGAGAGAAGTTGAAAAAAAAACAGACTACATCGCATCTATAAAAGGCGTTGCACCTGTGTGGGAAGCGCTCACTTTGACATGAGTACTCGAGGCACCCACACGTGACCAACAATAATTCAGTTCACTTGCAAAGTATCTAATTGATTCATATTTCTATTCTAATCGTTAATTTACGTTTTATGTTTTATTTTCAGTTAAAAATAATGGAAGCAGCCAACAATATGTTAATATTGGTCTTCACTGCTACCTACATCCTTCCACATTAGCATTGGACATTATAATGTTTTTGTTTCGTAACCTTTCATTAATATTCATTTAGTTCGATATTCAAATTACATAGAATTGACGCGCCAAAATGACTTTTAAAAATATTGAATAAATTAATTTTGATTTCTGATATATTCAATAAAAGTGCAATCAGAAAGAAAAATACGTTCATTACTGCATCAATATTTGGCGCGATATTCAGCTATCAGCCATATTAATATGTTATTTCATGGCAATAGGGTATTTTCAACCTACTTCACAAAAGGTTTTTCGCCGTGTTGGTCCCGGCCTCCTTTGAAGAATAGGCTAACTGCCGTTCTGCCAGGCAGGTCGTAAAAGGCGACCGATTGACTATGCGAGTCACTACCATCGTGGCTACTAGGTGGTAGAGTTCTGCATAGTCTAGCCCGGGTCAGGTACCACCGCCTTACATATTCCTGCCGCAATAGCGTCAGTGCTTGTCACTGTCGTGTTCCAGTTTGGAGGGTAAGGTAGCCGGTAAACTTATGCATGTGGCGTTAGACCTCGCCACAAGATAGCAACGCACCATTACCATCTTTGGTGTCTATAGGCGATGGTTGACTCTTTCCATCAGGAGACCCATCTGCTTGTTTGCTATCTTATGATATAAAAAAAAGTATGTGTGTGTATGTGTGTGTGTGTGTGTGTGTGTGTGTGTGTGTGTGTGTGTGTGTAAACATCTCATACTTTTAAAGGGCTTGACCGATCGAAACGCGGTTGTTGGCATTCGATTGGATTCCACTCAACTAAGACTTCCTGAAAATTTGACCAAATCGGCCTAAGAGATTTTGAGAAATTTTGAAAAAAACCTCAAAAAAATTTTGGCGAAACAGTATTTTTATAATATAACTTCCAGATTAATATACCGATTGAGTACAAAAACTAATCAGCTCTATTCCTCTAAAAAACTACGTCGAATGCATACATTTTTCAACCAATCATTTTTTGGTATTCTACGACATTTGTGTACTAAAAAAACTACGTCGAATGCCGTTCCTAAAATCAAAATCGAATTTAATTTTCGAAAGAAAACAGCCTTTCAGATATCAAAATTTCTTTGTTTTTAGCAAACTTACTTAATAATTTTTAAATAACTTTCAGACTAATACACCGATTCACTTAAAAATCTTATCAGCTTTTTTTCCTTTAATAACTGCGTCAATACCGTTAATTGGATCAAAACCGGATAATTGCCAACCAATTATCCGGATTTATCATGACGAAAATTTTTGAAAAAAATGTTTTTTGACTTTTCTTCGAAATTTTTCGACCCTTCAATTATTTAGCTAAAGCAATATTTCAGATCTCAAAAATTGAGTTAACTGCCATTCGAAAGATCAACTTCGATCATCGTTTCTAAAAAATACCGCTTTTCAAAAATAAATATATTGTCATTTTAATAAAATATATGTTTGAACTGAAAAATTATATGCTTATAGTTTCTACTCTTTTGAGCTCCTTAATTTAACGGGAAGTTTCAAAGATGGCCTGTAGGGTCAACCGCTTACACATTTTTTCCTCCAAACTTTTACTAGTACACGACAATGACAAACATTGACGCTATTACGGCAGGTAGGCAATAGGAAAGGCGGTGGTACCAAATTCCCAGATGAGACGTTGCGAAACTCTACCACCTAGTAATCACGATGGTAGTGACACGTACAGCCAATCATTCGCGTTTCACGGCCTGCCTGGCAGAACGATAGTTGGTCTATTCTTCCAAGGAGCTCAGACCAACACGGCCAATTGTTCTGCATATGGGGTTCTAAGCCCCATTCATTGTTTGGCAGCCATTTTGATTTTATCTTAGGTTCATATAGTCCAAAACCGGAAAACTTATATTAATTTTTGTGCTAAGAAGTATCAATAAACCTAATTAAGTATACAATTATTTCAGACCTAAAGTTTTACAAAGCAGTTAAAATAGCTGACACAAATGATAAGGTGTCCGAAGAAAAAGGAATGGAAATGGAAGAAGCGCGACTATTAATGCAAAATAATTCGAGCACAAGTTCTTCTGTATTAAAGCACCAGTCGCAAAAGCAATGTGGGGTCAAAATGTTGCTAAGCGAAAATATCTGGGGGGAAAATTAATTTCATTTAAGTAAGTAAATTTAAATTGTATGTGTGCGCTAGTAAACGTAATTGTAAACTTAAATTGCATGCGGCAAGACTACTCGTGTTGAGTTAAGTGCAAAAAGAGAACAGTCACAGGAATAATTAAAGTAGTTCTTGAGGTTTTTTACCATTTTGTTATACTAACAAAAAAGTTGTTTAACACATTGTAGTAACTTACTAGTACGCCTTGTTATTTGACTGTAACACCACGGTGGTTACTTTTTTATTCTGACTAATAATTTGAATTTTTGCCATCTACTTATATAACTCACTTTTCAGACCCAAGTGCAACAGGCAAGTCAGCTACGGATCTACAGGATAAAGCAAAGATAAATAAAGAACAACAAATCAACCGGTTTACAGATTTTTTGATAAATTGGAATTCGTAAACAGCTTGATGAACTGAACAAATTGATGAAACCATTGGCTTACTTTAGGCCAAGATTGTCAAAGAAAAATAGAAAAATGAGTCATTTACTTTCAATACACAAAAACATAACAAAATTCCCGAAGAGATTTTACAGTTTTATAAAATTATATTTCTGGAATATTTGATGTTTTCTTTAATTTACTCATAGTCCATGCCAAATTTCATCAAAATATGTTAAGTCGATATTGCGTAAAAGCGAAACAAAAAAGTTCAAATTTACAGTGGAAACCCGATTCGCGCGAATACAGAGGATTCGCGATTATCCGGACAGACCACAAATAAATAATGTTTTGTTAGCACACCCACCATAACTAGGACCCATAAAACACTTTTATGAGCTCATCTCGTGCAAAACCACTTCAAATCTTGAAAGTAACCTGCGAATATATTTTTAGTACTGGCAAAAATATATTTGGTGAGTCTTAAAGCCACTAGCATAAGTTTAAGCTACCTTAACCTCCAAACAAGAATACGATAGTGACAATCATTGATGCATTCGCGTCAAGAATAGGTAAACCTATCATCCTCATCCATCATCAAAGGTGGAAACTTATCATCAACAGGATTTCTCATCCAAGGATAAGGCGACGTCTTTAACGGGCTCTATCACCTAGCAGTCACTATGATTTTTTTATGTATCATAAGATAGCAAAGAAGCAGATATCTTTCCTGATGGTAAAAGACAACCATCACCTATAGACACCAAAGATGTTAATGGTGCATCTCTATCCTTGCAGCGGGGTCTTTATGCCACATGCGTAAATTTACCGGTTATCTTATCCTCCAAATCGGAACATGACAGTGACAGGCACTATTGTGACGGTAATAGGTATGGTGGTGATACCAGACCCGGGCGAGACAATTCAGAACTCTAACAGTCACAAATTATCTGCTGAGGTAGCTCATCATCCCAGGTAATGTTTGGTTCCAACCAAGTTCTTTGAAATAAAACTTTAGCTCTAACTGTATGGGGTGAAACCAGCCCAGCGGATCGAAAATCTTCGAAATGTTAGAGAGTAGTTGTCGCTTTGTAAGGTGATCCTCGCTATCTAAATCTACGAATTTCGGAATGTAAATGAGTCTGTTCTAGGACTCCAACGTAACCCTAATGTTTTCCGCGATTCAGCACATTTGAAATCTAGCGAAATGTCTAGTTGTTCAAGTGACAAGTTTTGCGTGAGCTCTGTATTGTTACTAGACCATTTGCGAATGTTCATACCTGTTATGTTGAAAATAAATAATGATCTGTTTCTGCAACTCTCTAGCTTTCTCTATAGAATTTTTACCTGTGAGCAGATCGTCCATATAGAATGGCGTCATAATAGCATGTGCTGCTAGAGGAAAATCATCCTTATGGTCTAACGCAAGCTGTTTTAGTGTTCGCATGGCAAGATACGGCGCGGACTTGGTTTCGTATGTAACTGTTGTTAATTGATATTCTTGAGGCTCAGACTCTGCGGTTTTTGCGGTCGAGATGTCTCTCCATACGATTCTCTGTGGATGCTGGTCACACTCTCTGACATTTGTCTAACGGAAAATCTTCCAAATCCGCTGTAATGGTGATTTTATGTTTACGCCACTACAAAATTAAACTATGTAAATCGCTTTGTAAATTTGGGCCTTGAAGCATCAAATCGTTCATTCTGTACCCCATAGAAATTTTTGATGAGGCTTTAAATACGGTTCTTAGTTTAGTTGTTGTCGAGTCAGCTTTTAATACTTCATGTTGCGGGCGATAATACAAAGGCTCTACCTTTTTTGTTACAGGTGTCATATGTCTTAAACTTAGATATTCCCTCATAAACTGTATATAACTTTCAGAGAATTCTATACTTTTTGCCATTTTACGTTCTGAATTATATAATTGTGCCATCGCTTTCTGTCTAGAGGTTCCTAGATATTTCTCAAAATCCTGTTTCATCGGAATCGCAACTTCATATTTACCGTTTTCCAACCGTCTCGTTGTAGACTGGTACAGCTGTTCGCAGTACTATTCTTCCTCCGAGCGGGCAGTCCAGGAGCTTTGAACCTCCTCGAGTTCCCAATATTGCGAAATATCGGCTAGATTGTTCAGCACGACAAAGCAATTAAATGTTCTAACGTCCCCTGACAAGATCCAATCTACCCTAGTCGGTTGTGCCATGGGCGCCTTGTTAGGGCCCCTGATAAGGCCAGCCATCAAGATGTCGGAATACACACTCGCATCCAGTAGTATGTCAATGGGGCTTGAGATGTTGAAGTCAGGATCCGCAAGTCTAATGTTTTGCAGGTGTGACCACGGTTGTTTGTTAAATGTTCCGTTAGGCAAATTGTTAATGACTTTATTTATAACACTAGCCTGTGTTGAAAATGTATAGTCATCGTAAATCGACATACAATTCAACGTAACGACTTCTTTTTTTTTGTTTAGAGCCATATCCTATTCCAGAAATAGAAGCGGGATGATGTTGTCTAGGAAGCCCTAGCAGCTGGGCGGCGCGTTCCGAAATTAAAGAAATTTGAGAGCCTTGGTCTAAAAGTGCTCTTAAAACTGTGTAAGTACCATCGTAGGCTTGTATTTTTAAAAATAATGTAGTTAATAAAATCTCCTCATTATCCGTAGCTACGTAGTTAACATTATGATTTGTATTAGTAGGTGTGAAATTATTATTAGCTAAATTAGATGTAGGCATGTAACTCGACGACGAAGCTGTTGTGACGACGGGCTGTGCTTGCGTAATCGATGACGTCTAATATGTCGTATGAGTAAGGATTTGTGTACTTTGAAAACAGCGTAATATCCGTCGTGAAGAACGGTATTGTGATCACCATGACAATGTTTACAACGTTTTGCAGAAGTACATCCATTTGCATCGTGTATGTAAAGACAATTTTGACAAATATGTAATTTTAATACTGTTCTCATTTTTTCCTCGGCCGACAACTTAGCGAACTTATTACATTAAAATAAAAGACTCTGGTTGACCGAGCTTTGCTCGGTTCTTCACATACCCATATCTTGGGAACTATCTTGGAACGAGCTTTTCTTGGACCTGGAATCTTGATAAATCGATTCCTTGACCCGAAAACCCCCTAATTTATACATACATACATATATATATACATATATATATATATATATATATATATATATATATATATATATATATATATATATATATATATATATATATATATATATATATATATATATATATATATATATATATATATATGTTTAAATGACAACTGTTTCAAATCTGTTGGAAGGTTTCTCCCCATGGTCCTTTGTCAAATTATAGCTGTCGTGATACGGTTTATAAATAAATACGTCAGCTGACTGTATATCGGTGGGATAATTGTCAGCCGATGGCCTTATATATATATTATATAAGCCTATATATATATATATATATATATATATATATATATATATATATATATATATATATATATATATATATATATATAATATATTAAAACTGATAATGCGGTTTTTTATATTTGCCTTTAGAATATTTGATATTGTATTGCGTATTAATTAAATGCGACGAAGAGGGCTTTGGTGTGAAAGTTTGAGCTTTTCTTTTTTGTACGGGCTCTAAAGCTGTAAACTTATTTTCGAGAAAATTCATGAGCTCATCCAGGGTGGGTATCTCACGTGGATTTTTACGATTTTCCTGGTAGTCACTGTACGTGTCAGGGTCTAATTTTTTCACAATCAGGTGTACGATTAGCGGGTCCCAAGAGGAAGTGTTTATGCCAAAATTTTGTACGGCATTAATAGACTCCATAGACGTATCATAGAGACGCCTTATTTCGTAAGCTTATTGTTTGTAAGAATCTGGCTGATTTAAAAATATTTCTATTTGTTTTGTAAATAACAACTGCCGATTGTTATACCGATGAGCGAGAATCTCCTATGCGGTATCATAGTTTTCAGCGGAAATATATAGGTGTTGTATAAGACGCTCGGCTTCTCCTCTAAGTTTACCCTTTAAGTGTTGCATTTTTTGACCTTTTGTGAGCAAATTATTGTTATGAATCCTTATGGAAAATAAGTCATAAAACGTAGGCCACTGTGTGTATTTACCTGTAAATACTGGTAATGTAATAAGGTAATGTCTTTGTAATAATTTTCATAGTAGGAAAATTCATTATCGTAGTCTGCGTTATCTCCTTGTAAAATATTGTCAATCTCTAAATGTAAAGAATCAATGTTAGTCTAGCGAGACTGGACACTGCGCAGCTCGTCTCCTAACTCCCATTTATCGCATATGTTATCTACGTTAATGTTATTAATTAGCCTAGCAAAAGCTCTAAAATTTGTACGTTGAAGCGACAAAAGTTTTTCGACGTCTGTGTGTGCCTGTTGCGACGGTGCTGGCGGTGCCTGTGCTGGCGGTGCCCGTGCTGGCAGCGGATGTTCTCGAGACGGTGACTGTATTATCGTGTGTTTTCTGACAGACAAACTAGCACCTGACTGGTCTGTTTTTGTTGTAGGTAGATAGGAAGAAATTCTATAACGGACATTATTGTAAAATTCGCGTGCCTCCTCGTACTGGTTTTCGACGAAGTATGGAGCATCAGGTTGGCCGCACAGACTGAGCTTATCGTTGTTCGCATTAAACTTAGCCCAGATCCTGTCCAAATTAGCAAGTCTCTCATCGAGATATTCGCGCGTCTTACGGGATGGTGAATCCTTTACGCTTAATTTCTTCCAGGATCGCAATCTGCTGTTGAATTAGCTTGTCCATCGTATAAAGAAAATATGGAAAGATCTTAATTGGTTCTGTGGTGTAATTTATACTTTCCTGCGGGACTGCTGCCGTTGCTGTCGATGCTGTGAGCGCTGCGGCTGTCATTGCTACAGAAACCTCACGGTGCAGAGTCCCCTGAACACTTTACTAGGAGTAGTTCTGATTGTACGTCATTGAAACTGTTCGTCACAGATGTAACACTGTATGTGCTAAAGTCACTGGTATCCTCACAACGCGTCGCGGATGTAAAGCAATTGTATGTGTACGCGACGCGAGAGTAAGGTCCTGAAGGAACGAAGGACCAAAAAGGATGTGTAGTGTTTCTACACAAAGGGAAGAAGGGATGATAAAACCTAACCCAACGAGTGCTGTATGTACACTGATCTATTAATAATTAAAATGCTATAATGTACAATGCGAAATGCTGACACAAAATATTGCGCTCGGCACGCTTAACCTAATTATTATTGTATTTTGTACAACTATGTTTATTTATTTCTATATTCTATATCGAATTGATATAGAATATAGAAATAAATATTTCGACATTGTACTTTATACTCTAACTGAAACATATCATCTTTTTGCAATATTTCAGTTTAATCAATATTCCTTCTTTTCTGTCATGTTTTCTCAATTTAAAAGGACCAGGAGGGATTTTGTTTGGACTCCGTCTCCAGCCTTCAACAGTCACAGGATACATTTCAATCTGTTCATTTGAATCCAAAAAAAATAAAATATACATATTTTAGTTGAATAAGCAATTGGGTTTATTTGTTATAAAAAAATCTTTTCGGGTAAAATGTATTTATTTTTGAACAAATATAATTTTTTCGTTTACAAAATCATGCTATATACATATCTCCTCTGTGATCCGGTGTTGGCTTTGTCCACATAAGGTCCCGGGTTCGATTCCCGGGTGGGGCAATTCAAAAAGGTGTTCTTTTAGTTTTCTCATAAAAATAACGTTAGTCGGGATTCCAAAAGTGTGGGACCAAGTATCTTCGGCTAATCGTGGGTGCATTTAGGTTGTATCTCTACCTTACTCTTCAGGGATATTGTCGTGAAGATATTTTTTAGGTTATATATAGACGAATGATCGTTCTACATAAACAAAGTTTACTTTTAGAACTGAAGAACCACTGAATGATGTGTAATTTAAATATTTATTAAGTCTGTATCCATTAATGTGGAAGACAGCAAATACACGGGGAGACCAAGATTAACATTAACGATCTAGTTACTCGGATAATGTCTGTGCCGTTCACCGTGTTAAGCAAGTAAAGTCGGTTGCAAGTATTAGTCCGACTGTATTCGGTACGGAATTATCTCCTCTGAGCGTGTGGGTTCATATGCCTGTTACCGTAACTTCTTACGTCCTCAGGCCCTAAGTCCCCACGACCCTAACGTATAATATATTCCTTCCTATATTAAATGCTCCTATTTACAGAATTCGAACACAGAATTTAATGAACCACGCGTATTTTCACAGATTTTGAATTTCGATTTCAGAAACAGCAGGATAACTAAATTCAAATAATGAAGTAAAGGTTATGCTATTATTATTATTAATCACCTGAAACCAATACCTAAGCTTAATCTTAGTCTATGAAGGCCTCGACTTCTCTTATAGTATAGCTGTATTAGAAAAAAGGTTGAGGCCTCAGAAGGTGACAGTAATGTTTAAGATTTTGTTTCAACTAGATAAGTATTAGAACTGTCGATTTCTCGCATCTTCGCATGTGTCGCTATTAATATATTATAATTACTGTATTTTTTTTATATAACAGAAAATACATTTTTTACTGTCCCTGGAAAATAATGGTCATTTTTATGTGAAGACATTGAGGTCGCTATTTTTCTTTTCTTTTTTATTTCACACTACGTTAATATGTATAGAAAAATATTAAGAAATGAAATAAAAATATATTGTATTTCTTAAACCCTACATATTTGAACTATGTCGTCATAATAAGAAATTATCTATCCTACTAGCAGCTTTAAATGACAACTGTTTCAAATCTGTTGGAAGGTTTCTCCCCATGGTCCTTTGTCAAATTATAGCTGTCGTGATACGGTTTATAAATAAATACGTCAGCTGACTGTATATCGGTGGGATAATTGTCAGCCGATGGCCTTAAAAGTGTTACACAGGAGCCATATAGGAGCATATATCGCCTATTTAAATGCACAATTGAGGAGTTTTCCCCCGGAATATTGCAAAGATCATAATACGGGAATTAGTAATTTTTGTCGTATCTGGAAGATCTATCATTTAGATTTAAACTCAAGGGAAAGTAATTGGGATGCTTATTACATTCTCTTATATATATATATATATATATATATATATATATATATATATATATATATATATATATATATATATATATATATATATATATATATATATATATATATATATATATATATATATATATATATATATATATATATATGGTAAGGGCAAGATTTTGAATAATGGTTTACAGCTTTAATACATCCACAGATTTTCCCCATGTAATGAGCCCATAAGAAAGCACTGGAGATACATATCCGTAATATACAGATTTTGCTACCTCTTTTGATGCTGTTATCCTAAGTCTTTTTAAAACATAAACGAGTCGGGATAATTTTGTACACACAAATTCAACAATTGATTTCCAGTTGCAATGTTTGTCATAGATAATGCCCAAAAACTTTATTTCCTCTACTTCTTCAATTACTTCCCTATTATGTTTTATTACTAATGGTACTACTGTACTGTTATAATTGCTAAATTGTATCATTTTTGTTTTATTTATATTTACTTTTAAATTATTGTTATTTAACCATGTTATTACAGAAATAAAGCGTATTGCTTATGTCATGTTCATAAAACTTAGGATTGTTACACCTAATTGCTATAGTTGTATCACCTGTAAATAGTATACAAGGGTGTGAAGTTATTTGAGGCAGATCGTTATTATATACAAAAAAAGGTCCCAAAACACTTCCCTGTGGTACTCCCAATTTATTTATTGCAAAATCAGATCAATGTGATAATTTTAATTCGTTGAAAGTCTTTGTTACTTCAGTACATTGTAGTCTATTTGTAAGATAACTTTGTGTCCAAAAGAGAGCGTGTTCTCTGACCCCATATTTTCCTAGTTTATCTAACAAAATATTATGATCTACACAATCAAAGCTTTTCTCATGTCAAGAAAGATAGCTGCAAGTAGCTTTCTCTCATTCAGATTTTCTGTGATAATTTTAGTTAAATTAAAGCAGTAGTTGAGCTATTTTTTCTAAAAGCAAATTGTTTATAAGTGATTAATATATTGGTCTCAAATAATATACTAAACCTAATTAAAAATGCTTTTTTTAATACTTTTTACTACTACTACTACTACTACTAACTACTACTACTACTAATAATATACTAAACCTAATTAAAAATGCTTTTTTATATTACTAGAATCGCCTTTTTGTGTAAAATTGCCTTAATTATCGATAACTTAAGTTACTCGGGATATTCACTTTTTCAAAAGATAAATTGATTAAATGTTACAATGGCCTGCATATATATTTACTACACTTCTTTAGTATGTATATTCTCATGTTTTTTTTTTTTTATATTATAAGATGCCAAACAAACAGATGGGTCTCCTGATAGTAAGAGTCAACCATCGCCTATAAACACAGAAGATATTAATGTTGCGTTACTATCTTGTGGCGAGGTCTAATGCCACATGCATAAGTTTACCGGCTATCTTACCCTCCAAACCGGAACACGACAGTCACCACTGACGCTATTGCGGCAAGAAAAGGTAAGGCGGTGGTACCACACCCGGGCGAGACAATGCAGAACTCTACCACCTAGTAGTCACGATGGTAGTGACTTGCATAGTCAATCAGTCGCCTTTTACGACCTACCTGGCAGAACGGCAGATGATCTATTCTTCAAATGTACACGGTACCAACACGGAGAAAAATTTTATGTTATCATAACCCATTGGTTTAGTGTTTTTAAGAAATATTATAAGTATTTTATAAATTTCAATATTATTGGTAGACATTTAAAACACAGTATTATTTACATTTTTAATTAAATTTGTCGTAGAAATATGTCTTTGCTCACAGTTTCCAAGTTTAGCATAATGTTCATTAAATAACTTACTAATCGTATAGGGTTCATTAATGATTTTTGTGTTGTATATAATATCTTGATTAATTAATTGATTTATTGTTATTCTTAATATTACGTATATTTTCTTTGACTATTTCCCATTCCGCTTTACATTTATTTTTGTGACTTTATATTTTTTCATTTTGAATTGTTTTTGATGTGTGAATACATTTTTTAATACTTTTTTTGTATTTTAAATAGTATTTATGATTACTTTTATGGTTTCGAAATTTAAATCACATAAATAAAATTCTCTTTTTATACATGCCTTTTTTAGCCCTTTTGTAAATCCATGACTTATTTCTATAATTAGATTTATTTCTTATTTTAATAATGGGAAAGTATAGATCATAGTATAGTTTTATTATATCGTAAAAATTTCAAAAGATTCATCTAATTTAGTTATAGCATATACTTCTGAGAATGTAAGAGCAGACATAAACTGTAAAAAATTATTCACATTAAATTTATTATAATCTATAACATGCTTAAAATTATGTATGCTTAAAATTTGTGCTTTGTAATGATCAGATAGAGCAAGATAGTAGTTTTTAGCTGTTGCGTTTTTAATATTACTTATCGTCATATCAATACATGATGACTTCCTAGTAGAACATTTGATATGGAACTCCATATTATAGGAATTGATAATATCAATAAGTTAAGTTAGTCTGTTGCAATTCGTAAACGTATTCAGAAAACTTAAAACTGCTAAAAGTGTTTTTTTAAGGAGGTAATTTGTTATACAGCTGTGCTCCTCCAAAAGTAATGCGTAATTTGTTTGCACTTTTGGTAAAACAAGTAAACTGGGATGGCGAAGACTGCCTTTACTTATTTGTGATTTTGTTATAAAAACAAATTAGTGTTGATGGATTATCTATTATTTTCCTAATTAAATTACAAGCGTTGTACATATATAGTTGTTTAATGTTCATTAATATTGTTTCTTTGTAGACTTCGGAGTTTGGTGTTATATACGGGTAAAGGAAAAGTATTCTGATTACTTTATTTTGGAATTTTTAAATTTCCTGTAATTTAGTTTTTGTAGCACTGCCCCAGATTTCAATCAGATAAAGTAAGTGTGATTTAACTAGTGAGCTATATTTTATTTTACTGTAGATAGGGAAGTGCTTGACCACGATCTCGTCTGATGGTAAGCTAAGATGCAGCCTAAGATGGAACGCGCTTCCCTAGGAGGTCCCTGTTCACTATTCTGTTGAAGGCTCCCAGGTTGTTATGAGACGCATTCATTTATGTAGGCGTTGAGAAATATTGCGGAGCGAACCAATAAGTGCTCAAAGTTTGTTTTTAATGTGATCTATTTGTTTGTTCCATGTTATATGATTATCTATTCTTAGGCCAAAGTAGTTTCGCAGGTTTTTTTCTTCTAAGGGATAGCTATCAATTGTCAATGGATTATGTAGTGGAATAATTTTATTTAGTGGTTTGAAAATGATGTAGCATGTTTTAGTAATACTAACTGTAAGTAAATTATATTAGAATCCATCAAACATACGTTTTAGGTCCAAAATGAAATTAACATGTGTCGTCAGCATATAAAGTTATATGACCGTATAACCCCAGTTCTATTATGTTGTTCTTATATATCAAAAATAGAAGTGGTCCTAGTATAGAGCCTTGTGGTACACCGTGCGTAACTGGTAAAGTACTAATTTGATG
Organism: Apodemia mormo; assembly: GCA_036924255.1. Lineage (NCBI taxonomy): Eukaryota > Metazoa > Arthropoda > Insecta > Lepidoptera > Riodinidae > Apodemia > Apodemia mormo. The sequence goes on along the minus strand of JAUPFN010000007.1, from coordinate 4,791,494 downwards.
ATTACCTACCTTGACTACCTGTGATCTATTTGATAAAAACGATTTAAAAATTTTAAGAACACTACTCTTGATACCGATACTTTCTAGCTTTTCTAACAGTAATTTGTGAATCACGGTATCAAAGGCCTATTTCAAACCAATAAAAATACCTAGGACAATGTGTTTTTTATCAATATTATCTTTTATTTTAGTTATAAGATCTATTGTTGCGGTACTAGTATTACTTTTGCCTCGAAATCCATATTGTCGTTCAGATATAAAGTTAAAGGAGCTTATATAGTTATTTAAGCGATCATGCAAGACTTTTTCAAAAAATTTTGACATGACCGGCAGCACGGATATTGGGCGATAGTTTCCTGGGTCAGTTTTGAGTCCTGATTTCTAATCTAGAAGTTATTGCCCCAGAGGAACTTGGTCATGAAAATATGTCGCTGGCTCGTGTACTATGAAGTCATGTTATGAACTTTATCTTTAGCATGCACGTGGCGCGAACGCCCGAGAATAATGTATAGATAGAAAAAAAAATGGTTAGGTGTTCCTTGAAACGCAACAATTTTCAAGTGCACCTACTGAAGCGCAACTAAACTATTCCTCGAAGTGCACCTTTCAGTTGCACTAACGAAATAAATTAAAAATATTAAAATTTTATTGCCCGAAGCGCACTTATGATAAAAAATAGGGAAGAACATAAAGCAAGTGGTGCAAATAATAAAAAAAAATATTATCTTAATATTTATAAAGTATCTTCACGTTCGAATCCCCGAAGAGGTAGGCAGAAGTACAACTAGTGCACCCATGACTAGCCGAAGATACTTGGTCCCACAATGTGATAGGTGGCTAGCCTATCGCCAACTGAGCACTTATTCAATCTCGGGGAATGTTGTTTTTACCAGAAAATTCAGAGAAATAAACTTACGAAATTTAGTACACATGGTTGGAAGCCTAAGACTTGGTGGCCTGTTTTATTAAACAATAGCTTTCGATATAACGAAACAATCAGTGATTTTTGCAATTTAGATATGAATTACTTTTTTAATTATTTATTTACAAATATGTAAATATTTAGATAATAATTACTTATTTTATTATTTATAACACTTGCTTCATGCTCTTTCCTGGTTTTCATCATTCGAGGAATAAAATTATATTATTTTTGAATTTATTTTCTTAGCGCAGCTAAAAGGTGCGCTCCAGGGAATAGTTTAGTTGCGCTTCCAGGAATACCCCAAAATTGCCCACTTTATTTTGTACGTTTAACGTACTATTATATATTTATATTATTTTTCTCTTTGTATTGTATTTTGTAAAATTTGAGAGCCAGTTTCCTCATTATTTTGACACATTAATTATACGCGTAGAATGTAATCTGTGTCCCTGACATGTAAAACTTCAATCGAATTAAAGCGTTTTACGCAGTCCATGTCCATAGTCCATAGTCCATATCCATCCATGTCAATTTACATATAAATTACGCAAATCTGACCACCTCGTTGGTCGAGTCGTTAGCGACCCTGACTATGCGATCGACGGGGCTCGGGTCCGATCCCCGACGGGGACAAGCATTTGTGTGATAAACATAAATGTTTGTATTTCCGGGTTTGGGTGTTTATTAAATATATTCTTGTATTTATATATGTATTTCTATGTATTAGTATCGTTGACTAACACCCATAACACAAGCAAATAATTTGCTTACTTTGAGGTTAGGTCAGTAAGTGTAATTTGTCCCGTGAATATTTATTTATTTATTTAAATATACGGGTGCCCTCCGTCTCTAATCTTTGCTCATTTCACCTGCCTAATCTTCTAGAAAAATGACAAATAAAAAATTTCAGATGATTTCAATAATTCATTTAAGATTTTTTTCTGACATTGCCCCCCCCCCCCCCTCCCCTCCTCTCCACCTTGGGCCCGCACCTGTATAGAAATAAATTTTAACTACCAACATGTTTCATTCCGATTGATGTTTTCTTAAATGGACAGGGATTCTGAGCATTTTTATAAAGGAAAAACAAAAATGTAAGACTTAAACACTAACTGTTGGATATGAAAATATGTAGTTAAATTACTTGAGTACTTACAGTATCTAGGAGATCAACAATTTTTAACAAGAAATAACAATGCACTGCTCGAGCTACTCCCAAGGCTTTCTCTGAATAAGAATAATCTACTGGTTCACAAATCAATTTATAATCCGATAACCATGTTAGCGATAGTGCCTGAAATTAGAAAATATAGGAAAAAGTCTGCTAAATTTTCGAATAAAATTTATTTGATCGTCCTTTCCGCCATAATAGAAATAGGTCATCGCTTCTTTCGCTACAAAAATGTTTGTGGTGAAGGCAAGGTAATGTTGAAATATAGTGAAATTAATCACTAAATTGGAAAATATATTAAATTTATATAAATAAAAATAAATCACCAAAATATTTGTGCGCGCATAACTGTAGAATAAATGCACGAAATTGGATAATTCTTTTTTGTTGTATATGCTATTGTCAAAACAAGGATAATATAAAAGAAAATTTTAAAAAATCATACGAGAAAGTTTTTATAATTTAGTCCTTGCGAAGCCGAGGCGAAAAGCACGTTTGAAAATAAATTTAAATCTGAAATTCGTAAGAAAACGTCAGATAATTCGTTTACTGTAGGGTTAGAGTTAGTTCGTGTAATTTGATTAAGTGGAATTTATGAATTTGTTAGTATTTCTTTACATTACCTTGCAAAAAACCCAGCTGCAGGCAATTATTTGTATCAAATCATAAGCCATCACCAGCTTGTCGATATTGTAAGGTGGTCGATTTTTCATCCACTGAGGACCCCATCGAAACACAAACATGTTATAAACGACCAGAAGCACTAATATTTGAAATGGTTTCCCCACAAACAAAAAGTCTTTGGTTCTTGGATCTAGAGAAGAAAAAAACATTGTTAGTCTCGAAGAAAATAGAATTCTTTTAAACAGCATACATACATACACATACACACACACACACATATATATATATATATATATATATATATATATATATATATATATATAATATATATATATATATATATATATATATATATATATATATATATATATATATATATATATATATATATATATATATATATATATGAATTTAACATACCAATTGCTTCATCAAATGCATAGTTAAAAAATGACCAAAGTTTACTAATAATGTACGCCATATTATTTTAAAAATGAGAATTAAAAATCAACAGACGTCTAAAATACAGCCAGGTTACTGCCTATTTAAATCATGAATCAAAAATACATAAAGAAACGTTCATTGTTTTTTTAAATTTGAAGGTCCTATGTATATATAGCATATTTTAAATGAACGTGTGTTAATATGCATTTGAACTATTGACATCTGAATTGGAATATATATAGCAAAAGAATAAAGTAAAATAGTATTATAAAATCCGACCCTGGTACTAGCTAGTATGAAATGTGACAGCTCAGAGCGGTATGCCGCCGCGGTCGCAACAAGTCGAGCTGTGGCATACTCAGATGGTCGCGCGACTCACCGCGCCGCATTTCGCGTCGCAGGTCGCCCCGCGTCTTAGCGGTGGCCGGTCGGTTAAACTTGAGTGACGATTTCTTAGAAACACATCCTGCAACCTGGAATTCGAATCAGTCCTACTTAAGGAGTTTGAATATAGTTTGTACATTACATATAGTTAATGACACATCTGAGTGTTGTATTTCATTAATGCAGGAGTATATACAATTTTTAAAAAATGACGATGAACTGCAGAAAGTATTACAGTCGAAGAAAATCGTAAGTTATATCCCAATGCAAATAAAATGAATTTAATACGGACTTTGAATGAATAATATATAATATAAAATATATAAATAAATAATAAATAAATAAATATATGTAAGGATAACAAAAAACACATTTTTGTTATTAATTCTGAAACTAAATTTTAAATTATAACCGATTTTAACTTTATTTAGATCGAAATCTTTAAACTGCCTATATACGGACGTGAAATGTTGTTCAATATGAATTGTTATTATTCAATCGACTTCCAAATAACGTATTTTTATAATTTAAGTTTAGTAATATTTTGTACTATACAAACAGTATTTGGCATGATATCCAGTTTAAATTAATTTGTACATAACCGCTCATTTCATTTTGGTAACTAATGAGACCTCTGACAAAATTCCGTTAAAACACTGTGGTTTCTATAGAGACCAACGCTAACTTCATCCAATAAAACAATATTTTCACTATTTACCAGTTTTAATACAATACTTTATGGTATTTTATGGTTTTCGAATGATTTTTTTACGTCCACTATAACAAAGCGACGTTGCCAACCCGTGCCTTAAACCTTTGGTGATATTTTTCCAACGGTGTTTTGATTTTATAGTTATTTTTAATTCCGGCCGTTGAATATTCGTTCTGCGTGCGTCCGTACATCTGTTATTTTCTTAATATCCATGCGTAAAGCCTGCTTGACGTTCATATATTAGCAGCTTTAACGCAAATCGAGAGGGTTCTTTTAAATAGGATTATTAGTTGTGCAATAAGCACAACTCAATTGTAATTATATTTAATTATTGGAATTGAATAATTCGATTTTTGTACTGTTATAAAACTACACTATACGGACGTCGATAAGTATTAATAATTCATATTGCACACCAATTGACGTCCGTATATTAGTAGTTTAACGCAAATCCAGAGGTTCCTTTGTAGTAGGACGTTAGTGGTGCCATAAGTACAATTAACTTTAACTGGAACTTAATACAAAAAAAACTTTTTTTAAAATAGAGGATAGGGGCAAACGAATAGGAGACTTACCCGATAATAAGTGATTTCCGCCACCCATAGGTATGTATACTTCAAAAAATAATCAAATTTAAATTATAAAACTGCGCTATACAAACGTCGAATCAACATTAATAATTCATATTACACTACATTTAACGTCTGTATATAGGTAGTTTTAACGCTATTCAAGAAATTCCTTTCGACTGTGATGGTAGTAGTGCAATAAGTAAAAACTAATTCTAACTGTATAGTCGTGCCAAAAGTGTTTGCATTGTTCAAAAAAAGTATCAAACACAAGTATATCCACGCATAGCCGAAGATAATTAGTCCCATAATGTGACAAGTATAGGTTATAGAGTGAAAGGCTTATCACCAACCGGGCCCTGTTTCAGTCCCGGGCAATGTTATTTTTTGTCAGAAAACTGAAAAAAAAAACACATTTTTGGATTGCACAACCCGGGAATCGAACCCGGAACCTCATGTGGTCAACTCCAATACTGATGTGTGCTTGAAACATTTTGGAAAGTAGTGGGTTATATGGTACTACCCATTGATCATCTATTTACAGTTCGTCGTATATTCGTTCGTATTTTTGCTGTGAAGCCACCATTTTTCGGTGATCGTCTTCTATATTTGGGATAGTCGTCGTCTTCAGTTTTTGTATCGTCTAAGTATGGTTTTGGATATTTTTTGTACATTTTCCATCACGCATGCACGGCGCATTGAAGTTTAATGGTCCACATGGTCCGTGAATCATGTTTTTCACTACTATGTTGTATAGCTCCGGATCTTTTCGTGGATCGGAAAGTTCAGCTTGGATGATTTTGTCAATATCCGTGGGATGAATTTTATCGTGTAGCCATATGAGATTGTGAGAGTGAGGTAATCCTCGTTTTTGCCACTCGATTGTATACATCCAGCATCTAACATTTTATAGACAAACAATTAAAAGAAAGAAAAAATATCATTAGAATTAATTAAAAACACTATTAAAAATACTCACATTTGATATTTCACAATAAAGACTCACAGACAACTTTTTTCTTCTTGACTTCAAAATCTAGAATTAATTAAGCACTATTAAAAATACTCACACGTGATACTTCAAAATAAAGGCTCACAGATAACTTCTTTCTTTTTCGTTTCGAAATCGCTTGTTTCGCTGTTCAAATCAAACTAACTCTGGCGGGTGACACCGAACTCTTATATATTCAGAGAGCTAGGCTCTAGCATATTCGGGAAAGTTTAAAAATATTCTCTTTTTCACACTTTCTAGAATGTTCTCGACATTATCGTCTATTCGGGAAAGTTTGAAAATATTCTCTTTTTCACACCTTCTAGAATGTTCTCGACACTATCGTCCGCCGTAACAATAGGTTCTGCAGCTATAGTATAAGTAGTAAAGGCGCGAAATTTAAAAACTTAAATTTCAAAATGTTTTCAGGACTAATAACTAATAATTTGGATAACTAAAATTATGTCGCTTTAACACCAAAATAAAAAACTGCTATATCAATACACAAAATTTAATAACTTTATAATAAAAACAAATGTAATATAAGACTTTATTGAAAATGGAATTTTAAATTGTGCGCCATTACTACACATGCTGCCATTGTTTGCGGCGCCTTTCGAAATGCAACCCAAATAATCGTTGTACTGAATGAAGTTCAAATACTTGACAACAGATGGCGCCACTACACTTAATTTCCAAGTTGAAGGGTTAGAAAAGCCCTAATATCTTTAAAAATACGCCCTTTAGATTAAAATGGGAACTTTCTTGTTCGAGGGGGGATAAAGGGCTATCACACTATATAAGTCCCTTTATCGTACCGGGACTCCCTTTTAAGTTTTATCGGCACGCACATTTTATCAACTTAGTTTTATTATATATATAGATAAAATAAATATTGGATAAATTACACCAATTGATCTAACTCTATAGTAACCAAATTATTTGTTTATTTTATGGTGTTATCCAACGATACTAATAGATAGAAATACATACATAAATACTGTAACATATATAATAAACACCCAAACCTAGAAATACAAACATTCACGCACAAATGTTTGTCTCCCTTGAGAATTGAACCACCCGACTAATGGGGCGGTCAATTATTATTTATAAAATATGAACTTTTTTCCTATTTATATAACATAGTGTTTAACTACTTCAATGTGCCTATGTACATCATTTGCTACCGCTATTTAGGTAAGAAAAAGTAATGTGTACGTAGGCATGTCAGATAGAAAATGTAGTTTAAAAATACAAACCTTTTTTATTTTTTATTTTTATACGATAAGATAGCAAACAGAGGATGGGTCTCCTAATGGAAAGAGTCAACCATCGCCTACAGACACCATAGATGTTAATGGTGCGTTGCTATCTTGTGGAAAGGCCTAATGCCACATGCTTAAGTTTACCGGCTAACTAACTCTCCAAACCGGAACACGGCAGCGACAAGTACTGACGCTATTGCGACAGGAATAGGTAAGGAGGTGATACTAGATCCAGGCGAGACAATGCAGAACTCTACCACCTAGTAGTCATGATGTTAGTGACAGAACGGCAGTCAGTCTATTTTTCAAAGGAGTCCGGAACCGACATGGGGAAAACACGTTTTTCACTTCATAAATAAACAGAAAATAGCTCTTAATTCCTAGGTTTTATCATTAGTAGTTGTCATAATTAATATTAAGAAATTATTTAAAAAAAGTATCTTCACGCCTATATCCCACAAGTTCTACCCAGAGGTACAACCAGTGCACCCACAGTTAACCAAAGATATATCTCGCCACGTGATAGGTGGCAAGGTACTTCCAAGTTATTTATATCAAAAAAGTTATATCTTGGGCGGCATTAAATAGAAAGTAGTCATTAATTCTTAATTGTCCATCAGTCATAGAAATTAAAGAACTGTACTGGAACTCTCATGTTTTTCATGTTCAATTTTTTTTTCATGTTTCATGTTTTTCAAACCCAACGTTTCGAACAATAACGTATCGTAACAAGGGATGCTTGATGAGTGACAATGTTGAGGGGAGATGGCAATGATTGCGTTGCGCTTGGTGATATACATATATCTGTATATATTGAGAAAATAAATTTCCAAAAAAAGTTGAAGAAACATACGTTTCTATACGTTTATCATCCAGTATTCGCCGAGGTTATCCCACTATTTTAAGTGGAAGTAATGAACGGTATAATGAAATGAATGAAATATGAAAGGAAGCTCAAAAAAACCGGAGGATGGACTATATATATATATATATATATATAATTATATATATATAGGTACCGATTATTCTTTTAGACACGAACTGAATTCAATAAAATAATTAATTAATTACGAGCGCATCACATTATTATTATTATTATTATTAATTATTTTCTTGAATAATAACCATAAATGTGGTTCCGTATGGCCGCACATTGAAAATCGTCAATATTGACGGTAGATTGGATACGCCTACGTTTTTTATTAGGCGACGACAGTTTATTCACCTCATCACCTTCTTTACTATATTTTTCCGTTAGAGATTCGTGTCACAGTAGCTAATTCAATCCCCAAAGCGTCAGCTGCCCGTTGCCGCACTTGAGACAATGGCGATAATGGTCCCCCATTTTGTGACTCACGCTCAAAATAATCGCGTAAGCGAATCACAAACTCACGCGTTTCACTGTCGAGTACAGTTTTTTGCCCTTTTAGGCACGTTAAACAAAAGTTCAAAACAAAAACTTAAATTCAACAATAATAATGTAACGGGCAGGTAGTCTGCTTCCTCTTAACTTCTTCCTTTAACCTCTTCTTTTTCTCACCCGCATCCTCGAAGAGGTAGGTAGAAGTACAAGTGCACTTGCTGAAGATATTTAGCCCCATAATGTGACAGGTGGAAAGCCTATCGCCAATCAAGCACTTATCCAATCCCGGACAACGTTGTTTTTTATCAGAATTGCCTGACCAGAAATAATACCAGAAAAAATTGCCTGACCCGGGAGTCAAACCTCATGCGGCCAACATCGCCACTACGACAACTGTTTAAAAACAAATATACTCTTATTTTTAACAAATTTTAGAGCTTTGTACTCTTTGAGTATAAAAATCTATGCTTTAAAAATATACCACTTTTAGTGCCTTTGGGCTTAAAATACCTAAATTTAGCGGTAAGTTGTTATGATTGCCTGCAGGTTCTAGTCTATAGAACTAATTGGTATCTTAAAACATTGGTATCTATGTGTTGCACTTGTAGAACCATTGTAGTAACAGGTAGTGCACAAGAAAAGTCTTACGGAACAATTGCAAATAATTTTACATTAAACAAAGAGGCTAATTATACAATGCATTCAAGTTTTTGATTAGACAATAAAAATAAGGTTGGAACCGACGTATATTTTATATTCTGGATCTTTTTGATGGTACATATTTTACCTATAAGTTGATACTAAGAAACTGTTCATAGTGATTAATCATTATTAAGATAACTAATGAGATTACAATAAATACAAACCAAAGTAAAAACACGATCCTTTATCAAGCACGAGTCATAAGCCCATTGATAATAGTTTTAAGTTCAAAAGCAATTTAAATTATGTGCAATTAATCTAACAGACGCAATACTTATGGGCAATTCAGGCCAATTAAAATAATGAAACATAAACAATCTAGAACGGAAAAAGCTACAGCAGACGAGCGACGGCGTTTGCAATGACCAGAGCGTTTGTTAAGGGTACTTTGTTAAAACCATGAAGCTGTATTAAATCTGGAGGCAACACTTTTATTACTTACTTCAAAGTAAATTTTAAATACTGCTGTCATCTTTTGAGGTTTTTTTTTCTAATACAGCTGTATAAAAAGAGATGGCAAGACCTCATAGACAGAGATATAACGTAAATATTTGTTTCAATTGATTAATACGAGCGCTAGCTCTATCTATACTTAAAACTTGATGGTTAAAATTAAATCTTTTAACATTTGACAGATATTTTTTATATATAAGATAGCAAACAAGCAAATAGGTTTCTTGATGGCAAGAGTCTATAGACACTACCAACTACCGCCTATAGACACCAAAGGTGTTAATAGTGCATTGCTATCTTGTGGCGAGGTCTAATGCCACATGCATAAGTTTACTGGCTACCTTACCCTCCAAACCGAAACACGACAGTGACAAGCACTGACGCTATCGCGGCAGAAATAGGTAAGGCGGTGGTACCAGACCCGGGAGAGACAATGCAGAACTCTACCACCTAGTAGCCACGATGGTAGTGACTTGCATAGCCAATCGGTCGCCTTTTACGACATGCCTGGCAAAACGGCACTTGGTCTATTCTTCAAAGGAGCCCGAAACCAACACGGGGAAAAAGTTAATTATTAATATATCCACAACCTATGTAGACTGTACACTTGCCCGAGGAATTTCTCACAAGGATGTCAATAGTTACTGTGAAATAATAAAAAAAAGAAATTACTTTAAAGCATTTCATAGAACAAAATCAGTGAGCGTTTTTATTTGATACTATAATATTGATAATAACTTAAACCAATATTACAAAGATCAAAGATTCGACTTTTTGTTTGTTATGATTTAACTAAAAAACTGCTTGACTGATTTTAATAATCATTTAATTTTTAAAAGCTACACTATCTATTTTACCCGACTGAGCAATTTTAATATTCCAGACTTATTACAAAAGTGTGAATGTCATGAATACCAAAGTTTTATAAAATGTTAATACTTAAATAAAACTCACTAGTTTTCTGTAGTAAGAAAAGTGATATATTTTATTTATTTTAAAAAAGTTGAAAATGATTCCAGCTGAACAAGTATTTGTTACATTCCAGACTTATTACAAAAGTGTGAATGTCATGAATACCAAAGTTTTATAAAATGTTAATACTTAAATATCAACCAAATCAAACTCGCTAGTTTTCTGTAGTAAGGAAAGTGATATATTTTAAAAAAGTAGAAAATTATTCCAGCTGAACTAGTATTTGTTACGTACAAAAGATAGCCCATTTCTGGACCACCCTCGTCCGACGCGTCGGTTGGTGAGATAACTGGTAATTCCCATTGCTGCATCAAGTGACCAGATAACGATTACCGGTTATTTCTAGTGTTAAGCAAGACCAACAGTTGTACATGCTTCTCCAAAATACGGAAGTGGTAATACGCCACTCGCCAGACGCTGCTACCTTAAGTTTTGGATTTTCGCAAAAAACCTTGAAAAATCCCAATATTACTTTCACCCGACCCTTTTTTCAGATCAGAGATTCACTTCAGATAAGTTCGTTTAATCATTGAGTATACGCGTACATTGTAATAATTTTGTCATCATGTTAGAAAAAACACGCCAAACAATGTATAACTTTAATAAATTAAGTAATTCAATGCACTATTATATTTTATATTTTATTGCATTATTTTTTTTAATAATAATAATAAATATCTTTGGGCAATTAAATTGATCTAACGTCAAAGAAAGCAAATTATATGCTTGTATTATTGGTGTTAGTCAATGATAATAATATAGGTTCATAAAAACACATATACATACATACTCTGGCATACGTAATAAATAACCAACCTTAGAAATAAAAACATCTATGGTCATCATACAAATGTCCGTTTCGAACATAAGCTCCATCAATTTGTTGATAGGTTAACAAATAACCAACTGGTTTTGTTTACTCAAGCATCATCAATGTATTTACAATCATTAATACGAGCAAAATCTCGTCGCAGTGCCTGACAAGTTCTATATGTGATATTTCTAAGGTTTAGGGAAATAACGAAAAACGAGTTGTTAAAGTAACAAGTAATCTATTTGTTATTTAATAACAAATTAACAAATAGTCTATTTGTTAATTTAATAAAAAATAATAAATTAACAAATAGTCTGGTAATTTAATAACTAAATGTTTTGGGTCACAATAAATTTTTTATTGTGACCCAAAACATTACAAATATCACATATGGAACTTGTCAGGCGCAGCGACGATATACAAAAAAGTTTTGATGATTATGCTTAAAAAATCATCATTCTCAAAAAATGTTTAGTCGTAAGTAATACCGTATTAACTTTCTTATTAAAGTATTAATAAAAGATTACTTTTAGACAACCTAAAATTAAATTCTAGAGTGTACTTTATGCATGAAATTAAAGGTATCGTGGGTCATCCGAACTAAGTTTTTTAACCCGCCATTGGTGACGTATATGTCTGAGAGTACGGGTGATTCGAAATATTCGAATACATTTTTCACCCACCGTCGATTCGACTTGCGATTTCGAATAACTGCATCATTTTAAGTCCCACCTCGTTGTTACCACTCATGAATTTGCCACGTATGTACGTTCACGAGTATCAGGACCCAGTGTTATGGACCGGGTTGGTGCTAATACTGGGTTTGGTGGTTTGACCAGCGTCACAAAACATGTAAGTAGGTAAAATATTCATAATATTTTCATATAGCAAAATACACGTAATAAATCCACGTCTCGTCTCCTATGACAATGTCATAAACAGCATTAGAATGTCCGTGGTCGTACTTCAGTAGCATCTGTGAGCACCATTCCACGCGAGCCCACTTCTGCTCCGCTGTCAGTTCATGAGGGATCCAACGACAACAAAGTTTCCGAACTTTCAATTCTTCGTGTAAAATTTTCTGAATTTGCTTCATACCAATCCCCAATAGTCCTCTAATTGTGTCATAGGTAATCCGGGGATTTTCTTCAATTAACTGCTTAACAGTAGCCACATTATTTTTGTTGACGGCAGTTGAAGGCCGCCTTTCACGAAATTCGTCATGTAAAGAAACTTGACCTCTCTCAAATTCAGCAAACCATCGCTTCACGGTGCTCAAACAAGGTGCTTCTACCCCAAAAGCATTTTGAAGACAAGCGACACAGTCTTGCGGAGAAAGAGAACTTTTAAAATCATAAAAAATCATATCGGTCTAAAATCTTTTCGACTTAATTCCATTTTCGTTGTGTACGTAGAACGTTGATGTGTGATAAAAACAATTGACAAATCATTTCCCGCCAATTGTTTTTTTTTATTACTAAGAAGGTTGTAACGTTTTAAAAATATTGCAACGTTTTAAAAATATAACAATCGAAATTCAAATAGTTCCGATTAGCTAGAAGTATAAAACTTTTAGTGTGCCCCCTGTATTAGGTATGTTTTGATTTTATCAAGAACAATGAAGAAATGGCAACAAAATTGTACTACGACGCGCGTGGGTTTGCTAAGCATATAGCTTATTCCCTCCAATTCATCTTACTGTCTCTTACGGATATATAACTAACCCTACACAAATGTGTAACTGTAAGATGTACTATATAAATAAATAAGTGTCGGTCTGATCCTTTTTCCCGTGTAGCTGCCATCCGCCAAACACGCAATAAGAAACATTTGAAAGCTAAATTTATTCTAAAGTTTACAATATAAAGTGTATACCACAGATTGTTTGTGTCAACCACAGAAATAATATCAAGTAGAAGTAGCAAGTAAGCGGGGAAATCGTAGTACGAACTAAGCGCAGCTCCACATAGTTGACGCCTCCGTTCAAGACTTCAGGTTGTGATCCTTCAATATCTTCGATTTTACTTAGAAAATAAACCAAACATGCCTTACTGCGCAGTTTTGTAGTGCAAAAACGATAACCGGGTCAAAAATACCATCTATCGTAAGTCGTATTTTATTTTATTTCAAATAAAGTATTAAAATAAAACAATCTATACTAATATTATAAATGCGAAAGTCTGTCTATCTGTTACGCTTTCACGGCTAAACCACTGAACCGATTTTCATGAATTTTGGCATGGATATAGCTGAAGATCCGGGGTCAAACATAGGCATTTTTTTTCAAAATCAATCCCTGGAGGGCTGAAATAGGGGATAAAATTTTTATTAAAAGCTATTTGGGCGACTTATTGATATACTCGCGGGCGAAGATAGTATTAGCATAACGAGAAAAACGATTCAATGGAAGTCAACTTTATGATAAAGTCCAGTTTTATTTAAACTAGACATACATTTCATAAAGTTGCCGTCTATGCGCCATGGCGCTACTGTCAGGGTAATAATAGTTCCAACTTTATCACATTGGACTAAGGTTAAAATTAGTAAGTTCAGAATAGTAAGTCAGAAAGACGAATCACTTTTATTGTAATGTATTAAAAATACCATAGCCCTGAAGATGCCGTAAAAGGCGAAACCGGTTGGTGATATTAATTAAATTTAAAGTAATTTGAGAAACAGTACAAGTGTATTAACAAAACTATAAATGGAGTTTCACCAAGTGCCGATGATAAAAAGTGTAAAATACCTTAAAAATACCACGTTTTTGTGCAAAGGTGTTACGGTGACTTTCATAGGTGAGCCGCGTTCCCGATCTGGTAGTAGTTTTTAAAAAATATGTTGACGTGTCAAAATAACCTGTAAAAAGTTTTATTGAATAAAGTATTTCTGATTTCTGATTTCTGAGCTTTGGCTATGGCCTTTCTACTTGATATTTGTTCTTTGGTATCAACGTAGTGTTTTTAACACTTGCTTTAATGTTTCTTAAGAAACAAAACGCTTAACTAAATTTTCTTTTCCTTTATCTAGAGCTTCATTTTTTTCAATTATTGTTTCTTTTTCTTTAATATTACAATCATTGAATTCATTAAGTTGTGGTTTTTTGACGTAAGTCTTGACATAAAAGTCTAAAAAGAGAACCAGCATAAATAAATTGTTTGGCAAAAATATGAAAGAAGTCCATTTTGGGTAGCTGCAATTTGGAACGAAGAGTAAAGATCCCATGTGTATAATGTTGAAGAGAAATTGTATCTGCAAAAGAAAACGGAGAAAAAATTATAATTGAAACTTAACTTAATTTTTGATGTGGCTCAAATATTAACGCAAAGCTTATGTCACTATCAGGTACTAGAACATTTCACAAGAAGTATTTGAAAAGTCATAGGAGAGTGCCGCTAGCTATCTTCAAATAACTAGAGCGTAGATATGGACATTGCTTACAGCAAATTAGCATGACCGTTTAGTTGCGTAAAGTAGTATCTATCAAGCGTTATTGCAGTGTCACTTACGTACGTATAATTATATAATAAAATTAGTTAAGATGCTAGTCGACGGAGCCCTTTTTCTAGGCCCATATAGGTAACCTAAAAAATCTTTGTGATATATAACAAGTCTGATAGCGAGTAAATTGTGGCTATTGTAAGCCAAAAAATTATAGTAGCAAAAAGCAGAGCTTTGTAAGGGCTCGAAAAGTTATACTATATATACTATATTGTTAGGAAAGTATTTTTATGAGACATCTTTTAATGTATAGACTTTATTTATAATTATCTAACCTAAAAAATTCAGCGTATGTTCACCCAAAACATTATATTCGCATCAAAGGCGTTGGAAAAATAAGTAATAAAGTATTGTATCTCTCGCATTGTATATCTGTTTTGTTAACTTTTCACCTACCATTCTTTCTACATGTCCGAACCAACGGAGCATGCCCTTTCTCATCTTTACACCAAAACTTTCTTTCAAGCATAACCTCTCTCTCACTTCAACATTACGAACCCGCTCCGCGAAAGTTACGCCACATATTTTTCATAGCTATTTTTTTTTCATCGACCGCATTGATTATACTTTCATGCCCTTCTAACACACCCAACTCTCACTTTCATACAATATCGTTGGGATAGGCACATGATTATGCAGGGCAAGACGGGAACCCTGACTTAAAAGTAAGCTTTTAAGTAATCTCTCTAACGCTCTGTTCCCCGCACACATCCCTGCTCTAGACGTAAAACCCCCTTGTGTCTGCCACAACATTCCTTCGAACTTCCCTTACATTCTCCTTTCAATGTTTTACTATACACCTTCGATGCTAAGCTGATCAAACTGATGCCCTATAGCTATTCCAGTCTATACGTGAATCCTTGCCTTTATACAAGGGCCCGGTGATCGCGCGCCGCCAGTCAAATATAAAGAAAAGTATTTTGTGAAGTAGTCTCTTAATAAGTTCAAAAATCATTAATAAAAAATCTTTAAACCCAATGATCCGGCAAGCCATCCCTGAAACCGTGTTAAAAGGATACTGTTTTAATTTTTAAAACTTTCGAAGTTGATTATTGATTTTGATCTTTCAACGTAAACCGTTTTTCGATCAGCTAGGCCGTTTAAAATCTGTGAGAGATAAAATTACGTGCGCACATACAGATATATACTGAAGTAATTGAAAAAATATAATCACGTTTCAAGAATCTCAAACCATGGAGATCTGATGAAAGCTCGATTTTTGAAAATCGCGGTTAACAATTATAATTTCCTGCGTAAAGTTTTAAAATCTTTTAAAAATATTTTTAAATATGTTATTTAAAATTGCTCTGATAATACTATACAAATTTGAGACAATTTAAACGCAAAAATCTTGCAAAGAGTTGATTTCCCATTTTCAGTATCCCCGGTACTCTGCATCAGATCTTCGTCAAATTAAAATTAAATAACCTGAGAAGTATCTAGGTACTCACTAAAACAAAAAAAATCCTTATCGGTTCAGGCGTCTTCGAATAATCGGTGAACATACTTAAAAAAAGATTCCGACCAAATAGGATCCTCCTCCTTTTTGGGTAGTCGGCTGAAGATAGTGAGTAGCAAAAAATGTTTAGGTACCTAATTGCTGGAAAAGTTGAAACCGAGTTTTTTTAATTTATTTTTTACGGGACAAATTACACTTACTGATCTAACCCCAACGTAAACAAATTATTTGCTTGTGCTATGGGTGTTAGTCAACGATACTAATACATAGAAGTACATACATAAATACAAGAATATCGAATCCAAGCCCCGTCGATTGCGTAGTCAGGGTCGCTAACCACTCGACCAACCGAGCGGTCAAAAGAGTGGAGTTGGTGCTACAGAAGAGCAGCGCGAGGTAAAAATTGTCTCCAGAATTGCATAATTATAAATCACAACTCACAAAATATCAAGATGGCAAGATTTAAATTTTAACATAATCTGTATTATTAGTTACAATTTGCTTACTTATTTTTTGTATCACTAATCTGGAAAAAGTGATGACTCAAAATTTGGAGGCGCCTACCCTCAATCGATTTTAATTCGTTAGTTTTATAATAGATGGCGTTAGTAGAAATAAGATTCTAATACAAATAGTATCTTCTATCGATTTTAACTCGTTAGTTTTATAATAGATGTCGTTAGTAGTAATAAGATTTTAATACAAATTGCATCTTCATTTTTTTAATGTTTGCAAAATGGTATTTTTATGGTAGATAACATATCTAGACATGAATTTAAACTACTACGTCGAAGCACAAACCTAAAAGTCCGATAATTTTTCAATAAAATGTACCACAAAAGTGCATAGGTTGTCGCCTAGTGTATAATAACGACATATACGGCAATTTAATTGATAAGTATAAAATACCGGTAGCAACACTCTATACACTTCCAAAATCATGAAAAATATTTTCTTACGAAACACCTGCTGTTTTCTTTTACAAATTCATTGCTATAGTAAAATCACTGTTGATACGATAATTGCTCAAAATCGACAACATTAACAAAATTGTAGAGATCCAATGCACTATATTTAATTTTTCTAACCAAAATACAGTGTTATCCATAAAAATCCTTATTATAGGTTTAAAAGCTACTATTACTAAAGCACTGATTAGGCCTAATAAACTTTCTATAAAATACTTAAATAAATGTCAAGACATTAAAAGAATAATTGCTTCATATATTTATATAATTATGTAGAATCCAAATTCTCCATATCTATTGGAACAATCCGGCATTTGTATATATGTGAATGTTTGATAATTGAGTATTGATTAATTTATTTGGTAGGTAATGTAGTAAGATTTTAAGTTCAAATGGAAGCCAAACGGTCAGGATATTGCCAAGATATAGGGGTGGTTAAAGGTCCAAAAATTTAATGTTAAAACAATGTCATCTCTGCTTCACAGTTTGGGGCTAGTACTCTGCTTGATCATATGATTTTATGAGTGCAGTCTAATGTACCAAGAACTGACACTTAAATGCATTAATAATGCGTTCCTGATATTCAATTATTAAAATATAATTTTAATCAACTGATAGATAATCTATAGCAGCTAATAGATAATATATTGGCACAAAATTTGCTATCAGTTTGCTGACACCGTGAAAATACCAGCCAGCGACGAAACAGTGGCTGTTTCGTCGCTGATACCAGCATTATGTTGACTTTGTCACATCAGGAGGTAATTAAATCATGAGAATAAAATATAATAAATGGAATGGATTTAAATAAATGAATCTTCGTAAAGTCCAAAAGGTCCTAATTTCAGATTGGTTCCTTTTAATTCGATTTAGTTTTCTATAATAATTACTACCAAACCCTTATATAATGACTTTGTGTAAGGGTTTGAATGACAAATGACTCAATAGCACATTGAACGATTTTTATGATTCCTTTTGTTTCGTACGTTGGTCAAGATCTGGTGATGAGGTCCATGACAAAATAACAGAATTTTTCAATTCTAAGGAGCACCTGAAAGTTATTCGGGCAAATTTTCTGGAGTATTGGGATACATATTCTATGGAAGGATTTCTAACTAATTGTAATCAGTTGTTTGTTAAGGGGGCAGATAGCCTAGCGTTCAAATGGGGGTGGAGTTACATGGAAGGAAAGAAATAACTTATCGCAATTTTACGGCATTTAAATTACAAACTAAGCAATCGTATTTTCGTATATACACAATGGTTTTAGTTTATCGTATCAAAATAAATCTTAATATAAAAATAAATGTATAAAATAAAAATAAATATATAAAATAAGTATTCACAGGATAAATTACACTGACTGATCTAACCCCAAAGTAAGTAAATTATTTTGCTTGTGTTATGGGTGTTAGTCAAGGATACTAATACATAGAAATACATGTATAAATACTGTAATAGATTTAATAAGCACCTAAACTCGAAAATACTAACATTTATGCTCATCACACTAGCTTGTCCCTGTCAGGGATTGAACCCGAGCCCTGTCGATTGCGTCTGGGTCGCTAACCATTCGATCAACGGGGTGCTAAAATATTGACCAAGTGACGTGAACTTGAAATATGACAGCTGCAATTTGCCACTAAAACAGGTTTATAACTCCGGTACAGTAGCCTTTTGCATTCAATAGTTTATGAGTCTGCTATAACAATGTTTTAGTGCTAATGTTCATAGCCAAAAGGTCGGAACTGCCAGGTATTTCATGGCGCTTACGCGTTTTATTTAACGAGCTATAACATATGTGCAGTCCATGGACTCCACTTATGTGGAACACAAGTGGCGTGACGAATGCCTTGTCTAGTACATTATTGTATAGAAGTCTACCTAAATATTTAATAATTGTATTTGTTAATAAACTGAGATATTTAGATGGTATGTATTTAATCGCTTTCCTATAAAAGGAGGAGGTTATCAATTCAGTTTCATTTTTTATATTTAATATCTTGAAATTTGTAAACTAACTAATAGTCCGTGGTAAGAACACATTTTTGAAGGATAAATACTTGAAAATTCATGGTGCCTTTCTTTTAATGAGTGTACCAAACTTTCTATCTACAACTTTTTTCGAAAAAGCACTTTCTAATAAAATTAAAAGATTGCAATCGCACTACAAATTGCATATAAACTTACAATTTGAACCTGTGTTACAATTTTCTTTGTCCAGATGTATTTCTTAAATTCTGGTACAGCTAGTGTAATGAAATAGTAAAAATACATGATAACGTGTACAAAACAGTTAATTATTCCAACTAGTGACGCGTGTCCACCTAAAACAAACAAAATAAAATATTGAATTAGTTCACGATATAAACTTGTCATTAAAAATGTACCATACGTATCACATATTGTTGTCACAACGTTCTAGTTTTTAATTTTCGAAAACTGCATCAAGTGCTATTACCGTTCGAATAAATATCTGAGTTAACTTTTAGTTAATTCAAACATCTAAATATTTCTCTCTTACCACTACTTAACTAGATTCATAAACATTTTCTTTGTAAGGGTACTTCCAATCTGTTTAAAAGTAAATTGGACTTGTGTAAAGTTAGACCCGGTTACTAGTGTTATAATTATAATCCTATTGTTACACTAACTAGCTGTTACCCGCAGCTTCACTCGCGCATATTATTTTAGAACTTATTTAATCTTTTTTTATAAGCTACTTTATTAAAGATCTCTATAAAGTCGGATGCGCCGCTAGTATTGTATTAAAAAAATAACATTTATGTATTCATCTTAGTTATTCATATACGATATTTTTATTATCAAAATTTAAGTAAAAAAGTAAAAGTATCTTCACGCCCATATCCCCGAAAGGGTAGGCAGAGGTACAGCAAGTGCACCCACGATTAGCCGAAGATACTTGGTCCCACAAATGTGATAGGTGGCAAGCCTATCGCCAACCGGCATTAAGTAAAAAACGTAAGATTAAAAATACCTGTAACACACCTATCGAACAAACTAACGTAATTATAACAGAAACTTGTAATTAACAGGTATCTAATACCTAACCTAAAACTACCTATGGAAAAAAATATAATATATACCGAACTATACCACAAATTAAATATAACTATCTATTAGGATTGATATGCAAGTAACACACCTATCTAACCAACTAACTGTATTAAAAAAAATTTAAACTGGTTGACATTCAGGTCATCCCTAAAACTTCTCGCTAATTTTTTTATTTAGCGGGAAGTTATTTCCGAGGTATTTTAAGCCAAAAAAAAAAACTATGCTTTAAGCATAGAGTTTTGAATTCCAAAGTTTTATAAAATCTAAAGATTTTTTAAAATAATATATAGTTATTCAGTGTTTTAAATGATGACCGACTTTGATCTTTCGAATGACATTCAACACACGTTTTGAGCTCTAATTTGTTTTATTAGAAAAAATATCGAAGAAATATTTTAAATAAATGAAAATTTTAATAGATTTTAGTTTTTGGTTCAGCATATTATGGTGTAGTCTTTTTAGAAGTAAAATTACGTAAAAGATCAAAAATTTATTGTTTGAAAAATTCCAAAGTTTTGTCGAAAAGACACTTATACTACTTATATAAATAATTTCGATACAATTTATGCGTTGCAAGCAGTTTTTTGAGGAAAAGAGCGAATTATAGATTTTATAGCCAACAGTTTTTGCAAAATTTCTCAATTTTCTGGTTCGAATCGGTTCCAATTTCAGGATATCTAAATTCAGCAGAATCCAATCGAAAGCCATTAACCGCGTTTCGATCGTTTAAGCCGTTCAAAAATTATGAGATGTTTATACACACATACATACATACGTACATACATACATACAGACACTAACGTCATCGTGAGAATAGTCGACAAAGTTTCCTATGACCTCAAAACGTGGAGATCCAGTTAAAACTCGACTTCTGAAAATCGGGGTAAAATCTAACTTTTTTATCTACGTATGTAGCAAGAAGTGAAACACCTGCAAATCGGTTGATCTTTCAGGCTAATCCTGGAACTTCCCGCTAGTTTGAAGTATTTTAATTCCAAAAGAACAAAAGCTATACTTAAGCAAATAATTTTCTCATAGTTCAAAAATCTTAATTTTTTTTTATAAATGACAGTAACTTTACTTAAAAGAAAATCAAAACACTTTTTTTCAGAAATTTTCGTTATTTGTAGAATTGTCCGATTTCTATAAAATTACGATTTTTGACGCAGCTGCTTAAAAAGGAAAGCTGATTAGATTTTTAAATCCATCGGTATATTTGCCTGGAATTTATTTTGAAATTATTAAGTGTGCTGCAAACAAGAAAACATTAATATTTGAAAAGTTTTAACTTTATAAGATAAGAAGATAATATAAGAAGAACTTTATAAATATAAGAATTTTTTGGTACTTTTTTCAAACGTTGGGTTACATTGCCAAAATCCCTACTTTTTCTCGTATTAAATATAGCCTATGTTCAACAAGGATAATGTAGGATTCTAATGGTAAAAGATTTTTTAAATCAGCCCAGTAGTTTCGCAGTCTATTCAATTCAAACAATCAAATCTTTACTCTTTATAATATTATTATTACACTACACTAATAAGTTACATTCTCACTAAAGCACTGAAATTTTACCGTATCCTGCTCAAATATTATGTCATAAACAGATATAATTTATTATATTATTACGGCAATACATACAATAATACAATAATTTTCCCCCGTGTAGGTCCCGGGCTCCTTTGAAGAACAGGCCAACTGCCGTTCTGCCAGGCAGGTCGTAAAAGGCGACCGATTGGCTATACGAGTCACTAACATCGTGGCTACTAGGTGGTAGAGTTCTGCATTGTCTCGCCCGGGTCTGGTACCACCTCCTTACCTATTCCTGCTGCAATATTGTCAGTGCTTGTCACTGTCGTATTCCGATTTGGAGTGTAAGGTAGCCGGTAAACATATGCATGTGGCATTAGATCTTGCCACAAGATAGCAACGCACCATTAACATAGTTGGTGTCTATAGGCGATGATTGACTCTTTTCATCAGGGGACCCATCTGCTTGTTTGCTAACTTATGATTAAAAAAACTGACAGGAAGGCATGAGATTAACTGCTCCTCATATCGGCAATCCTTATTATTATTGCAATATTTAGGATAGGACTTCCTCTTATAATCTTACTTAAAAATTATATGAAAAAAAAGACAAGACCATTGAGTTTCTTCTGCCAGATCTTGTCAGTGTGTGGCCGCGTTTCCGATCCGGTAGTAGTTTAAAAATATGGTGACGCGTCAAAATAACTTTTCAAACAATTCAAACAGTCAAAACAATTTTATTGAATAAAGTACTTCTTATTTTTACAAATTTTATTTTATTTATTAAATTATATTTTTACAGATTTCTGATTTTTACAATTCCTATAGACTAAAATATTACGCTATATAAAAATCATGCAAAACTTAGTGCAATAATTATGGCTTGCAAAAATATTATAATTGAGGCGTATAGAACCAAAGGCTGCAAAAGTTCAAAGTACTCAAATATTAACTGCGTATTGTGCCATAAAGAGAATTTTGTGTTGAATCTATTAAGTTTTTAAATCCAGTAACAAACACATTAAAAGTCCAATAAAAACCGACTTAAAAATTAGCTTTGGGATCAAAGACTGCAAAAGACTGTCATGTTAAAATCAAAAATGACAATGTCTCAAATCAACCAATCGCAGCGCTTGAATTTGAAAAATAAGATAGTGATTTCTATGCAATGACGTTAATAACACCGGCTTTTGTTTTGGCGATTGCAGTGAAAATGACACGTTTTATTGTATAATTTGTCGTAAAATAGTGAAAATGGAGTCCCTGTGCAACTTGCAAATATTGGAAGTGGACGAAAATGAGTTCAAGTGCCAGATAATTGGAAGAGATTTTTTTTTTATATCATAAGATAGCAAACAAGCAGATGGGTCTCCTGATGGAAAGAGTCAACCACCGCCTATAGACACCAAAGATGTTAATGGTGCGTTGCTAACTTGTGGCGAGGTCTAATGCCACATGCATAAGTTTACCGGCTACCTTACCCTTCAAACCGGAACACGACAGCGACAAGCACTGACGCTATTGCGGCAGGAATAGGTAAGGCGGTGGTACCAGACCCGGGCGAGACAATGCAGAACTCTACCACCTAGTAGCCACGATGGTAGTGACTCGATAGCCAATCGGTCGCATTTTACGACCTGCCTGGCAGGACGGCAGTTGGCCTATTCTTCAAAGGAGGCCGGGACCAACACGGCGAGACAGAACGGAGAGAAATTTAGCTAAAAGAGCAAGATTAGTGATGTGCAATGCATCCACGCTCTTATCGAAATTTTCTATTGAATACGTGTTTTCTATGATATTCTTACAGAGAATTATCCATATTATTCATACTATATACTGATATTATAAATGCGAAAGTAACTCTGTATGTCTATCTCTTCTTCACTCCTAAACTATTGAACCAATTTGGATGAAATATAGTACAAAAATAGTTTGATACCCGAGAAAGGACATAGGATAGTTTTTATACCGGAAATCCAATGGGAACTGCGGCCCTACCATGAATTCTTATAGCAGGTCAATTTAAGCCGATAATTAAACTGTCCTGCTATTTCGTACCATGAAAGCGTTATCTAACAGGCCAGTCAGTGACCACGTGACCTATAAATAATAAAATAAATAAATATTCACGGGACAAACTACACTTATTGATCTAACGCCAAAGTAAACAAATTATTTGCTTGTGTTATGGTTGCTAGTCAACGATACTAATACATAGAAATACATATATAAATACTTTTATATACATAATAAACACCCAAACCCGGAAATACAAACATTTATGCTTGTATTTCCGGGTTAGTAAGTATACCAAAACAAACCCAATTAGCCCATACTCGATGAGTTTATCTGCTTTAGCAAGATATCATAGAATTCTTCCAGTTTTATGTTCAGAAACTAGAAGCCATTCTGTTCTAAAGTCCTCATTAGAACAAACCAAATAAGCCCGAAATTGTGGCGTTGCTCAATTTAAATGAAAAGTTCCCGTAACCTCCTTTCTGTTTCATTATAGGACCACAAAAATTATCTAGCACTAGATTTACTCTAAAAACAGAAAAATGAGACCAAACTCGATGGGTTTATCTTGTTTAGTTCAAAGATTTCCATTTCCATTATTAAATTTAAAAAAAAACATCTAGCACCAAAAATATGCCAAAACAAACCGAAATAACCCAATTTCAATTGTTTTTTCTGGGTTAACTGAGGATTTCTCATGAACTTCTTTCCTACGCTATTATCTGAACTCGAAAGCCATCCTGCTCCAAATACTTTCTTCTTCCTTCTTCCACCATCAGAATGTTTGTTAAAACACAAAAAAGGGTCCCAAACTCGATAGGTTTATCTTGTTTAATGTAGAAGTTCCCATGACTACGTTACAATTCCATCACCAGATACTATAGATATAAAAGTCGTCCAGCACCAAATTGTTTGCAAAAATAAATCGAATTTGGTCGCCACTTGATGGGTTAACCTAGTTTAGCTTAGGAGTTCTTGGGTACATCTTCACAGAAAGTTGTTAAAAAGTTGCTTAAATATTTGGAAAATCTGTTATTGAAATACAAAAATTGCCAGTCAAATAGACGCTGATGATCGTCGAATGAGAATCTTAAAGTATCAGCAAAAGGTTACCGTGTAAATGCAATATCAATAAAGTAACAAAATACAAAATTTAGTATTGATAAAGCCTATATATAAAGATAAAGATTAAAATTGATATTATAAGTTACTTAATGCCTTTCATCAATTTGAAAAGAGCTGGTGATCTTGAAATAGTTGAACAAATTCCATTAAATCATAGCTAAGATGCATCTCGCAAAACAGAATTTTCAATTAAAAGAAACCGCAACCAAATCGGACCATCCGTCTGGCCGCTACGATGCAATGGACAGACACAGAGATTCACAGATATACACCTGAAACTTAAACAGCCCTCGTTTTGCGTCGAGGGTTTAAAAAACATAATTTTCAAAATCGATTAATAAATGACTGATTGCTTAGGTATCAAACAAGAAAAACAATACAAACAAATTGGAAACCTTAATTTTTTGGACAGATGGTTAAAAAGACACTTTTTATAGAACAGGGGGCAAACGGACGATAAGTGTTCACCGCCGCCCATGAACAACCACACTATCAGAAGATTTGTATTTGCGTTGCCAGCCTTTTAAGAAAGAGAAGGCTCTTTTCTTGAAGGTCCCTAAGTCGTATCCGCTTGGAAAAACCCTACCGGTAATTGGTTCCACAGAGGAATAGTGCGGGGCAAAAAGACTTACCTGGTATATACGACACAGCCACCCAAGATGCAAGCACCATCAAAGTATGGTGAAAAACGTGCAAGAAAGAAATATGGTTTGACTTTTTGCGAAGAACGAAGAACACCTGAAACATATTATATAATATAATGTAAATATTAATATATTCGCTGAAATGAACAACATTCTTTCTTTAACCACTGACACAAAGGTTTATTTTATGTATCTGTTAATATGTGTATCTGTGTATTTATAAGAATGTCTTAAGCATCATAGCTCCCAGTCGGATAGATTCATATACCTACCGATATATAACATATACAAAAAATCGATAAGGGCAACCATATGGTAGGAGTTTTGATCGACATAACTAAGACGTTTGATTATATCTGGCACTAGCTGCAGCGTGCAGCCCGCTGCATTATAAAAGTTTTTTTTTTATAGAAGAGGGGGCAAACGAGTAGAGGTGCACCTGATAGTAAGTGATCACCGCCGCCCATGGATATCTGCAATACCAGAGGTCTTGCAGTTGCGTTGCCGGCCTTTTAAGAATGAGTAAGCTCTTTTCCTGAAGGTTCCTATGTTGTATCCGTTCGGAAATACCCCTGCCGGTAATTGATTCTACAACAGAGTAGTGTGAGGCAACAAGTGTTGGGAGAAACGCACAGTTGTGGATTTCCAAACATCGAGATGGTGAGGATGGAACTTCAAATTTTTACGCGATGTCCGATTGTGGAATTCGGCGACAAGAATTAATCCAAACAACTCGTCGGAACACTCCCCATGATAAATACGATAGAAGACGCAGAGTGAACCTACATCTCTGCGTAATGCCAAAGAGTCAAGCTGTTTCAAAATAGCCTGGTAGTCAGCGATTCGAACCGTTCTACACTGAATGCGATCAAGAGGAATTAGCTGGTACTGGGGAGCTTCGGCCCAGAGATGAGAACAGTACTCCATGTGAGGCCGAATCTGTGCCTTATAAAGTTGAAGGCGATGGGCCGGCAAAAAGTACTGTCTCGCTCTGCTGAGCGCACTGAGCTTTTTAGAGGCTTTTTAGAGACCTTGCCTTCCAAATGACCGCGAAACTGAACGTAATTCGATATGTCGACTCCCAGGATTCCGACACTAGCTGAGGCTGTCAGGAGCGTATACACAAATCGAGGTGATACGACAAAAGGGTGTCTTTTTTGCGGTGAACACGCAAAGCTGTATCTTCTTTTGGTTAAAAGTGACCAGGTTTTGACGACCCCATTCAGAGATATCAGTGTGTAGAAGTCTCCGTAATAAACAAAAATTCCAGATTAGTAAAGTATAGGTATTCTTTTAAGTGCAATATGTATGACGTACCACAAGACAGTATATTGGGTCCGTTAACTATTTTGCATAAATAAATGATCTGTCTAAACCAATTACAATGTCTACAATTTACAAAAAAAATATACGTAGGTGATGTAACTTTAATCTTACATGACAAAGATAAAGAAGCCTTGGAACAAAAATTAAATCAAACTATTCAATACTTGGCTTGATAAAAAAAATAATTCAGGCTTGATAAAAATAATCTATATTTAAATGCGACTAAAACTAAATACATGCAATTTTAGGAATAAAAAGATGAAAAAATATAATATTTTAATGGCTATGTATAAACATTTTTCAATTGAAGAAATGTTTACAATAACGTTTTAGGTAACCTTAGATAAAAATTGTACCTGGTTGTACATGAACAAATTATTACATTAGAAAGGTAGCAGATAAAAATACAGCCGTGTTTAGCCTATTATGGTTACATGGAATCCATTTTAAGATATGGACTTGTTATTTGGGGAAACCGTACTGACTGGGGCTTTCGTTGTTCAGAAACAATGTATTCGTGCTATCTCAGGTGCTGCGCCACTTGATTTATGTAAAGCTTTATTTAAGGCCAGGATGTTCGAAAATAGTAGGCATTCGGGGCTACCTCACTCCCCGCGCGATTAGTTGCGCGAAGTCTCCGATCAAATGAACTCTCTCTGACCCCGCGCACGACGACGACGCGCGGCAGTGTAAAAATTGTGCGTTTTAGTATAATTTTAACAGTAGTGCAACTTACTAGGTTTTTTTTTACTTTAGTCGATTTCTTATTTACGTTATATAATATTTTTATGGTTTTGTTTTCGATGCTTAAGGCACAGTATAAAATGCAACATAATGTAATCGTAAGTAACATTGGTATCTAAGAGAAGAAAAAATGTAAGGCTTGGTATTCCTGGAAAAGTAGGCATTATGTGCTATCTCTCGCTCTCTTAATCGCATTGCCGACGTGAACCCACCGTCAGCGATACAGTGCAGAATTAAGCAATAGAATAATTTTATTTGGCTTTATGGCTCCTCTTCAGATTGGGCCATGGCCCAATAAATGATCTCTCAACATCGCCGCCATGATCGGGCAACTCTCCACACAATCTTGGACGCTCATTTGCTAACTGTCTACTGTTATGTTATAACGTCTATCGAAAATGGATAGTAAAGTGATCGCGGCTGCGGCAATATTTTTACTTAGTTAGCTCTTATAATGATTTACTTAATGTTCGCAACAAAATAATGGTTAAAGTATGCTTGTGTTATGGGTGTTAGTCAACGACGATATTATTACATAGAAATATATACATAAATACTTTAACATATATAATATACACCCACACTCAAAAATATAAACATCTATGCTCATCACACAAATGTTTGTCCTGTCGGGAATTGAACCCGAGTCCCCTCGACTCGTAGTTAGTTTTGCTAACTACTCGACCAACGGTTTAAATAACAGTGTTGTGTTGGTCCGGACTTATTTTGACGATTAGACCAACTGCCGCTGTGCCAGGTAGTTTCTGAGAGTCGAGTGCTACGATGCTCGTAGCTAGTAGGTCGTAAAGTTCTATATCATCTCGCCCTCGTCTGGTACCACCGCCTTACTTATTCCTAATATATATTTATTATTTATTTATTATATAAAAAGACAAATATAATTCGTGTTAAACAGTAACGGCTACCTTTGTTTTATCTTTGAGATGCTTATTTATTGGAAGCCAAAAGCATGCCTTTTTTTTTTTTTTTATGTCATAAGATAGCAAACAAGCAGATGGGTCTCCTGATGGAAAGAGTCAACCATCGCCTATAGACACCAAAGATGTTAATGGTGCGTTGCTATCTTGTGGCGAGGTCTAATGCCACAGGCATAAGTTTACCGGCTACCTTACCCTCCAAACCGGAACACGACAGCGACAAGCACTGACGCTATTGCGGCAGGAATAGGTTAGGCGGTGGTACCAGACCCGGGCGAGACAATGCAGAACTCTACCACCTAGTGTAGTAGTAGTAGCCTCTTTTTTATATTGCTCTATGAAAAAAAAATTTTGTCATTCGTCCACGGAACCATTATTTTTAAATCGATAGAAATATGTCTACATTGTACTAGACACAACGACGTACTGATTAATCGGCAATTGTGTGGTAGCGCACGCAATCATGGGCCAACATTCCTTTGATGTACCGACACCACGGCGATTTCGCTCAATCATACGCAATGATGGCCCAACACAGACATTTATGCCCTCTACACTACCATGTTTGCCTTTATTGGGCTATCGTAGCCCAATGTTAAGAGGCAGCTTTAAAAAAGAAATAAATAGGAATGCATTTATTATATTTTTTTTAAAGTTTATATTGCTCTATGAAAAAAAATTTTTGTCATTCGTCCACGCAACCATTATTTTTAAATCGATAGATATATGTTTACACTGTACTAGACACAACGACGTACTGATTAATCGGCGATTGTGTGGTAGCGCACGCAATCATGAGCCAACATTCCTTTGATGTACCGACACCACGGCGATTTCGCTCGATCATACGCAATGATGGCCCAACACAGACATTTATGCCCTCTACATTACCATGTTTGCCTTTATTGGGCTATCATAGCCCAATGTTAAGAGGCAGCTTTAAAAAAGAAATAAATGGGAATGCATTTATTATATTTTTTTTAAAGTTTCGTAAATAAATGAAGTAAGTGAGCAAAGTAATCCTTTGATTTCAGGGTTATTTATTTTAAAGACTATTCAGGATAAATAGAATAAAGGATATCAAAACAAATTACATATTAAATTTAAAATATTATTGTGTATTATCTCAATGAAGTAACCTGTAATTAAATTATGAAGTTGATGAATTTTTGCAATTACTTCATCGGCTTAAGCATAAAAATGTAACAGACAGTCAGGCATACAAATTTACTTTTGAATTTTGTATTTTTGTAATAGTACTGAACCTTATTGGTCAATCGGCCATCCGTTCTTCTGAGTGTATGACGCGTTTAGATATATCAACTTAGTCGGTCATTAACCAGGCGGGAAGACGATCTCGTTGTGATGGCCGATTCGTGTTAGATGCGGTGGCAAGAGATCGGTCGTCTCGGCGTTCAATGAAGGATGCCTATGTTCAGCAATAGGCGAATTAAGGCTGATGATGATGATGATGATGATTTATTTAAAATAAAAAATAATTGAAATTATTCATTTTGAGCTGAATACGAGTGTAACGTTTGTCATGTAGCGCGGATTAGTTTTAACTAGTTTCAATTTTTTTTAAAACTCATCTAAATTTAATTGGCGTATGCTTTGTGTCGGTATTGAATCAACAGAGTTATCAGAGTTAGGATTAGGGGGACCTGGGGTGTTATTCATTTTCTTTTTGAATTGACATGTCTCTAATGGGCATACCTCTTGCATAGAATGTTTGTATGAGTGTACCGATTCGAGAGTTTGTTCATAGTTTCCATACTGGTCTATGAATGTACTGTGACTAGGTAGTAGAAACTGATTATAAAGTCCGCAACAGACGTAGCTATAATATATATTAATATACCGAGATATATTTAAAAATATAGCAAGGTATCACACACGGGAGCTACACTATAATATAAATTTTACCCTCACTGGGCCTGCGGTCAATATATATATTAATATGATAAAATATACAGAGATATTTGGCGATGGTTGTCTCTTGTCATAATACAACTCAATCTCGATATATTTTGTTGACGTCATATATATTATACTTACGTGTGCGGTCACACAAAAAATTATTCAGAAAATATTTCCCCGTGTTGGTTCCGGGCTCCTTTGAAGAATAGACCAACTGCCGTTCTGCCAGGCAGGTCGTAAAAGGCGACCGATTGGCTATCCGAGTCACTACCATCGTGGCTACTAGGTGGTAGAGTTCTGCATTGTCTCACCCGGGTCAGGTACCACCGCCTTACCTATTCCTGCCGCAATAGCGTCAGTGCTTGTCGCCGTCATGTTCCGGTTTGGAGGGTAAGGTAGCCGGTAAACTTATGCATGTGGCATTAGACCTCGCCACAAGATAGCAACGCATCATTAACATCTTTGGTGTTTATAGGCGATGGTTGACTCTTTCTATCAGGAGACCCATCTGCTTGTTTGCTATATTGATATAAAAAAAAATATATATCTTAACTAGCTGACCCGCGCAGCATCGCCCGCGAGTAGATTAACATGTCGTCGATACAGCTTTTTATATAAATTTCATACACCCTCATTTCGTCTCTTGGGAGTTGATTGTTGAAAAAAAATTAACCTATGTTTGACTTCGGATCTTCAACTATTTCCATACTAAATTGCATGAAAATTCGTTCAGCGGTTTAGCTGTGAAAGCGTAACAAACAGACAGACAGACATACTTTCGCATTTATAATATTAGTATGGATATGCACTGCTATGGTTCATATCAATATATATATATATATATATATATATATATATATATATATATATATATATATATATATATATATATATATATACATATATACATATATACATGCATCTACGTCTACGTCTGTGGCGGGCTTAATGAATTTATTATTCTTCTCTTTGAACCTACTGACAAAGTTACTGAGATCGTGATCTTAGGCGATTTTAATGCCCACCACGCCAAATGGCTTTTTTCGCGCACCACAGATCATGCGGGCAGGTCTGTTCACGATTTTGCCTTGGCGTATGGCCTCACACATCTGGTAACTTCGTCCACGCGAGTTCCCGATATGGATGACCATACGCCTTCACTGTTGGACCTTCTGCTGACCTAAATCTGTGATTGGCTTCACCTTGTTCCACTTTTTGTTGGGTGTCGATAATTTATTTTCAGACATCCCATCTTGCCAAATTTTCTCACGTGTTATACGCGAAATAGTATTGCGGCCAATATCAAGAGCTTCAGCTACTCGTTCCACAATTCGATTCAATGGTGACAACGGTCAATTATATTGTTGTTCTCTTTCAAAATAGTCTCTGAGGCGAACAACAACAAAATAATTTTTTGTATGTTTAGGCATGGTAATAACAACAAACTTTAACGAATAAAGAACAAACTCAACAAACTATAACAATTTAACAGAAATGAAAACAAACTATGAAATAGCAATAAATACGTGTCACATACAATGTGCTAGCACTCGTACTGATATCATCACAAGAGTAAACAAAATAGCCGCTGCAACGATACATCATAGAGCAAAAATGTGGTCACGAAAAAAAATCATAATCCCGATTTTGATTATTTTATACTTATATTAAGTGTATACACATAGTTACACTGCCCAACTGTATAACACACTAATTTTCATAACACTATAGGGATCGTGCACGAACTATAGGGGCAGCACTGTTGCCGAAAGTGGTGCGCTCTGGTGTCAGATAAAGGAACTTTTGTGATGTAAACATAATAATATAATAAGACCAATATTGGAAAAACATGCAAAAAATAATAAAATTTGGTTTTTTACCAATAAAAAACGACCGGATTATGGGTCAGAATCATACTAAAGGCAAAAAGTTAATTGAATCAGGTCATGTCTTAAATGTAATTGAAACTGAAGAAGAAGTAAATAAAAATAAACAATCTAATATTACCCATCTATTACCTGTTCAGTTGTCACGTAAACCAGTATTTCAAATACTTATAATATCACAATTATCATAAATGTTAAAATAACTTTAATTACATTTTAAAAAATTAAATTAATTGTATGATATTGAAAATAGCAAAATCTAGCAACATTTAAGCTTTTTAAAGAATATATTTTAAGACTTTGTGGAATTTAACAGAAAAAATAGAAAACAAATAGCAGAAATATTTAAAAATATCGAAGTACATCTACTAGTTTGTTGTAATTACTATTTTTTTGAGAAAAAACATCTGATTCTTTGTTACTTGCAATATTAAAGTTGTTTATTTTTTTTTCTTTCGTCCCAAAGGGACAGGCTAAAACCAGAGGTCATGCTGCCTTATCAGTTGTTAATTGTTACCTATCATATTTCGTGAGTAACAGAGATAATAATTATTATTTTTTTCCATGGATAAATGTTTTTAGATTTTTTTATAATTTTTTAAAACAAAATAGAAACAGATATATTTTCAATTCCCCTACCGTATTAATAATAAATTTGTACAAAGACACACATATACAATTATCAATATACAATCAGTGGTCGATCGCAGAACCAAATCGGGACTACCATAAATTTCGATTAGCTCATCCAACAACACAATATGGTATTAACATCACAATATGGTAGTAAGATATCATCGAAAGTTTTGAAAGAAAGGGATGAAGTGTTGACAATTTTGGCGAGGTATTCTGCTTTTTCATTCCCAAGAACACCCTTGTGAGATGGAACCCACATAAAGCTAACTATAATGTTGTCAATATTATAAAGATTATGCCAAATTTCTTTAATTTGGTAAATTACGTAACCAACACTAGCAGGTAGGTTGTTGTTTTTTTTTTAAATTTGACAACACACTCATGCTATTACTAATAATGAGCCACTTAAGTCCCTGATTTTTATTGTTGATATGTTTAAGCAGCTAAAATGGCAACAGCTTCTGCCGTGAAAACACTGGAATTTTTATTTAATCTGTAACCTATACCTTTGTTTATAGAACTGTCAAAGGTTGCAAATGAAATGCCCTTAGCGTCTTTACTTCCACCAGTATAATCACAATGATTAGTTGATGACCATTCCAATTGTTCTAGAGTTCATTATGTACTTCCTCTTTGAACGACAATTTATTGTCAATAAGTATATCCATGTGAAATTTTCTTTCAAAGAACCCTTTGTAACAGAGTAATATAGAGGACGTTTGAATCTGTAATTTCTTAAGAAATTCAATAAAGTTGGTTAAATTATTAAAATTCATATCTTGGTTTGGAAAATTTAAATAATTTTTATTTACCTTATACTCTCCAAGAACTACTTTCTCTGTTTTCTCTAGAAAGGACACCGCTTTTGGGTTAGATGGTATTTCTTACAAAATTATTAATAACTTAAATGAAAATTACATGTTGATATTTTTAAATTGATTGAACAATTTTTGGATAAATAATAAGATTCCTATTTCCTGAAAAACTGTGTGTTTGGTGCCAATTTTAAAACCTGGAAAACCTTGACTTCATAAAGATTCTTATCTTCCAATTACTCTTTCTTCTTGTGTTGGCAAGATTTATTAAAGCAAAATTCCATATAAAAAACAATATTTTACCTTCAAATTAGTTCTCTGTTTCTATTTTCTAAATCTGTTTGCATTTTGTTTTAAATATTGATAATTTAAAAAAAAATCTAAAAGCACTTATCCACGGAAGAATTTAATAATTATCTCCATTACTCCCGAAATAAGGCAACGACTGATAAGGCAGCATGACTTCTGGTCTTAGCCTGTCCCTTTGGGACAAAAGGAAAGGAAAGACTTGACTAATATTTTTCCGCCTTTATTTATTTTTATAAATAGGCACGAAAAATTATTATTAATCAAAGTTATCAATAAAAATATTTTACTTACACGTAATTTTCACTGCATTTATCCATTTTTTGCGTTTGAACATTATCGACGCAGCGTTTAAAGATCTTTCCGGGAAACGGTAAAATTTAATCTCCGTATTATTTTTATATGGCATATGTGAACACTCACGAATACAACAAGGAATTTTTGATGAGGACATGACGAAAATTAATTTTAGTTAAAAAAAAAGGTAATAATTGATAATACTTTTATTTATTTAAATAATACAAAATATTCAACAAACTGTTTACATCGTATTAGTTCTAATTTTTCCCACCAGATGGCATCACAGTCATCTTGCTCAATCCCTATTATGAGAACTAGATTTATGCAGCGAGTGTCGTTAGTGATAAAAATGAATTGCATAACGTCACATGCCTAGTTATGCGGTACTGACAGATGTCAATGTCATACGGGAAACTGTCACCCGCACCATGCCACAGCGCAAATAGTGTAGTAATATATAGCAAAAGTCCTATGAAATATGTCAATTAAATGAACGCAGTAACTTTATGCAAGCGTCACGTTTTTCTAAAAACATGCCATTGCCACGTTTAAGATTTATTGTTATTGAAGTAAACTCCCTCCTTAAATAGATCTTGTAACTTATTAAATTCAAAGTAACCTTTTATTATTAAAATGTAATGCTTACGCACATACAAGATCATACTTAAAGGCAAAATACCTAGAGATGGGACTATCGATAAACGTAAAAATTTGTAATTTTTTTTAACTAATGTATTGCTATTGAATTATTGGAAAAAAATAATTTTAACACTTACTTTTAACTTAATAATATTCGTTACTGTGGAGGCAATGCTGCCCCCGCTATTTTGTTGCTTAGCATAAAATAATTGTAATCCAAAACCAACGATACATTTATTCCAGTGGAACACTGTAATCGCCATTTTGCTTAGCGTAATGTGACGCACGCGTCACTTTAGTTACCTTGTCTTTACTATTTCGTTTTGGGTTTTTAACCAACCAGTCTTTTGTTTTGTTGTTATTTTTGTTGTTTCTTACTATCTAGTTTCTTTAAGTTTTTGTTATAGTTTTATTTTCCTTGTTGGTTTCGGTGGTATAACACCGAAAAGGATATAAATAAAACTGTTGTTAACAGTGCCAATCATGAGTTAGTTATTAATTTGCGAGAGTACTTTGAACGAGAACTACAAAATGGCGGACCGCTCCTGCCTTTAACTAATGTTCATGATTGCGTATCAGATGTTCTCGGGACTGCTAAATCGGCAGTATCTTGAATCACGAAAGAAAAGTTTGGCAAACCTTCAATGGAAGAAAATAAATTAATGATGCCTAATAAAACGAGGAGGAAAAAGCATTCGAACAAGAAACTAGACTCTTTCAATGTCGATGCTAAGAAACCACATTTATGATTATTACGCGCCTAATGAGTTACCGATATTAAGAAAATTGTCTAACTGTCTCAGAGAAGCTGATTTTTTCCAAGGTAGCTTGCCCTCTTTATCAACATTATTAAGAGTCGAAGTGGGCTTTCGATGCCAAAAGGTAGATAAAAGAAAAGAATTAATGGAGCGGACGGATATTGCTCTCGCGCGTTGTGATTTTCTTCAAAAGGCAAGACAAATAGAGGATTGGAATAAATGGCTGAACACCGAACGTACTGTTTCTAAAACATGGAATGATGGTACTGGAAAGTTCACAACAAAAGTTCCTGAAGGAAAATGACAACTACTAATTGCGATAGCTAAAAGATTTATTTTCAACTGTTTATGGACTTTTAAGTCAGTGAAAACCGTTGAGTATCATGACGAAATAAATTACAAAAAATTCAAAGAGTGGTTCATGACGGTACTGGCCAATTTAAATATGCCGCATGTAATTGTGATGGCCAATTCATCCTACTATTTCACGCAAATTGGTAAGCCGCCAACTACCGCCAATAAAAAAGTAAAATTTGGAATGGCTAAATAATCATGATATTGAGGCCTATAACAGAATATTGAACTTAATTATAAATAATTAACGGGATCTTACCACGATTATGTGATGTATTGTTTTCCCAATATTTCGGCGCTGTTGTAAGCACCATGATCACGGGGGAACTGAAGTATCGCGGGTAGTTGAACTATTATGAGCAGGCAAGCCTGTCTCCTCTTTTTCTTATTCGTTTGCCCGTACCACTGGAACTTGCACGAAAGTCACTTTGACAATACGCACTAAACAAGGCACTAGGTTTATTTGGACATATCGATTGTCTTTTGTTTTTTATTGCACTGATTACTGGATTCCACGATCCCGATAATTTAAACCCGTCTTCCTGATTGAAATTCGGATGTTTTTTTTATTTCAATTGCTTCTTTTACTAACCGTGGAATGTAATCGAGTTCTGTCGATAACACGTGTGGCCTGTGTAATTCAATCCAGTGATTAAGGTCCGACTCCAGTAGATGTTCAACAATTGCTGACTTATTAACGTCGTTATTCATGACAGCTATGATATGCTCCTTGACCAGACATGATATGGTTCTTTTTATCTGACCGATGTATGCTCTCCCACTGCTGTAATCTATTTTATAGACACCTAGATATTCTAATGGGAAATATCGGGAAAACAATACATCACATAATCGCGGTAAATTCCCATTAATTATTGATAGTACAGTTCAAAAAAGCCGCGAAAGCTTAAAAATATACAATGTTGAAGCTGGAACTCCTTAGGCTTGTGAACTTAAACAAGCCACCTGCTTAAAAGTACCTTCTGGATGAACTTGCTAAGTCTTTTAGCCGCACTGTTCTCGGTCTTCCACCAAATTATCATTACCAGTACAAGAGTATAAAAATGATATTGATTCAAATTAAAGGTATGTATTTTATTGTGTATATAACAATAACAGTTATTATTTACCTATTGTAATATAATATCTAAATCTAAGATTAACTATAGTAAGGTACTAAAATATTATTTTAATTGGGTTTCTAGTTTTATCAAAGAGGTATCTTGTGTTGTTTTTGGGTAGTTGCAGAGACAGAGTTGGGTTTTCCCCGTGTTGGTCCCGGGCTCCCTTGAAGAATAGGCCAACTGCCGTTCTGCCAGGCAGGTTGTAAAAGGCGACCGATTGGCTATAGAGTCACTACCATCGTGGCTATTAGGTGGTAGAGTTCTGCATTGTCTCGCCCGGGTCTGGTACCACCGCCTTACCTATTCCTGCCGCAATAGCGTCAGTGAGAGCTCGCCACAAGATAGCAACCCACCATTAACACTCCAAAGTTAACCATCGCCTATAGACACCAATGTCCATAGGCGATGGTTGACTCTTTCCATCAGGAGAACCATCCAAACTTGACTTCTCTGCAGTACTAGCTTTCACACAGATTCATTTATATGCCCGGCTTATTGAACTTTACGATAATGAATTCGCTGGCGTAAGATAGTAATATCAAAATAAGAAAACAACATTAAAATAATTTCTTAAATTGATTTCAGGCTATGTTGCTCGCAACAATACCACACCGCCGTTTACTGCGAATAAAATGATGGGCTTGCTAAAAGAAGTGTTGTGGAAAGAACAAAAAGGATTATATATCAAGTTAGGGCCGCGACGTTCGTTTCGATAATATACAAAACAACGAGATCATAATAAATCTAGAAGATTGTTTTTGTGAGTCGGAAACTAAAAGCGAAGCGAGCGAATTTACTCCATTAATATATGATTCAGATTAAATAAATAAAATAAACATAATTGTGTTTCATTTTTGTGTAGTTTTAAATATCCAAAGCAAATTATTAAAACCTCTCGTTTTGTAAGTGTCAGTGCCAGTGTATTCAGTGTATACAGTGCCACATCCCTAGTAAAGTCCTATAGACGTTAATTATAGGACTCATGCTATATTTTATAAAGTATAATAATAAAAAAGTTTTAGAATTCAACCTGGCCATTAGCGCCGCTTTAAGAGATCTATGCCATTTCTCGACAATTTCATTGCATTGCGGGTATTAATGGGTAGTAGACCTTTTATTACTACTTAAGTATGTCATGTGCTGACGGAAAATGTTGCTTTTAAATTGTTTGTTTTGGTCACTAGTCAATTGAACAGAACAGCCAAATTGCACGACCCAACCTCCAAAAACAGCTATTTACATAGTATCAGCAGCTAGTTTACTTCTCAATAGTTGTCACGAAGTACTTATAATCCTGTGAGGATATTGGCAAGGGGCTTACAATGTTCAAGTGTATGGCTCTAAATAAAGGAGTTATAATTAGTGGAGAGCCTCAACAGTATGTGAGGTATCCCTTCTGTGTTAATTTGCCATGTTTGAGTAAATCTCAAAATCATTTTGGGATTTCTACTCACGTACGCCCAGGGCTACGCATACCACTCATTGAGAATCATAGCACTAGGCCAAAATTGCATTGCACGAGACAAGTTATCATATTGTGTCGAATAAAATTAGCATATAATAAAAATTATATGCTAATTTTATTAATTTGTTTTTAGCAAACAGACAGAAGGTTCTGCTGATGAAAAGAGACATCAATCAGCTATAAATACATAAAATGGCAATAGCATATAGTAGGAATACACGTAAGTAAAGCGGTGTTACCATACCCGGGTTAGATGTTTCAGAAATCTACCATCTAGTAGTCACTATGTTAGTGACACATTTATTCATCGTAAATAATTGTTCGCCTTTTACGAACTACCTGGCCGAATGACATATTTAGTAAAATAATTTCTTATAAAATGTTATACTTACTGTATCCAAAAGATCAGATACTTTTAGTAGAAAGTAGTAATACACTAATCTTACAACCTTCAAGGCATGTTGTGAGTTTGAATAGTCGATCGGCTCACATACAAGTTTATATTTCATAATCCACACCGACATTCCCTGGAAATCAATAATTATCAAAAAACTAATATATTATTACTTTAACTATATGATAGCAAAAAAA
Organism: Apodemia mormo; assembly: GCA_036924255.1. Taxonomy (NCBI): domain Eukaryota; kingdom Metazoa; phylum Arthropoda; class Insecta; order Lepidoptera; family Riodinidae; genus Apodemia; species Apodemia mormo. The sequence continues at coordinate 4,751,982 of JAUPFN010000007.1, read as the reverse complement.
TGTTCTGTCGTTAAATAAAAACAGTTGTCAACTGACAGCTTCGGACGTAATGGAAGAAGCACCAGCTCATTAGTGACCGGTCGCACGGTTTCTATTTAAATTGTTCTGGTAGTGGTATTTTGTATACATAACGCATTTCTGGGTGGAGGTAATTGAATCGACGATTAATTTAGACCGCCGGTTGGATATATGAAGTTTTCTTTCTAGGCGCTCCGTACGAAATTATGAAACTTGAACACTATTTCTTTAACTTATCAGAACAAACACGTCGTGGTCGACTATACGAGCTCTGATATTAACGTGTGACACAGTTTCTTCTTCATATAATGGCATGTTGCGACGAAGTTACAATAATTTCTTTGCAGACAACAGTACTGGTGATGCTTCAACTCTGGCGGCATCGGTATTGCTTAGGATGCTAATGTTTGAAACTCAGAATAAACATGACAATATTTTGAATTAAAGTCAACTAAACATAGCGTGGATTAACCTAAGAAGAAAAGGCTTTTCGCGTCTATCGCTACAAAAGGTATCTTTTCTTTAGCGTGTTGTTATATCCCTGATGTGTAGGGCTTTTAGCAGATTCACCACCCTTCTCAGCACTCCACTCAAAAGTGCTATCCTAGCACTTTTGGCTCCTTTGCCACTCCTAACCTCGGTCCAGTCAGTCACTGGCCAACCACCAGAGAGACCAGAAGTCTCCTTTATCCGTGTTTTGTTCTAAGTTTTATTCTAAGTTTTATTCTAAGTTTTATATTATTTCAAGTGAAATAAAGTGTGTAATTAATAATAATAATAATAATAATAATATCAATTTATTTCAGATTTAAATCCATATTGCTTTTGTAATCACTTATGCTAGTTAGTTTATGTCGTTTACATTAAAAGATCCTTTTTTAAAAACGCTACCAAGTTCCCCCGTATAACAACTGGTGGCAGCGGTGGAATACGGATATTCCAGTGCCGGTGGACTCATTTTCAAATTATACTTCAAAATACATTTTCAAAATACTATTTCCAACTATATTCTATTTCAAAATAATACTGTTTCAAATTAAATAATACCACTTCATACTACTTCGTAACGAATAAGCAATTTTATTAACAATCAAATTAATAGTGTAATAAGTGACAGTGAAAAAAATATATATAAATAAATAAATAATAAGAAAAAAAAACTATACTTACCACGATCTACCTACCTGTCATCACAAAGATCTCGTCGTATCCAAGAGTACCTGGTCATCCTACATACAAAATCGATAATTACCTAATAAAACTTCAAGCGGCGTGCGTGAAAAAACCACTGAGGGCAAGATATCACGGAGTCGCCGTTGACGACACATCGAGTGGAATTCCTACGTCAACACCAGACATAAACATCCTTCGTCGCTGCAAGCGTAATGTTACTGATAACGCTCGCCTTATTATATACATTGTAAGTGCTATTGTAATATTTAAATCATAACATTTAGGGTTCCATCTCACTAGCGTTTTAATTTTGCTGTGTTTAATTTTACTGTGTATTTGTTAATATGTCGAAAGTTGAGAAAACAGTTGTCGAGATGCTGAATGCCCCGGAAAATCCCAGGGAATGTAGGAGCCCGACTCCTCGCTCATCAAAAACAGAGCTCCCACACCAATTTTAAAATTTATAAAACCATATAATGGCAACAAGGACACATTAAACTCATTTTTAGTAAATTGCAACAATGCTTATGATATGGCTTCCGAAGCGCAAAAACCGATTCTTTTTAAATATATATATTGCTAACTCGAGGGCAAAGCTGAAATAGCCTGCTCAATCAAAGAGTTTAAAAAATGGCCTCAATTAAAGGAGTTCTTAAAAACTCAATTCGGCGAGAGAAAACATTACTCCCATTTATTGGCTGACCTGCAAGAGACCAAACAATCTCCAGCAGAGTCGGTCAACCAATACTCGCTCCGGGTCGAAACTTGTCTCTCTCAACTTTTGACGGAAATATCTCTATCGGACACCACACTAAAGGAGTTGCCAGGAAGGATAACCGCGATGGAGGATCTAGCCCTCCATCACTTCTTGATTGGGCTTAACCCCAGAATATCTAGTATAGTGAGATGCAGGGCACCTAAAAATTTAAACGAAGCCGTTAACCTAGCAATATCGGAAGAGCGCATACAACAATGCATTTACAAAAGGTCAATGCCAACTGAGGCGAGACCTAACTTATCAATGAGGCCTAAGTTTTCCACGCGACCACAATGGCGTCCTGTAGAAAACCGCCCGGAGCCTGGTCCCTCTCGTCAACCGGAGACGATTTACTGCCGGTATTGTAAATCACCGGGCCATGACATAAAGGATTGCAAGAAACGTGAATATAATAATAATCGCTACCGTCAACCCCAAGCTAGACCTTTTATGCCAAATTCATACGACAGGAACCGCCAAGTTCGCCGTGTTGGTCCCGGCCTCCTTTGTAGAATAGGCCAACTGCCGTTCTGCCAGGCAAGTCGTAAAAGGCGACCGATTGACTATCGAGTCACTACCATCGTGGCTACTAGGTGGTAGAGTTCTGCATTGTCTCGCCCGGGTCTGGTACCACCGCCTTACCTATTCCTGCCGCAATAGCGTCAGTGCTTGTCGCTGTCGTGTTCCGGTTTGGAGGGTAAGGTAGCCGGTAAACTTATGCATGTGGCATTATACCTCGCCACAAGATAGCAAAGCACCTTTAACACCTTTGGTGTCTATAGGCGATGGTTGACTCTTTTCATCAGGAGACCCATCTGCTTGTTTGCTATCTTATGACATAAAAAAAAGTCCACTACGTGGACGCGGAAGAATCCGAGGGGCATGATGAAATCGATCATTTAAACACGGAACCGTCTCACCCAGGCGCCGTGTGAGAAAACAGGTGTTAAGTAACGGCGTCAACAGACACAAACACACGCACACACCACTCAATACAAAATCACAGGTCACACGACAGGGTAACCAGCCCCAAAAAGGAGACCTACGTCCAGCATTTAATTCAACAGTCCACACGGGTAACCAGCCCCAAACAAGAGACTGTATTTCCACATCACAGGTCACACGACAGGGTAACCAGCCCCAAAAAGGAGACCTACGTCCAGCATTTAATTCAACAGTCCACACGGGTAACCAGCCCCAAACAAGAGACTGTATTTCCACACCACAGGTCACACGACAGGGTAACCAGCCCCAAATAGGAGACCTGCATTCAGCACCAAACCTCACGGTCCACATGGGTAACCAGCCCCAAACAAGTGACCACACCTCGACGACTCAGATCATACAACAGGGTAGCCAGCCCCAAAGCGGAGGTCCGCGTCGAGCAACTAATCCAAGCGCTCATACGAACAATCAGCTCCAAGTAGGAAACCTAAGTCCAAATCCGATTTTGAGCAAGGAAATATATGAGGTAAACATAGATACAACAAAACGTTTGCTACCTCATGTGTTGTTAGACTCACAAGTATCCGACGTCCCTTTAGCCTTACTAGTCGATTCGGGTTCTGCCATATGCCTATTGAAAGAATCGTGCCTACTCAAGAATCCGGAACTTGCTAAGGAAAAAATTAAAATCAAGGGTATCGACCCTAGCGATGAGCCGACCCAAACTGAAGGTCACTTCCCATTAAAACTAAAACTAAATGAAAACGGATTTGCCGTTCACTTTACATTCCATGTCATTAAAAATATTAACCTCCCCTATGACGGGATTATCGGCACGAATTTCTTAACAGCATTCGGCTGAAAGATCGACTACACTCGCGATTTTTTGAGAATAGGGAAATTAAACATAAAACTACACTTCTCTGAACCCTTTTTCGTTATTCCCCCTCGTACCGAAGCGGTGATTGAATGCTCTGTTCGAGAAACTGATCTCAAAGAAGGCATCGTTCTAGATCAACATATTTCAAATGAGGTACTAATCTCAAATTGCATAGTTAAAATTAAAGACAATAACCGCGTAAATCTGACTGTCGCCAACACATCGGAAAATTATGTTAATGTAAAAACGAATCTAAAACTTAATATTGAACCTTTAAATGAAAATCATATATGCTACACAAATAACTTCAATACCCAACGAACTACCATGAGAACCGACGATGTTATTAGCTCCCTCAGAACAGATCGTTTGAACCAAGAAGAGAGCGAGGCTCTTATCGATCTCTGTTCTCAATACTCAGACATCTTTTATCTACCTGGCGATCAGTTAACCTACACTTCCGCTCTTGAGCATCAGATTAAAACAAGTAGCGACATTCCCGTCCACACAAAGTCTTATAGGTTCCCGGAATGTCACAAAAAAGAGGTTGAAACCCAAATAAATAAAATGCTCGATCAAAATATTATACAACCTTCATCCTCTCCTTGGAGTTCGCCAATATGGATAGTTCCTAAAAAACTGGACGCCCAAGGCCAACGTAAATGGAGAATTGTAATAGATTACAGGAAATTAAACGATATCACAATCGGAGAAACGTACCCTATCCCTCAGATATCCGAAATCCTAGACTAACTAGGAAATAGCAAGTATTTCACCACTTTAGATCTTACATCCGGTTTCCATCAAATCCTTATTTCCTCGAATGACGCTCCTAAAACTGCCTTCTCTGTGCCCCAAGGACACTTCCAGTTTAATCGCATGCCGTTTGGGCTTAAAAATGCTCCGTCTACCTTTCAAAAATTAATGAACAACTGTCTATCTGGTCTTCAGGGTTCACGTTGCTTCGTGTACCTTGATGACATAGTAATTTACTCCCACGATTTAACCTCACAAGTAGATAACATGAGGGCTGTCTTTGAGAGACTCCGTAAATTTAACCTAAAACTACAACCGGACAAATGCGAGTTCCTTCGCAAGGAAGTTGCATATCTAGGGCACATTATCAGTGAGGACGGCGTAAAGCCTAACCCAGATAAAATTAAAGCTGTTACCAATTATCCTACTCCTAAATCTCCTAAAGACATAAAGTCTTTCTTAGGCCTTGTATCATATAATAGACGGTTTATACCCGATTTCTCGAAATTGGCAAAACCGTTAACTTCCCTCCTAAAAAAGGATGTTGCTTTTCGTTGGCAAAACGAGCAACAACTCTCATTTGAATCCTTGAAACAAAAATTAATCACAGCACCTATACTAGCCTATCCTGATTTCACACAACCTTTCCTACTCACATGTGACGCGTCTAATTATGCTATTTCTGCAATCCTATCCCAGGGGACTATTGGACAAGATCGTCCTATCGCTTTTGCATCCAGGACCCTAAATAAGGCCGAGTGCAACTATAGTGTCACGGAAAAAGAATGCTTAGCAATTATATTCGGAACAAAGGTATTTTGTCCATACCTTTACGGATATCGGTTCAAAATAATTACTGATCACAAGCCTTTGCAATGGCTTTTTAATTGTAAAGACTCCGGGTCTCGACTCGTCTGTTGGCGATTAAAACTCGAGGAGTTTGAATATGAAATTCATTATAAAAAAGGAAAGATTAATTCTAACGCTGACGCTTTATCCCGGTTTGCTGTTAACCCAATCATTCCCAATCCTGGCTCCGCTGAAAGCAAAGACCAATACGACCAGAACAAGGACCTTATGGACCTACTGATCTCACCAGCATCATTTAACGAGGACGAAATTGAACCTTTTGACCCCTTAGCCGAACCTTCTCCCAATCCTGTTGAAGGAAATGTAACGCATCCTGAAACGCAAACCAACCCCGAGCTTATCACTTTAGATGATTTAAATCTTCCTGAAACACTGAATCCCCCTAATCCTGAAACGCCGAATCTTCCAAATCCTGAAACAATAAATATTCCAAATCCCGACATCACCAATCCTCCAATTCTCGATACGCCGAACCTGCCTATCCCTGAAACGCGGAATCCACTGAACCCTGAAACGATACACCTACCAAATCCCGAAAGACAACACTCTCCGATTTCTCCAGACGCTGTAAACACGCAACCTACTCGCACAGACTGTAACACTGACTATTCTAACTTCTTAAAAGACATTGCCCAAAAAGATAAAGTCTTTAACACAAAAATCGTAGAACATAACCAATCCTTAATGAAGACTCATTGCAGTAATCTTCTTATACCGACTTCCTTAGACCTAGACGAATCGAACACCTATGTCCAAGAAGTGATCGGTAATCTTGAAAATCCTAAAGATGTACTCTATAGTGAAAAACAGTTACATTATTTTGAAGAAACAAAATTCAATAATAAGGTCACTTACCTAATATATACGAAAGTTCATCATTTTGATCAAACCTCCTACCCAGAAATCTTCCTAACCCTGAAAAACATAAAACAACGTTTGCTAGAAAGTAACATTCAAGAGATAGCAGTTTCCGACTTCAAAAATCCATTTGAAAATTTATCTTTCACCAAAATATATAACATCTTAACCTATTTATTCCACGACTCAAATATAGTAGTAAACATCTATCATAATGACATCATCCATCCGACTCCCACCGAAGTAAAGAAAATCCTATACGACAATCATGATATCCCATCTGCTGGTCACCTTGGCTCTACAAGAATGTACAACAAAATAAGAGAGCGGTTTGGAAAAATATGCGTAGTGACATTGAGCAGTATGTAAAAAATTGTCCCTTCTGCCAAACCAACAAAGCACTAAGACAAACGAACAGAGCACCTATGCAGATTACCAGCACTTCCAAATCTCCGTTTGAAAGAATATCCTTAGACATAGTAGGGCCTCTACCCGAATCGGGCACCGCTAAGACTAAATATATACTTACCTTACAAGATGACCTGACGAAATACTCTACTGCATATCCGATTAGAAGTACGACTGCTGAAGAAACAACCGACTGCCTCCTTCACTTTATCTCCTTATTCGCTATTCCAAAAACTATCCTCACAGACAAAGGTACCAACTTTACCGCAGAACTCTTCAAAGAAACCTGTTCCTTCCTTAAAATAAAACAACTCTGGTCATCTCCATACCATCCTCAGACCCAAGGAGCACTTGAGCGCTCACATTCGACACTTAAAGAATACCTAAAATCTTATGTGAATGACGAACAGACTAATTGGCCGCGATACGTATATACAGCCATGCTGGCTTATAACACGACTCCACATTCGACAACTAACTTTTCCCCTTACGAACTCCTATTTGGGCATAAACCATTTATCCCCAGCTCCATCTACGATTCTCCTACTATTACCTACTCCGATCAGGTAAAAATGCTACAAAACCGGCTGAGATGCTGTAGGGAAAAGGCGATTGAACATTTAGAAAGGTCAAAACAAACCTCTAAAACATACTACGACACACACACCCGACCTGTGTCTTATAGAGTCGGTGATTACGTGTACCTAAAAAAATCATCTTAGACTTAGAAAGGCTCTCTCTCCTATATGGAAGGGACCATATAAGGTTGTTAAAATTAACGGCAGAAGCTCGCTCACTCTATATACTCATAAATCGCCGTCATGTTATTCATCACTTCGACGAAGTGAAATTAGCTTCTAGAGCAGACGCTCACGACTAAATAATTAGTATTTAGGTAATTAAGATTTATTAATTAATTTTATTGTTACTTTTATGTAGGCATTAGTTTTATTCTCGATATTCCTTTTCAGCAATCCTTCGTCGGGGCAACAGTTCGTCGAACCACTAATAAATTCCTCGGGTATCTATTTCGACCCGTTAGGAACTTTAAACTTAGTCGATAGTTATCTTAACGTAATAATTCCCCTAGATATATCATATATACAACCTCATATAGTAGACTTATCAACTAGTATTAATAATTCCAAATATTTATGCGAAGAAAGTAAATTTCTTAGCCATTTAGAATGTACTAATCTCTTTTTACCATTAATTACCCGATACGAGGACATAAAGCGTGATAATGAAGCTTTATTCAACCTAACTCCTCGCCGCTCCAAAAGAGATGCCATTCTCGGATTTATCGGAACTTTTCGGCACAATGGATGAAGATGACGCCGCTCACTATGACCAAGCTATCCGAGATGTACAAGCAGACGAGAAAAGATTAGCCTCTCTTGTCAAAGAAAATATCCTAGTGACTACTTCTACGCTCAAAGCGATGAACAAAACAATTTATACATTTGAGGCGAACCAACGTAAATTAGCGATCGCTATTGATTCCCTATATGTAAGCGTAAGAAATCTCACAGCTACTTCGCAAGAAATATTGATAAAATCGCGTATTTTAGAATTAGTCTCAATCATAGAAAATAGTCTTTTAACCTTATCTTTTAAAGTTGAAGACCTCGTAAATTCAATTATGTTTAGTAAATCAAACATTCTATACCCTACCATTCTAACTCCAAAGGAGCTCTACAAGGAGTTGGTAAACAATTACCGATTCATATCTAATTCCAGACGACTACCCGTCCTTTTAAGCTTAAACAACATGAACACTATCCTGAACATATCCTCTGTATCCTGCTATATGACTAGTGATAAGATTGTCTTTATCCTTAATATCCCCTTAGCTAGTCCTATTGACTTTAAGCTATACCATAACTTACCTTGTCCAGCACCTCACGATGTCAATGAACCTACCTCGTATTCTACCATTATTCCCTCTTCTAAATATATGGGAATAAATAATGATAAAACTAACTACTGTAAATTAGAGGACCTCCAGGATTGCAAAATAATAAATGGCAACACTTACCTTTGCGACGCCTCGGTGCTGTACTCCACTGCAGCGAACCCAACCTGTGAATCAGAAATAATAGGGAAAACACTTACCTCAATACCTAATACATGTGAAACGAAGTTCCTCCATGGCCGCGTCCAAATCTGGCAATCCCTGCGAAATAACCAATGGTTATTTGTGGTATCCGAGAAATCAAAATTAAATATAGAACTAAATGTAACACAAGTGGTAGAGACAATAATAAGTGGAACCGGAATCCTACACTTACCTCTTGGAAGTGTTGCATACTGCAAAGATACCAAATTAGTAGCTAAGGATAGTGTTAACATGATTTTAAAACCGATAAAGATGTATGTAAATATACTAAATGACCCATGCTGTAATGCGCCTAGTTTTAAGAAAATTATTCCTGTTCTACCTCCTGTTGATTTAAGTAATATGGATTTAGACTCCGTAGCTTTTGACAATCCCGAGGTATTGAAAGGATTGGATGAAATTTTAGATAAACCGAATATTGTACTTTATGAACATTACTATAATATTGTAATCATTCTTATTATATTTCTAATCTTAAGTTTCGCTGTTTTCAAGATATGTAAGGTGACTGGCATCCATAAGAAAATCACCGTCAAGAAAATCACAGTCACCGGCCAAACATCAGAGAGACCAGAAGTCTCCTTTATCCGTGTTTTATTCTAAGTTTTATATTATTTCAAGTGAAATAAAGTGTGTAATTAAAAGATCCTTTTTTAAAAACGCTACCAAGTTCCCCCGTATAACAGTGTCACATCCAAATATATTTTATACATATTCAATATGTACAATTAATAAAAACAGGACAGAGACTCAGATATCTTCATCACTAAGCTACTTTGACAAGAGAAAAATTAGGACTTGGCATTAATTTCCATAAACAATCAAAATTATAAAATTACATGCATTCCAACGCTCAACAAATAAAAATAGCTTTATCTCTGTCTAATAAGTTAGAATTTTTATAATAGAAAAAGCTAAAACAATTTTGTCAGTGTTCTAATTTCAAATCATTTAAGAAAATTAACGTTACTTTAAACAGCTTGCGGCCAAAACGCCATTACTAAAAAACGCTGTCAATGTAAGTAAGTTACAATTTAATGTCAAATAACCCTTTGATCACAGAATATTAAATTAATTTGAGCGTTTATTACTATTTTTCTAAAATTTTAGTGTATACCTTAAATCGAAAATAAAAACTAATAATTAAAATAACATGCCCAATTTCAATATAATTTATTAATTTTTATGTAGACAGTAAACAGCTGTTCTTTTAGTCCGCCATTATTAGGGACAAAGTGACACAGTTATTTCATATCTAGTAGTAATTTCCTTCATCTAAGCTAAGCTTGAACTCCTTTTTTCGATATTTAGCGAAACAGCTTTCAAGCAGTATCGACTTGCTTTGAAGATACTCTCCTGATAGTCTCAGCTATTATTCAAATGCTTAAAGAATATAACATCAAACAGCACTCAAAAGAATTTTCTGAACTAGCCTCCAAAACTGCTCGGTATACTCAGCATGGTGAGAAAGAAATACTTCTAGTCTGCAATTTTACAAGGGCTAAATCTGCCTCACATGAAATACTGTTTTTATCTTAAGACTGCAGCTCCCCAATATCAACGTCTTTTGTTTGACTGAATTCAACCGCATTCATTGTATCACAGTTCGTATTGTTAATGATTCAGATTACTTGTAATTAGCTTGATTCCTTGCCAGTGAGGGAGATTCAGTTAGAATTTTTCAGTTCTAGATTGTGTTCCAAGGAATCGTTCAAAATAATTTCTGCTGCTGAATTCCATCATGAAACATCGCGGTAAAATTTCAAGTTCGACCCTCACCATCTCGATCTCTGTAATACCAAAGGGTTAGCCGTTTCGAAATAGCCTAATAGTCAACGACTCGAACCGCTGTATGTTGAATGCTATTACGAGGGAGAAGCTTGTACTGGGGAGCCAGAGATAAGATCAGTACTCCATGTGAGGCCAAGTTTGTGCCTTATAAAGTTATTTTTTTTATTGTCGATAGAGAAGCGCTTGACCACGATCTCGCCTGATGGTAAGCTAAGGTGCAGCCTAAGAATGAACGCGCTTCCCTAAAAGGTATTCACTCTTCTCTTGAAGATCCCCAATTGTACCCGTCGGGGAACAAAGACTCAGGTAGCATATTCCAGTGCCTTGCGGTTCGGATCAAGAATGTCGAATCGAACCGCTTTGTTCGGGTACGTGGAAGGTCCACCATATGGCGATGCCTAGTATCTGTGCGCCTCGACGATTGATAGAAAAACAGGGATGCCGGAATTAAGTCGTGCAATTCTGCAGCGCACTCTCCAAAATGTATTCGATAAAAGACCGATAAAATAGCCACTCTGCGGCGATGAGCGAGGCTCTGGAGTTTTTTGCATACTAGATCATCGTCGTTTATGAGCCTCTTGGCACGCCTCTCTATCGCCTCAAACGTCTTCAGCTGGTATTTGGCGGATCCATTCCAGATTCCATGCACGAACGGACTTGTGCTTGATAAAGATTGAGCAACTGTCCAGGGCTGAAATACTGTCGCACCTTGGCCAGAATACCAAGCTTTTTTTGAGGCAATTTGGGCTTTCGATTAGATGTTAAGGTGATACCAAGGAGCTCGAGGTGGTCAGTTATCGACACGGACACACCCTGAAAAGACGTGAGATAGGTAAAATGGACTCCGTTTAGCGGAGAATAGACACGCCTTGGTCTTAGCCGCACTAAACTTGACCAGATTGGCATCGCCCCAGTCGGAGACTGCGTGTAAGGACAGGTTAATACGATCGACCATCGCTTCTTTGAGATACCGGATCTGTGCCGTACTGGCTTGCGCGCTGGATACGTAACTCTGCACAACAGTGCTATCGTCTGCGTACCCATAGATAACGGGCTTCAGCAGACCGTTGATATGTACCAGGAACAGTGTTGCGGAGAGAACTGATCCCTGAGGGACTCCGGCATTTATATCCAATTGGTCAGACGAGCAGCCATCGACGACTACCCTCATCGACCGGCCACCAGAAAATCTAAGATCCAGGCGCAGAGACGAGTAGGTATACCGTACAAAGGAAGCTTGCTAATAAGACTGCCATGCCAGACCCTGTCAAATGCCTTAGAGATGTCAAGGGAGACAGCTAAAGCTTCACATGATTCTCCATGGCTGCACTCAAGACGTAAGTGGCATACGCTAGAACCCACAGTGGACCGATTTCGGCGAAATCCGTATTGGCGGTCACTGAGTAAATCGTTCGCTTCTAGGTGTGCCATCAGCCTCCTGTTCAGTACACATTCCACAGTCTTGCAGAGTATGGACGTGACTGAAATTGGCCTATAGTTTGTAGGTTCAGCACGACTGCCCTTTTTAGGCACAGGCTGCACGTTAGAATAGAATAGTATAGAATAGAATATTTTATTTGCATGAAAATGGGTTATATACAATAGATGTTACAACATTATTTCTAGCTCGCCATAATCAACCTATAGTGCCGGTGTGCAAAACTATTATAAACTTACATATAACTTATTTGATTGTTATATAAAATGAGACATTATATATTATTGTTATTTAAAATTTGCTAATTCACATTTAATTATATTTTAGTAAGATAATTATATAAGAGAATGTTACATTTTATTTTATTATTAGTTAATATTTGATAATATACATTTAATTATATTTTATAAAGATAACGATAAAAGAGAATGTCACATTTTATTTTATTATTAGTTAATATTTGATAATATACATATAATTAATAATTATATTTTATTAAGAAACATTTTCACGATAAAAAGAAGAAACAGATAACTCGTTGTATTATTATAACTTATCCACATATCCAGTGAATGATACTTGCTAGTTATAAGACAGGCTATAATTACTATTATACAAAAATTTTATCATTTAGATATTCGGCAATATTGTAGTAAGCTATTTGCGTTAACAGTTTAGATAATACATTTTTAAATTGTCTTAATGGTAATTCGCGAAATGTTTCGGTAATTTATTGTAAATATTTGTTCTCATAGCATGGCAATTTTTTGAGTACAATGCAGAAGAACTCGTTGGGACTTGTAGCCTGATTGGATCCCTAGACCCTATACCCTTTTGTTATCATTTAGTTCATTGAATATTTCTTGGTGTTTTCTAACAAATAAACACGACTCTAATATATACAATCCAGTTAAGGTCAACAAGTTAAGTTGCTTAAACAATGGCTTACATGTCTTAGTTGGACCCGCACTACACAAAGCTCGAACACATTTCTTTTCGCAATTGAAACCTGGTTTATTATTATTGGTACAATTACCCCAAGTTATAAGTCCGTACCTCAAAACAGAGCCTATATAACCATGCTAAACAGAGCCTATATAAACGCTGCATTGAGTCCCACCGTTTCGGATTTTTTAAGGGCGTATACAAATTTATTGATTTTTTTACAAACTGTATCAACATGTGGTTTCCAGTTCAAATTTCTATCTAAGTTTACTCCTAAAAATTTTACTTCTTTTACTTCGTTAATTAAACTACCTTTATAGTTAACTTCTAAATCATGGCACTCATTTTTGTAATTTGTAAATTGGACTAACTTTGTCTTTGAAAGGTTGGCCGTTAAGTTGTTTCGTTCTAACCAGGATTAAGGTTAGCAAGCTTCCATGATTTAGATACTTTTCCGGTCGTAATCGAAAAGCGAAAAAGACGTGTCAAGATAGGAGTGAGTTCAGGCGCACAGGTTTTAAATACTATTGCTGGGATCCCATCAGGGCCACTGGCTTTGTTCACATCCAGGTTCCGCAGCGTTTTAAGAACCTCAATCTGACGGATGCGAATTTCCGGCATTTTCACCTCGCATCCAGGTAGACTGGGAGGTTTCGCGTTGGCAGAATCAAGACGTGAGTTTTACACGAATAGCTTCGATTTCTCTACAGCGGTTTGAGCCAGAGTCCCATCCGGTTTCAGCAGTGGAGGAAGTGAGGGGCGGCAGAAATTCGATTCAACCGACTTTGCCAGGGACCAAAACGCTTTACTAACTGAGGGGTACGAAGCCAGTTTGTTCCCAATACGGTGATATGGTCGAATCTAGCATTCAGTAGAGCCTTTTTGCAGGATTTGGCGGCCCGGTTAAAGGCTTTCTTCTTCTTCGATACGTTCTTGACCTTGCGGTGTCGAGCATCAACCCAAGCCAGATATGCCTCACACTTTAGTGTCTCAGCGCGTCTACAATCGGCTCTGAATCAGGGTTGAGCTTTACTGGACATGGCTACGTCGGAGAAAGAGATAAAGTAAGCCATTCCCTGTCGCAGCACATCAGCCGCGGCATCCGCGCAGGTCGAGGAGTTTTCAGAAGAAAAGCAGAGAGGCCGCTAGGGATAAGACGCAAAGAAGTAACTCATCTCGTCCCAATCTGCTGACTGGGATCTGGCGGCGAGTAGACGGATACAGATTTCACCAGACGGTGATCGGAGCTCTCCAGCGGCGAGGAAATCGCCACCGACTAGCGGTCTGGATCTATAGTCAGCAGAAGGTCCAAGCAATTGGCTGTGTGGCTCTCAACGTCAGAAACCCGCGTCACTCCTTGAACTAGCTGGGTGAGGTTTAACGCTATAGCAAGTTTACGTTAATGATATTTAGTAATAGAGTTTATGGGTATAACCACTCCTGGTGGTGGGCATTGAAATCCCCCCAGTAGCACTAGCTGAGCGGAAGGGTATTTTTGTTGAGCAGCATCCGCCGCCTCACTTGGGTACTCTGTGAGCCCGCCTGTGCTCTCCGCTATGCGCACGATAGACACAGGCATAGCAATGCTTCTCTAGACCTGTATCCACCAGTGTCCACAGTACGGAGAAGTGGGGGTCTTCGAGATTACGAAAACGTCGACAGCAGATGTCATCACGTACGTACGTGCACACACCTGACCGAGCTTTAAAGTTATGCTCCAGGGTGTAGCCAAGTAGCTTAAGTACGCAAAATCAGACGGACATCTTATTTGCGTCTCTGTGAGGAACAAAATACAAGGTTTATGAGTCTCCAGGGGGAAGTGGACTGCAGCGAGATTAGAGTGTAAACCTCTGATGCTAGCGAGGTCCACTTTCATTGAGAGGGAGTACAGCCGCAATATAACGTTAATCTTGTATCTAGTCTTTTTCATTTGGGAGAGTGAGTGAAGTAGGTATGAAGACGGCAGTGAATCGAGGCGCTATACTTCCAGACCCGAGACACACACTTAGAAGTTACACTGTTGGGGACTAGTCTGGAAACTGCGAGGACGCCCGAGCCCCCCCCCCCCCCCCCCAAGAATGTCCATAGGGCCCTCTCATCCGGTCGCCGACCGGCACTATGGCACATTTTGGGATTTTTCGCTAGTTGGCGGGGCAGCCTTTTACATGTGGCTAGCATGCTACTTGGGCCCCCTACTGACTAGCGGTCGGCCAGAGGTGCACCATGCTACGGATCCCGTTACCCTCCATGACTTGTCTCCACATATATCAACGTTTGTGTGCATCAGATCGTCCAGATTGTATAGACGCAACTGATTCGACTAGTCTTCACAAAAGCTACATCAACGTTAATGTGACGGAAAACGGACGCTTGGCGACACGACTTCAGCTGATGGGTGATCTTTATAGCCGCGACATGTGTCTCCCAACATATCACCTGATTAGCACCACCCAGGGGCCACGTGTAGGGATACAGAATTCCGGGAGTTCTCCTATGGATGAAGGTGATTCAGCCCCCAAAAGTTAGAGATGATGGGCCGGCAAGAAGTACCGCTTCGCCCTACTGACCACACCGAACTTTTTGGAGGCTAATTTTGCCGTAACTTCCAGATGGCTACGAAAATGAACCGTACTCGATATATCGACTCCCAGGATTCCGACACTGGCTAATGCTGTAAGCAGAATATTCTCAAATCGAGATAACACAATAAAGGGTGACTTTTTTACGGTGACCACGCAAAGCTCTGTTTTTTAAGTGTCACCAAGTTTTGACAACCCCATGCCGAGACATCAGTTAGTTGATTCTCGACTTCAGACACAAGCTTCCTTCGGCTCTCTTTGACGTGTTCCTGAGAAATCTCGTTATGATCGAAGTATGTAGCATCACCAGTACTATTATCTGCATAGCAATGTATGTTACTTATTCGCAACATCTCATTCATATGCAGAAAAAAAATGTGTCGGTGATAGCACTTGGGGAACACCAGTATTGACAGGTTGAAGGTCAGAGCATGCACCGTTGACTGTGATTTGATGCTCGATCGACCAAAAAATAGGTATCCATTTTTACAACTTCTCAGGAAGCCCGTAGGAAGGCATTTTTGCGAGAAGCGCTTTGTGCCATACCCGATTAAAGGCCTCAGCTATGTCCAAACTAGCTGCCAATTTCTCCCCTTTGGACTTAACTGCTTCCACTCACTGATGTGTCAGGTATACTCGTAGATCACCAACTTAGCGGCCATGACGGAAACCGTACTGATGGTCACTAATCAGCTGGTGCTCTTCTAAATACTTCAGGAGATGTCCGTTGATTATGGTTTCAATAATTTTGGAGAAAAGGAGGTTATGGCTATGGGCCGGTAATTGGATGGTTTAGAGCTATCTCCTTTCTTAGGAATGGGATGCACTAAAACTGTCTTCTACAATTCTGGCACTACGCCGAGTAATTAGAAGATTCGAAACAGGCGCGTTAATACTGGCGCAAACTCTGGAGCACACACTTTAAGCACAATTAGAGGTAAGCCATCTCGCCCACTGGACTTGTGGACATCAAAGGAAAATAGCACTTTACGTAAAGAAGACTACAGGAATCTTAGTTCCGGCATAGAAATATCACACCGTGATATGGTAGGCGGTGCAATTCCTTGTTTATCCAGAGTCGAGTAGGCCGCAAAGAACGAGCCCAGGAGATCGACCTTTTCTTTTGCGGTATGGGCCATAGAGTTGTAGTCATTATGCAAAAATAGAACAGAGGGCAGAGAGAAATTCCCTATGACAGCCTTGGAGGGAGACCAAAACGCATCAGCTCCCGAAGGAAGGCGAACTAATTTCTCACTAATTCTGCCAACGTGTTCCGACTTTGCCTTGGCGGTAGCACTTTTGCAGAACCTCGAGGCAGAATAGTGCTCTGTTCGTTACGTGCTGGTTTTTACATCATGAGATGCCGATGCATCACCCCAAGCCCGGTAGCACTCCTGCTTTCGACATGAAGCAGATTTGTAGCAGTGACCGAACCAAGGCTGAGACTTATCACCAATTAGCATCGCAGAAAACGGAATAAAATGTCCCATGCCCTTCAGCTGATATGATCAGCGACAGAGTCAGCAATCACACTCGGATCATACAGCTTAAAGCACATCCGCCCCCATGAGTAGGACGAAACAAAGACCGAATCCCGTCCCATACTGCTGACCTATATTGTCAAACACGATGACAGCCTACTAAGGAAGGCCGTGATAGGGGCGTAACTTTGCTCTGGATTAGGCTGAAGTCCGACGTACCGAGTGGGACATCAACAGATATCTGATAATCGTCCGGATAAGAGGTCAGCAGAAGGTCCAACAGTGAAGGCGTATGGTCATCCACATCTGGAAGTTGTGTACATATTGCAAATAAGGAATATTGATAATACAGAAACAGACATACTATGATCAACTTAGTATGTTTATAACTGAGGATACCATAAAGTTTTCAAAATCTGTTCACGTAGCAGGGGTATTAATCGAGATGTCGATTATATCCTTTCTGCTCATCAAATCAGGGTTTCGCATCATATCAAGAATCAACTTACCGCATAAAATAAGTAGCCGCAACATATTACTTGAAATATATCAAAAGCCATTATTATTTTGTCTACATTAAACGGTTGGCGATTTTTCATAAGCTTCGGACCCCATCGCAAAACAAATAATTGGTAAAGAGCTAGAATTGACAATACTTGTATTGGTTTTGCTGCTATATACAAATCTTTGCTTCTAGGATCTGTAACAAAGTTAAAAATAAGCAAGTAATTATTGTAAAAACAAAAAAATCTTCTAACTACATAAATATAACTGAATTGAGAACCTCCTGTTTTGGAAGCCAATTTTATCAAACCCAAAAGAAATCTTGTGAACAAAAAATCTTGTAGTCGCGTGCGCCTTACACAAACATTACACAAGGAAGGCGGAAAATCTAATTTTTAAAAACAAGGCTTTGACCACCAAAGAAAAACTCAACGAAATCTATCATCGAAACATTCACTCGTCTTTAGAACGCTTTTCTCCGGGTCAAGCTTGGAAGGTCTCTGGGGTTGAGTAGAACAGATCATAATAAACAATTCACATTTAACTTAGATGATTTAAATAAACATTTTTCTACTCCTCCAGTTCACTTAACGGACCATAAAAAATCTCTTTGCCTGCATCTTCTTTCTGATTCATCTCCACCTTCATGCGACCCTTTCACATTTTCAGAGATCGGGGAAGATGACGTTAAAAAGAGCATACTCTCATCTCCTCTCATGCTGCTGGATGTGACAATATTAACCGGCGTATGCTTATATCCATTCTTGATTTAATTGTACCAGCTATCACTCACATTATTAACTATTCCCTGAGGAGTAACACATTTCCCTCATGTTGGAAGCGGGCTTTTGTTATTCCTATACCAAAAACGACGAATCCCACTTGTCCTACAAGCTTTCGTCCAATTTCAATTCTTCCTATACTTTCAAAAATTCTGGAAAATGTAGTTCACAAGCAGTTATCTTCGTTTTTGCTTAGAAATAATCTTTTAAGTCCATTCCAGTCAGGATTTCGCGAGTCTCATAGCACAGTTACGGCCTTAATCAAAGTCACCGATGATATTCGATTCGCGATGGATAATAAAAAGCTTACTATTCTGACTCTGTTGGATTTCAGTAATGCTTTTAACTCGGTTGACTTTGACATTCTTATTGGTATACTTGATTCTCTTAATTTGTCTCCATCAGTGATAGAATGGTTCAATTCATACCTGCGAGGTCGCCAACAATGCATTCGTATGGATGAGACACATTCTGAATGGTGTAATTTGATTGCTGGTGTTCCTCAAGGTGGAGTTTTATCTCCATTGCTTTTCTCTGCCTTCATAAATAAAATCACCGAATGTATTTCCTCAAGTTATCATTTGTATGCGGATGACTTACAGATTTACAGACATACGACTGTGTCAGATTTACCTGATTCTATCACTGAAATTAATAAAGAGCTTACAGCTATTCAAGAATGGGCAGACACTTTTGGCTTGTTAGTTAATCCCTCCAAGTCCCAAGTAATAATTATAGGCAGTAGACAATTACGTAATCAAATAGATTTTTCTGTTATCCCTAAAATTAAATACAAAAATATCCCAATTAATTATACTGATCAAGTTAAAAATCTAGGCCTCATAATGGATTGTCATCTATCTTGGGCTTCTCACATAAATGAGCTGAGTAAACGGTTACATTACTCACTTCATTCCTTAAAGCGATTACAAAGTTTCCTCCCTCATCAAACTAAAATTCTATTAGCTCAATCGCTGCTTCTCCCTTTGCTCGACTATGCTGATGTTTGCTATTTGGATGCCACGGAAGAATTGTTATCAAAACTTGAGCGGCTTCAAAATTTGTGCATTCGTTTTATATTCGGATTACGGAAATATGATCACATATCGAGTTTTCGCAAACAACTACATTGGCTCCCTATCCGCCAACGTCGAAATGCGCATGTTTTGAATGTACTGTTCAATGCAATGCATAAATCTTGTCCTGCATATCTTTGTGACAGATTTATATTGGCTCCTTGTAGTGATCGGCCGGTGCGCTCCTGTATCACCCCAAAGTTTTTCTCTATACCACAGTGCAATACAAAATTTTTCAGCAAGTCCTTTACTGTTCATGCAGCTAATTTATGGAATGATCTCCCACGACATATTCAGGATATCCAGACCATAAGCTGTTTTAAAGTTACAGTCAGGCAGCATTATTTGTTGCTTGATGGTTAATTTTAAAAACATAGATGTGACTGTGTTTTCTTTTTTTTTCACTTATACTCACTTTCAATTTTTATTATAGATTTTGTCTCACTGTCACTTTTTATAGAAATCATTATCAAAGAAGCAATTTTACCTTGCATTTATCCTTGTTTGTTTTGTTAAAATTTGTTTTAGTTAGTTTTAATCTCAAATGTACACCATGCCTGCTGTTTATAACTAGTGATTTTTTTTCAACAACCTGTATGGTTGGTTTTGCTGGAAGAAATCTCTTAAAGAGATAAGCACGCCATTGTACATATATTTTCTTTTTTAAATAAGTATTGTTTTGTATTTCTGTGTGTACAAAAGAATAAATAAATAAATAAATAAATAAATAACATAATCGGAACTATTTGAATTTCGAATGTTATATTTTTAAAACTTTCCAACCTTCTTAGTAATAAAAAAAAACAAATGACGGGAAATGATTTGTCAATTGTTTTTTTGTCACACATCAAGGTTCTACGTACGCAACGAAAATGGAATTAAGTTGAAAAGATTTTAGAGTTTTTTTTTCATGGCAGTTGTTTGCTATCTTATAGATAGCAAACAACTGCCTGCATAAAGCAGGCAGTACACCACTAGATTACTCATGTGCATTTCCACATTCAGTGACCTAATAATCTTTTGAGATACTTATCCAGATATAGAATAAACAGATGAGCTCTCAACACACAACCCTGCTTGACGCCGGTATTGACATCGAACCAGGGCGATATGTTGCCATTCACCTGCACACATGCTTTGCATTCCCAGTACATGGATTGCAAAGCACGCAGCAGACGCTCATCTTTCCCATAACTGAGCAAAATGTTCCAAAGTTTCTTTCGCACAACTCTATCAAACGCTTTTTCCAAATCCATAAAATCGCAGAAAACCTTCTGGCTGAAAGCCAGATGCTTCTCTACGATGTTGCAAAGTGAGAAAACTTGATCCACATACTCTTCCAGATCTAAAACCCCCTTGTGCCTCCCATAACGTTCCCTCGGACTTAGCTTGCATTCTCCTTTCAATGATTTTCTCCTTTCAATGATTTCATTTCATTTTATTTAGGCTTAATAATAACAAATTTACAGTTATAACGTTTACTGGAAGCAAATAAAATTTTGCCCTGACTAAACGCTTGTTATTTAATTTAGACTACTGCAAAAGAGTCAGATATTCTTAAATGATAAAAAATACATCATAGATGTTAAAAATTCAGTTGTTCATTAAGAACTCTAGGTATAAGCCAATACTTTCACTGTTAATTTTTTTTTTTCAAAAAATCTGTATGTTGTTATGATAATAATATCGAAGGTTGTCGAAACCAAAATTAGCACATTTCAATTTTTTAAATCTGTAACTTTTGAACGCAATTGTATCGATTTTTATTGTTCAAGCAGCATTAACGGCAGTTTATGCAAAACTTAAATTCTATTTGGTAAGTCAACGCTACCACAACCTAGTCGCCATAACGTTACCTGTTCGAACTGGCCCAGAAAACGCGAAAATAAGTCGGTGCTGCCGCTTATAGTCCAGTAAAAAGTTAAGTGAAACCATGATCTGACCAATTTTGGCGCAATGAGTAAAAATTTGTTCATTAATACTTAAATAATGATATTATGAAAGAAATTTTGATTTAAATTTAGGGGAAAGGGATGAAAAAAATAAAAAAATGGTTGAAAAACGCCTTTTTTTAATAACTTAATAGCGGTAGGAAATAGGAAAAAAAGTTTCAAGTAAAAGTTGTAGAGAAAAAAATTCTACACAAAAAAGTTCCTCTTCATTTTTTGTTTAGCTACAAAAAATAAAAAACATTTTGAATTGTCCGACCCGGGACCTCATGTGATCAACTCCGACACCGGACCAGTAGACCACAGAGGCGATATATATAAATTTAGATGTATTATGAAAATTCACGTTTTGAGTGTGTACTTTTATTGAATGCCGTTGCAATATCTTTATGGGTATTTAAAAAATCTCATAAAACTTCCAATTGTTCATTGAATATATTAATATCGTACGATCGTTTTGCTTCCGACATCAATCACGTTCATTAAATCAATGTGTAATCTTAAGCTTTAAAATAGTCACAAACTATTCCAAACCAATTTAAACTATCTCAAAAAATCAAGACGTACTCAATAAATTTAAAAACCGCGCTCATAACATAAATATCTTTATTAAACAATTCAAGGTCAAGTGTAAAATTCTTGCAAGTATTGCAACTTTCAGTCAGCTGTACGATTTGTAAAGGGGAAGACATATGTAGTAGTGTTAGTACATATTTATGTGATGCGCGCGCTGCATGGTACAGGGCCGTAATAATTCTGGTAAGTTTTTATAATTAATTACAAAGCAAATTTCATTTTTATTTTTTTGTAGCTAAACTTAAGCAGATAACAAAAAAATGGAAAGGAACTTGTTTGTGTAGAATTTTTTTCTTAACAACTTTTACTTAAAACTTTTTTTTCTATTTCCTACCGTTATTAAGTAATTTAAGAAAAGGCATTTTTCAACCCTTTTTTTATTTTTTTCATTCCTTTCCCCTAAATTGAAATCAAAATTTCTTTCATAATATCATTATTTAAGTATTAATGAACACATTTTTACTCATTGCGCCAAAACTGGTCAGATCATGGTTTCATTTAACTTTTTACTGGACTATTACCAAGCTAAGCACCTGTAACGAGCGCGTCAGAGGTGACTTATTTTGTAAATTTGTTATTCTACAAAGTAGCTTGAAAAAATTTTCGTCTCCGATAGACAAACTGGTCGGGGACATTTAATCTCACACTGCCCAATATACGAAGACCAAAAAGCTTTCTCCGAACACCCTCAGTACATACTCAGCAAGCGACAACTCCCTTTTCATTTCTAGTTTATCGTATCTAACCATGCTTAATACAAACAGGGTTGGATACATCAAAGGATAGAACGGATACACTCCATACAGTCTAAAGTACAGGCATCGAGTAAACTTGTTCTGTATACGCTTTACCATGGTATTAAACTTTAGTTCATGTAGGAACCATATAGGCTATTTGCATTCTTCCTGGCTCCTAATAAGAGCATTGTATAATTTTTTTATTAGACCAATACTAGTAAAGTACAAAGCTAAGTTTTTTATGGGCTTTTTGGCAAACCGCGACTATATATATTCTCGAAACGTTAGCTGTACATTCAACTGAACACCTAGATTCTTTACCACATTCGTCCTTGTCATAGGTGCATCTTCTATTTTATAAACGTAATGAAACGGTGCCTTGGCTCGACTGAATGTGGTTAAGTTCTATTTGTTGACATTAATGTGAAGTTTATTTCCTCTATCCCACTCTACCATTATGTTAATATCAGTTTGGAGAAGTCTACAGTAAAGAGAAAAGTATCGGCTTGTACCTAGAGTTCTTTATGGATAACGATGATGATTCAGGCTATTTTAAATATCCATGGTGTATTTTTGATCATTTAAAAATATCTAACTCATTTGCAGTTAAAATTGACAACAGGCCTATATGCCAGGGAGAAATAATATTTTCTTCTAGTAAATGTTATAACTGAAATTTTATTGGCTTAAAAATAAGTCAAAAATATTGTGTACAACATAAGTCTCATATCTGTAGAAATTCAAGGTATAACAAATAAAAAAACTTTTTTTTTGCAACTTTTTGCCAATATTTCGGAAAAGACGCACGTAATCGACATGAAGTATATTACTAAATTAACGTAATTATATCCAACTGTCAAAATTCGTAATTTTGTTTTTGTAATGCAAAATTTAGCCTTCAACGTAGCCTGCAACGTAACTTTTCAAAATTATATGAATTTTCAAATTATATAATGTCTAATAAGACCTCAACATGAGACTAAAAGTAATAATAATACCTTTATTTAGTGTTTTTTAATTAACATATAGCTTTGTAGTTTGTAATCAATAATTATTGACTTCTTCTTTTTTCATTGAAAATGATTTTCAATAAAAATATATCCTGTTGCACTTTTTTTAATTTATTATTATTTTTAATCCCTAAAAGATGTTTTTTTTTTCTGTAAACCTGTTCCATTTTCAATTATTAAGATATACACTCAAAGGCTTTTATATTTTCTTATAATAATAACGAATTCTTATAATAACGAACCACAAAGCAATTAATTAATTTAAAAAAATGAACCCCACAAATAAAGGAATGCTTAATGTATTTTGATTACTTTTTGTTTAAAATCAATATCTTATCCTGTACTGAAGTTATATGCATATATTCATATTTTCTCCTTAACAATTTTTCAATTGGTCACCTTAATATGATGTTTCTGAGTGTGTTGTATTATAGGTATTCCAACATCTACATTTCCCAGAAGCTTCATTTTCAAAGAAAATTGATTGATTTATATAATTTTGAAAGAACACTGGCAAAACATCATACATCGTTTTTTTTTTAATTATTAGCTTAAAGTTAAATACCTATATTCATTAAAATAAAAAATAAAAAAGAATTTAGGTAAGATAAATATAAACAATCAGTCATCTCCTTAGTAGGCTATGGTTGGATATTTATCTTGTCATTGAGTGTCTTCAGTACAGTACCTGCTAATCTCAGAAATCTAAGATAGATTGAAAGAATTCTGAGTAAAGATATTGCCAAGACACTTCACAGATACTTAAAAGAACAAAACATAAATTAGTGTTAAACTCTTCTTTAAGAAAAAACAGGGAGAATTTTTATTTGATACTTTTAATGAAAGTTATGATATATAAACTTATTGATGTTTTATTTCAAATGTAACTAAAGTTTTATACAACGGCAACACTTAAATATGATGAAAAAAGTCAATCACATTAAAGTCTCAATATTTTTTATTCTAATGATATGTTTTATTTAATTAATTTAAAAACATACAGAATTATTCTAATTTATCTGATATTCGTCACTCCAAAAGACACGCAAGGGATGTACAAAACCAAAATCGCCTGTGTTCTTTTTACCCCAATTTATATTCTAGGTTAATTTAACAATAGATGTAAATGTACAATGTACAATCCTAATGTAAAATTTTATAAGTAGTACATTGTGTTGGTATACATAATGTCGATTAAAAACATATTTTCTGAGATATTTACTAGGCGGTAGAGTTCTGCATTTTCTCTGGTCACTGGTCTGGCACCACCGCCTTGCCTATTCCTGCCGCAATAGCGTCAGTGCTTGTCGCTGTCGTGTCGCGGTTTGGAGGGTAAGGTAGCCGGTAAACTTATTCATGTGGCATTAGACCTCGTCACAAGATAGCAACGCACCATTAACAACTTTGGTGTCTATAGGCGATGGTTGACTCTTCCCATCAGGAGACCTATCTGCTTGTTTACTATCTTATAATATAAAAATAAAAAAAGTGGCAAAAAAACTGAAAAGTTACCCGTTTTATTTTGTTATTAATAAAATTGCGAGATTTGAGATTTTCGTTGTACACATGTACTAATTTTTAAGCTAGTAAAATTAAGAACTGATTCTTTTAGAATATATCCATTACGTAAATACTTTGAAATACGCACACTAACTTAAAATTAGCAGGGCATTCAAAGTTTCACATACATTTTAAGTGTCACGCTTAACTGAATAATTTACCAATCGGAACCTGTGAAACTTGTGATGACTGTAATTTTTCAATTACAAAACTGATAACTTTAAAATTCTTAAGAAACATATCAATGTGTTTATAGTACCTAAATACATAGATAGTATGTCCGGGGTAAATTCAAAAAGTACTGCATGGATTTACTTAAAATTTTGCATAGATATTACTAACAGGTCAGGTCAACATATAAGCTACATATTATCACGCTATCACCTACGGGGGAGGTGCTGTGCGGAGTAAACGAAGTCCGCGCGAATGAAGTCGCTGGCAAGAGCTAGTATATTATATATTAGTGGTTAATAGTTGTTATTATAGGTTTTCTTTTATTAAAAAGAAGAATCATTATTGAATAGAAAGTGATGATGAATACAAGATCCAGAAAAAATATTAATTTCGTAAATGGGAATATGACACTTCCGTAGGTAAAAGTACGTATGTTTAAAAAGTTTGTAATGATGTTTTAATGTATTTGATGGCACGTAATAAATACACGCAGAATGAGGGAGTTAGGAGCATGCACTAATATAAAGATAAACTAAAGACTACATACGTTACACACCTGTTCAATATTATATGGTTTTCTAATTTGCTAAAACCCACGATAAACCTTAGAAGATCAGAGAAGTTTTTTATAGAAAAAGGTGGAAAACGAGCAGGAGACTCACTTGATGCTAAGTGATTACCACCGCTCATGGGCAGCCACATCACCAAAGGTCTTACAGCTGCGTTGACGACCTTTTAAGAAGCAGTATGCTCTTTTCTTGAAGGTCCCTAAGTTGTATCCGTTCGGAAACACGCCCACCGATAATTGATTTCACAAAGGTACGTATAGTAGTACGTGGTAAGAATTGCCTAGAGAATCGCACGGTTGTGGATTTTCAGACATGGAGGTGATGAGGATGGAACTTCGAATTTTCCCGCGATGTCCGATGATGAAATTCAACAGCAGGGATCAATCGAAACAGTTTGTCGTAACACTCTCCATGATAGACGCAGTAAAAGATGCTAAGCGAACTTACATCTCTGCGTAAAGCCAAAGAGTCAATCCTACTGAAGACAGCCTGGTCGTCAACAATTCGGACCGCTCTATGCTGAATGCGATCAAGAGGAAGAAGCTGATACTGCTAAGCTCCCGCCCAGAGATGAGAACAGTACTCCATGTGAGGGTGAATTCACGCTTTGTAAAGTTGCAAGCGATGAGCCGGCTAAAGTTTCTCAAGATATTGTACTGGATTTTCAAAAGATGATTAAAAATTACCAATTGGACTATTTAAGAGGACTGTAATTGTAACGCTGTAGTTTCCTCTGATATTCAAGGCCTCGGATAAGTTTTCCCCGTTCTTTACACTACCTATGTTTCGGTTGCATTATAGCAGTATATAAGGTTTTACAGAAATTTTGCAAATTAAATACCACAATTTCATCTTCAAATTATGTATTACCGCAAAATAACATCTTAATCTATTTCATTTCAAATCTATCACGTTTATTACAAAGAGTTTCAATATATACTTTTCATTTACAATGATTGTCAATTATTTATTATTCATTCTATGTTTTATATTATAAAAATATGCTGTTGAAAAATATATTTAAATTTTTAATTTTGTTATAATGATAACTTTGAAAATAAATTACTTTTGTTTTAGGTATGTTAATATTTTAAGAATTATTTTTTAACCAATCTAAGACTTTAAATAAATAGTTGTTTCATTTACTAAATAATTTTATATAGTATCATTATCAAATAAAAAGGAAACATGCATAGCATAAGAAAGTTCATTAATATAATTTAAAAATAGTATGTGCCCTAAAATGAAATGTAATGATTTTTGTCTAATGACATATTTTTCTATGTTTGTGAATAAGTTTTCCCCGTGTTGGTACGGGCTCCTTTAAATAATAGACTAACTCCTGTTCTGCCAGGCAGGTCGTAAAAGGAGATCGCTCCATACATAATATTATAAATGGAAAAGTGTGTGTGTTTGTCCGTCTTTCACGGCAAAACAGAGCGACAAATTGAAGTGGATTTTTAAGGAGAGATAGTTGAGGGGATGGAAAGTGACATAGGCTACTTTTTGTCTCTTACTTTACGCGAGCGAAGCCACGGGCGAAAGCTAATTGGCTATAAGTGTCACTACCATTCGTGACTATGACATGGTAGAGTTCCACAACGTCTCGCCTGGGTATTTGGTACCATCGCCTTAACTTTCTCTGCCGCAATAGCGTTAATGGTTGTCATTATCATATTCCTATTTGGAGAGTAAGGTAGCCGGTAGACTTATGTTTATGTATGTAGCATTATCATCCCGTCACAAATATAGCAACACAATATTAACATCTTTGGTATATAGAGGCGATGATTTCTTTTTCCAAACCAACTGACGAATTTTCAAAGGAATGGTATATATATATATATAATCGCCTCTGTGGTCTAGTGGTCCAGTGTTGGCGTTGACCACACGAGGTCCCGGGTTCGATTCCCGGGTCGGGCACATTAAAAAAAAGTGTTTTTTCAGTTTTCTGAGAAGCACAAAGTTGCCCGGGATTGGAAAGTGCCCGGTTGGCGATAGGCTTGCCACCTATCACATTTGTGGGACCCAGTATCTTCGGCTAATCGTGGGTGCACTTGTTGTACCTCTGCCTACCCCTTCGGGGATATGGGCGTGAAGAAACTTTTTTTTAGGTATATATAACATATATACCTTTTACTAATTTAAAATATGCCATTGTTGTAGATCAACCTTTTCAACCCCTAATTTGGTATTGTATGCTGTGCCATACAAACTTTAAAAAAAAATAAACTGTTAAAGAAACATTATGATTTCAATATAATTATTAATATTTATTCTCATAAACTAATCACACTTTATGAAAAAAAAAATGTTTTTGAGTGTTACCAAAACTGGTGCTGTCAGTTTATTTCAAAATGTCTGCTCGAAAGAAGCCAGCTGTCTAAGATACAATAATGAAGGAACTGGAACGTCGCCATCGGAGATAGGGCTGATATAGTTGAATTTTATTACTAAGAGAGTTTTATAATGGAACTAGAAAGTGGCCACGAAACTCCTGCATTAAACAAAATAAGCGCATTTACTTTTGTCTTATATTTTGTTATATTTTTACATACTCTCTGAATCAAAATGATTTCCAGAGTCACATGGGGGAGCCGGAAGCCATGGGAGCTTTGCAATAAAACAACTCAAGCTCGTTGAGTGAGGAACCGTGGTGACCTTAACCTGATGCTGCGAGATCCCCTTTCAAAGTTCATCAGATCCTTTCACGTTTTGCTCTTAAAACGTGCATCATATGTAACAGAATGGCGATCTGAGGATGTGTTGGGGGTTTTTGAAATTTTTAATTTCATCTTGTTTGCAGTTTGGATTTGTTGTGTAACTTGAATATGTTACAAGTTCCCTTTAATGCAAGGAGTCGTTCGTTCCCAGATCGGTGGGCGCATCGTCGAAGCGCCCACCGATCCTTCCCATCCCACTACTCAACAGAGGTCTATAAAAGCTCAGGCTCCCCTCCTGATGTCCTTTTATAGTCATTTGACTACGACATAGTTTAGAAGGTCGCATGGACTAGGGTGAGTTTTTGCACAAATATTTAAAAAGAAAAAAATGGCTGTTGATAATTTTGGCTTCACTGTTAATCTTTCCTTGTTGTAAATTATAATTCTTATAGTTATGTAAACAACATTTTTGTAAAATCAGCTGATTGCAAACTAGATAGTTTTTTCTGCCCTTTGGTTATAATAATTAAAAATACAAAGTATTATGCTGTGTTAATTTATCAACTAATTTATTTCTCTCCCTACTTACTTAAATACTTGATTATTTCTTTTTCTCCTCTCAAACTACAGACAGACAGACTAAAACCATTTACTTTCTTACAAACGCACTCCCAGTACGCCACATTGTATGGACTACATTAAAATTTAGGGAGAATAAGTATTCCCCCGTGTCGGTCCGGAAAATTTTCTTGAGCATTATCACGTAATGCAGCGTTCAATATTGTTTGACTACTGCAAACATATTAATATTTTGCTTTAAATGGACTGAATGCGAAACGTTATAAATTAAATTAAACTTAAAGAAATATATCATCATACTTGATACTCTTGTGGGGTAGGCAGAGCTAGCCGAATGTTTATACGCTTTTTAGTTTACCACGATTCATCGGTTTGTCGTTTGGCGAGATCATTGGTGATCTCTATCACCACATTTCACCGACCTGTTAACAATTATCGACCATTCCTATTTTCTATGACCAGGTCCGATAACTTTACGTGATCGTGAATCCCGAGCTGCTACTAAGATTTTGGATTTATAAAGAAAACATCGAACTTTTGCCAGACCCGGAAACTTTTTCTTTCGCACTCTCTAATTAAATAATAAAAAAAACTGTGAGTCATTTAAATCTACCAGTTAATTTTAAAACTTCTCGTTATTTTGAAATATTTTACGCTTTAAAATATAAAGACAAATGCTTAAATGTAAATTTATTCAGTCAAGTAAAAGTCATGTAGCCAATGTCATTCTTTTATACTTAAAACTACTAACAGTTATGACTTTTTTCTTCTTATTTAGGTCTTCATAGTACATTTTTGAAATCTTCGAGCTCAAAAATGTAAAGTTTTTTTGAAAAGATACTATTTTAATTTTTGAACATTTCAAGGTCGATTTTTATCTTTCGAACAGTATTTGCAACGCAAATTGTGAGAGATTTGAGATAAGACGAAAAACTCTAATAGTCAATTGCACTAACATTGTTTTTTTGGCTTAGGACAATCTTAAATAGTATGCTGTTACTTCTTGTCTTAAATGAAAAGAATGTGACAGCATATTATTTAGGATTGTCCTAAGCTGAGACAGTGGTAGTGCAATTAGCCATTAATTGTGACAGTCACATTGCCTACATAAACATTACCGGATTCGCTTGAATGAGGATTATGTTTTTCAAATCGGGTTGCAGTCTTTTTTTATATCATAACATTTTTTTATATCATAGCAAACAAGCAGATGGGTCTCCTGATAGAAAGAGTCAACTTCGGCTATAGACATCAAAGATGTTAATGGTGCGTTGCTATCTTGTGGCGAGGTCTAATGTGACATGCATAAATTTACAGGCTACCGTACCGTCCAAACTGGAACAGTTCAGTGACTAGCACTGATGATTTTGCGGCAGGAATAGGTAAGGCGGTGGTACTGGACCCTGGCGAGCGAATGCAGAGCTCTAAAACCTAGTAGCCACGATGCTAGTGAATAGAATAGCCAATCGTTCGCTTTTTAAAACCTGCCTGGCAGATCGGCAGTTGGCCTATTCTTCAAAGGAGCTCGGGACCAACACGGGGAAAATCAGAGTTTTGTTTTTATAATACTCGTTAGGATACATTATAACATTAATATTAAAAACTTACCTATAGCTTCTTCTGTTAAGAATTTATAAATTGAGAAAAATTGTCTAACCAAATATGCCATTATGTATATAATAATTAATTAAAAATTAAAAAACAATAAGGACTGTCTTCCATCGGATGTATTATTCCACTGGCCGCAAAATAGTTCTTGATTTTAGTACCGACAACACGTATTTAACATAACAATTGCTAATTTGAATAATTACGATCGATGTTTTTATCGAATTCTTCGTATATATTTTTTAACTGATTAAGTTTCATCAGTAAGTATATGTTACGATATACCCATAAACAGGCTCTTATAAGGTACATAATAGGAACTTGTATTATTACATCTAAATCAAGACTCGAAAATTAATTTATTTTCTAAGCCAGTTCCGGCTACCCCGTACCTAAAATTGCGGTTTGGGTTACGTTCAAGCGGATTTTAGCGGTTAAATTCAAAAACCGGTATTTTACAACTTCTACTCTTATTTAGTGAAATAAATCGGTAAATTTGAAAGTCAGAACAAGCTTGTCAACGCAGGAAAGACAAAGAGCTCCTGATTGGACCGTATCGGATGAAATACGAAGCAGTAGGCTTTCGTGCTATCTCAGCAGAAATAGATTCTGAGCTTAACCGATTCGATTCAAGCGCAAGTTGAAGTTTTTTTTTTAACTGATACCACATCAACATAAGATTTCATACTTTCAATCGTCGGCACTTGGTGAAATTCCATTGTTATAAGTCCAAACAAGGTTATAATCACTTGTATTTTAACTTCACTACAAAATAGACATATAATTTTAGATTAATCGACCGGTTTCGGTTTCGGTTAAAAAGCGAAACCGGTCGATTAATCTAAAATTATATGTCTATATTTGTAGTGAAATTAAAGTACAAGTGATTATAACCTTGTTTGAACTTATAATATCAATATAAATTTATATTAATATTTGGATGGACTGATGTTAGTTACTCAATCACGCAAAAACTTCTGATTTGGATAAAATTTGGCACACAATTGGACGATGACCGGAATAGTGTATAGGCTCCTTTTTATCCCAGAAAAATTAGGTGACCCCGCGGGATTCACCAGAAACAGTTTAATGTAGCGGGCTGCGTAATAAACTGTTATAACGCAGCTAGTTGAAAGATAAATGTAGCGCTTACTTGATTAACTACATCGTTATTCGATCAGCGAAATTTTAATGGTAACATAACCGTTTCTTTATATTGATGGTGGTTGGACGTTCAGGAATTCTATAGATTCAGGCGTTACTTTTAGGGAAACCCATGACTCAACGAAGAATTTTTTTATTGATTTCAATCACTATAATATTAGCAACCATTTACAGACCTATATTTTGTGATCTACAATGTTACTGAAATGAGAAAAATTGTCTAAAAACGAAAAGTCTCCTGATGGAAAGAATCAACCATCGCCTATAGACACCAAGACGTTAATGGTGCGTTGCTAACTTGCGGCGAGGTCCAATGCCACATGCATAATTTTAGTGGCTGCCTTAATTTCCAAACCGGAACACGACAGTGAAAAGTACTGACGCCATTGCGGCAAGAATAGGTAAGGCGGTGGTACCAGACCCGAACGAGACAATGCAGAACTCTACTACCTATCAGCCGATGGTAGTAACTGGTATAGCCAATGATTCGCCTTTTACGACTTGCCTGGCAGAACGACAGTTGACTTATTCTTCAAAGAAGCCCGGGACCAACACGGTTAATATGGGGATAAGGAACTTACAATAGTTTACTAAATTATGTGTATATGTGGGACTCAATTTTTTTTTTTTTTTAAGTATGAAACGGTCGTGCTCCTTATTTAAACCAAGGCAACCAAGAATTAAAATTAAAAGTGTTATGCCTCTTTTGATTACGTCTTACGCTAGAAGGCGAAATGAAAATAAGATTAAGTTATTTTGAAATAACTTTTAACCCAGATCATTTTTAAAGCTAATAAAAAATAAATGGCGAAAACCGAGCTTAATTCTGATTTTCTCACACCTACATCCAAACATCTACGATTTTTTTCTTTTTTTTTTCTTTTAATAAACAAAATATGCATCCTTTAGTGACGTTGGAATAAATTATGTTCTCATTTCCGAGTCATGGCTAAAACCCTCACTTTTATCTTCTCGGTACGTACTTCCATTTTTAAATCAATCGGTATATTAGTTTAAAAGTTATTTCAAAAATATTAAGTAAGTTTGCTAAAAACAACGTAATTTTAATATTTGAAAAGTAATAACATTTGAAAATAAGATTCGATTATGATTTTTAAAACGGCATTCGACGTAATTTTTTTAGAACTAAAATATCGTAGAATACTAAAATATGATTGGTTCAAATATTTCGAAAAAACACTTTCTAAATTTTCGTCAACGTTCCAAACAGATAAACCGATTTGATGCAATTTATGCATTAGAGAGAATTTTTTTAAGAATATGAGAGATGATAAGTTTTTGTACTCAATCGGTACATTAACCTGGAAGTTATATTAAAAAAAATCTGTTTCGCCAATTTTTTTTTGATTTTTTAAAAATTTCTCATAATCCCTTGGGCCCATTTGATTCAAATTTTCAGGAAGTCTAATTCGAGTGAAATCCAATCGAATGCCATCAATCGCGTTTCGATCGGTCCAGCCGTTTAAAAGTTATGAGATGTTTACATACATACATACAGATACAGACACACACATAGAGAGAGACACACTGACGTCATCGCGAAAACAGTCGAAAAAGGTTCCTAGGACCTCAAAACGTGCACATCTGGTGAAAACTCGATTTTTGAAAATCGGAGCGAAATAAGTAACTTCCTTATCTACATACGTAGCGAGAAGTTAAAAAGTGCAAGTGTATTAATAGATTAATATTATATTAAAATGGAGTGAATGAAAATGAATTAAATCTACCACGCCAAAGTAGCATTTTAACTCGTCAGCATTTTAACTCGTTAGTTTCATAATAGATGGCGTTAGTAGTAATAAAATTCTAATAAAACATGTATAGTATATTTTTTTAAATGCTTATAAAATTGTAATTTAATGGTAGATCATATCTAGACATGAATTTAAACTTACACGTCAAAGTTCAAAACTAAACGTGCGATACTTTGTCAGTAAAACGGTACCACAAAAGTGCATAGAAAGTCCCTTGTGTAGAGCTCGCTTCGCTCGCCCTAATTATAACATAGTAAAATTTATAATTATTTTATTTATACAGAGTAGGTTATATTACTTTCTTCCTTCTTCAAATTATCGTTAGTTTTGTGTATTTTGGCTTTAATTCAGTGTTAACCCGTTTGTTCCTATTAACATCAGAATTAAAATTTCATAAATTGATTACACTCAAAGCACCTTGAAAATACAATGAGTGTGATTTTTGAGGGGTCTCAGGTCAAGATTGTCTTGTGAATAAATAAAATGTTAGTACTCTAGAATCAAATTACATTCTGAAAACAAAAAAATGTACAATCAATATATTCCTTGGAAGAAAGTCTGTCTACATTTTATGTTCAATGTTAATTCTGTTACAATGATTGTCATTTAATAAAAATAACTACGTTAAAAAAACCTACTTCAAAAACTAAAAATTAAAAAATAATAAATATTTAATATTAATTAAATACTACCTATTATTTATATGTGCTATTTACTAATAGGTTTGAATTCGGTGCCAAGCCTTAAGCAAATAATAATGTTTTAATTACATAAATGAATACGAGCAAATTAACACAATGAATACTTTTTAGTGTATTGTTGCATGGTCAACTATTTTTGGGTAGACCTACAACAGGTGCTGCGCGCCTTAACAAATATAGAACTCAAAAAACGGGAACGAATAAAATAGTAGAGGAGCCCAAGAGGGGATTTTGGTATTTACTCGAGCGCGGCAGATTACCATAGGAGGGAGTACCTCGCATACTGTTAAGTCCCTCCACCAAATATAAGCCCTTTCTATTGAGGGGAGTAAATATGGCAGAAAAAAAATAAAAGATCTTCGGATCTTCTACAAGAATTTCGGCTTGTGGAAATTGTCAGATTATATTTTTTTCGTAATTCTTATATCATTTCCGCCATAATAAAAGAATATTCAGTCGCGCTCGAGAATGTCAAGACAACGTTTTCTTTGCAAACTTGTAACCCTCCCACTACCTTACGCTACACTGGAATCGTCATATTTTCTAAATTTTAGCGGTAATTAACCCACCATACCCTAATCTAACGCGCTTCAGTGTTTCCATGTCACTGATTTTTTTAAACATTTTTTTATCTGTAGATTTTTCCCCACCATTGAAATGAAAAACATTATATAACTTTTTATTTTTATTATGATTAAATCTACAAAATCTAATAGGTCCCTACGACGCTCGAGTAACTACCCATTTAGCAACTTGGGCTCCCCTATTGAAATAAAAGTAGTCGTCTCCGTAAAAATGCTCTTCGTAACACAATGTCACGTTCTTGTGAGACTACTAAAGATTGTGAAAAACGTTTGTTGGCCATGAAAGCAATTATGCTTATATATTAATATAAAATCACGTTTACGTCAAGAAACTTTTGAACAATATAATTCTAGACTCGGTAAGATCCAAGAGCGTCTAGCGAATGGGTCTTTTGAGCAGAGAGCTAATAGACTTGATTTCATTAATAAGCGTCTATCGAACGAGTCTGCCGAGCAGAATACTCATAGAATTAGTCTCATTAAGGAGCGTTTATCTAAGGAGTCCGCCAAACAGAGAACTCATAGATTAGAAGTGATACAAAAGCTGCTCAGTAACGTAAGAACCGGCTAGCGGCAGCACGTAAGACGTCACAAGGACTTCCGTTTAATGACTGAGCGTAATTTTATAACCACCATAATTCAATACACTGAAGTGGCTTGTACAATCTGTAACAAATTATTATATCCAAAACAACAGATGCCATTAGTCACAGCACATTTTAATTTCCTTCCGGAGCAGCTACCGTTGCTCGGCTACCATAAAAAAAAGTTCCTTCTCAGGCCTACTGGAACAACATGGAAGTTATGTCTTTACCTCTTGATCTGATCGGCTTGACAGACGTAGAACGAAGACTTGTCAAGAGTATCTTTTATTTTATAACTAGTTACCAACCGCACCAAAATGCTCCGCAACACGATTTAAATAAGCCCAAACTCGATAGAGTTGTGTCATTTAATTACTGAACTCCTATGGCCACCTTCTGGCTTCATCATCGAACCTTGGAGGATCCTAGTTACCACCAAGCACCATGGTGTTCGTCAACACGAATCAAACGAGCCCAAACTCGATAGAGTTGTATCATTTAGTTACTGAGCTCCTATGGCCAACTTCTGGCTTCATCATCGGACCTTGGAGGATCGTAGTTACCACCAATCACCTAAGTGCTCGTCAACACAAATCGAACGAGCCGAAACTCGATTGAGTTGTGTCATTTAATTACTGAGCTCCTATGGCCATCTTCTGGCTTCAACATCGAAAATTGGAGGATCCTAGTTACCACCAAGCACCTAAATGTTCGTCAACACAAATCAAACGAGCCCAAACTCGATAGAGTTGTGACATTTAATTACTGAGCTCCTATGGCCACCTTCTGGCTTCATCATCGGACCTTGGAGGATCCTAGTTACCAGGAAGCACTATAGTGCTCGTCAACACGAATCAAATGGGCCCAAACTCGATAGAGTTGTGTCATTTAATTACTAAGCTCCTATGGCCACCTCACGGCTTCATCATCGGACCCTGGAGGATCCTAGTTACCACCAAGCACCTAAGTGCTCGTCAACACGAATCAGACGAGCCCAAATTCGATAGAATCTTGTCATTAACCGATTTTTAACTCTTTAATTACTGAGTTCCTGTAGTCGCCTTCAGATTCCATCATCAGATCAGCTCTATGTCATAATAAGTTTACACTGTCATCCAATTTACATATGTATACAAAATTTCACCTTAATCGGTAACCGGGAAGTGGATCAAATTTACTTGCGAATTTGAATTCAGACATCGGGATAGGTAAAATAACTAAAAAAATGCTCATAAAATAAAAACTACTGGGCCTACGTGAATCAAACTTTTATGGGACCAATTCGAAACCATTTCGCATCAAACAAAAAAAGAATCACGTAAATCGGTTCAGAAACCGGTGTACATACATAAAAAAAAATATATACCGGCCGAATTGAGAACCTCCTCCTTTTTTTGAAGTCGGTTAATAAATATTGAAATTGGAGTAAGGAGCAATAATATACGGACATTTTTGTCTCCCAAATAATCAGGAATTTAATAATTCCCAGTAAGGTTTTGTTTGGATACATTTTTCAAATTGATTTATTGATAAATCTCTTACATCTTCAGGGAGCTTATTATACAAGCGTATACACTGCCCATGAATGAGTTACTTATTCTGTGGAGACGAGCTGCATGCGCAACTAGGCTTTAAATTGACCTTCACCCATCTGTTTACCGAATGAAAATTTCATACATAGACAAATACGTCTTGCATGTATTATCTATCAAAATATTATGTTCATAGATAAATTATATTTGATATAATTAATATTCGTTTAATTAAGGAATTAAAAAAATATTAATTATTTTTTCTTAGCAAGTTTTTCCCACTTGTTTACAGTTTTTTTTTTTATATCATGAGATAGCAAACAAGCAGATGGGTCTCCTGATGGAAAGAGTTAACCATCGCCTATAGACACCAAAGATGTCAATGGTGCGTTGCTATCTTGTGGCGAGGTCTAATGCCACATGCATAAGTTTACCGGCTACCTTACCCTCCAAACCGGAACACGACAGCGACAAGCACTGACGCTATTGCGGCAGGAATAGGTAAGGCGGTGGTACCAGATCCGGGCGAGACAATACAGAATTCTACCACCTAGTAGCCACGATGTTAGTGACTCGATAGCCAATCGGTCGCCTTTTAGGGCCTGCCTGGCAGAACGACAGTTGGCCTATTGTTCAAGTGTTTTTTATCACACTTACATTTATATATATACCAGCTGACCCGGCAAACGTTCTATTGCCATTGATTTACCAGCTGCAGATTTAGACCTGCATGGCAGAACGGCAGTTGGCCTAGTCTTCAAAGGAGGCCGGGACCAACACGACGAAGATCAAATATTATTGATACTAAAAGTTTTAAACATATAGAATAGGTCTGTGAGATATTGCCTACGTGTTTACGTTCATGACTACCAGGCAAGCGGGTGTAAACAGGTAAGTAAATACAGGTGACTACACCATTCTATTTACCAATTAAAATATAAATCAAAATAAACGCGATGATAGAGTTGTAAAATGACTTTATGTCTCAGCCGAGGATAGTTAAAATTAAACGATTTATATCAAACTAGCAGCCCGCCCCGGCTTCGCACGGGTATAAAATGTACAGCCTATGTCACTCTGTGAAAAAAAATAATTAAAATCGATGCAGTAGTTTTAATTTATTCATTACTGTCCGTGGCCCGCAAACAATTCCCCTTTCCCTATACCATGAAGATTTCCTGCTATCTTTGGAACATCTAAATTCATATAGGTACTACATTTTTAGTTTTTACATTTTTAGCTATTTCTTTTATTTTTACAATTAATATATTACAGAATGTCTTTATATACAACGTTCACAGCTTTCTTGCCATTAGAAAATACAAACATGTTTTCTTTAGAGGTTACTCTTGAAAGAGCGACATTTAGTTGGCCATGTGAAAAGCAGTCAACGCTCAAATCTAAGCCTGCAACGTTGAAGGTTTGACCCTGCGATTAATTAAGGCGAGGCATCGGGACAAACGGGAAAAAAATGTGTAAATAGTTGAAACTTTTCACTAAATAAAGGTATTTTAAGCTCAAAACAGTAAAAAATATAAGCATAGATTTTTCAGTTCAATCATCTATTTTGTTAAAAATGGCAGTATTATTAATTTTTGAAAAGCTGTATATTTGAAGACGATGATGGCATTCAATTCAATTTTTGAGATCTAAAATATTATTTTAGCTAAATATTGGATAGGTTGAAACATTTCGATGCTATGTCAAAAAACATTTTATTTTTAATTTTCTTCATTGATGAATCCCAAACCAATTGACCGATTTTGATTAAATTAACGGTATTTGACGCAGTTTTTAAAGAACAAAAGCTGATATATTTTTAATTCAATCGGTAAATTAACTTGAAAGTTGAAACTTATTAAAAAAAATTAAGTAAATTTGCTAAGAACAACGTAATTTTAATATTTGAAAAGCTATAAGTTTTGAAAATTAGATTTGATTTTTGAAACGGCATTTGACGTAGTTTTTTTAGTACTAAAATATCGTAGAACACCAAAAAATTATTGGTTAAAAAATTTCGAAGGTATGTCGAAAAAACACTTTTTTTCAAAACTTATCGTCAACGATTACTCCCAAACGGATAAACCGATTTTGATGTAATTTATGTATTAGACGTAATTTTTTGAGGAATAGAGCTGATTATTTTTTGTACTCGATACATAAATCTGGAAGTTATATTATAAAAATGCTGTTTCTTCTGGATCGAATCGGTTCAAATTTTCAGGAAATCTAAGTTAAGCGGAATCCAATGGAATGCCATCAACCGCGTTTCGATCGGTCTAGCCATTCAAAAGTTATAACATGTTTACATACACACACACACACACACACACACACACACACACACACACACACACATACGTACATACAGACATACTGACGTCATCGTGAACATAGTCGGAAACAGATTCCTAGGACCTCAAAACGTGCACATCTGGTGAAAACTCGATTTTCGAAAATCGAGGTAAAATCAGTATGTTCCTTATCTACATACGTGGTGGGAAATTAAAAACTGATTTGCTATATACATTTTTTACATTGATTGTTAAATAACAATTTTACAAAAATTATACGATATACCTGAAGTTATTATCTAAGGAATGTGCTAACTTATTACATGATAGAATGTATGTGCACTACAGCCGGGGGAGCCAGCGGACTGTAGATCTGTTCTTCTCTCTTCGACGCCTCACCAGCCGTAGTGCCTTTGGTCGTGAGCCGGCTGTCGCCGGGGGAAGAGATAGAGACCACAACTGTTCGTTGCAAAGGTGCTTTATTGTAACGAAACGTAAATTAGCAATAAAGCTAGCACCGTTGCAAATATTCCTATTCTATGGGAGAGAGTCAGTACTTTCCCTATCACTGCTCTACTCTAAAGCCGGTACCCTATAGGTATATTGAAGCCTAGGAACTTGTCTGGGAAACCTTTTCTTCTGACGTAACGAAACTGTAACTTGATCGGAACGGAACTAATTGTATGGCCGCGCTCTCCGGTATTTATAGCACGCGGCCAGACGGGCGGCGTAAATCGACAAAGACGTGTCTGGTCACAATGGACAATGGACACAATGTCTGGGATTTGTTAAAATCTTACTTTTCGTAATCTAAACGTAATTATTTTATCTTAGGTAGCTTCTCCTACCTCTAATTACCTAGTGTGGCCCTCTAGCGAGTGCACCGGTACTACCTTTTTACAAATATAAGCGAAACAAAGTACATAATGCCCTAAGACCTACCGAAAACTAATTACATAGTGTTATTTCTTATCTATATACAAAGATTTAACACAAATAAACTTATTTAATAACAAACGAGAGTGTTATATACATTATATGTTCTTACAGGACCTCAGAAACTCTTGCAATTACTGAATTGTACGCCTTTTCAGGTCGTACTATCCTGTTATCTATCTTTATATCCCCGAAAAGTGCGTAAACATATGCCTAAGTCTTATACTTACATCGTACATACTATTTACAATTGGCAAACATTCATTTTCACAAAGAATTTTGCACTTTTCGGGGTTTTCGTAATTCTGGGTTCCCGCATATAAATACAATCTCGCAAGAGTCGACTCGTAATTTTGTCGACTGCGTAGAACCCCTTTTGTTCGTAATATGCCTATAGGCAAACAACTTAGCTACATAAAGCTTTATTATTTCTGTACAACAAAGCTGTTTGTAGGTCTTAAGGCGAATAAAACACGAAAACAAACATTATTTATTAAAAAAAACTTACGAATTAAACGAAATATACAATATATCCTGCCTTACTTAAACTATTTACATTAATATTTTACATCAATATGTCTGTGCTACACAATGTACTTTACTATATCATATAAAATTCCGAAAACAGGCTAAAAAATCTCTAAAAAAAATAATTTATTAATACTATTTCTAATCATCCACATGATTTTTACATGGTAATATTTAGTTTAAAAAAAAGAATGTACCAAATATTGATGTTCAGCTGAAGTCCTATATTATTAACGATGGGTCCCAAGAACAAAATCTTATGGAGAGATTAGTCTTGATCTCTCCATAAGATTTTATTCTTGGGACTTGGTATAATAATAAAATTCGCATTAAACACGCATAAAGCTACAATATATTTTTTATATTTATTGTTCTTTTTTTAGAAATACTCAAGTGAACATAATCTTATCTACAATGTACTCCCAAAAATAAACATATTGTAATTTGGTAATTTTGTAGATACGATTTTGTTCTTGAGACCCATCGATTTACTTATCCGAAAATTAACACGTTTCCCAGCAGTTTCAGAACATATCGCGCGCGCGCCGCCCACCGGCCGACCCCGCAACCGCTATGCCCCTGCATTTTAAATCTGTAATATCTTCGAAAATATTCACTTAAATTACGTGCTGTAAACACCATATTGATCTATATTAAATCAATATTATATTTAAGGTATTAATGTATAAGGATTACTACTGTATTGCTTAAAATTGCTTCGAAGAAAAGCAATTATTTCTAGTAAAAAGTAAATGACAAAAAAATGCTATTGTGGGTTATCCATAAGAGATAGACATATACCATCGCGGAGTTTTCTGTAGAACTTTTCAAGGTGTACAAATACTTAGTACATTATTTTGATAAATCTCGTAGGGTTTAGCCAGCCTTTGCAATGTAAG
Organism: Apodemia mormo; assembly: GCA_036924255.1. Taxonomy (NCBI): domain Eukaryota; kingdom Metazoa; phylum Arthropoda; class Insecta; order Lepidoptera; family Riodinidae; genus Apodemia; species Apodemia mormo. The sequence goes on along the minus strand of JAUPFN010000007.1, from coordinate 4,710,180 downwards.
CGGAAAAAAATATAATTATTTACGACATGACATCAGAAAACTCAAAAATTGCAGTATTTCTCGACTCTATATTGAATGTTATTATACACATAAACCTTCCTCTTTAATCACTCTATCTATAAAAAAAAACCGCATCATAATTCGTTGCGTAGTTTTAAAGATTTAAGCATACATAGGGACATAAGGATATAGGGACAGACAAAGAAAGCGACTTTGTTTTATACTATGTACTGATATTAGTCTGGTCAACAAGTGCTTTTTTGGTCAACTTTTTTCAGCAGTCTCCGAAAATTATGATTGAGGTGTCATTCGATTCGGAATGGCATCTAGATAGTTTTCGAAAAACAATGAAGTTCCGCAAATAAAAATTACAAAAGTTATTAACAATTAACTAAAAATAAAAAGGGGGGTTTAGTTTTTTGCAAATATCTCATAAACTAATAAAGATTTTTCAAATTTGAAAAAAGATTCAAAAAGAGGAGGAAATTTCCTAAAAAAAATTCCGATTCCCGGAATTGTAGGACTAATATTTATAATTTTCCCAGAGGGTTGAAAATTCGCCCGAAAACGGGTACTCCGGCTTGCGCAAGCCACGCCTCCTTCGGACCTTTAATGAATAAATATTATTTAAACTTATTAAATATGAAAATTAAAATTTGAAAAAATTCAGGTGCCTACAGCACATATCAATAAACAATAATCCGCGGTCAAAAAATTTTTATCGCGATTTTTCAATAAGTTATCCATTAATTAATTAACAATTTTTTGTAGCACGAACATTAACATTGCAAGTGCGATAATTGTTAAACTATAAATCTAGGATTTTTTTTCTTTCGTGGAGCTATTTTTCAAAGGTCTTAGAATAGATTCCCGTTGGAAAAATTAAAAAATTGTAAATTTTCATTTTGTAATTAACAGTTTACTAAGGTGAAAAATTATAAAGCTTTATTAAACATTGAAAAAAATTTTTTTTTCATAATATTATTATTGATCCGTGTTTTTATGATCAGAAGCTACTTAAAAATGATTTTTTATAATTTTTATCTCCTATTGTTTAAAAAATTGTTATAAACAAATGCGTTGTTTATGAGATAATTTAAAAATTTTTTTCGATAACATAATCTTTGATTTTTTTTTTTTTTTTTTTTTTATATCATAAGATAGCAAACAAGCAGATGGGTCTCCTGATGGAAAGAGTCAACCATCGCCTATAGACACCAAAGATGTTAATGGTGCGTTGCTATCTTGTGGCGAGGTCTAATGCCACATGCATAAGTTTACCGGCTACCTTACCCTCCAAACCGGAACACGACAGCGACAAACACTGACGCTATTGCGGCAGGAATAGGTAAGGCGGTGGTACCAGACCCGGGCGAGACAATGCAGAACTCTACCACCTAGTAGCCACGATGGTAGTGACTCGATAGCCAATCGGTCGCCTTTTACGACCTGCCTGGCAGAACGGCAGTTGGCATATTCTACAAAGGAGGCCGGGACCAACACGGCGAAAAATGATAATTATGATTTTTTTTAAAAAAACCGTTTCTTAAAAAAAATTTTTATTGCTGAAAAACGCATTTGTTGATTAACAATTATTTTCTCCCACTTCTAATTAACATTAAGGAACCATTTTTTTTAAATCATTATTTATTTTTCTTTTTGATATAAAAAAAAATTATTTAATTTTTCATTGTTTATGTAATAAACAATTTGTTATAAATAAATAAATTTTTACCTTTTATTTTTTTTTCTTATTTTACTTAATGTCACAAAAACTGACATGATTTTTTTTTATTTTTTTTACTTTTTTTTTTATTTTTAAATATTCGTTGTCTGTAATTTCGTCATTCTTGCCTGGTTTTTCATCCTTAAAATTATTATAATTTATAAACTAATGGAGATATGATGAAAACACCCAAGACTTATTTATTCTTTATCTAGTATAGTCTTTATTAGTTAAAGAATAAATAAGTCTTGGGTGTTTTCATCATATCTCCATTAGTTTATAAATTATAATAATTTTAAGGATGAAAAACCAGGCAAGAATGACGAAATTACAGACAACGAATATTTAAAAATTAAAAAAAAATAGTAAAAAAAATTAAAAAGAAAAAATAAATCATGTCAGTTTTTGTGACATTAAGTAAAATAAGAAACAAAAATAAAAGGTAAAAATTTATTTGTTTATAACAAATTGTTTATTACATAAACAATGAAAAATTAAATATTTTTTTTTATATCAAAAAGAAAAATAAATAATGATTTTAAAAAAAATGGTTGTTAATGGTTGTTAATTAGAAGTGGGAGAAAATAATTGTTAATCAACAAATGTGTTTTTAGCAATAAAATTTTTTTTTAAGAAACGGTTTTTTTTAAAAAAATCATAATTATCATCAAAGATTATGTTATCGAAAAAAATTTTTAAATTATCTCATAAACAACGCATTTGTTTATAACAATTTTTTAAACAATAGGAGATAAAAATTATAAAAAATCATTTTTAAGTAGCTTCTGATCATAAAAAAACGGATCAATAATAATATTATGAAAAAAAAATTTTTTTTCAATGTTTAATAAAGCTTTATAATTTTTCACCTTAGTAAACTGTTAATTACAAAATGAAAATTTACAATTTTTTAATTTTTCCAACGGGAATCTATTCTAAGACCTTTGAAAAATAGCTCCACGAAAGAAAAAAAATCCTAGATTAATAGTTTAACAATTATCGCACTTGCAATGTTAATGTTCGTGCTACAAAAAATTGATAATTAATTAATGGATAACTTATTGAAAAATCGCGATAAAAATTTTTTGACCACGGATTATTGTTTATTGATCTGTCCTGTAGGTACCTGAATTTTTTCAAATTTTAATTTTCATATTTAATAAGTTTAAATAATATTTATTCATTAAAGGTCCGAAGGAGGCGTGGCTTGCGCAAGCCGGAGTACCCGTTTTCGGGCGTATTTTCAACCCTCTGGGAAAATTATAAATATTTGCAAAAAACTAAACCCCCCTTTTTATTTTTAGTTAATTGTTAATAACTTTTGTAATTTTTATTTGCGGAACTTCATTGTTTTTCGAAAACTATCTAGATGCCATTCCGAATCGAATGACACCTCAATCATAATTTTCGGAGACTGCTGAAAAAAGTTGACCAAAAAAGCACTTGTTGACCAGACTATATATGGGTGATTCCGTTCTAACTGTGATATAATGTCAGTACCGTGTCATGTCTATTTTTAGAATTTATTTATAAATTGTTAGTTTTTTTTGTCGTAAACATTAGAATTTATGAGGTAATTAGTTTAAATCATTTATTACGACAAAAAAACTAACAATTTATAAATAAATTCTAGAAATGTACATGACACGGTATTGACATTTAAGTGATATATTGTAAGTTTTCTGTAAGTGGCAAGTTATATTATATGAAAATAATGTTGAAATATGTTTATTATTTTCCAATAAGTACAAAAATTTCATAAATTAATTATTAATTAACGACCTGTGAGAACAAACAATACAGGACATTGAATATCACAGTTAGAACGGAATCACCCATATCACGATCACATATACTAAGTACTAGCTGACCCACTCATCTTCGCCCGCGAGTAGATTAACATGTCGTCTAAATAGTTTTTCATACAACTCTTATTCCCTATTTCAGCCTTTTAAGGGTTGATTTTGGAAAAAAGAATTAGCTTATGCCTGTCTCCAGATATTCAACTATTTCCATGCCAAATTTCATGAAAAACGGTCCAGCAGTTTAGCCGTGAAAGTATAAAAGACAGACAGACTTTTAAATTTATAATATTAGTATGGGTATAGATTTCAGCCTTTTAGGGGTTGATTTTTGAAAAAATAATTAGCCTATGCTTGACCACAGATCTTCAACTATTTCCATGCCAAATTTCATGAAAATCGGTTGAGCGGCTTAGCCGTGAAAGCATAACGACAGACAGATAGACAGAGAGACTTTCATATCCATAATATTAGTATGGATTCACAATAAATATAAAATAATAAGAAAAAAACAATACATTTGGCACTGACATTATCTCTGTAAATACCAATTGAATCAAGTTCGTTGGAATTTTGACATTAAGGTTTTATTCTGACATTTTAACAAAGATAATGAAATGATAATAGTCTCTGATATGCACAGATACTATATCGCTCGTTGTACACTAACTAAAATAGCGATTGTTACATAATATTTCCTGCAATAAACCGTTCTTGAATGGATGTTTGTATTTCTGGGTTTGGGTGTTTATTAAGTCCATTTGAGTAGGTATTTATTATGTACCTCTATGTATTAGCTAAGCTGCGTGCAATGACACGATAAATGCACATGTGATCTCTACATTTATCGTGTCCTTGCACGAAGCTTTGTGACGATAAACGATAGTGCGGCCCCAGCATTAGGCACCTAACAACCTTGATCTTACTATCTCATTAAGACATCAATTTCACTAGATAAGGGATAAGCGTCACGTTCGTATGTACATGAAGTACGTAGAAGAACATACGTGATTTTCCGGATTTTATAGTGAAGTGACTCGTAACGGCGAATGTAATGTATTATTGCATCAAAGTATAAATATGTGGTATAATCATGTAAATGAAGCCAACGTTATTTTTTTAAATTTGGAAGTCAAATTTCTAATAGATAGTATAAATTGATTTTATAAATGCTTTGTAGTCGCTTATACGTAACGTAATGACACTATATCACGAAATTCAATCTAGTTTTCAGTCAATATGAAAGTACTAGCTTTACTACGTGCAACCGTGATGTATAAGTTGGTATTTTGCGGGATGTATGATATAGAAACCTGCTGTACGCTGACATACGAGCACCAGAACATAAGTATTTTTGATAAAATGTTCAACAATGTTAACTAGTTGAATATGTGTTTTTTCAAATCAGAAGCAAACAAGCAGATGGTTTTTCTAGGTAAAAAGGGAGAATTATCACGTAATATAGACACATATAGACACCTAAGATGTTAACGGTGCACTGCTACCCTTATGGTGGAGTCTTAATGCCGCATGCATAAGCTCATGGGCTATCTTATTCTCCAAACCGAATCACAACAGTGACAAGCACTGACTCTATTACGGCAGAAATAGTAAGGTGGTGATATCAGACCCGGGTGAGATAATACAATGTTTTGCCACCTATAAGGCACGATGATAGTGACACATATAGCCAATTGTTCGTCTTTTACGAACTGCCTGGCAGAACGGCAGATATTCTATTTTTCGTTTCTAGTCTGTTGTTCTAGGCTATCGAAAAACGCGGGAATGCGACATGATGCAAAGACGTATTAAGCTCATCACACACGGTTAAGGTACTATAATATTTTATCTTAAGATGCTCTAATAGAAATTATTGTGGTATCTTAAGGTATCACACACGGCTAAGATACGATAATATTAAAAACTGTTCATTTTATCATGAGTCTGCCTTGTTGCCACACGTAGTCTTTGTAGAAGTTCTATATACAGGTGATTGACTATGAGTGAGAAGGCCTTACTCCTTGATTAGCTAGACAGCTTCTTAGACGACAATTTTATTATAGAATGTAAAATGAAAATTGCAGTAGCACATTCCTATACTATTTGCGCTGTAGCATGGTGCGGGTGACAGTTGCATGTATGACGTTGACATCTGTCAGTACTAAATGACTAAGGATGTGACGTTATGCTATCCATCGATTTTAATTTTAATTGCTAGTTGCTAGAGAAAAGATTGCTAACATTTAGATTGTCCCTGAAAGACGACGTAGTCTGCACCATCACTGACGGTGCATCTGTAATAGTAGCCTTTGGCCGTGATGCAGCGCTTTTCCATCAACATTGCCTTGCTTACGGTATATAGCTAGCAATACAAGATGTCTTGTACGAAAAGAAAAAATCGCCAGTTGCAACTAAATGAAATACCTAACAGTCGATGAGTACGATAACAACTTTGGTTCAGAAGAAAACGAAGATAACAATTATGGTTTTTATTACATATTATTGTAAGAACTAATCAGAATAACGAATTTATCTTCAAGGGATTTTTTTGGTTAAGTGAATTAAAAATTGTATTTTTAAAATTTCATCCTAGTTTTTAAAATTTCAAACACAATATTTGAACTAGTTTAAAGCTAATTTAATTAAAAAACTTAAAAGGGTATTTATTCTGTGTAGTAAATTATTAGGTAACTGAGTGAAACAAATAAAAAGATAATTTTATAGTATTGTTGACAATTACTTGGAGTTAGATCTCAAGAGTTCTAAAATATCTAGACTAGACCGTTATATCCTCCAATTTTCATTTATATGCTGATGATCTGCAATTGCCATTTTCGGAGTCGAATGTAATTGGCGCAATTAACGCTATGAATGAAGATCTTATGCGTATTCACTCATGAGCGAAGTCTTTATTAGTAAATCCCACAAAATCGCAACCTTCATCACAGACAACAGGCATCGATTTTCGCTTTCTAACTTTTCATTCTCTAAAATGCTTACAACGATTTCTTCCTTTTAAGACTAGAGTTATTTTGGTGCAAGCACTGATTTTTCTTTTAATTGATTATGCTGATATTTGCTATCCTGATGTAGCTGAAGAAGATCTTAGTAAACTTGAATGTCTTCAAAATGTCGGTACTCGCTTTATTTTTGGTTTGAGAAAATTTTACCATATTTCTGATTTTTGATTGCAGCTCAAGTGACTTCCTATTTGTGAGCGCAGAAACGCTCATGCACTTTGTTTTTCTATAATGTGTTATTTAACTCAAATTTTTCTTACTGTTTTCGGGAACGATTTAATTTTTTATAGTTTTGACTCGGATTATCGCTCTCAATTACGTGAAATTTTACAATATCCCACGAATTCTTCTTCGAAATATTCTACAGTAATTCTTTTACTATTTACTCTGTGAAACCATGGAATTCACTTCCTTTTCACATTAGAAACAGCTAGTATTTAACAAGATTTAAAGAAGCTTCTTCTTCTCCCCGTGTTAGTCCCGGGCTCCTTTGAAGAATAGGCCAACTGCCTTCTTGCCAGGCATGTCGTAAAAGGCAACCGATTTGCTATACGAGTCACTAACATCGTGGCTACTAGGTGGTAGAGTTCTGCATTATCTCGCCCGGGTCTGGTACCACCGCCTTACCTGTTCCGACATTGCTTGTCACTGTCGTGTTCCAGTTTGGAGGGTAAGGTAGCCGGTAAACTTATGCCTGTGGCATAAGACCTCGCCACAAGATAGCGACGCACCATTAACACCTTTGGTGTCTATAGGCGATGGTTGACTCTTTCTATCTGAAGACCCAACTGCTTGTTTGTTATCTTATATTATAAAAAAAAACTTATAGGAATTTTATTTATCAATTTAGAATTTAGTTATGATAAAAGGCATTGTAACGTACTAGTAATAAGTAAATTAAAATTACTATCTTTTTTTGTATTGTATATTTCGTAATTATTGATCTGCACACATATATTCTATATTTCTTTCACGCATTCTCCTTTCTCATTCTCTTTTGGGTTTGTTAGAAGAAATCTCTTGCAGAGATAAGCTAGTCTTTTGTAGTATTTTTTATAAATAAAATTGTAATTTGACTTTTATATGTACATAAAATATTAAATAAATAAAAACAGACTGATTAATATTAAGCGATTTCATGTCAGTTAAAAATTGTTTTATTTAGAAAATAATTTAATTTACTATTCCTCTCCTTCACATCCCGTAAATACCGAAAAAACTGGAACACCGTGATTTATCTGGGGTCAATACCGAAAATACCGGTTTTGCTTAAATGGTACGATATTGCGACCACTACCTCCCACCAAATGGCTTATTGGCAGAATTTTACATAAACACTCTGGTGCAGCTAATGTAACACGAGTAGATACATTAAAATGTTAAAAATTCTTTAGTTAAATGTCCTGTGTCAAAATTGCGTATGTTACCAGTTGATAAAGATATTGTGTAATAATTTGGGTTCGTGTTTATTTTTAATTTTGTTGCAATAGCATCATGTAGTAGTTGTTTGTATTGATATTGTTGTGATTACATGTATAATGTTTGTATTTTAATGTAAAGTAAATCCATTCACCAAGGATAAAATTTAATTTAAAAAAACACAACCACCTCATGGTGGGCAACTCATTGATGAAGGACATTTTGTCCATGGTGGGCAGTATGTTTAGTTCAAATAGTTTATGTAGTTCAACGTTTTGTAACTAGATGGCGCTCCGTTCAAATATAATCGTTGTATGAAGTGTCTTCGCTAATTGTTTAAGATAGCTTTTATTGTTCTAAATAGGTTCCAAGGGTTAGGCATTAGCAGTTAGTTTAGACATAGCTAAGGCCTTTGATCGGGTATGGTACAAAGCAGTTCTCGCGAAGCTGGCTTCCTACGGGCTTCCCGAGAAATTTCGCAAGTGAATAACCAGTTTTTTGGCTGAGCGTAGCGTCAAGGTCGTAGTTAATGGTGCATGTTCCGACCTTAAACTGTCAATGCTGATATTCTCCAAGGCTACATGCTATCTACGACATTTTTCTTTTGCATATCAATAACATGTTCCAAATAATTAGTAACATACAATTCTGTGCAGATGATAGTACTGGTGATTTTACTTATTCATCCGTAGTGGTGTTTCTCAGGAACATGTTGAAAAGTGCCAGAACAAGCTTGTGTGTGAAGTCGCCAATCGACTAGGTAACATTTAACCCCAAAAAGACTGATTTGCGCGTTTACCGCAAAAAGGCACCCATTTGCCGTATCAATCAAAAAGCTTGGTGTGCTCAATAGACCGAGACAGTACTTCTTGCCCTCGCATCGATTGCAACTTTACAAAGCACAAATTCGCCCTTACATGGAGAACTGTTCTAACCTCTGGGCAGGAGCTCCGCAGTATCAGCTTTTTTCTTTTGATCGCATTCAGCGTAGAGCGGTTCGAATCGTTGTCGACCAAGCTGTCTTCAATCGGCTTGACTCCTTGGCTTTACGCAGAGATGTAAGTTTGCTTAACATCTTTTACCGCATCTATCATAGAGAGTGTTCCGACGAACTGTTTGGATTGATCTCTGCTGTTGAATTTCATCATCAAACATCGCGGCAAAATTCAAAGATCCATCCTTATCACCTCGATGTCTGGAAATCCACAACTGTGGGATTCTCTAAGCACTTCTTACCATGCACTACTCCTCTGTGGAATCAATTACCGGCGGAGGTGTTTTCGAACGAAAACGACTTAGGCACCTTCAAGAAAGGAACATATCCCTTCTTAACAGGCCAGCAACGCAGCTGCAAGACCTTTGGTGATGTGGCTGTCCATGGGCGGTGGTAATCACTTACCATAAAGTGAGCCTCCTACTCGTTTGCCCCTTTTTTCTATAAAAAATCAACTCGATTTGAGGATACTCTCTTGACAACCTCAGCCAGCATCAGAATTGGGGAGTCGACATATCGTTCGTTCAGTTTTGTGGGCATTCGGAAGGTTAGGCTAAACTTTTCCGGCGTAGGGATGTGACGACCCCATCGCCCACTGGTGGGATAATTTTCGTTCAAAAATTATCTAGCACCGGTGCAGTCAGTCAACCAAATTAGTGGTAGTACCATACTGCATTTGCAACTGAATAGGCCGGCACGCCCGGGGAGATACCACTCTCTCACTTGACACCGACGTAAAGTAGCAGTTCCGCTGCTGCGTTTCGTCTGGTTTGTGAGAGTCCCGCAGGCCTAACCCCCCCCCCCCCTTCGCACATTATGAATGTGCTATTTAAAAAAAACTGTACCACTTGCACCAGCAGTGGAGAATCCCCCCCTGAGCGTCCGTGCTCTGGATTCCAGCCAGATCATGGATGCTCAGGCTGCCCTGCATATTCTGGGGGGGGGGGGGGGGCAAAATTGCGCTCATAGACACTTCTGTCCAGGGAAAACAGAGCAAGAAGACCATGGCACCCCCTACCACGATTACTGTGGATTTCTGCAATATCAGGGGCCTTCATTCCAACCTGAACGCCGTCCACTACCATCTCGAGATGGCGAAGCCAGCTTTGCTCTTCTTGACCGAGACACAGATATCTTCGCCGGCTGATACTTCCTAACTCTCCTACCCGGGGTACAAACTGGAACATTCCTTTGTACCGCGGGCTGGTGTGTGCGCATACGTCAGAGAAGATATCCGTTACCGGCGCCTCGGCAGACTTGAAGGTCAGGACCTATCCATCCTCTGGTTACGCGTAGCTTGGACCATCCACGCAGCTACGCGTGCCGATACATGTCCCATACTGAAGTTGACCGGCTCATTGAGCGCTTACAAACGGCTGTGGATTCCGTGTTAGAGCAGACCCCTCCGCAGAGATCGTGATCTTGGGCGATTTTAATGCCCACCATGCCGAATGGCTTAGTTCTCACACCACCGATCATGCGGGGAGGTCTGTTCACGATTTTGCCTTGTCGTATGGTCTAACACAATTGGTAACCTCGCCTACGTGTGTTCCGATGTGGATGGTCATACGCCTTCACTGTTGGATCTCCTGCTGACTTCTAACCCGGATCGTTATCAGGTATCGGTGGACGCTCCACTTGGCGCGTCGGACCTCTGCCTGATCCGAAGCAAAGTGCTGGTCACGCGCCCATCACGGCCTCCCTTTGCAGGCTGTCATCGCATTTGGCACTATAGGTCAGCAGATTGGGACGGGATGCGGTCTTTCTTTGCATCCTACCCATGGGGGCGGTTGTGCTTCTCGCTGGATGATCCGAATGCTGTCGCTGACTCTGTCGCTGATGTGGTGCTGCAGGGCATGGAACTTTTCATTCCGTTTTCTGCGGTGCCCATCGGTGGCAAGTCTCAGTCTTGGTTTGGTCGCCACTGCAAAGCGGCTTTACGCCGAAAGCAGGAATGCTACCGAGCTTGGGCTGCTGCGTCGGCATCTCGTGATGTAAAAACTAGCGCATTACGAAAGGAGTACAACTCTTCCTCGAGATTCTTCAAAAGAGCTATCGCCAAGGCAAAAGCGGAACACATTGGCAGAATTGGTGAGAAATTAGTTCGCCTTCCTTCTGGCATCCGTGCGTTCTGGTCTCTCGCCAAGGCTGTCTTAGGGAATTTCTCCCAGCCTTCATTTCCATCCTTGCACAGAGACGATGACTCTCTGGCCCATACCGCAAAGGAGAAAGCCGATCTTCTGGGCTCGTTCTTTGCGGCCAACTTGACTCTGGATGACCGAGGGAACACACCGCCTACCATCCCGCAGTGTGATAGTTCCATGCCAAAACCGCAGTTTCGGCAGTCAGCTGTGCGTAAAGCACTTCTTTCTTTGGACATCCACAAGTCGAGTGTGCCTGATGGCATCCCTCCTGTTGTGCTTAAAGTATGTGCTCCAGAGTTGGCGCCAGTATTGACGCACCTATTCCGGCTTTCCTATTCACTCGGCGTGGTACCGAATTCATGGAAAACAGCTTTAGTGCATCCCATTCCTAAAAAAGGTGATCACTCTAATCTGTCAAACTATCGGCCAATAGCCATAACCTCCTTGTTCTCCAAAGTCATGGATACATTTATAAACTGTCAGCTCCTGAAGTATTTAGAAGAGCACCAGCTGATTAGCGACCGTCATTACGGTTTCCGTCGTGGTCACTCAGCTGGTGATCTTCTAGTATACCTGACGCATCGCTAGGCGGAGGCAGTTGAGCCCAAGGGGGAGGCATTAGCAGTTAGTTTAGACATAGCGAAGACCTTCAATCGGGTATGGCATAAAGCGCTTCTCTCAAAGCTGCCTTCCTATGGGCTTCTCGAGAAACTATGCAAGTGGATCACTAGTTTTTTGGCTGATCGGAGCATTAAGGTCGTAATCGATGCTCCGATGCTCCGATCTTAAACCTGTCAATGCTGGTGTTCCCCAAGGCTGCGTGCTATCACCGACACTGTTTCTTCTGCATGTCAATGATATGTTGCGAATTAGTAACATACATTGCTACGCGGACGACAGTACTGTTGATGCTACATACTCCGGCCGTAGCGGTATTTCTCGGGAACACGTCGAAGAGGGCCGGATCAAGCTCGTGTCTGAACTCGAGAATCAACTAACTGATGTTTCAGAATGGGGTCGTCAAAACCTTATTACATTTAACCCCAAAAAGACGCAGCTCTGTGCGTTCACCGCAAAAAAAAAAAACACCCTTTGTCGTATCACCTAAGTTCGAAAACACTCTCCTGACAGCCTCAGCCAGTATTGTAATTCTGGGAGGCGACATATCGAACAACGTTCAGTTCCGCGGTCATTTGGAAGGGAAGGCTAAACTAGCCTCCAAAAAGCTTGGTGTACTCAGTAGAGCAAAGCAGTACTTCATGCCAGCCCATCGCCTCCAACTTTACAAGGCCCAAATTCGACCTCACATGGAGTACTGTTCTCACCTCTGGGCCGGAGCCCCTCAGTACCAGCTTCTTCCTCTTGATCGCATTCAACGTAGAGCGGTTCGAATTGTCGACGACCAGGCTATTTCTAATCGGCTTGACTCTTTGGCATTACGCAGAGATGTAGGCTCGCTCTGCATCTTTTACCGTATTTATCATGGGGAGTGTTCCGACGAGTTGTACGGACTAATGCCTGCCGCTAAATTTCACCATCGGACATCGCGTCAAAATTTAAAGTTCCATCCTCACCACCTCGATGTCTGGAAATCCACAACCGTGCGCTTTTGTCGACAGTTTTTGCCTCGCATTACTCCTTTGTGGAATCTATTACCCTCAGGGGTGTTTCCGAATGGATACGACTTAGGGACCTTCAAGAAACGAGCTTATTCATTCTTAAAAGGCCGGCAACGCAGCTGCAATACCCCCGGTATTGCGGATGTCCATGGGCGGCGGTGATCACTTACCATCAGGTGCACCATCTGCTCGTTTGCCCCCTCTACTATAAAAAAAAACTTACATTCAAAAATCTCGGTGTGCTTAGTGCTCGGTGAATCAGTACTTCTTGCGGGCCCATCGCCTCCACCCTAATTAGACGCAAGTTCTGCTTCACATGTTCTTATCTCTGTGCCGGAGCTCCTCACTAGCAGCTTCTTCCACTAGATTGCGTTTAGCGTAGAGCAGTTCGAATCGTTGACGATCAGGCTATTTCAAAAAAGCTGCATTTTTTAGCATTACGCAGGTATGTAGGTTTGTTCTGCATCTATTATCGCATCTATCACCATCACCATCTCAATATCTGGAAATCCACAACCGTGCGGTTCTCCCGGCACTTTTTCACTTGCACTACTTTTGTGTGGATACGGAATCGATACAAATTAGATAAAATTCCCAAATTGATACAATTTAGGGAATTTCAAGGAAAAAGCTTACTTATCTTTAAAAGGACGGCAACGCAACTGCAAAACCTCTGTTATCAGGAATATCTATGGGCGGCGGTGACCACTTAATATCAGGTGCTCTGCTCGTGCGTCTTGCTCGTTTGCCCCACTTTTCCATATAAAAAAAAAATTAAAATAGACGACATCCGGGTAATATGTCGATGATTTATGTAATATCTGTGTACATGTGTGTTTGCCTGCATTATTAACTAGATAAATGAAAAGGGAAACCATCACCTATAGACACCAAAGACAAAATAATGTTGTGTTGCTATCCATGTGGCAGAATGGCAATTCCACATGCATATGTCTACCTTACCCTCCAAACTTTTGATCGATTTAAATAATAACAAAGTTAAACAGTACAAGTGCTTCTAACATTTTATAAATAGACCTTTATTCAAAGGATCGTCTATAGTTCTATCTGAAGAAGTCATAAAATAATGTGCTATTAGAAGAAATAAGTATAGTCATTGGCGCTGTGATGCTTTTGCAGTTGACTGCTTTCCAGGCGTCACCCTTATAATATTAATTGCAGTTTTAGTGTAGCTTTTTTTATTTTATTATTTCACCTAGGTCTGCTATAACCTATTCCAGCCGCAATAGTGACAGTGCTTGTTACTGTCGTGTTCCAGTTTAGAGGATAATATAGCCGGTAAACATATGCATGTTGCGTTAAGGCTTGGCCACAAGAATACGCATCATTAATATCTTTGGTGTTTATAGGCGATGATTGTCACTTTTCATCAGAAAAGCCATCTACTTGTTTGTTATTTTTATGATATAAAAAATTGATGTAGTTTCCTTTGTTTTTAATTATGTATTCAATTGAAAGCGATTGTCTGGCAAAGAAACAGTCAGTTATTTAATTTACATTTTTTTTGAACTTAAGTCATATAATTGACTCTTGCTTTGACTCTCTGAGTTATAGGTACTGTTGAAATAGCGACTGTATGACTCAAATGAATACATATTCATTTGGGTTACATGTATTTTTTTTTAATTTTTAATTTAAATTTTTCTTATTGGTTATATGTATAATGAAATGACTTGTCATTTTTATTTTCTTAATACCAGAATACTTTGTATCTTAGTAACAATTTCTTGTTATGTGTCAGTTTATAGGTTAATTATATTAAATACGTTATTGTAATTTATACGTTATAAACAACACTTCGTACAAGTATCAAATACTTAAGATTCTACTACCATTTTGTAACATTTAAAATTGTAGTGTTTTTAAGATTGCTCTCCTATTAAAAATAAACAACCATCACTTATAGACACCAAAGATGGTAATGGTGCATTCCTCGTTGCGGCGGAATATTAATACGATATGTATACGTTTAGCGGCTACCTTACCCTCCTCAATAGAACTGTCGTTGGACGAGTTCGTTGGCCGCTTTACCGCGGCGTTGGTCGAGTGATTAGCGACCCTGACTACGCAATCGCCGGGGCTCGGGTTCTATCCCCGACGGGGACAAACATTTATGTGATGAGCATAAATGTTTGTATTTCCAGGTTTGGGTGTTTATTATGTATGTAAAAGTATTTATATATGTACTTCTATGTATTAGTATCGTTGACTAACACCCATAACATAAGCAAATAATTTACTTATTTTGGGGTTAGATCAGTAAGTGTAATTTGTCCCGTGAATATTAATTTATTTGCAGCGACAGGAATAGGTGAGGCGGTGGTACAAATCAGGCAGTTCGTTGCAAGACTCTACAACTTAGTCGTAACGATGGTTGTGACTCACATAGCCAATTATTTACGTTTTACGAACGAACTAACAGGATGGCAGATAGTGTATTATATTAAAGGAGGCCCGGACTTTTCATGAATGAAAATAATTTTAGTTTCTCAATGTTAGTTGTTTAGTTCAGGTTGTGACATCACAAATTGTAATAGAACGAGCTGATAATTACGACTAAATTCCCGTGACCGAAACCACTATTTCCTTTTATCAGTCGGGTAATAAAATAGGGGATAGCTTTTCTATTATATGTGAAAAAAATTCACATCACGTCCGATTCCCGTGCGGGGTATGCAGAGCAAACCGAATGCCTATAGACTTACCAGCTCACCACGTTTCACTGGTCGTCGGTTGGCGAGATGAGTGGAGACCCTATCAGCCGTTTTACCGACCTGATAACGATTATCGACTATTTCTGTCGATAACCGGGACCGATGGCTTTACGCGCAAATCTGAAGCATGGAAATGGTAATACAACATTCGCTCTCCGAGCTGCTACTTAGCTTTTTGTCTCGAAAAACGGCAATGGCACTTTTACTCAACCCTGAGATTGAACCCGGGACTTCATGATTTGGACCGAATAGGCAATCCCCTAGATCATGAGGTGGTGGAAAATCATACCGAATGTGATTATTTTACACGAAAGTATTTTTTTTATTCATCCGGCATTATCGCATTCAAACTAAAATTTCTGCTAATTTAGGCCCGCTTAGACCGGATTATTACATCCTTTGTGGTCTACAAGGTATTAGAAAATAATATCGAATATGACTATAAACCGAATTATTAACTCTCCTAGCCACGAGGTAGTGGAAAATCATATCGAATGTAGCTTTTTTTTCGGAATGGCTCAATTACTGCTAATCTTATGGGCTGATACAGCTTCACCGGTCGCGGGGGCGAGCAGAGTGCTCAGCCAGAATTAATAGGTGTAGGGCTGTATGCCCTTCGCCCTAAGGGTGTCTCCTGCGAGACACCCTTAGGGCGAAGGGCATACAGCCCATTCCGATTCCTACCAAGATTATGCTGGCTGATTCGTTACTTCTGTCTATTTTAGATTACGCGGACGCTAGTTTTGTAAATCTCTCCTTAGAACAGATTAATAAACTTGAGCGACTCCAAAATCTATGTATACGATTCATATTTGGTCTTCGCAAATATGATCACATTTCCGAATTTCGCATCATGCTCAAATGGTTACCAATTCATCTTCGTCGGAATACACATATTCTCTCGCAGCTTTACTGCATTCTTTATGATCCAAATTCTCCTGTATATTTGAAGGAAAGATTCACTTTCCGTATCAACCAAGACAAATATCTGAGATCGGCTAACAATCGTTCTCTTTTAATGCCAATTCAAAATACTAATTATTACAGCCGTTCATTCACTTCTCAAGCTGTGACACTCTGGAATTCTCTTCCTGAGGATATTAGGAAAGCGCCGAGTCTAAACATTTTCAAGAATATGATTAAACGTCACTTTCTATACACCTAATTGTAATTTATCCATTTTATGTAATGTAAGTAGTTTACGTATTACCAGTAATCTGTCTGCTTATTTTTATTTTTTTGTTATTTTATATTATTGGAATGTTGTCTTTATTTCTTTTAGAAGCAAAAACTATAAATGTACTCGTGGTTAGCACCACTTTTAGAATATATTATTATCCTATCCTTAAGGTTGTCTGGAAGAGATCGCTTTTTTAGTGATAAGACCGCCTTTGTGTATCTAATATATGTAGAAATAGTCATGTGTGTTGTATATTTTGTCATTTACTTTTGGTGCACAATAAAGAGTTATTGTATTGTATTGTATTGTATTGTCTACGTTGCGCATGTACCACGATGATCCCGTGGCAATACGCAGGAATTTATTTTGTACCACTTACAACGGATGCAAGTCCGTACGCGGGAGATGGGCAAACGCTACGCAAGCGTATGAAAGGATGGGGCGTACGCACGACTTGTAAAGTGTCACTTTTTGTCTTTTTTTTATATCATAAGATAGCAAACAAGCAGATGGGTCTCCTGATGGAAAGAGTCAAGCATCGCCTATAGACACCAAAGATATTAATGGTGCGTTGCTATCTTGTGGCGAGGTCTAATGCCACATGCATAAGTTTACCGGCTACCTTACCCTCCAAACCGGAACACGACAGCGACAAGCACTGACGCTATTGCGGCAGGAATAGCGTCAGTGCTTGTCTAAGTGACATTTTACTGTGTTTATTGATAAGATTATATAACCGACCTACAACGAACTTAGCCTTAACTTTCATTCTTTGTATGTGCGGTTTAAATGACATTTTACTGTCCAACGTTACCCCGAGGTACTTGACTTTCCTTCCCCACTGGATGACGTTTCCGAACAGGGTAACATTGCCTAGCTTACGCAGACCGCGCCTTTGCTATCACAGGTTTTTACTGCGGCGAAAGTACACGGCTGCACTTTTTGTGGAGTTTTTCGATTTCGATACGCCATTTTCTGAACCAATCGCCAAGGGCGTTGGCCGCAGCCTGCAGCCGCTTGGTGATTATTACTTCGAAAAATTTGGACGTATAGAGGGCGGTGTCGTCGGCATCGCAATTCCTATCTCGTGTCCCACGACACCACACGGTTTATATTATTCGTCTGGCTTTAGCGCATTCAAACTAAAATTTCTGCAGATTTAGGCCCGCTTAGACCGAATTATCAAATCTCCTAGACTACGAGGTAGTGGAAAATTGATGCGGCTATTTTACACAAATGTATTTTTTACATTCGCCTGGCTTTGGCGCATTCAAATTAAAATTTTTGCAGGTTTAGACCCACTTAGATCAAATTATTAAATCCCCTAGACCTCGAGACAATGGAAAATCATATCAAATGTGGTTATTTTGACACAAAAGTTTTTTTTTTATTCGTCTGGCATTAGCGCATTCAAACTAAAATTTCTGCAGATTTAGGGCCGCTTGGACTGAATTAGTAAATCCTTTGGTCTAAATCGAATCGAAAATCGAAGTAGCGGAATATCATATCGAATGTATCTATTTTACACAAAAGTATTTTTGGAACGAAGTGCCTTATGGGGCATTGTGGGAGGTTTTTTTTTTATAGTAGATGGGGCAAACGAGTAACAAACCTGGTTGTGAGTGATCACCGCCGCTCACGAACATCTGCAATACCGGGTGTCTTGCAGCTGCGTTGCCGGCCTTTTAATAATGAATAAGCTCGTTTCTTGAAGTCATATCCGTTCGGAAACACCTCCGCGGGTAATGATTCCACAAAGGAGTAGTGCGAGGCAAAAAGTGCCGACAAAAGCACGCGGTTGTGGATTTCCAGACATCGAGGTGGTGAGGATAGAACTTTAAATTTTGAGTCGATTTCCGATGATGGAATTTAGCGGTAGAAATTAATCCGAACAACTCGTCGGAACACTTCCAATGATAAATGCAGTAAAAGATGCAGAGCAAACCTATATCTCTGCGTAACGCCAAAGAGTCAATCCGGTTAGAAATAGCCTAGTCGTCGACGATTCGAACCGCTCTGAGTTAAATGCGATCAAGTGGAAGAAGCTGGTACTGAGGAACTCCGGCCCAGATGTGAGAACAATACTCCATGTGAGGTCGAATTTGGGCCTTGTAAAATTGCCGATGACGATGGGCTGGTATGAAGTGCTGCTTTGCTCTGCTGAGTACACCGAGCTTTTTGGAGGCTAGTTTAACCTTTCCTTCCAAATTCCAGTACTGGCTGTTGGATACTCAGGAGAATGTTCTCTGATCGAGATAATACGACAAAGGGTGTCTTTTTTGCGGTGAACGCGCAAAGCAATACTAAAACACCGATTTTTGGAAACCACAAAGTAAATGATGTCTCCCTCTACCAAAATAGTGAGGAGTGAAGTCCGCGACTTAAGAGGTGTTAGTGATGTCAGGTGTAACTGTCACTCTTAACTGTACTAAATCCACAGACATTAAATCGTATTAAATTCAATGTAATGTAATCAATCGATTATTAAAATTGTATAGATTATATAATTTCTTGTTATATTATAAACAATTTGTAAAATAATTATGGTACTTATTGTTGATTAAATTAAATATTAACACGCTCACTAGGTAACAGGCCGATCTCGGCCTGCCGCGGTATTTCAGCTGATGCGGACGAAGAAAACTATGTCCCTCTCACTTGTGCGAAACGATTATCTCAGGTATTTGTAAAAATTCGACAGAGACAAATATATATTTCATCTTGCGGTCAAAATTGTAGGTGTTCCCCATCAAAATATAACGGCAGGCTTTTATCGACCTACCACGTACTGACGGTGAAAAACATCTGCTGAGTGCGGCAGTGGGCCTATTTGGACTCGCCCTCCTAACAGGCAGCTGGCGACCCGGTACCGCACATAGTGCGTGCCCCGCCATTTAGTGTTGTGCTATCTAACTGATCCGACGTAGCGTTCGATATAATCAACGATGGCAAACAACAAAAGAAAAATACAAATTTTGGAAAATAGAGTAATTCGTCCTGCAGTTATTGACAGTGATAGTGACGGCAGTGAAGAAATATTTTCCACTAAAAAAATAAAAAGAATTTGGAAACAAATGTGCACAGAAAACGAAGCACAAGCGGTGTTTTGTTTACTACCTACACATATCAACATATCAGCCTTAGACACATAATGACGTGGGGATTTTTTTTTTGTAATACCATCCTTTTTAAAAATGATTACCTATTCTTAAAAACTAGTCTTCTACAGTAAATAGTTTTTGCAATATAATTTTTGACGTGATAACGTCATATAAAATTGTATTTGAGCAATAAACTATCTGAATCTGAATCTGATTTTTTTGTATAAAAAGTCAAAATATTTTTGAAGTGAAAACTTCTTTAGGCGCGTTGAGCGTTTTGGTAGAGGGTAAAATCCTCGGTTCGCGTCACCGACATGCTAATGATAATAGTATATCTATAGCTATGGAGAGCCAGACTAGCGCACGCGCAGTAGCCTGTGTACACGTATACACTAATACATCGACTATTTCTGACTGTATTATGTGCGCGTTGGACGCTTTATATAGTTATATAGTTTTAATTACTCTCAACTTAATAGTTCCGTTTTCACTTCTATCGGCAGTCCCACGACTGCTACTGTTTTTTTTTTTAAGATTTCAATATGGGTCCCTTATGGAAAGTTGTTGTATAAGCGATACTGAGTTACCTCCTTGAAGGACAACGATGATTACCCTAACACCTATACAACATGTAATTTCAAATGCGCAAAACTTCTCGTGGGGTAACTCAGCCTATGTTACTTATATTTCGACCCATGTTTATTGGGGAAAGTTTTACAGTTTAAAGATTAGAGGACACTCTTAAAATATTTGCACTTAAAATGACCTTATACAGCTTGTAACGGAAGGAGGGTATCAACCCTGAAGGAAGGGAATGTGTTCAAAAAACTGAACAACTTTCCCCAAAAGAACATTGGTCGAAGTATAAAAAAAATCAATTTTTGGACTTCCCATAGTAATAGTAAATCAATCAGCTGGTTGTAAGTTTTGTAAGGGAGGGCCATTTTTTTTCTCTGGGGAAAGTTGTTCAGTTTCGCGAGTTCTGAGGTAAAACTCATAAATGGTTAATAAATAATACAGAATTCAGAAAAAAAAATCATTTCAGTAAATCAAGTAATACCTAAGGACAATGACCATGTCCTTGAAATGAGCGCTAAACGAAGAAATTGTGCAGGGTGCTACGACAGACTGCGGAAAACCTTTAATAGTACCCAAGAAAAAAAAAGTTAAGAAAATAAAAAAATATTGTAGAAAATGCAACCAAAACCTTTGCGTAACATCCAAGACAGGCATAATTTCGCCGTGTTGGTCCCGGCCTCCTTCGAAGAATCGGCCAACTGCCGTTCTACCAGGCAGGTCGTAAAAGGCGACCGATTGGCTATCGAGTCACTAACATCGTGGCTACTAGGTGGTAGAGTTCTGCATTGTCTCGCCCGGGTCTGGTACCACCGCCTTACCTATTCCTGCCGCAATAACGTCAATGCTTGTCGCTGTCGTGTTCCGGTTTGGAGGGTAAGGTAGCCGGTAAACTTATGCATGTGGCATTAGACCTCGCCACAAGATAGCAACGCACCATTAACATCTTTGGTGTCTATAGGCGATGGTTGACTCTTTCCATCAGGAGACCCATCTGCTTGTTTGCTATCTTATGATAAAAAAAAGAAGTAAATAAAACATTTTTCAGTTCTTTTACTATAATTCTGTTTTATTCTCTACATCCCCTTATTTTTCTCTGTCCTATCATTACCAAACATACTTTCTAGTGCGGTTCAGGTCGATATCGGCCTGTCGCTTTTCCTGCTTGATTTCTGATTTCCCGTTTGGCAGATCCCGGTTCGAATCGAACCTAAGGGAGTTGGGTTCAGTCATTCTAACAATATAAAAAAATATACATTATATTTCCACAAAGTTATAGCAATTTAATCTATCCTAGTGCTGGTGGGTGTAGAAAGACCTGCCACGCACTGACGGAAATATCATTGGGGGCGCATTTTGGCCCGCCACCGCACCAGATGAAGAATTATGATTTTACTTGCCGCATAAATGTGTTAACCAAGATACACTTTTACATATTGGTACTTACACTTTGATTCAAATTATTTACATAAAAATTACACTTACACTTTGATTCAAATTATTTACATAAAAATTTAATCAATTACATAATTTTAGTACTGCAATCTTATTTTATTTTTTGTCAGAAAAAGGATAAGGCACATAGTTTAAACTTTGAACTAGAACAATATTAATTTTTTTTAACCACATTTCAACTAGTTAACTCCCACCTTTCTTTTTGTTAAGGATTCACGAGAGTAAAGTAAATAAAAACAAACATTTGCAATTTGATTTTACCATTTGGTTTACGTAATATTGTTCTGTGTTACAGAGTGCTCTTCTAAAAGTCGTGGAGCACAATAAAAATCACGATTTTGTCTATAATATAGGCGAGGAACAGCTATTATGATAAGTGAACTGTTTAAAATGCCTGCTATTCTATGTATATTATATACATAAACAATCTAGAATTATCGAGATAATTAGTTGGCCAGCGCACTTTTTTAAATAATTTGTTGACTACAAATCTGGACACATTTTTTAACGCAGTAATTTTGTATTATGTATATCATAAGATAGTAAACAAGCAGATGGCCCTCCTGATGACAAGAGACAACTATCGCTTATAGACACCAAAGATCTTAATGGTGCGTTGTTATTTTGGTGGCGGGGTCTTAATGCCACATGCGTAAGTTTACCGGCTACCTTACCCTCTATAGCGGACACGACAGTGACAAACTATGACGATATTACGGTAAGGATAGGTAAACCGGTGGTACTAGACCCGGACGAGACAATGCAGAAGTCTACCACTACCGCAATCGTTCGCCTCTTACGAACTGCCTGGCAAAACGGCAGATGGTCTATTCTTCAGAGGGACCCGGACTACAACAATGTATACTTCCTTTAATTACAGAATGTGCATCTGTTATAACATTTTATTGTGAGCTAAATCCCATTCAGTGTAATGGACACAAAATTTGCTGAGTAAGGGCTACATTTCTGCTACTATTCATCGGTAGATCAATCACCTGACATTTTTTTGAATGTAAAATCTGTCACATCAAAAGTAAAGATAATTAATTCTTTTTCGAAAAACTCAGCATTGCTGTTCACTTGAATATATTCTTCATATATTCTCACTACTTCCAAAACTAATTGTTAGAACTATTTCTTTTTAATAAATTGTAATAATACGGCTTTGATAATTTAACTGCGACACATATAATATGGTTTCGTCGTGACATCAACGGCGTCGTTATTTTAGAAACGTAACCGTTCAATACACATTACCAAAGGCTAATTGTTGATGACATAAATTGCGTCAATGTCAATTATAAAATCCAATGGCACCGACATCAACACCAAAGCCAGGCGAACAAAAAATACTTTTGTATAAATTAGTCACATTTGATATAATTTTCCACTTCAGAGGTCATTTGAAGGGTAAAGCTAAATTAGCCTCAAAGATATTGGAAGTACTCAATCGCGCAAAGGGTGTTCAGTTCAAAATACATCTTGCAATTTTTTAAGGCACATAAATGGAGTCGAACTTGCGACTTCATATGGAATATTCCTCACAGATATGTGCTCCTCCGCCGGGAGCTCCTCAATAACAAACCTTTCGATTTGATAGAATACAGCAGAGAGCCATTCGACTAATCAGCAACCCGTACTCACCAACTGTTCAGAGTCTTTTAGTATTTGAAGAGACATTAACTCTTTATGCGTATCCTACCGGTTATACAATACCGCTTGTCACGCCAACTACTGGATCAAACTTCCTCACATGGTATTTTTAAGGCTTTGACATATGTATACTTAAGAGAAGGATTAATAGTACATTTACATGTCAGAATCACATTAGTGGATAACTCTCATTGATGTCTATAGGCAGTGATAGCTGCTTCCCGTCAGGTGATCCTTTTTTATCGATTTTTATAAAGAAATTGTGACAAATTTTATACTCCTCTGTCTGCAATTTTCATAAAAAAGAAACAAGGTTTCCGCTTCACGTTAAGGTATATCGAACGTCGAAACCACGGATTTGGTCATTCACGGGTCTGAAACGCAAACCGTTTGAAACATGCGTAGAAAATCTTCGACATATTTATTCTGATACGTTGAGTAATATAGCACCATTTAAAAAAAACATCGGAAGCAGTCATGGCATGTAAACAGAAACGAAAACCTCAAAACTGTATTTCGATTTTACATAGTAGTTTAGATAGTAATATATATATATATATATATATATATATATATATATATATATATATATATATATATATATATATATATATATATATATCAGGCGCGTGCGCTCCTTGTAGGCAGAAAAGCAGTGCTTTACTTGCCATTCACAGATATTTTAATAAAACGTTCGTATGTTTTAGATGATTTTAATTAATAGTAAGTAAATGAATAAAATGTGTCATAATCATGTGCACGCCGCTGAAATCTATAAAAGAAAAAGTTTTTGCGGCCAAGTACTCCGTCGCATACTCAGTGTCATAATCCTGTGCACGCCGCTGATATATATATATAACCATAAGATTTTATCCTACAAAAAAAATCTTACGTGCTATTACTATAAATAGAGGGGTTTCACATCAAAAATATTAAAATTAAGACATATACACAAAATAAGCAATGTGTTATGTATTTTATGCAAAAAATGGCGGTGTAGAGAATTTTGCGGACATAATGTATGCACGCAATTTATTCTTTACATTTCTTTTATTTTAGGTAATAAGAGAAAATCATACAAAACAAATTACGTCGGTAAACTCTCATACATACACAATAGCTGACTAGTGTCGTATAGTGAAAAATATATAAAAAATACAGCATATATTTCTAAGCATTTATAAAAAAAGATTTTCTTTCGTGATATCCGGAACTTAAAGAATTTTAATTTTAAATGGCTTAAAGGTTATCTTATGTGACGGTAGTAAGCAATATCACAACTTCAGTAGACAATTCGAGAACGGGGGTTCAGTTCAAGCTTTAGTATAAAAAATATTTTACATTTAACAATTTTAAATATACTTTTCTTAAAACACATTTAAAAAAATACTAAGATAAATAAATACTTAGGATACAAAAATATTCTATTAAACTTACAGAAAATATCGATTGGCAATATTAAGTTTACTGCATGATAAAAAAGAATATTATTTGATCGTGATCAGTTTACTTCCTTTAAAATTAATATTTTAACCTGGGAGATAAGGTCAAAGTTTATAATTTTAAAATAAGTCACATAAAAATATTCGCATGAATATAATTGGTATTTGAAGACGCTACAGAAAATAAAGAAAAAATTTTGCCTTTTTTACATTTCTGATCAAAAATGAATTGCCATCATGAAATAAAGCAAAACTGCACGTTTTAATTTTTGGTAAACTGACTCTACAGGCTGTATGAACATATGGACGGGTCCTACGTAACTTCTCGTAACTTAAAATATGCGATTTTTGTTAGTTTATGAAAATGACTACACTTTAATAGATCTTTTAATAGCATGAAGAATAAAAAATGATGTTTCTATTAGAAGTTGGATTTATCTAATAGAAATTTCATTTTTATTCTTCATGTTACGACAACTTACGTAAGATCCGTCGATATTTGTAAATAATCAAAACAAATTAAATTACATTTCAATCGCGCGGAATTTTCGTATACCCTACGATTTTTTTTTAATCTACAGTAATTATTTAACAATTAACTCTGTGAAACTTTGAAATTCACTTCTTTTACATATTAGGAGCACCCAATCATTAGTACTTAACCCTTAAAAAATCTTTAAAAGAATTTATATACGTGAAGGAAAAATTTTGTACAACTTTTTAAGACACTTGCACAGGACTGCAGAAATCCAATATTTTTAAATAAAAATTGGTAAAGTGCGTGTCGGGCCACACATAATGTAGAGTTCCGAAGTTGCCCATCATGATAATGTGGAACTAAGAAGACAGCTTTTATAGTTTCGTACTACGAACATACTTACATTCTTTGGTCACGTTTCAAGACGAAGCAACTAGTCCATATAGCGTAGTGTTGTTTAGGGTAAAGTTGAAGGTACTAGACCACGCGTAAGGTCACTAATGCGTTGGACTGACCAAATAAAGTCAGCCTTGGGCAGTACAGTGCATGAGTGCACGAGGATGACGGCAAGTAGAAAGAGCTGGCGGGCTATCGTGATGCGTATTACATCTGCCACTACTAAAGTACGAGCATGATGGTCACGATCCTCTGACAAGAGTATAGCGGCAGAGAAGAGTACGAACATACGTGAATGACGGTTATATGACGCACACTTCATCGCCTATAAAACTTCTCCATAAATATAGGCGATTGTGAATGACATTATTCGAATAATTCGATTATAGAAGTCATTCAAATTATTTCAATTCATTCAAATTTCATTACTACTACATATATTCGAATATCCGTGAGCTAATCTAAAAGTAAGCTCTAAGCACTGAGAAAAAATGACCAGTTTTTTCTATTATCTTTCTTTTATGTTTCTTTTATTTCTATCAACCAAAACATAAAAATATTTTTTTAATCACGAAAAAAACAGTCAATCTTGTATGGCAAGCCGAATGAACTAGCGATTCGCAAATCAGTAACTATTCATTTATTACTCCCACGAAATAAATGGACACGCCTTTCAAGACAATTTCTTAGTTTGGCAGCGCAACTTGCATTTAAAAATTTTTGCAATTTAGCAATTTCAAAAAACAACAAATGCTTTACCCTTCATAGAGTGAAGTTCTATTCGACTCTCCTGAAGATGCTTCGGTTGCGAAGTGAAATGTGCGTTGAGTACATAATTTGTGTGTTACTGCCTTTGCTTCAGCTGACGAGTAAGAAAGTGTGGTGGAAGTAGGTAGACTATTGTGCCGCTGTATTCTTCTCAAATGTTCACCTTTTGGTTAAGTTTGCCCCATTCCCTACATGACCTGTTATTTCAGTTGCATAACAGCAGTTCCATATATAGGTAAGGTTTCGCGGGAATTTTGCAAATTAAATACAATCATTTCTTATTTAAAAATTCTGAAAATTAGTTTTTTAGTTAGTTATGTCGCGTTTCCTGGTACGAGTTTGTTTCAAAACGGTAATTTTATTTATCTTATTAATTTAAAAGTTTAAATAGAATGTGCCGAAACTTCGACCACTGGCCGAAATTCAACACTTGGCTAAAATTCAACATGTGGCCGAAATATGACATTCTGCTGATATTCGACATTCGGCCGAAATTACACATTCAGCCGATATTCGATATACGACTGAAATTCGACATTTGGTCGAAATTCGGCATATGGCCGAAATTCGACATTCAGCCGGAATTCGGCTAATTCGCTAATCAATATAAGTGTTGATCGAAACAAAATCAATCATACGATTGAATCGTAACTCGTTAGACTTGTTCACAGCCCATGATTACATTGAAGTGTTAAATTATATCAAACAATCGATTGTATGGGTCATAACACCCGAGTCTTTTTGACGACAGGTCAGTATTGATATTCTTTCTGATCGAACGAACGACATATGACTACTGTGATGTTTACTAATTACTGATTTAAATATCAAATGAAATAGCCACTAGCTAGCTATACTAGCGTGATTTATTTGTGAGCAGTGACATCTAGAGCAGCCTTGCGAATTATTCTGCATAAAATTTAAAATAATTTGTGGAACAACATTTTATAAGTTTACTCAAAAACTTGTAAAGCCTTCTAAGCCATGTCAGTTTTCTATTTAACTTCATTATATTTACTACTACCACAATTTTTTTCCCATCTGCAAAACCAACCGTTTAGCCTGCAGAGGGGTGGGGGGGACACTTGGCTCTAACAAAAAGTAGCACTTAAAAATTAGGGGGTCATTGGCCAGAAGTGTGCTCCTCGCGACCCCTGCCAGTCCACTGGGCTGCAATTCTGGCCCCAATGAGTACCGCAGTGCGGATTAGGGCGCCCCCTGGTGGCGAGTCGTACCGTTCCGCCCCCGTCAGTACAAAAAGCGACGGATGCGGCGATGGGGCGGTCCCCATCACGCCAGGCCCGAATAGGTGAGTCGAGGAGAGCAGAGTGCCAAATAGGCACGTGGAATGTAAGAGGTGTGTAGGAAGATAAAATAAATGAATTGATAGATGTAATGAATGAGAGATGTCTGGATGTTTTATGTGTAACAGAGACTAAGCGTAAAGGTAGCGAAACCAGTGATCTCCCCGGTGGCATGTTAGCTTTATAGTCCGGTGTGTCCCAGAGCGATAATGCTGGCGCCGGAGTAGGTATTCTTCTAACGTCACGCTTAGTCTCTGGTCTGAAAAATTATGGGATGACTGTACCGAGACTTCTCTCTGGGATCAAACTGGGAATCACGAGAGTCTTTTTGGTCACATTATATGCACCGGTAAGCTATTCGTCGCCCAGTGACCTGGAAAAGTTTTGGGATTCTGTAAGGGATGTTCTGGATATGGCTAATGACAGTGAAAGAGTAATTTTTGTGTGGTGATTTGAATGGATAGGTTGGGACTAACTAGGCCTGGTTTCGATGTCATACTTGGTCTGTATTGTGACAGTAGAGTGAACGACTCCGGTAAGAACATTGTGGATTTATGCCTGGAAATGAATCTTCTTGTGGCTGACACAATATTCCTTCATAAGGACATACATTTGTATATACGGAGAAGAAATGACCAAAAGAGTGTGATAGATATGATTTTGATTGATAGTAGACTCCGCAGCTGTTTAGTGGATACGCGCGCCTACAGAGGTACCAATCTGGAAACGGACCACTCTTTGGTAGTAAGTCGATATAGGGTTCTGTTAAAGAAATGGAGACATTGGCGACAGTGCGCTCCATTAGGAGAGCTTGAAAGGATAAAGAGCGAAAAATTGCAAGATTCGAGTATAAGGAGTCTGTATGAGATTCAAGTTGCAAACGAATGATGGTATGATAGATATGAAGACAGAATTCTATCGTTGTTTTAAGAATGCCACCACAACCTTAGTGAAAGAAAAGCGTAAAAGTGAATATCTGAAAGTGGAAGAGAGACTGACGAACGAACAACTTCGAGGCAAATACCAAACTTTTTTGGAGGGAGGTTAAGAAGTCTAAGAGTAGTTCGCCAGCCTCCAGAATGAATAAGATTAAGTCTAAGGATGGTGACGTTATTACAAGCACAGACAGCATGTCAAAACGATGGATTAAATATTTTGGAGATATATATGATTCTGTTCGGGAGGCTGCGTCCGTCTCTGACTCAGTAAGTGATTCAGAGACGGAGGAAGCATGCTAGGACATTACTATGCAAGAGATCGTATGGGCGATAAGAAGTATGAAAAATGGAAATGCTGCGGGAATAGATAAAGTGACTGTTGAGATGATCAAATACGGTGGTTCTGTCGTGTGGACTCTTTTTGGGTACTCTGTAATACATGTTGGAGGACCGGTAGAGTACCCGAATACTGGCGGCGCGTGGTCATCGTGCCCTTGTATGAAGGTAAGAGTTCACGTATAGACTGCAATAGTTATAGGGCCGTCAGTTTGATCAGCTTAGCATCGAAGGTGTATCGTAAAATCATTGAAAGGAGAATGCAAGGGAAGTCCAAGGGAATGTTGTGGAGGCACAAGGGGGTTTTAGATCTGGAAGAGGATGTATGGATCAAGTTTTCTCACTCCGCAACATCGTATCTGCATCTGGCTGTCGGCCTGAAGGTTTTCTGCGGTTTTGTGGACTTGGAGAAAGCGTTTGATAGAATTGTGCGAAAGAAACTTTGGGACATTTTGCCCAGTTATGGGATAGATGGGCATCTGCTGCGTGCTTTGCAATCTACGTACAGGGATTGCAAAGCAAGTTTGCGGGTGGACGGCAACATACCGCCCTGGTTCGATGTCAATATCGGCATCAAGCAGTGTTGTGTGTTGTCAGCTCGCCTGTTTATTCTATATCTGAATAAGTGTCTCCAAAGATTAAGGTCATTGAATGTGGGAATGCGCATGAGTGATCTAGTAGTGAACTGCCTGCTTTATGCAGATGACGCTGTACTTCTAGGCTCAACTCCATCTGAGCTGCAAACACTGGTCACAGTTATGAATGATGATTGTAAGAGTATGGGCTTACATTTGAATGCGAAGAAAACTAAAGTTCTAGTATTTGCGAAGTAACCATAACGGATGTAATAGTTGTGGTTGATGATGTAGTGCTGGAACAAGTGGATGAGTATGTATATCTTGGATGTGCTTTTGGCAGGGATACAAGGTACATCGCTGATGTTGAAAGAAGAGTGTGTGCAGGGAACAGAGTGAATGGAGCGTTACAGAGATTACTTAATAGCACAATTTTTAATCAGTATGCCCGTCTAGCTCTGCTTAATTATGTGCTTACCCCAACGCTATTGTATGGAAGTGAGAGTTGGGTATATCGGAAAGGGCATGAAAGTAGAATCAACGTGTTCAAGATGAGATCCATAAGAAAAATATGCGGTGTAACACTCACGGACCGTGTTTGTAATGTGGAAGTGAGAGAGGTCAGGTTTTTTTAGGAGGTAAAAGAAAGTGTCAGTGTGAAGATGAGAAAGGGCATGTTCCGTTGTTTCGGACATGTAGAAAGAATAGTAGATGAAAGGTTAACAAAACAGATATACAATGCGGATGTAGGTACCGGGGAGGACCAAGACTGACATACCATGATCAGATTGATCGATACTGTCCGAAGGCGGTGTCAAGAGTCTTCGCAACCGGCGTGTGTGTATGAAAAGAGTGATGAATGTGGAAGAAGCGATACAAGCTTGCAAGGATCGTGATATCTGGCACTCGGTTCTCTCTGCCTACCCCGGAAGGGATCTGGCGTAAAGATATGTATGTATGTGTGTGTAAAAGTTAATATTTTACAGACGAGTCCCTTAATCCGAAACTTGTTTTCACACATTCACAATATTTTTTTAAAAACCTATCTAACCATACCCCACATGATGGAGTACGTATGAGAAAATAATTAAACCCCTTACATGTACAACAAAAAAAATGTTTTTTAAGATTTTATGTTACCACTTTGTTGCCGTGACTATATATAGATATTCGTGCCAAATTACAGCTTTCTAGTAATAAGGATCTCTATGCAGTCGTGCAGACGGACAGACGGACATAGTGAAACTATAAGGTTTCCTAGTTTACTTTGGATTACTTACTAATGCTTTTTAGCATTAGACATACTTTAAATTAAGAAAAATAAACATTACACACTACATTCATGTGACATACATGACATTATGATAAACACATGTATACTATTTTCTTTTCGACTAAAGTCAGTTGTCAATCTTTAAATAGATTTTATTGTTTAGTCTATAGTCGAATTTCGACCATAACTGATCGCTAATTTTATTCATCTATTTAATTTTTAGTTTAAAAAGGCATTGTAACATGTTAGAATTAGGTAAACTAAAATAAGTTTCTATTTATATATTGTATACTAGGCGACCCGCGCAGCTTCGCCCGCGAGTATATTAACATATCGTCGAAATAGTTTTAATACAAATTTCATCCCCTATTTCAGCCCTTCAGAAGCTGATTTTTTAACAAAAAAATAGCTTATGTTTGACTCCGGATCTTCAACTATTTTCATGAAAAATTTCATGATAATCGATCCAGCGGTTTAGCCATGAAAGTGTAACAGACAGAAATACAGACAGGCAGACTTTCGCATTTATAATACTAGTATGGATTTCTAAATTAATAATCTCTACACTTGTATTCTACATTATTTCACACATTCTCACTGTTTTGGGTTTGCTGGAAGAATTGTCTCAAGCTCGCCGTTTGTGTAATTTTCATGAATCATAATGTAATTTTGCCTCTATATCTATACAAATAATAAAATCGTAGGAAAGTCAAAACTGTACATTGAATATTTTTTTAAAAGAATACTTGGGGCGTGATCTACAATCGATATCGAGGCCAAAAATATAGTTTTTAGAATTTATTTATTTATTTTAACTTTATTGTACACCAAAAACATACATTTTCGTACAAAAGGCGAACTTAATGCCTATTGGCATTATCCACCAGTCAACCTTTGGGCCAACAGAATGAAGGTGTGAAGGTGCCATTGAACTTTATATATTTTATTATTATCATCATACACATACATATTTAAATATTCATATACATATATAGATAGATACACATACATACATAAGCATATACATATACATACATATACAAATATATAAAATCATGTCATATTTGCATATACTAGATTATAATACTTCAGTTATTGGAATTAAAAATAGAATAGAATGCATATAAGCCATATAACTACGTAACATGAAATTATTTGCGATTCAGCATGTGAGCTTTGAGTTGCTTTTTAAACTGGAACTTATTATCAGCCTGTCGCAACGACAGTGGTAAATTGTTCCACAGCCGCGAGGCGTGCACTGTAAATGATGTTGATACAAAATTAGAGCGATGTAGGGGAATGGCTAAAGTCAGCGTATCGGCAGATCGAAGATTTAAATTATGCGTGTTGGAGAGAAATTGGAATTTAGATTTTAAGTATTGCGGTGAGAGAGGATTGAAAAGTATGGTATACAAGGTACTCAAGATCCTATGTTCGCGGCGTTCAGCAATTGTTAACCACTGAAGCTGCTTACGGTAAAAAGAGATTCGGTCGAACTTACGTAAACAGAATATAAAGCGAATAGATTGATTAAGTAGCCTCTCAAGTTTTAAAAGAAGGTCGGTAGAGATATTCGTTAAACAAACGTCTCCATAGTCCATAAGGGGTAATATAAGAGTTTGAACTAATAAAACTTTAGTCTTGTAAGGTAAAAAGTTTCTGAGACGATTTAAGGACCTTAATGTACACGTAACCCTTCGGCATAGTTCAGCAGTATGGAACGACCAATTGAGATTACTATCAATGTGAATGCCTAAGTCCTTAACAATAGAATTGAATTTAATTGTGTTATTATTAAATGTTATTGGGGGAATCGCATCCATGTCAACCTTAACCAACTGTCGCTGACTACCGACTATGATCGCTTGACACTTCGATGGATTGACTTTAACTCCGAATTTAGTGGCCCAGATCCTCAACTCTTCCAGGACACCATTCATTTTAGATATTGTACGCCCCAAATCATTTACGTTGGTATGCTCGTAGAGCTGCAGGTCGTCAGCGTAAAAGTGGAATGGACAATGTAGCAACCGCGTAAGAGAATTAATAAAGATAGAAAAGAGCAGTGGGGATAAAATACCACCTTGTGGTACCCCAGCTACCAATTCAAGCCATCCAGAGTGAGATTGACCACTACGAGTAGCCTGATGACGTTTACGGAGGTAAGTAGAGAACCAATTCAATGCTGTTGATGAAAATTTCAGATGGCGGAGTATGGTTAATAAGATGTCATGGTCAACAGTATTAAAGGCGTTAGAAAAATCAATCAAAACAAGAACTGTGACCAACTTATTTTCCATAGCCTCCCTGATATCTTCTGTTACCTTCAGTAAAGCAGTAGCGGTGGAATGACCAGGACGAAAGCCGGATTGAAAGGGACTAAGCATATCATTGTTATAAATATAAGCAGATACTTATTTATAAGCAACTGCTTCCAGGATTTTGGAAAGATAAGGTAAAATGGAGATAGGCCTGAAATGAGATGGAAGGGATGGATGACTTATTTTAGGAAGAGGAATAATGAAAGCTCGATCCCATGCTGCAGGAAAAACGCCAGTTTGGAGAGAGTAGTTAATAATGTGGGTTATACATGCAGCAAGGTGATCTATAATAGGAACAATCAGATTTCGCCCCAACCCGTCACAACCAACAGCATTAGATTTAATAGCCCTGACTGATTTAACTACATCATCCTCACTAACTAAGCTAAATGAAAAGTTATCACCAGAAGGCAGAATTTGGTTCATTGAGTTTATTTCAGATATAGTATTACATTTTATTTTAAGGTCTAGTGGCTCTATATCAGCGAATTGTTTGTTTAGTACATCTAGAGGAAATTGATCTACGTCAAATGAAGAAACTTTGCTGTTTAGGCCAATGGAGTTTAAAAATTTCCAAATTTCTGGTGTGGAAGAATCATTTATGCTATCGTGAATAAATTTACGCTTTGCAGTCCGGACCATCTGATTACATCATTACGACCAACTCTATCAGCTTCCCAATTTATATCGGTCTTATTTCTCTTAAATTTTCTGAAAGCCCTGTCACGTTTAGTCATCGCCGAACGAACTGCGGTTGTAATCCAAGAAGCAGGTGGTCGCTTTAATTTAGTCAGCTTAAGAGGTGCATGCTTATCGAATAACTTCATTATAGCAGAATTTAGAATGGTGATTTTAGTGTCAATGTCACTTGCGTCATAAAGACTTTTAAAGTCAATGCACGCAGCATCGTTCTGTAAAGATTCCCAGTTAATTTTCTTAAAGTTGCGCATCATCACAGTTACAGGGACACGTTTGGGAGGCTTAATTTTATATGAAACGAAAATCAGATCATGTAACGAAAAACCAGGAGCAATAATGCTACCATGTTTAATGACATGGTTGAGAGAGGATACCAAGATCAAGTCTAGCCAAGTATCCGCAGTATGAATATTCCTATGTGTTGCCTAGAATTTTTGTCTGTTTGTCTGTATGTATGTCCGGAGTAAACTCAAAAAGTACTGCATGGATTTACTTCAAATTTCGCATGAATATTACTAATAGGTCGGGTCAACATATAGGCTACATATTATCACGCTACCACCTACGGGGGAGGTGCTGTGCGGAGTAAACGAAGTCCGCGCGGACGAAGTCGTGGGCAACAGCTAGTGTACAATAAAGTATTAAATAAATAAGCAACTTTTAATTGTTACTCGAAAAACTCAATATTCAAATATACAATTGTCAATGGAAAAGTAGCAGTCAATCAAAATAAATTAACGTTATTTGCTTTTGTTGACGTCCATGTTAAAGGTTATCACAATATACGCAAACACCGTAAAATATTTCAAATATGCACCCTGCTGGTCGAGTGGTTTAAAACGCTGGGCTGGGGCTTGGGTTCCATTTCCGATAGGGACATACATTTGTGTAATGAACACAGATGTTTATTTTTCTGAGTTTGTGTGTTTATTAAATACATTTCTAGATTTTTTATATGTATAATATTAAGATAGCATATAAACAGATAACTCTCTTGATGGAAAGAGATCTACATCGCATATAGAGACCTAAAATGTTAATTGTGCGTTACTATCCTTGTGGCAGAGTCTTGATGCCATATGCATAAGTTTGCTGGCTACCTTACTTTCTAAAACGGCACACGACAGAAACCAGCAATGACGCTATTGCGGCAGAAATAGTTAAGGTGTTGGTACCAAACGCGGACGAGACGTTGTGGAAATCTACCACATAAACTCTACCACATAGTAGTCACGATAGCCAAACGTTCGCCTCTTATCAACTGCCTGAAGGCAGATGGTCTATTTCTCAAATAGCCCGGTCCAATAGAGGCATTTTAGATGTATTTCTATGTATTAATATCGTGAACTCATAGGACAACCAAATAACGTGCGTACTTTGGGATTAGATCAATTCGTGTAATTTCCGTAGGGATATTTACTATTAATGTTATTGATTCCGAATAAAACGCTGATGACGATATCTCATGTTGCCAGTCTACAATATGGTGAAGCAGAAAGACTTGAGT
This sequence comes from Apodemia mormo, assembly GCA_036924255.1. Lineage (NCBI taxonomy): Eukaryota > Metazoa > Arthropoda > Insecta > Lepidoptera > Riodinidae > Apodemia > Apodemia mormo. Next base: position 4,674,719 of record JAUPFN010000007.1, on the reverse strand, counting down.
GTCATAAGTCCTATTAGTAGGGGAGTCCAAGACGCTATATATTTACTCGAGCGTTATGGAGTCCTTTTGGATTTTGTAGATTAAATGTCAGGAAAAAGAAAAGGTTATATAATGTTTTTAATTTCAATCGTAAGGAAAAAATTACAGAAAAAGAAAATGTGAAAAAAAAGACAGTGACATGGAAACACTCAAATGCGTCCGATTAAGGTACAATGGGTTAAAAGCAAGTTAAAATTTAGAAAATCTGACGATTCAAGTGTATCGTAAAGAATTCGGAAGATCACAAAGTTGCCTAAGAAACCTTGTCTTGACATTCTTAAGCGCGTCTGATATTTGTTTATTGTAGAGGAAATGATGTAAAAATAACGAAAAAATTATAGTCTGAAAATGTTTGCAAGCCGAAGATATCGGAATTATTTTTTATTGCCCTAGATAGTCAGGTCTCTATAAAGGATTTATACTAATTGATGATGATCCTCAACATTATGCGAAATATCGTCCTATAATAATGCGATGCGCTTGAGTAAATTCCAAAATCCTCTATGGGGTTCTCCTTCTATATTAGTCATTTTAAAATATGACTACACAAAATTTTTGCGACTTTTTATATTAAGACTTGCAAGTTTTTTGACGCACAACTGAAAAACATGAATATATTGAATCAAAATTATTTTAATAAAAACCTATTAAACGTATGTTTATTATGTCCGCACGTTAGAAATCATACATGACTAAACCACACCTCTTTGTTAGAGGTATGTGCGGTAATTGTGTTATCAACTAACTCATATCATTGGCTGCCGTTGTTCGCGAGCATTGTAAAAGTTGATGACTGCAAAAACCTAATTTTTTTTTTATAGAAAAAAGGGGCAAACGAGCAGGAGGCTCGCCTGATCGTAAGTGATTACCGCCGCCCATGGACAGCCACATCACCAGAGGTCTTGCAGCTGCGTTGCCGGCTTTTTAAGAAGGAGTATGCTCTTTTCTTGAAGGTGCCTAAGTCGTATCCGTTCGGAAACACCCCCGCCGGTAATTGATTCCACAGAGGAGTAGTGCGTGGTAAGAAGTGCCTAGAGAATCGCACAGTTGTGGATTTCCAGACATCGAGGTGATGAGGATGGAACTTTGAGTTTTGCCGCGATGTCTGATGATGAAATTTAACAGCAGGGATCAATCCAAACAGTTCGTCGGAACACTCTCCATGATAAATGCGGTAAAAGATGCTAAGCGAACTTACATCTCTGCGTAAAGCCAAGGAGTCAAGCCGATTGGAGATTGCTTGGTCGTCAACGATTCGAACCGCTCTACACTGAATGCGATCAAGTGAAAGATATTTTTAAATAATATTGTTACGAATAATCTAAAAGCGTGTAGAGTTGGAGCGCGCGCGCGCTAACTATCTAGAAATAAAAGAAAGAGATAGCTACTCCTATTGACAAACAAATAGTTGACCTGGGCTATGCCATAATGGACTTTGTGGGATATGGCATAAGGTTGAAAGTAGCGTGTACTAGGATTTATGACTCATAACATGTTTACGATAAGAAGTGATTCATTGTTTCCCGATACGTTTAGATTTTTCTGGATCCAGCTAGGACTTTACCCTGCCTATAAATAGAGAAGTGTTGACAAACACAAGGCAGTTTTCATCAAGCGATCTAGAGCGATACATCAAGTGACCACTGCGAAGCGAGAAGTGTTTTATTGTGTAGTGTTCTAAGTTCAGTGATAGTATAGCGAGTGACTAGGGTGTAAAGTGTATTTTAGTATTACGTTGTGTTCTGTAAATACACGAATTTAATATAAGTGGTGTTTTCTTACAAGTACGAACCCGAGTACGTAACAACTGGTGTCGGAAGTGAAATTGTGAAATGCCACTTATTCCGAAGGAGGGTGTTACCACCAGGTCTCAAGCTGAGACACAGAGGGTGTCAGAGGACACTGAGATGCGTGCTGGCGATGAAGCTGCAAGTGTTGCCAGCACATCACTATCTTTGAGCGCAGCCGCTACTGATATTTCTGCCATACTGGCAGCTATTCAGCAACAACAGCAGCTGCAGGAACAACAACAACAAAAGCTTCAGCAACAACTTAAAGAGCAACAACAGCAGCTACAGGAACAGCAACAGCAAACACTGCGGGAGCAGCTTCAGCAACAACAGCAGCTACGGGAACAGCAACAACAGAAGTTACAAGAACACATCAAGGGACACTTATCTATCTTTGATGATAAATTGTCAGTTATCTTGGCGCAGCAAGACCAGTTAAAGAGCGATGTGGGCCTCGTCAAGCTCGACATGAAGGGTGTTGAGAAGAGGGTTGACCAGTTGGAGGCTAACTGCGATAAAATAAGTGTAAATATGGACCAACTTAAGAAGGAATTTATGAAAATGAAGATCACGGGTGTCAAATCAGGTGTTTCCATTAATAGTTGTTCTCACCAGGTGGGTCCTCGGGTAAAGGTACCCACTTATGACGGTCTTACATCATGGAGTGCCTACCGGACCCAATTTGAAATAGTAGCGTAGGCCAGTGGTTGGACAGGTGAACACTGTCTAACAGCTCTAAGTACAGCATTGCGGGGGCAGGCGCTCTCCGTGTCGGACGCAATGCCTAAACAGTATCAGTTCGCTGATTTGATGGAGTCATTGGAAGCTCGCTACGGTGAGCGTCACTTGAAGCATGTTTTCCGTACCGAATTAAAGGACCGTGTACAGAGGAGCGGCGAAGGACTTCAACAACAAGGCGTATCCTTCAGCCGACGCTAACACAGTGAATAACACCATCGTCCAGGCGTTTATTGATGGAATTAGAGACCTGGAAGTGCGTGCTGCTGTTCGCCTTCAGCACCACGTGACGATGAAGGAGGCTTTAGCTCATGCGCTAGAGGTAGAAGCCGTCCGCCACGAACCGCGCGCATATAAGGGACGCGAGGTTACAGAAGTTGTGGCTCGAGTAAAGGCAGCGGAACCTAGGAGAGTGGGCCCCATGTGCTACGCCTGCGGTGAACGTGGGCACATTAGAGTTAGCTGCTCAGCCAAACCTAACTTAATGCCTACAGGTTCAATGAATTGGCAACAGCAAGTGGGAGGAATCTCAGCAGCTGAAGAGAGCAGGCACGTCAAACAGCCTGTTGAACCAGCAGGGAAGCGAGTAACAGCCAGGTGCAAACGGCAGGTGCTGGCTGGACGAGAAACAACCCCAAAAGCTTTCGTACCTCAGGTGAACGAACGCAACAGTTTATCCATTAAAGGATTGGTTAATGGCAAGAACTGCAGCTCAACGCGGGACACTGGATCCACAGGAAATGTAGTGCGATCAGAAGCGGCTAGCAATGGTAACCTGAGATCGAGGAATACGGTACAGCGTAGTGCAAAGTGTCACTCAAATGCAAATGCATTATCACGACGACCATGTACGGATGATGGCAAACCTTGTGTAAGGATGGAGACGAAAGAAAAGGATTCAAGTCTTGCAAGCTAAGCCTACGGATGACAGGTGGGAAACTGATGAGATGCGTGAGGCCCAGTATGAAGATAGAGATTTGCGGCCTCTAATAGATTGGATGAAGCAAGACACGGGAAAGCCTGAATGGCAGGAGCTGGCTCCCTTCAGCGCCATTACGAAAAGTTATTGGGCGCAGTGGGAAATCCTTGTGTTGCAAAACGGCTTACTGTACCGCAAATGGGAAAAACCTTCAGGAAGAGAACATCATCTACAGTTGGTCGTGCCAAGAAAACTTATCGAGGACGTACTACGTGAGTTGCACGATGGGGTTTCTGGGGGACATCTTGGAGTACGACGAACATTGGTAAAGGTACGAGAGCGTTTTTACTGGTTGAATTGCCGAGAAGATTTCGAGAATTGGTGCCGAAAATGTACGTCATGCTCAGCAGTGGAAGGTCCGCAGGTTAGAAGTCGAGGCAACCTTAGACTATACAACGTGGGAGCCCCCTGTGAAAGGATAGCGATTGACGTGGCTGGGCCATTTCCTAAGACAGATAACGGAAACAAGTATTTTATGGTCGTGATGGATTACTTCACGAAATGGCCGGAGGTGTTCGCAATCCCTAATCAGGAAGCCACGACGGTTGCTGAGAAATTAGTCAATGAGGTAATATGCAGATTTGGCGTTCCGCTGGAAATTCATTCATACCAAGGCAGAAACTTTACATCTAATGTATTCCAGGAAATGTGTAAATTATTAGGAGTGTACAAAACAAGAACTACACCTTATCACCCGCAATCTGATGGAATGGTCGAACGATTTAACCAAACTTTGGAAAGACACTCACACACAAGACCACCCCGTGGTCGAGTGGTTAACAACCATGACTATGCAATCGACGGGGCTCTGGTTCAATCCCCGGCGGGGACAAGCATATATGTGATGAGATATGATGATAAATCCAGAGCACGGATGCCCAGAGGGGGATTCTCCACCGCTAGCGCAAGTGGTACCCCCCTGGGGTAAAATTCCTTTAAATCGCGCTTTCATGTCTGCTGGGGGGGGTTATGCCTTCGGAACTGTCACAAACCGAACGAAACTCAACAGCGAAGCTGTTGCTCCTCGTCGGTGTTAAGTGAGAGAGTGGTATCTCTCCGGGTTAGCCGGCCTATTCAGCTGCTATTGCAGGATGGCACTACCACTAATTTGGTTGACTGACTGCACCAGTGGAGTAACTTTGTAACAAAATTATCCCCCTGTTGGCGATGGGGTCGTCACGTCCGTGCGCCGGCAAAACTTTACTGCGATGTACTTTCAAATTGTAGTTAAAAGTGCTAAAGAAATAAATAGTTACGGCAGCTACGGTCTCAACATTCCAATTTTAATGTTACGTGCGCGTAAATTGAAAATTAACAAACGAAATGAACAACCATTTGAAAATTTTAAGGTGCCGTATTTTGGGATCTGGATTTCCGTGTTTTGGAATAACATCTACAAAATTACTAGGTACATTTTTATTTATTTTACTTACTTTTTACACTTAATATTAAACGTGACATAAAAACATAATTTTTTTATATGGTCATCATACAAATTTCTTATCGTATCTAAAAATTTCTATTTTATCTTTATTCAGTTTTATCTTTGTTTTCCTCCTTCATATCGTGTATCATTTATTTTATCGGTTTAAAAAATATCCTTGGGATCGAATAAACTAAAATTCCATTTATTGTGGAAGTAATATTTTTGTATTGGTTTTTATCAAATTGACCTCACTAAATATTCTTTTACAATCTGAATTGGCACGTTGAATGGATAATACGCTAAAGACAAAAACTAGCTAAATTTTCTTAGCTATCCGTGTTCATTTGCGATACTTTTAATTTGAAATACCTAATTACAGACGGCAATATTCGCAATTTTGGCATCAGATATTTTTACTAATGTACTTAAGGTAAGGTAAGGTAGTTTTACCAACAATCAGTTCACTACTCTAGAAATATTTATTAAGTTTTATCAACTTCTGCAACATCTATTGCAAGCATAGAAAAAAAAGTTTGACAAAAGGATAATTTAGGTCATCGTAAATTATTTATGTGGTAAAGATACGCTCATAGGGCTATTTTTTGGAAAAATTAATTGTATACTAATCCATCGCTCAAAAATTCTGTTAAGACTGTGCCCCCGTCTTGGTCCGTGCTCCTTTGAAAAAGGCAACCGATTAACTATACGCGTCACTACCATCGTGACTACTAGGTGTTAGAGTTCCGCAACGTTTCGCCCGGATGTTTGATACCACCGTCTTACCAATTCTACCGCAATAGCAACCAGCCTTGTCATTGTCGTAAGTAAGTAAGACGGTAGACTTATACATGTGGCTTTGCCACCTCTTCACATGGATAGCAACGTATCATTGATATTTTTCAATTAATTTTAAAGGGAAATATGGTCAAATAACTTAAATGAAACTTTTTTATAAAAATAGTAATCGTTATTAACAGTTGTTTTTTATATCAGTAGACAGCAAACAAGCAGATGGCTCTCCAAATTGAAAAATAAATCATCGTCTGTAGACGCCAAAGATGTCAATATTCGTATTTGAGTCCATTGTGTTAATTCAGATAATTTTAAAGGGAAAGGTTAAATTAAAAAAATATATATATAAAAAGTTTCACATAAGTTTTTGTCCATCTTTCCCTTTAAAATTATGCCGCTGTGATCTTCTTTAATTTTCACGCCTTGGCTAAATTTGCCTTATTTCTTACACTACCTTTTATTTCAGTTCCATTACAGCAGTTTCATATAAGGTTTCGCGGAAACTTTGCAAATTAAATATTAAATCATAATGTCTTATTTAAATTATGGATTTCCGCAAAGTAACGCCTAAATTTCCGCAAAGTAATACCTGGGATTAATTGCCCCTCATACTAACTTGACATATTTCCATTGTGCTCATAAATATTTTTGTATATTATTATACAAACTATGACCTATTTATTCTTCATTAGTTATAAATGAGGAGTGATGGAACAAAACATGATAATTCTATAATGTCCATCCCTTCACAAAAGCTCCAAAATCTGAATTTTCTTGGCCTGTGTACATTAAAAAAAAATCAGTGCTATCAAATAAATAAGGGTAAAAATAATATAGGGAATTATCACTTTTTGTTCCGTCACTTCTCAAATGTAGTATAAATACATATACATTACATACATTTCTTTCTGCAGATATGTTTTGCACACAGTCATGTCAATTACGGAGACACTTGACACCGCCTTTGGACAGTACGCATCAGTACAGTCTAATCATGGATATATCAACTTTAGTCTAAATTAATTTTGCATTGTATGTCTAATATTCTTCAATCGCAATGTTTATTGGATAACCTAACAAGGTTCTAGAAATAACAAATTAATTAATTTCCTTTCAAACATTTTTTCGATTTGCCGTTTCCTGTATCTCCAGGTATCTGCGTTAGATTTTCACCAAATCAAAATGGGACCAAAGGGGATTGCAAAGGTATTTGCAGAAAAAAGAATTGTTAAAATCGCTTAATAAACGACTGAGTTCTGAGACAAAAAAAGATGAGGTTAGATTTTGGCACGTCAGTTAAAAATTAGGAATAAATTTTTCTATAACAGACAAAAATTGGTTTGTTGTTTGGCGAGATTACTTGGTGCTCTAGCCTATTGCCCTATTGCCACATTTTACGACGACTAACGCTTGTTTCTTACGATAACTGAAACCAAATGACTTACAAATTCATCTGAAGCGTGGAAAGTAACAAACTACTACCAGATGCCGAGTTGCTGCGATTCTGATTGAAGTTTAATTTAGTTTCCAAATTCGAGTTGAAAGTATTTATTTTTTACATGTACAAAAACATATCCTTGCCAGCTCCCTTAGGGGGTAGGTAGAGAGAACTAAGTGTCATGTCACGATCCTTGAGATTTGTTTTGCATCTTCTATATTCATTAATCTCTTCATACAATCACACCGGTCGCGAAGACTCTTGATACCATCTTCGGAAATTAACCTTTTAATCTGATCATGTGTGTTTTTCGTCTTCTTTTGTACCCACATTCGCATTGTATATCTGGTTTATTAGTTTGTTAACAAGAATTTATCTACTGTTTTTATAGAGCGTCGCCGGAGAAGGTGATAGTCCGGTGGTACCACACCGATCAGTGGAATATATAGTCTTTAAATAAACCCCCTATTTTTTACTTTATTTTTCCTCCACACTAATATTCTTCTTAATCTAAAAATTCTTCTTATTAACTAAATCTTAATAGCTAAAATCTTTCCTAATAACTAAATCTTCTTATATACAGCACTAATCTTCTTAAAGCTACAATGTATTTACACTTTTTTTCTTATAATAAATATCCTTAAGGTACTTTTTTCTTCAGAAGACCTCTTCTAGCCACTATCCAGAGCTAGATCGCTTTGAGCCGAAAATCGTGAGTTCTTTTGGAAATCACTTGTCTTATATACTAGAATAGAATAGAATAGAATAGAATAGAATAGAATAGAATAGAATAGAATAGAATAGAATAGAATATATTTTATTCAAAATAAGTATAACTTATACATTTTTTGAACGTCAATTAAAATAAACTGGAATAACACTTTAAAAACACATGGTATAACTAAACTGACTAAAAAAAATGACAGAATCAATAATTAAGTAGAAAACTACAAAATGTCAAAATTAAATAAAAAAGATAAAATTATTTTAATTGCTGATGTCAATATTTAAATAAATAATTAAAACTATAAATATGATTAATAATTGAGACATAAAATTAAATTTAACATTTCTGATCAACTCCAGGGATTCCTATCATTTAAATAATCGTTCACACTATAGTAAGCTTTCTTGTAAAGAGTATTTTTTAAATATGATTTGAATCTCTTTTCTGGCAAACATGTAATTTCCTCCGGAACTTTGTTATATATATGCACTGATAATCCCATAAAGCATTTTGCACATTTGCTTAACCTAAAATTTTGGATGGCAAGTTTATTTTTATTCCTTGTATTAAAATTATGTTTATCTTTTAATTTTTGAAAGAGGTTCATATTTTTTCGTATATATATAATATTTTCATATATGTATTGGCTAGGTAATGTCAAAATCTTGATTTCTTTAAATTTTTCTTTTAGTGACTCTCTTGAACTCATATTATATATAGACCTAATGGCTCCTTTTTATAATATAAATATTGTTTCTTTATCAGCAGCTCGACCCCTTAATAAAATTCCGTATGTCATAATACTATGAAAATTACTAAAATATACTAGACGTGCCGTTTGTACATTTGTCAATTGCCTTATTTTTTTATTGCGTAGACAGCTGAGCCTAGTTTTTTACTTAGGTTAATTATATGCGGACCCCACTGCAGCTTAGAATCTATTGTCAGACCTAGAAACACAGTATTATCAACAAAATTTTGCTTTATATATTATTAAAAATTACATTACTATCTACAGATCTTACGTTTGGTAATGAAAATTTTATACATTTTGTTTTTTTTTACGTTTAGTGCAAGATTATTAGCCTCAAACCAGTCAATAATATTCGAAAGAGACGAATTTATATAATTATGATTTTTTTCATATCTTCGTACTTTAAAAATTATTGAGGTGTCATTAGCAAACATTACTACCTTACAAAGACTATTTGGTAGGGTATATGGTAAGTCATTTATATAGATGAGGAACAATAGTGGCCCCAATATAGAGCCTTGAAGAACACCCATCTTCATAAATTTGTCGCTAGATTGAATGTCATGAATCTGTACTTTTTGTAATCTAGACTTTAAATACGACTGTAAAAGATTCAAGGATTTACCGCATACCCCATAATACTTTAGCTTTTTAAGCAGGGTTACATGATCTACACAATCAAAGGCTTTTGAAAGGTCACAAAAAACAGCAATCGCATCACTTGAATCTTCCCAGGCGTCTAAAATATAATCTATGAGCCCAACGGCTGCGTCTGTTGTCGACCGGCCTTTTCTGAAACCATATTGTTGATCGTGCAATAAGTTATTTACACTAAAATACGCAAGTAATTGATCGTATATTATTTTTTCAAAGATTTTACTAAGTACCGGTAGCACTGACACGGGTCTAAAATTCGTTGGGTCATTTCTGTTGCCTGTCTTGAAATGTGGTATAATCTTGCTTACTTTCATTGCGTCAGGAAAGTTACCTTCGTCTATACAGTTATTGAAAATATGAGCTAGATAAGGAGCTATAATATCAATAATACTCTTAGTAAACTTCACTGACATACCGATACATCCTCAGTATTTTTCATCTTTAAAGATTTAAAAGTTTTAATTATGACCTGCGGGTTTATATGCCTAAAATAGAAATTTGATTTGCAAACTTTTGCATTCTTTTTTAATAGGACTTCAGCCAACTGAGGAGATGAATTCAAATATTTAGTCGTTTCTAAAGGAATATTTGCAAAAAACTGTTCAAATTCTTGAGCTATATCTTTATTGTTTGTAAGTAAGCCACGATTGGAATTTATACTATAACTACATTTATGAAAACAAGATTTCCCTGTTTCTCTATTTATTATAATCCAGACCGTTTTTTGTTTATTTAAAGAATTTTTTATTACCCTACTTACATGCAATGACTTTGCTGTTATACATACTTTTTTAAATATCTTTGAATATTTCTTAACAAAATCCCTAAATGAATCAGAATGATCATATGATTTTTGTGAGTACAATTGATATAATTTGTTTCTACTTATACATATACCCAGAGTGGCCCAGTCACCAAATTTCGAAATTAAGTCAATTTTTTTCGATTTAATTTTAAAATAATTATTAAATGTCGTATTTAAAATGTTGAAAAATTGAGTAAAAAATGCATTACAATCATTAGTATTATAATCATAAAATGGTAGAACATTTAGAATGTCATTTCTATACTTTTCTAAATTACCTTTGGTAAAGGGTCGTTTTTGTATTTCTATATTAAGTTTTTGCTTGACACTTGTCACACTTATTGTTTGTCCCATATGGTCTGATTTTATGTAATTAAAAATAGATTTGTCAAAATATTCACAATTACAGAAAAAATTGTCTAAACAAGTAGCTGCTGTAGACGTAACACGAGTAGGCTCAAGAAAAACATTATTTGAATTAAATGAATTAAATAGAGTCACTAACCTAATTGACAAATTACTTGTTTCCAACAAATTTACGTTAAAATCACCACATACAATTAAAATTTTATTACTTCTAGACAATAGCCTTAACGCATCCTCCATCGCCGATTCAAATATGTTAAAATTTTCTTTCTGTTTATGTCCGTTTGGTGGTCTGTATATACAAACAATAATGTGGTTCGGAAGTTCTATGCATGATATCTCAATATTTCTCTCGGATGAGATATTTACAATGTCCCTTCTTTCTTTAAATGGAGTATTTTTTTTACATATTATAATAGAACCACCCCGTTTAGCAGATTTTCTATAAAATGTACAGCTATATACATGTATAACGTTTAAAAGAACACATAAGTTCTTGATCTTTCATTGAAAAAATGTCAATTTTAAATGTCTCTAAAAATAATTCGATCTCATGTTCTTTGCCGGGAAATCCTTGAATATTTTGATGGACTAATTTAATTTTATTCAGGTTTCCCATTGTCCTTATAGCTAGTTTAAATTAGGAGACTGAGATATCTTGTTGGATGCAACATTGTTACATATATATTGATTTTTGCACTGATCTATAATATTATTGTTTTGAATTAAAATTGAGTTACTTATTGAGTCATAAATAGAATTTTCATTATAATTGTAAGATTTTCTATAAAATGTACAGCTATATACATGTATAGCGTTTAAAAGAACACATAAGTTCTTGATCTTTCATTGAAAAAATGTCAATTTTAAATGTCTCTAAAAATAATTCGATCTCATGTTCTTTGCCGGGAAATCCTTGAATATTTTGATGGACTAATTTAATTTTATTCAGGTTTCCCATTGTCCTTATAGCTAGTTTAAATTAGGAGACTGAGATATCTTGTTGGATGCAACATTGTTACATATATATTGATTTTCGCACTGATCTATAATATTATTGTTTTGAATTAAAATTGGTTGACTTTGATCTATAATATTATTGTTTTGAATTAAAATTGAGTTACTTATTGAGTCATAAATAGAATTTTCATTATAATTGTAATTTTTACATGAATAATGGTTGCCTCCGACCTGATTCTCAGAATCCTTTGTACATACAGTATAAGAAAAACCTTTTTTGTTACAAAATAATAAATTAATTTTATGGGCCAACAATTGTGCTATCTTATTTCTGTATCGTTAATGTAAAAACATAGAGTTATTTGACACCAAGAAATTTTTTATAAATTTGTTTGTATCAAAAAACTCTAGGTTGTCATGATGACAAGTCAAGTTATATAAAACATTATTAATATAGTATACACGCCTGTTTTGGCTTTCTGTATACTGTGAAGAGTATGGTAAGGCACATATAATAACTTTATTTACTCTATCCAATAAATATGTTAAACAATTGATAATTTCAGTCTTCTTTAAGCTTGTGCCATTACCATATAATAATGTGACTATGCTTTCCTTGTTTAACTGTGAATTTTTAATTATATCAAAGAAACTACCAAAGTCAGCGTTCGGGAAACAGTTATTCACTATGTTCTTTTTTTTTTATATAATAAGATAGCAAACAAGCAGATGGGTCTCCTGATGGAAAGAGTCAACCATCGCCTATAGACACCAAAGATGTTAATGGTGCGTTGCTATCTTGTGGTGAGGTCTAATGCCACATGCATAAGTTTACCGGCTACCTTACCCTCCAAACCAGAACACGACAGCGACAAGCACTGACGCTATTGCGGCAGGAATAGGTAAGGCGGTGGTACCAGACCCGGGCGAGACAATGCAGAACTCTACCACCTAGTAGCCACGATGGTAGTGACTAGATAGCCAATCGGTCGCCTTTTACGACCTGCCTGGCAGAACGGCAGTTGGCCTATTCTACAATGGAGGCCGGGACCAACACGCGTTGTTGTTAATGTATATTTTGATTTTCTGTCCCATACCTACCCCAATACTGTCAGAAAAAAAGATTATATGTTTATTACTTATATATGAGTTTCCAACTTGTTCTGCTTTTTCATCATATTGTGTTAAATGGCCATTATACTAAATGGGCCCATCCAAACCACACCTTTTCGCTATTGCTGAGGGACAGCTCGAGGAACTAATAATCCTCACCTTTCACGAAGTTTCCCTTTAACAACGTGTTTTACCCCTACGTGTGTGTGCTACATATACTCTTAATCCTCAAATTATGTATTTTTTACTATCTAATGTAGGAATTTAGAGGGAAAATACAGAAATATAACATAAAAAATCCTAAGGTCCTCTGTAGTTTTAGTATACAACTAGCGCCATTTTGTAATCACCGTGGGTTTTTTCTTTCTTTCGTACACGCCTTCTATTTCACAGGCACTTGCTTTCTCTTTTAATTTTGTGCCCTTTCATCTGCTCATCGTTCCTCTTTTTTATTCTTTGTTCGTTAAAAATATTATATTCATATATTTTGAACTTTTACATAAGTAATCATTACACATTTTATTTCATTTTTATATTTTATTTATTAAAATTATTATTATAATTGATTTTAATAAAATTATTATTATAATAAATTTTAATAAAAAAAAATATAAGTGAAAACAAGCATCAGGCTCACGTTCGATAGTTGGATGCATTTAGGCAGCATCGTGGGATATACACATGGGGCAAACATATAATCTAAATGTTACAATTTTCTGAGTTCAGTTGCGTTTAACTCGTAAGTGTGTTTGTGTTTTTTTTCCTCTTTCTTTGTTTAACGCTTATAATAGTGTTATCTCTATGTATCTTACTGTTTCACTGAATAAATATTTTCTATCTTTTTTTATCGATGTATGTTAATTATTTTTTGTAATAGCTGATTAAAAACTACTTATTTTCTTCTACACGAAAAACCTATGTTTCTTCTTCAGAAGTAAAAGTACTTCACCATACTACTGTCTAACATATGACTAAGTTAATTCGGTTTTTTATGAATTTTAATGAATGGAGCTTTTTGTAGATAAAATCTGAAAATTCGATACTTATATACTACTAGGTACACTTTTAATCCATTACCTACATTAAAAAGTGTTTGGGTAACGTAAGGGAAATAACCAATAACATATTTTTCCCGTTACCATTTATATAGAAAAAGTAACACATTTATTCCACTTTCTTATCTTTTTGTTATTTTTTTATACCAACCGATTCCGTATGTGTCTTGAGTGATTAAAGCAAACAAGAAAAACGTGAAAAAATCTATTATGATTATTTGAATTGTAACTGCAATAACTGCTAATCTATCTCTAAAATCCTGGATCCACTCTTTACCAAATTTATATGAGAACAAACAGAAAGTATACATTGTTTTACAATATTTTGACAAATCCCTTCGTATATGACAGAGTTATGCCCAAACATACACCAAAAAAACATAAATATCTCAATTAAAAACCTCCTCCTCAAGAGGCTCAACTTTTTTTTACTAAAATATCTATCATGAGATTTTATAGCCTTTATAACTACAGCTGTTTCATATAACGACAGATGAATTTTATCTGTTAACTGACCCGCGCAACTTCACCCGCGATTTGATGAACTAGCATTGAAATATTTTTTTTCATATAAAATTTTACCCACTATTTCAGCCCTTAATAATTAAATTTTGCAACCAAATTAAGCTTTTATTTGATCCCAGATTTAATACTATATCCGTGCTAAATTTCATCTAAATCGATTAAGTGGTTTAGCCATGAAAGCGCAATAGAAAGATAAACAGACAAATTAGTAAAATAAAAAAATATAGTCCAGTCACGACAGCCCAGTGTGAGTGGTAGCTTTTTCTTTGTAAGAGGCTAACGCAGATCACAATGTTAATGCAAGTTACAATATTATTTCTTCAGCGGCTGACTCGTATGGAATGGGGTTGTCATATTTCCATTACTGTCACCTAGTAACGTTCTATATTTTACCTTCAAAATCTCAATTTCTGGACATATTGAAATGAAAAATTTAAAATGTCTGTTCGACTTTTGATTAATAGCTACAGATATACTATCTAATGATTTATGCGCTGTGCGTTCGCGTTAAAAAAATCACATTGATCGTTATTCCCTAGTATGCTCAAAGAAGTTTCACTTGAAAAAAAGAAAAAAACTAATTTAAAAACAATTATTTTATGCCAATTAGTATGTTTATTATTTTCTTTTTAAATCACTTTCTTTTAATTCGCCATTTACTAGCATGTGAGTATTTTTCTTATTAATTTTATGGTTTTGTATATCACTATATAAGCTATTGTGTTTTACTTTATCCTTATTTTTAATATAGCTTTTTATGTAAAAGTCCGTGAATAGTATAAGCATAAACAAATTTTGCGGTATAAACAAGAAGACAATCCACCTTGGGTATGAGCAGTCTTTGAAAATTAGTAAAGAACCAATGTGCACGATAGTCAAGAAAAATTGGATCTGAAAAAAAAAAGTTGATTAAGAATCTTATCATGATTCGCGACCTTTATAATCTATTAAACCTTTCAGCCAGGTGATTGAGTACGTACATGAATTGTGTGCTTTTGTGATTGGTGCCGGCGTGGTCGTGGTTGTAAAAGTGTGGTGGATGTGGGCGGATAAGTGTGCCGCTGGGGGTCTTCGTTTGATCGGAACCATCGGTGAGTCCTATCCATTTATTAAACCGACGTCTCTCTTTTCGGTACCATCACGGAGGATACATAGAATAGTTCGCGGATAATAGCAAATTTAATTAATTTCACCTTTTATTTTTCTAATGTTTGTAAATATAAAAACTACTTTACCAACTACTTTATTTTTATCCCTATTAGATAGAAAATATATCAATTGATACATAGTCCACATAGGTTTTAGAATAAAACCATTTTTTAACCAACTATATTTTTTATTCTCGCGCATTGCGCGAGTTTCCGAGCTCCTCTGTCAGAGTTCAAGATCAACTGTCAGAATATTAAATTTGAAATATTTTTGTGTACCTCCATTAAATTGGAAATGTTTGTGGTTCTTCAATTAAATTGAAAATATGTAGTACCTTCCCTAAATTGAAAATATTTGTTAAGTACGTCCAAAAATTGGAAATGTTTGTGTGGTACCTCCATTAAATTGGAAATATTTGTGTGATACCTCCATTAAATTGGAAATATGTGGTATTTCCATTGAATTGAAGACATTTCATTTGTCCATTAAATTGCAGATATGTGGTACTTAATAAGATCGCCTTTGTGTACCCACTATATACATAATTATTAGCTATAACTATAGTACATAAACTGTCTTGTTAAACTTGGTGCACAATAAAGAGCATTCATTCATTAATTCACTTCCATTAAATTGGAGATACGTGTCACTACTATTTAATTGTAAATATATGGTGCTTCCATTGAATTGGATATATATGACACCTCCATTAAATTAGATGTACGTGGTACTTCCTTGAAATTGGATATGTGTTACTACTATTAAACTGGAAATATATGGTGCTTTCATTATATTGGATACTAGCTGTTGCCCACGACTTTGTCCGCGCGGACTTCGTTTACTCCGCACAGCACCTCCCTCGTAGATGATAGCGTGATAATATGTAGCCTATATGTTGACCCGACCTATGTAATATTCATGCAAAATTTGAAGTAAATCCATGCAGTACTTTTTGTGTTTACCCCGGACATACATACAGACAAACAGACAAACAGATAAACATACAAACAGACAAAAATTCTAAAAACTATATTTTTGGCTTCGATATCGATTGTAGATCACGCCCCAAGTGTTCTTTTAAAAAAATATTCAATGTACAGTTTTGACTTTCCTACGATTTTATTGAATATATGGCACTTCCATTGAGTTGAATATATATGAACCTTCCATTAAATTCGAAATAAGTGGTACTTCCATTAAATTAGATATATGTGGTACTTTCATTAATTTGGAGATATGTATTACTTCCATTAAATTTTAAATATGTGGTACTTCTATTGAATTTGAGATATATTGTATTTAATAGACTCAGGCGTTACTTTGCGGAAATCCATAATTTAAAGAAGAAATTATGGTATTTAATTTGCAAATTTCCGCGATATGTTATATGGAACTGCTGTGATGCAACAGAAATGAAAGGTAGTGTAAGGAATAGGGCAAACTTATCCAAAGTCTGAAATTATATAAGAACACTTCCACGACACTTTCTTCCACGTCAGAAGCAAAGGCAGTAACACACAAGTTATGTACTCAACGCACGTCTCACTTCGCAACCGAAGCATCTTCAGGAGAGTCGAATAGCACTTCACTCTATGAAGGGTGAAGCATTAACGCCATTAATGCTTCACCCTTAAATATTGAAGGTAGGTTTTAAAATATATTTTTTTAATTTATTGACTGGTAGTTCTCTTATGGCAGCTTGCACCAAAATGCTTAAATGCATTTAGTCCCTTAAATATGTTTAACAAATGTCAAAACGCCTTAAAAGCTGTCAGTTTAAACGTATTTAGTGACGTCACGACGAAATGATTTAAGCATTTCGGCGCAAGCCGCCCTTATAGTTTCGTGAAGTTTTTTGTAAAAGCGTATACATTGCCTCATAAAAGAATTACTTATTCTGTGGAGGCGAGATGCATGCACAACAAGGTTGTTTTTATTCTTTGTATATAGTGAGTATACGTCACCATTTTTTTTAAACAAGTAAATGTTTTTACGAACGTACATTAAGTTGCGATCAGTGAACTTGGGATTTGTTAATTTTATTATTGGAATAAAAATTATTGAATATTATTAATGATTTTATTTGATTATTTTTTTATTTTATAATATAAGATAGCAAACAAGCAGCTGATGGAAATAGTCAACCATCGTCTATTGCGTTATGTTGCTATCTTGTGGCAAGGTCTAATGCGAGGATTTGTTACAAATGTGCCAGGCTTTTAATATAAAAAATAATAGCAAACTTCGTGCTAAGCATCTAGGCATAGCCATAATGAAGAAACGCCAATATATGTAGCTGAGCAACTCACTACGAAGGCATCCAGATTATTCTACCTTGCAAGACATCTTGTAAGATCAAAAAATTTAAACCGTGTATACGTGAGAAAGTCTAAAAACGCTCCAATATTAACTATAAACAGTGAAACCCAAATCAATAGCCTTTTATAAACAATTTGACTATTTCTGCTTTTCTTTTTCATATTGTTCCCCGTGTTGGTTCCAGGCTCCTTTGAAGAATAGACCAACTGCCGTTCTGCCAGGCAGGTCGTAAAAAGCGACCGATTGGCTCTGCAAGTCACTACCATCGTGACTACTAGGTGGTAGAGTTCTGCATTGTCTCGCTCGGGTCTGGTACCACCGCCTTACCTATTCCTTTCGCAATAGCGTCAGTGCTAAAATAAAATAACAATATTTTTTTTATTTCATACGATAGCAAACAAGCAGATGGGTCTCCTGATGGTAAGAGTCAAACAACGCCTATAGATACCTAAGTTGTTAATGGTGCGTTGCTATCTTGTGGCGAGGTCTAATGCCACATACATAAGTTTATCGGCTACCTTACCCTCCAAACCGGAACACGACAGTGACAAGCACAGACGCTATTGCGGTAGGAAATGAAATGGTAATTTTAAACTATATTATTTAGTAATGACGCATATTCTTTTGAACATAACAATTCTAAATTTTACCCTAATTTTGATTCTTATTAGACATATTAATTTTTAAAACATAATTTTATTTATCTAAAAATTGTTCAAAATATAATCGGTAAAATTATAGAAAGATAAAACCTATATATAATGTTTGAAAGATTTAATACTAATAGGTTTGAAGTCGGTGCCAAGCCAATCCGGCAGGCACGCGAGGGCAGACGTCGTTGAAGGACGTCTTGAATACTTACATAAAATTTTTGAAAGAAAGAAAATAATTATTTGCAAAAATATGGGTGTTACAAATTGTTAAAAATTAATTAAACTACCTACATATTCTACCATTATCTGATGTAAATTTTAAATTAAAAACTTTGATGCGTTTTAGCTTAATTGATAATTCTACATTAATTCACGTGACTATTTAGTTTAGGAATTCTATTGAATATGTTTTCGTAATTATTTTTTTCATTATTCTTCGTATTGATTGAAGCTGCTTATAATATTAACGTTTAATTGCTATTTATTAGATATATTTACGCATCTTAATCCTTAAAGTAGGTATTTCGTTGTATTAATTTGCTCGTATTCATATAAGTGATTAAAATATTAATATTTGTTTAAGGCTTGGCACCGACTTTAAACCTATTGGTAAATAGCACATATAAATGATAGTTAGTATTTAATTAATATTAAATCTTTATTATATTTAATTTTTAGTATTTTAAGTTGTTTTTTTAACGTAGTTATTTTTATTTAATACTTTTTAGTTTATTGTTGTATTGTCAACTATTTATGGGTAGACCTACAACAGATGCTGCGTGCCTTAACAAACATAGATCTCAAGAAACCAGAACGGATAGAAGCAGTCGTCTCCGTAAAAATGCTCTTCGAAACATAATGTTAAGTTCTTGTGAAACTATTAAAGACCATGAAAAACGTTTGTTGGCTATGAAAGCATATATGAAATCACGCTAACGTCAAAAAACTTTTGAACAATATAATTCTAGACTCGGTAAGATCCAAGAGCGTCTAGCGAATAAGTCTTTTGAGCAGAGAGCTAATAGACTTGGTCTCATTAATGAGCGTCTAGCGAACGAATCTGCCGAGCAGAAGGCTCATAGAATTGGTATCATTAAGGAGCGTTTAGCTAAAAAGTCCGTCGAGCAGAGAGTTCATAGATTAGAAGTGATACGAAACAGTACAGCAATCGAGAGCTCAGCAACGTGAGAACTGACTAGGGGCAGCACGTCAGTTTTTTTTTTTTTTATATCATAAGATAGCAAACAAGCAGATGGGTCTCCTGATGGAAAGAGTTAACCATCGCCTATAGACACCAAAGATGTTAATGGTGCGTTGCTATCTTGTGGCGAGGTCTAATGCCACATGCAAAAGTTTACCGGCTACCTTACCCTCCAAACCGGAACACGACAGCGACAAGCACTGACGCTATTGCGGCAGATGTCACAAAGACTTCGTTCAAAGAGTGAGCGTAATTTTATAACAACCATGTGTCAATATGCTGAAGTACCATGTACAATCTGTAAGAAATTATTATATCCAAAATAATAGACGTCATTAGCCACAGCACGTTTTGATGTCCTTCCGGAGGAGCTACCGTTTCTCGACTACCATAAAAAAATATACAAGCGGTTGACCCTAAAGGCCATCCCTGAAACTTCCCGCTAAATGAAGGTATTTTAAGCTCAAAAGAGTATAAACTATAAAAATAGATTTTTTTCAGTTCAAACATCTATTTTGTTAAAATGGCAGTATATTGATTTTTGAAAAGTTGTATATTTTGGAAACGCAGATTGAATTTGATCTTTCGAATAACATTCAACTCAATTTTTGAGATCTAAAATATTTCTTTAGCTAAATAATCGATAGGTTGAAAAATTTCGTAGCAATGTCAAAAAAAACATTTTTTCCAATATTTTCATCATTAATAAATCCTAAACCAATTGACCGATTTTGATCCAATTAACGGTATTTGACGCAGTTTTTAAAGGAGAAGAGCTGATAAGATTTTTAAGTCTATTGGTGTATTAGCCTGAAAATTATTTTAAAAATATAAAGTAAACTTGCTAAAAATGACGTAATTTTAAAAATTGAAAAGCTGTAGCTTTTGAAAATTAGATTCGATTTTGATTCTTGAAATGCCATTTAGTACTAAAATATCGTAGAACACCAAAAAATGATTAGTTAAAAAATTTCGAAGTTATGTCGAAAAAACACATTTTCTTAAATATTTCGTCAACGATATCTCCCAAACGGATAAACCAATTTTGATGCAATTTGTGCATTAGATGTAGTTTTTGAGGAATAGAGGTTATTAGATTTTTTACTTAATCGGTACATTAATCTGGAAGTTATGTTTAAAAAAACTGTTTTGCCAAAATTTTTTTTGGGGTTTTTCAAAATTTCTCTAAATGTCTTAGGCCGACTCGTTCAAATTTTCGGAAAGTCTAAGTTGAGCAGAATACAATCGAATGCCATCAACCGCATTTCGATCGGTCCAGCCGTTTAAAAGTTATGGGATATTTACATACACACATACACACACACACACAAACACATACACATACACATACATACATAGAGACATACTGACGTCTTCGTGAAAATAGTCGGAAATGATTCCTAGGAACTCAAAACGTGGAGATCCGGTGAAATCTCGATTTTCGAAAATCGGGGCAAATTCAGTAACTTCTACTAACTACGTACACTACGTACTACGTAGCGGGAAGTTAAAAAGAAAAGTTCCTTCTCAGGCCTGGAGCAACATGAAAGTTATGTCTTTACCTCCTGAACTGACTGACTTGACAGACGTAGAACAAAGACTTTTGTCAAGAATAGTTCCTTTTATAACTAGTTACCACCCGCACCAAAGAGCTCGTCAACACGAATCAAACAAGCCCAAACTCAATAGGGTTGTGTCTTAAGTACTGAGATCCTATGGCCACTTATTGGCTTCATCATCGGACCTTGGAGGATCCTAGTTATCATAAAGCACCAAAGTGGTGGTAAACACAAATCCCAAGTAGCACGTTAAGCTGTATATAGGCTGCATTTAGGTTCATTTTTAAACTTAAAGCTGTATACGAAGCCGTACAAAGGATGTAGAAGCGCTTCTACAGCCGATATAACACCAAAAAGGGCCCCAAGTTATACAGCTTATTGCGTTATGTAGGCTGCACAATAGCTGTACGAGCTGTTATAAACTGTACAATGGCTGTTATTTGGTGTATAAAGAAACTATAACACTAAGGATACTCTCTTGTAACTGTCTTGTACAGCTGAGAGTTAAATAGGCTGCACAATAGCTGTACAAGCTGGTATAGGCTGTACAAAGGCTGTTATTCGGTGTATAAAGAAACTATAATACTTAAGATACTCTCTTGTGCAGCTAAATGTTCTTAATAGGTGTTTGAAAATGATAAAAAGTAACTAATCTGTTTTTGATATTGTATAACATTATATCTGCAGACGCCATAATTGAAAATATATTAATAAACGATAAATTCTTGGACTTGGAGCAGTATTCAACGGTGTATTCAAAGTGCAAATTCTAAATGACTGTGAAGTCGTGTATGTTTTTCCTCAAAATATTCACGCGCCAACGAAATAATCAAGATAATACAAATAAAATCATTGCAAAATACGGTAAGTGTTTGTGTTTAAGGTTAGAATATACAAGTATTTATGGTACAATATTGTATATAAAGGCATAATGATCATAGTATAAGTTACTTGTCAAGATATAGCTTTAGCTATTGCTAAATATATCTTTTATTTAACAATATATTTCTTTAATGTTGTTTTTAATACACAATAATGGCGGCGTTTTGTTATACAGCCTAAAGTGTATTTGGAGGGTGATATACTGCAAATAGCTGTACTTAATCTCTTTTTTGTTCTATTATACGGCTATTGGCTTTTAATTACCGCCCAAATACACTTTAGGCTGTACTAAGTCCCTATATAAATCTATTGTACAGTAATTGGCTTTTAATCACTTAACTTATGTTTAGAGATGCGTACAAAAATTGAAGAACCCTAAATACAAAACATATGTTTGTCACTTGATTTCGCTATTGTGTTGTATTGATGTCAGTTGTTTGACTTTACAACTAAACCAACTTATTGTTAACTATAACTTATGAGACATGTATTTCAATCATGTTTTACTTTATTTTTCAGGGAAATATGACTTATAAAATAATAAAAACAATTGAGAGAAGCCAAAACCGTATTTGTATCGTACCCAGTTTGTGGGAGGATAAAGGTGAATTATTATGACCAAGAAAACAACTTGATATAACTAAGTTGATCAAGAACGAAAAATCAAGCCCTTTAAATATTGGTCTATCACAAAAATATTTTTAAGAAGAATACGTTATTTCGTGCTCGTGATTTAATATTATTAGTTCTTCAAAGAGAAACACATACTCTTTTGCCTGTAATTGTATCTAAGTATATAATATTTTTAAAACGATTGTAAGTATACATATATACAGGGTGTTGCAAAAGTGGTACAGTAAGCCGAAAGGGGGTGGCTCAGGGGGTCATTCTTAACAACTTTTCTTTAACGACTTTTGGAAATTCGAGAAAAAATATTGATTCTCCATAGAAACTTTGTTGGTCACGTGACTTTTCACAATGGAAAAACAAAATTGTTTTTCGGGAATTTTCACAAATCGTTGAACAAAAGTTGTTCAAAATGACCCTCTGAGTCACCCCCTTTCGACTTACTATACCGCTTTCGTAAAACTCCATATAGTACCAAGTTAAAAATAAAAAAAATACATATTTTCTCAGTGTAATGACTTTTATTTCTCTTTTTAACTCTTTTTTTATATATTCTTTGAAGAATAGACCAATTGCCTTTCTGCCAGGCAGGTCGTAAAAGACAACCGATGGGCTATGCGAGTCACTACCTTCGTGGTTACTAGGTGATAGAGCTCTGCATTGGCTCGACCGGGTCTGGTACCACCGCCTTATCTATTCCTGCTGCAAAGCGTCAGTGCTATTCACTGTCATGTTCCGGTTTGGAGGGTAAGGTGGCCGGTAAACTTATGCATGGGGCATTAGAACTCGGCACAAGAGAGCAACGCACCATTAACATTTTTGCTGTCTGTAGGCGATGGTTGATTCTTTTCATCAGGAGACCGATCTGCTTCTTTGCTATCTTATGACATTTAAAAAAAATCAGTTATTGTAAATTACCAACCAAGTAACCTTAATGAAGAAGATAAGCCTAAAAAATAATAAATCAGATAACCTACAATCACTTTTTGATGTTTTTGTTACGGAACCCTTTTCCTTGAACATTAATAAAAATGACGATTGTAGGTTTACCTGAATTAGTAATTTTTCAGCTTTATCTTCATCACGATTACTTGGTTGGTAATTTATAATATTTAAATATTCCTTTTCAATCTTCCTCTTGTTTTTTTTCCACATGATATCAACTATGCAGATATAAAAACAGCAAACAACAATTTTCTCAGTAATACAGCCTTGAGCTGTACTATAGCTGTATATGCAGATTTTTTAACACCATTGGCTGTATAACAGTCTACAATTACGCCATAAATATTAGCTGTAGAACGGTGATTGCACGTCCCAATTTACAGAAACAAGCGTTGAGTGATACTATAATAACACTTAAAGCTGTAATAAATTCCCGTGCTAAACAAAATACAGCTAATGTACAGCTTTAAGTGTTAAAATCAGCCTAATGAGTTACAAATTGCTTAAAGCTGTACAGTAGTGTATTAATATTCAGATATAACGCCTAAAGCTTACGCGGAACTCTAAGAAAGGCCTTGTACAGCATTAGGCTGTATAAAAACTCATAAAAGTCTCTTATACCGATAAAAGCATCTTTTTACACCATTGTACGGCTGCAATAGAACTTTAAGTTCTATATGAGCTGCTTTATGGGTATTAAACATGCTTGATTGCTGCTTGGGATCAAACGAGCCCAAACTCGATAGAGTTGTGTTATTTAATTACTGAGCTCCTGTGGCCACCTTCTGGCTTCATCATCGGACCCTGGATGATCCTAGTTACCACCAAGCACCATAGTACTCGTCAACACGAATCAAACGAGCCCCAACTCGATAGAGTTATGTCATTTAATTACTGAGCTCCTATGGACACCTTCTGGCTTCATCATCGGACCCTGCAGGATTCTAATTATCCCCAAGCACCAAAGTGCTCGTCAACACAAATCAAACGAGGCCAACTCGATAGAGTTGTGCTATTAATTACTGAGCTCCTATGGCCACCTTCTGGCTTCATCATCTGACCTTGCAAGATCCTAGTTACCACCAAGCACCAAAATGCTCGTCATCACGAATCAAACGAGGCCAACTCGATAGAGTTGTGTCATTTAAATACTAAGCTTCTATGGCCACCTTCTGGCTTTATCATCGGGCCCTGGATGACCCTAGTTACCAAGCGCCATAGTGCTCATCAACACCGATCAAACGAGCCCAAACTCGATAGAGTCTTGTCATTAAACGATTTTTAACCATTTCATTACTGAGTTCCTGTGGTTACCTTCCGATTCCATCATCAGATCAGGTCTATCTCATAATAAGTTTTCATTGTCATTCAATTTACAAACGTATACAAAATTTCTGCTCAATCGGTAACCAGGAAATGGATATTTTCTTTTTTTTTCAAAATCGGTTCATAAATAACCGAATTCTGAGGTAACAAATATAAAACAAAACTCGTGACCTGCCTCCTTTTGGAAAGTCGGTTAAAAAGTACTTATGATTAGAAGAAAACGTCGCATCAGTATGTAAACCTGACGTATGCAAAATAAATAAGTTTGAAGTATGAGGTCGAATTTACGTTTTATAAAGTTGCAGGCGTTGCGTAGTACTTCTTTGCTTTACTGAGTATACCGAGCGTTTGAGTGCTCAGTTTCGCCTTTCCTTGCAAATGATCACAGAACTGAACATTGTTTGACATGTCCATTGCAAGCACCGACCACACAGCCCATAGACACCTAATAATAGGCGAATGACTTGTGTCAACACATCTGACTTATAGTTCCGATGTAAATGTCCACGCGCCAATGAGTAGTGATTGGGTAATCAGTGTCGACCAATCAGACGCTCTGTACATTACTATCTTTCACTGTAACCTTGAGTTAGCCAATTACGGCGTTGCAGCTAGTTGCCAGAATGCATTCAATACGGAAAATCAAACATTAGCCGTCTATAGGCTGTGTGGTCGGTGATTGCAAGATATCTAATTCTGGCTGAGGCTGTCAAAACGAGGTAATACAACAAAGAGTGATGTTTTAACAGTACACGTGCACAGCTGTATATTTTTGAGATTACACTGGATTAAATTGTGTCCAAAAGCGATTCCAAATTCATAAAACTGAGATGGTACTAAAATACGATTTGGTGAAAAATTAATCTTAAATAGTTCGGTTATCAATTCTACTCTCGTTTCTAATGGCGTAGTTAGACAAAACGATCTATGGCGAACATTCGTGTTGTCACGATGTAATTGGGTTATCACAGAACCGTATCACGAAGGGGTTCAGTACGTCACTGCAGTGTTCATCAAACTGCGACCGACAGTAATATTTTACGCGGACTAAGACAAAGATATAATAATATTCTTATGATACACAAATAACAGCAAACAATAATTTACTCGATTATGTTCATAAATTTATGTGTATGTTATATTTTGATATTTTGTAGTTTATCCACGTATTTTATTTTATTTTGTTTCATGACTAAACAAAAATAACATACGATGATATGACTCTTCATGTTTATGGAGGAGTATCGTAGCTTTGTAACTTTTGAGCGAATGAAATAAGAAGAAGCAACATTTTACAATTAAAGAATTTAAGAAAAGAATATTAATGAATAAAGAATTTAAGAAGAAAAAAAAATTAAGGAATGTTTTAATATTCTTGTTTACATTGTCGCGGGCCACACAAATATCTCCTGCAGGCCGCAGTTTAATAACCCCTGATAATATGATGAAAGCACTTGTTGCGACGTAGTACGCGACACATATCGCGATAACACTAATATTAGCAAATATTCCCCATAGGTCGGTATAATATATTGCCGTGAGGTAAACAAATATGTATTTGCGTTATATTAAAATGTCTTGTATAAGAATATCTTACGATTTGCATTTGCGTTATAAGTTTTTTCATCCATATATAATTCTTGAATTCAGGATTCCACACAGTTAAGAAGTAATAAGAATACATGATGACGTGAACGAAACTATTTATAACTCCGACAGACGTGCCATGTCCCCCTGAAACATATAAGTTTTTCAGAATCACTTCACCCAACTTTAGCTATTTAATGAGTGACTCGCATAGTGTGCGCATTACTTTTGTAAGATAAACAAATCATAAATTGTTACCTACATTTTTATCGAGAAGGTGGCAAACAAGTAGCAATTACAGTGTATCAAAGTACATGACAGCATACCACATATCATATATATTACAATATTTTGGATACATAATGACGATCTAATTGCTCTTCCAACTTTTCGATATAGGATAGCAAAAAAATTGAAAAAAGGAGTAAATGTTGCTAACCAAAAAAAACCTAATAGTTCAAGCACTTAAATGAGGTGCAAAAATAAAAAAATAACTAATGTAGTATGTACTTTTTGTATTATAAAAATAATTAATTGTCATAATACGAGTTATCCAATTAAAATCAAAATATGTGTATAATTAACTAATTATTTTATTAAATTTTTTATATTAATCTTCAAAGCTTTAGATTACTGAAATATAAATTCAAATTTCACGCATATTAAGAGAAATTCTAAGCTGACAATATTCTTGAACAATATTTTAGCTTATCCTCTTACAATCATTACAAAAGTTTGTCATTTAACAATCAATGATTAGTTAAATATATCAAATCCTGAAGATGCTTTAAAAAGTGAAATCGGTTAAGTAATTTACTAAAAATGTATATATTGTGAAGTGAAATAAAAGTAAAAGTGCATTTTAAATGTATTCCATGTAATCCATTTATTTATTTGCATTCCGTAATGTAATGAAACGTTTCTACAATAAGTTAGTCACAAAACAATCGTTATTTATTATAGACATAGCAGGCCACAGCAAAACATTTTAGGAGAGAGGAGGATTTACGAAAATTCTATATAATTATTATAAATAAATAAATAATAATTATTATTATAACAGTAGCAGAAAATTAATATTATATATATATATATATATATATATATATATATATATATATATATATATATATATATATATATATATATATATATATATATATATATATATATTTATATATATATATATAATTTTTTTTTTTTTTTGAAAAGGCTATGTTTTCAAGAATCATACAATCTTTTTAACTTATCAAAATATTCTTTCACCAAATCAATTAGGATTTAGAGAAAAATCTCAACAACTTTAATTTGCTTCAACTTAGTTTAAACTATCACTGAGATCCTAAATCACATGTGTATAGGATTTTCCTGGATATGAGTAGAGCTTTTGATTACATAGAATATAATAGTCTAATAACTAAAATGGGAAAATATGGAATAAGAGGTGTTGCAAAAGGCTACAAAGCTATTTAGTAGGTTATAGACAAACGGTACACCTACATAAAAAAATATTACAGTTCTGAATATCGGATAACTGTGGTGTCCCTCAAGGTAGTGTATTAAGACTACTATTATTTATGGGCGGAATAAATGATCTTCCTACTAGCATAGAAGAAAAGTTATAATTATCTATTGCTGATTTAGGGTCTAGGTAATTGTGTTTTGTTAATGTTGTTCCAGTTTTAATTTCTATTTTATTCATATCTGTCGTTGTAAATTTAATGACTTCAAATGAGTACGTCAGGATTGGTATTGCATACGTGTTAATAGCTTTGAAAAGATTCTTTGAGTGAAGTTGATTTTTGCAAAGCAAATTTAAGCGGCGAAAACATTCTAGTGTGAAATTTGCTTTAATTTTCCTCAGATTTATTCCAGCATTTTGTTGAGTCGCGAGATATTTATATGTTTTATTTGGCTCCATTAAATTAAAAATAATGTACTCTGTTGCTACTACAATCTTTTTTTATTTTACCGTTACTAATTTTGAACATTCTGCATTTATCTAGTCCGAAAATTATCTAGTGTGAAATTTACTTTAATTTTCCTCAGATTTATTCCAGCATTTTGTTGAGTCACGAGATATTTATATGTTTTATTTGGCTGCATTAAATTAAAAATAGATTGTACTCTGTTGCTACTACAAACTTTTTTGATTTTACCCTTACTAATTTTGAGTATTCTACATTTATCTAGTCCGAATATCATATTTATATCCATACTGAATTTATCTGCAGTCTTAAGGAGGGTTTGCAAGGATTTTTCAGATCTGAAGAAAAGGTTAGTATCATCCATATACGTGAGATGACTTATAGATATACTAACAGATAATTTTTTATACAGAATCAAGTTTATTTAATTGATTAGATAGAGTGTTTAACGCTAGATGGAACCACATAGGGACTAAGAGAATCTTCCTGGAAAACGCCATTTTCAATTGAAATTTCATCACTGTTTATTTGACTTGAATTGCTGATAAGAACCAAAGTAGTTCTCTAATTGTTCATGGTGCTTCCTAAAAAGGCTATAATATTTTTATAACATAAGATAGCAAACAAGCAGATGAGTCTCTTGATGGAAAGAGTCAACCATCGCCTATAGACACCAAAAATGTTATTGGTGCGTTGCTTCCTTGTGGCGAGGCCTTATGCCACATGCACATATTCACCGACTACCTTACCCTCCAAACTGGTACACGATATTGATAAACACTGACGATATTGCGGCAAGAATAGGTAGGGCGTGGTACCAAATCCGGGCCAGAAAATGCAGAACAGTAATAGTTGATTTAACTTTATATATTAGTAATATATAAAGTTAAGTTAGTTAGTAAGTAAGTTAGTTAGTAAGTAAGTATATTAGTTAGTAAGTTAGACAATGTAGGTTATATTTAAGTTTATTTTATGTCTATATGCGTATTTAAGGGTAACAGAAGGTAATTAATTGCTCCTTACATCCCATTTTGTTACGTCCGGTATAGACGTAATAAGATGGGATTATATCTATGCCTATTTATTAGGTTGGTAATGCATGGTGTGATTAATTTATATAGCGTTGGCAAAGGAGTTATGGGACGGTATTGCGATGGATCACTTATGTTGGTACACTTTATCACAACAAATGTGATTCCTTTTGTTAAAAAGCTGAGCATATTTTCTCTACCTTTTGTGATTGCTGTTCCTAATATACATATAATGTAATTAACGTATTTTTTAAAAGAAAAGTGCATTCCATTAACACCAGTTGTTTTCCAGTTTTTCATTTTCTCCATTACGTTTTCACTCTCTTTCCTGAAAATATATCTAAATTCCATTTCATATTTTTCTGCCGTTTCTCTTCTTCTTCCTTCATCTAACTAGCATGATGATTATGCTGCGTTTCTTCCAAATATCGGTCTAGTATTTTTTTAGAACTTTACTTGTAGGTATTTCTTTTTCTCTATCAGTTTCAGTATATTGCAATGTTATATTTATTTTGTTTTAACTTTCTGTAAAAGATTTTCTATTAGCAAATAGTTTATTGGAACGAAGTTCCTTACGGCAGGCTTGGAGGGGATAGGGATTTTGCTGCGCGACCGAACTGAAAAAAAATGTGATAGTAAAACCGTAAGAAAAATGCGTGGAATAAAAGCGTTAAATGAGACGTGCGCATGCGCGACAGTCGCGTACACAAGCGAGTAGTGCCGTTTAGCCGAAGGAAGTTCGTTCCTACCTGGTGTCCCGCGACACCACATCATTTTTTATATTGTCTTCTTTTCGCTGCAATTTTTAAAATAATTTTTGGAACGAAGTTCCTTACGGCAGGCTTGGAGGGGATAGGGATTTTGCTGCGCGACCGAACTGAAAAAAATGTGATAGTAAAACCGTAAGAAAAATGCGTGGAATAAAAGCGTTAAATGAGACGTGCGCAGGCGCGACAGTCGCGTACACAAGCGAGTAGTGCCGTTTAGCCGAAGGAAGTTCGTTCCTACCTGGTGTCCGCGACACCACATCATTTTTATTTTAAGATGTCTAAAAGTTCCGCTGATCTTTTGCAGTTTACGCGTACTTTCCGCCCTTTTTATTAGCTTCTCGTGTTAGTTTTATAGATCTATTTGTATTTCCAATGTATTGTGTCACTCTAGCAATATTTTTTCTCAGTTCTTCAATGTCTCTTTCAAGTCTAATTTGCCAAGCAGGTTTTTCCCTATCTACTTTCACGGGGCAATGACGTAGATTTTTTGATTTTTATAACCTAATACTTTACATATTATTAAAGCACTGCAGTAAATCAAGGTATGTATTTGTGTGATATCAGAATCAAGGGAAAAAAACTACCTAATATTTCTTCTTTAAAAATGTTGATAAACTGCGTTAGTCTTTTGTTATATTTTTATAGAGGTTTGTGAGGTCTTAATGTAGGATCTATACCAGTGCATTCTGTAATTGCTGTCTGTAGTTTATCAGTAAATTCCTGTACAACTGTGGTTGTTTGGTTTCTTATACGAGTGTTGTATAATAAATGTTTTTGTTGTAGCATCTGAGAATTCAGGAGAATCGGATGTTCTTTGAGTATTGCGTTAACAACATAGACTTTTCTAGGAGATTAATGTACTGAGATTCTAATAAATTAGTAGTTATATTTATTATTATACAATCCGATGTTCTATCATGAGAATAGGTATGTGGTTGTCCTGATTCTAATCGTACGTCCTCTTTATTTTTTCTAAATTTTCATCAGATATCATTTTATTTCGAATTATAACTCGCCTTTGATCTGAAAGCCATTTGTTACGAAATGGTAACCAGGATATTGTTTCAGAAATTGTTGGTGTAGGGATTTTCAATAGCACGTTAGGTCTGTCTCTAATTTGGTTACAAGATAATGTGTATGCATTATGAATATACTGACATCAGTATTCCATCTCATACGTACACGGGGTTTTCAATTAGGCAAATTATCCGGAAGCCCTTAACGACTTCCTGAATAGGAAAGCTAACCCCGCCTCGACCACCTCAGCCGTCCGCTTTGAGGAACCGCCCGCTTCCCCCATGGAAGACGACAACGCCTCCGACGTCAATCGCTCGGGTTCGGCAGATGAAGGCGACAGGTTCGAGAAGGTAACCCGGCGCAAGCGAAAGGGGCGCGCATCCCCCATTAACATTCCCACCACTCAGGCAACGCCAGCTAAAAAGCAGGCGACAGGGCAATCTAGCCCAAAACCGACCTCCGTACAGACGGACGAACCGACCATCGCCAACGCCTCGGATGATGAATCCGAGACGTCAGCCCCCGCGAGAAAAAGTCCCCCCGCCCATAATAATCCGCGACAAAGCGTCGTGCATTATGATCTCAGCTGCGATGTAAGAGCAGCATATTAATTTCACCCACGCCTACTCCATGGGTGAACGGATCCAGGTTAAAATCCCCACCCCCAATACTGCACCCTACTGCGCGAGCACAAAGTAGGCTACCATACTTATGCCTTGGACGGATAAAGGCATCTTCGCGTCGTCATAAGAGGAGTCCCTAAGGATTTCCCTTTAGACAAAATCAAATCTGACCTTAAGTCACAAGTCCCCGCCATGCTAGATGTACACCGGATGTACAATCCGAGGTCCCGCGAGCCCTACGAGTTAATTCTAGTAGTACTAGAATTAAGCCCGGAGGGTAAGAAGATGTTTAATGTGAACATCATCTGCGAGACCTCCGGCATTCAAATCGAGACCCCGCCTAACCGTGGAGCCCCTGGACAGTGCCATAACTGCCAGCTCTATGGGCACTCTGCCCGTAATTGCTACGCCTGACCGAGGTGCGTTAAATGCCTGGACGACCACGCTACGGTGGATTGTCCACGCCCTAAGGGCGGACAAACCGACGTCCCGACGCTCGCGACGCCAGTGAGCTGCATCAACTGTGGTGCCCAAGGTCATCCGGTGAATTATCACGGATACCCAAAGGCCCCACACAAACGCAGCCGGGGAAGCAATTCCCAACCGGAATTCCCAACCAGCATCGAGAAATGCCAATAACACTAACTACAATTGTTACAAAAAGGCCCCTAAGGCCAAAACCCCCCGGGCAGAGCCAAAGCCGGCATCACTCTATGTGATACCAACACCCCTGCCAGCCGATAACCCGTGGGTCAAACCACCGACTCTTGTAAGGCCTCCAGGTCCTCCTCCTCCTCCTCCTCCCATTCGTAGGCCCAACCAACCGCCGCGCGTAAATCAGGCCAACACCGGATAAGATTTCACTGACCTCGCGTCAGTGATGGAAATATCTTTAGCGATTAGCCCGGGTGAGGTAGCGGAATTCACTCACGAATTTCGAACAGCAACACCACAAAATGTGATCAACGTGATCACAAAACACGCAGCCCTGATGGAAACCATCAGGTGCACAACTGCAAGGGCCTCATGATGGATAGCAACCATAGCCAGAGGATGAAACCTTATTCCTTAACTGTCGCGTCGTTTAACGCATGCGGCTTAGTCAGGCAAATAGACCAGATTCGCGAATTTGTTAAAAATCAAGAAATAGACATCCTCCTTGTGCAGGAAACCTTGTTAAAGCCTTGTAGGCGTAATCCGCGTATAGCCAATTACAATTTAGTCGAATCGCGGTATGGGCACTCGTATCTACTATAAAAGAAGCCTCCACATTGTTCCCCTAAATCCCCCTAGTTTTAGATGACCGGTCATCAACCAGTCATACTAGCATCAGCCTATTTGTGTCTCGGTAAAAGAGTAACAGAGAGCGATCTCAAAGCTCTATTTGACATGAGCAACTCTGAGATAATAGGGGGGGGGGGATTTCAATGCCAAGCATAGTCTGTGGCATTCCCCCATAAACAACCAAAATGGTTTAGACATTGAACGACTGACGGACAGAGTTAACTTCGTAGTAGTAGGCCCGTCAGAACCCTCTAGAAACCCGCCAAATGACGTGACACGCAGACCGAGCGTACTCAATATAGCGCTGATGAGGAACGTAGATTTACAACTGCGTTCAGTATCAGTGTTACACGAACTCGACTCGGACCACCGACCGGTAGTTTTCAAACTAGGACCTCCCACCATGCGCACGCCGTACGCATGAAAAAGACAATCGATTGGAAAAAACTCGATGAGATTTTTCAATCGATACAATCAGAACACCTCGACCAAATTCCTGGCAACATTAGTACGGTAGAGGAAGCCAAATCCGCTGTTAAGTCACTCACTAGTTATATAGAATCGGTAGTCGATAGCTCCTCGCGGGAAATACCGGATGCCTTTCGGGGCAGATGGGAACTACGACATCTACTGAGACGCAAAAACGCCGCTACGCGACTCTACGACCGATACATACGAGAGTACCTTAGCGTGCCATACGAGAGTACCTTACCAACCGCCGATTCCAATTCCGCGTGGAGGGAGCTCTCTCCACCCATAGGCCGATCACAGCAGTGTCCCGCAGGGCTCCATACTGTCACCCGTATTAGTCTCCCTCTACACGTGCGACGTACCACGCGAGCCGCACGTCGAGCTCGCGTTATTTGCCGACGACACCGCCCTCTATACGTCCAATTTGTCCGAAGCAACAATCACCAAGCGGTTGCAGGCTGCGGCCAACGCCCTTAGCGATTGGTTCAGAAAATGGCTTATTGAAATAAACCCCAGTAAAAGTGCAGCCGTGTACTTTCGCCGCGGCAAACACCCGCGACAGCGAAGGCGCAGTCTGCGAAAGCTAGGCAACATTACCCTGTTTGGAAACGTCATCCCGTGGGAAAGGAAATTCAAGTACATCGGGTTAACGTTGGATAGTAAAATGTCATTTAAACCGCACATATAAAGAGTGAAAGCTAAGGCTAAATTCGTTGTAGGTTGGTTATACAATGTTATCAATAAACGCAGTAAAATGTCACTTAGACACAAGATGACACTTTACGTCGTCGTCGTACGTACGTACGCCCCATCCTAACATACGCTTGCGTAGCATTTGCCCACTTCCCCCGCACTGACTTGCATCCGTTGCAAGTGGTACAAAACAAATTCTTGCGTATTGCCACGGGAGCATCGTGGTACATGCGTGGTACCTCCATAATGATCTTGAATTGCCGAGCTGAGCAAAGCATTTCAAAGAAATCTCAAAAAGATATTTCGATCGTGCTCTTTCACATCCGAACCCACTGGTGGTAGCCGCAGCTGACTACATCCCAGATACTAATCCTGATCCCAAATTACGTAGGCACCGCCACGTTCTCACCGATCCTGATGACCCGATAACTCTGGCCAATGGTTCAGACGAAATCAGAAATACTTTATTCAATAAAACTTTTTACAAGTTATTTTGACACGTCAACATATTTTTTAAAAACTACTACCGGATCGGAAACGCGACTACACACTGAGAAGATCCAGTGGAAGAAATTCAGCGGGCTTGTCTTTTTTTTCACATCATTGACAATTTTACATTATCACAATATTACAAAAAATATATATGAGATCGGTATGAGGAGCAATTAATCCCAGGCTTTTTTGTCTTCTAAATAATCGAAGATTTTACAATATACTTTTTTACACAGTTTTGTTTTAACACATTTTTTAAATTTATTGACTGGTAGATCTATTATAGTTTCGGAAAGTTTATTGTAAAAGCGTATACATTGCCCCATAAAAGAGTTACTTATTCTGTGGAGACGAGATGTTTGTTTTTTCCTTGTATTAAGTGAGTGTACGTCAACATTTTTTTTAAAAGTAAATGTTTTTACGAACGTACATCAAGTTCTCAAATATATATTGGGATATAACAGTTACAATATTGATTTCTTTGAATTTTTCTCTCAGGGAAACCCTCGGGCTAAGATTGTAAATTGCCGTAATAGCTCTTTTCTGCAATACAAATATAGTATTTATTTCAGCAGAATTTCCCCAGAGAATAATTCCATATGACATAATGCTGTGGAAGTAACTAAAGTATACAATTCTTGCTGTGTCGACATCAGTTAACTGTCTCATTTTTTTAACTGCATAAGCTGCTGAACTAATATATTCTATACTTTCCATCGTCGGCACTTGGTGGAATTCCATTGTTACTAGACACTTTTACTATTCCACTTGTACATAAAATTCACTTTTACACAATTTTTATTATATTACTCGACCGGTTTCACTTTTTAAAGCATCTTCAGGATGTAATATACTTAAGTGATTATAATAATCAGTTAAGTAAATTACATATAAATAGTAAAAGTGTCTAGTAACTGCTGAACTAAGTCTATTTGCTAAATTATTAATAAGCGGTCCCCATTGTAATTTCTTATCTAAAGTAATACCTAAGAACACAGTGGAATCCATCATATCCAGGTTGTTTCCATCCATTTGTACGCTGGTATCTGCATGCCTTACATTTGGCAATGAAAATATAACACACTTAGTTTTGTTACCATTTAATAAAAGATTGTTCGTACTGAACCAGTGTACAACTTTTGAAATCGCATTATTTACTTCGTCATACTTACCAATTCGTCTTTTCACTTTGAATAAAAGTGAAGTGTAATCCGCAAACAGTACAATTCCATGCTTATCCCCTACATAGTAAGGCAAGTCATTTATGTATATCAGAAACAGAAATGGACCAAGTATGGAGCCCTGCGGGACACCCATGGTAACAATAGCACCAGGGGACCTTTTTGCATTAATATCAACCCTCTGAATTCTTTCATTTAAGTAAGAAACCAGAAGATCGAGAGCTTTATTTCGAACTCCATAACCGCTCACACCCACCACCACCAGCCATTTTCGTATTTTTTTCTAAAAACACACGGACCGTTACGCGCACGTGTTTCGAATCCGTTCCGATGGACCGTGGTCACAAAAATGGTTTATGAGTTGGTTGGAGTGAATCCGATACTGTAAAGCGTATATTTTTAAAGAGGTCTTAAGCACTGCAATACACTAGTGTTAGAATTGTTTAATTTAAATGGCTTAAGCTACAAAATAATTCAGGTGTATCACGACACTTTGAGAAAAATATGACTACTTGTTAGTCGAGGATGTTTAATTCAAAAAGTAAATCGATGACCTATGTTTTTTTTTATATAATTGGTAAACATATACATACGGAAAAAAATAAACATATATTATAGTACAAAAATATTTATTTGCGTAAATATTAATACCTTTTTTTCCATAATTAATACGTAATTTTTTTCGTAATTTTTAAATAATTAATTTCTTTTTCAATTTTACAGCTATGTTAATTTTTTTTTAAATATGTTTAGGATATTTCACATTCACATCATGTGATTTTTTTGAGATCATAGATATCAACACTAAAATCTACAAAAATAAATAAAAATAGGTACCGTCATAAACAAAGCGCTGATATCATTAAGTTGGTCATTAACGAAATATATGTTTTATTAATTGATATTTACGGTTTTTTGACAAAATTATTATCTAAACTATTAGATCTTGAACTAATCTTGATTATAAATAAAATTTACTTGTTGATTAATACGCCAAAACACTTTTAAATTAACCTGCACCATAATGTGCAACCAACACATAACACACAGCACAAATCGAAGTGGCGAACTAAGTTCTTTTATTTTTCCCCAAGAGTGTATTTGAAAAGAATGCCAATTGGATGGTATTCTATACAATGTTTCGTTCGAAAACGATAAAATACTATAGAGTATTGTATTAAAACTGGTAAATAGTGAAAATGATGTTTTTTTGTATGAAGTTAGCGTTGGTCCCTATAGAGACCATAGTGTATTAACGGTTTTTTCTCAGAGGTTTCATTAGTTACCAAAGTGATGTGAGCGGATAATGGTGTAACTTCCTGATTAAAATGTTATGATGACACAGTCAAATGCCTTAGACAAATCACAGAACAGTCCAAGTGCATCCTGCGAATTCTCCCAGGCTTCATAAACGTTTTTGAGTAATTCGACACTAGCATCTATGGTTGAGCGATCCTTGGTAAAACCGAATTGTTTATTGTGAAATAATCTAAATTTATTAAAAATTTATGTAAATGTGTAAAAATTAAAATAAAAATATTAGCATTTGGTCTAGAATATTTTTTTCAAATATTTTACTTAGGGTTGGCAAAACTGAGATAGGCCGAAAATTAGAGGGATCGCATTTAGAGCCAGACTTGAAAATTGGAATAACTTTGCTGAATTTCATTAAGTCAGGAAAAACACCATGTGTTACAGAACAATTAAATATTACAGCTAAATATGGTGCAATAACATTTATTACTGAAGCAATGATTCTAACAGAATATCCCCATAAATTTAGGGTTTTTTTCGGTTCCAATACGAAAACATTACACACCTACATTCGCGAGCCGAGCCCAAGGGTTCGGCTCGCCCGGATCAGCCGACGTACAAAAGCCACTACTAGCCCTCTTATCGCAAATCACGACCCCACCCTAAGCGGAGGTTCGGTCTCGCAGGATACACCCTTAGGGCGAAGGGCGTAAAGCCCAACACCTTTAAATTCTGGCTGAGCACTTTTCTCGCCTCCGCGACCGGTGAAGCTGTAACAGCCTATAAGGCTAGCAGTAATTGAACCATTCCGAAAAAAAATGTATATTTTTATAATTTTGGGGTTTGGCTGAGCACTTTGCTCGCCTATAACGCCCGGTTTCGCAGTAGCGGTCATTCGGACCGATTACTTAAGTTCATATAGATATATTTATATAGTCTATACGTAGTACCCGCACTCCGAAGCCCAGATTCCGGAGGCCTCGCCAAGTACTTTCCTATTAGCATTATATTTTTCAAAAGTAAGAAGTAAACATCACAGTTTAGGCATAATATGTCGTTCGTTCGATCAGAAAAAATATCAATACTGACCTGGCCTCAAAAAGACCCGGGTCTTATGACCCGTTCAATCGATTGATTGATATAGTAATCACTTCAATGTAATAATGCGTTGTGAACAAGTCTCAATAGCAGAGTAACGATTGAATCGAGTGATTAGTTTCGTTTCGATCAACACTTATATTGATTAGTGAATTTGGCGAATTTCGGCTGAATGTCGAATTTCGACCGTATATCGTATTTCAGCCGAATGCCAAATTTCGGCCGAATGTCGAATATCGGCGGAATTTAGTATTTCGGCCACATGTTGAATTTCGGCCAAGTGCCGAATTTCGGCCAGTGGTCGAAATTTTGGGCCATTCTAGTAATAAACTGTTAAATTAGTAAGATGAATAAAATTATCGTTATTACAAACTCGTGCCTAGAGGGAGACGCGACATAAATAACTAAAAAACTAATTTTCAGAATTTTTAAATAAGAAATTATAATTATATTTGCAAAATGTCCGCGAAACCTTATATTATTGAATTGCT
Source organism: Apodemia mormo (assembly GCA_036924255.1). Lineage (NCBI taxonomy): Eukaryota > Metazoa > Arthropoda > Insecta > Lepidoptera > Riodinidae > Apodemia > Apodemia mormo. The sequence goes on along the minus strand of JAUPFN010000007.1, from coordinate 4,635,974 downwards.
GTGATGCAACTGAAATGAAAGAAATGAAAGATGAATGGAGCAAACTTAACCAAGAGGTAAAAATTTGAGATCACAGAGCTGCACAATAGTTGGCCTACTTCTACCACACTGTTTTAGACGTCAAAAGCAAAGGCAGTAAATTATGTACTCAACGCACATTTTACTTCGCAACCGAAGCATCTTCAGGAGAGTTGAATAGAACTTCACTCTATGAAGGGTGAACAGGCATTAATTGCTAAATTTCTAAATTGCCAAATTGCAAATAATTTTTAAATGCAAGCTCCGCTGCCAAACTAAGATATTGTTATGAAAGGCGTATTTAATTCGTGGAAATAATAGATAAATAGTTTGCCAATCGCTAGTTCATTAGGTTGGCCGTACAAAATTGACCGTTTTCTGATTTAAAAAAAGACATTTTTAAGTTTTAGTTGATAGAAATTACAATTAAAATATTATATATAGGCGCATAAAAGCTACAAATATTTGAATAGAGACTAGTAATTTTCGTTTAATTCGATGATTCAATTTGCCACATAAAACTAGTCATTTTTTTCTCAGTGCATAGAGCTTACTTTTAGATGAGCTAACGAATCTTCGAATATATGTAGTAATAATGAAATTCGAATGAATTTGAATAATTTGCATGATTTCTATAATCGAATTATTCGAATAATATAATTCACAATTGCCCATCTTTATGGAGTAGTTTTTATAGACGGTGATATGTGCGTCATATAACCGTCATTCACCCAAACCTTGTTCGGAACTGGAAAGTGCCCAGCTATCGATAGGCTCGCTACCTATCACATTGTGGGACTAAATATCTTTGGCTAATCGTGGGTGTCTGGTTGTACCTCTGCCTACTCCTTTGGGAATACGGGCGTGACGATACTTTTTTTCAAAAACAGAATGCCCTTCTCATGGAACTAGAAATCATCGCCTGTAACACACCAAAGACGCAGTACACCAAAGATGTTAATGACACGTTTCTATACGTGTAGTCTAGTAGTGTAGTCGTAAGTCTACTGGCTACCTTACTTTCCAAACTGGAACATAACAATGATAAGCATTGACGTTATTGCAGCAGGATAGGTAAAGCTGTAGTAAAGAAAAACACGCCGGTGAGACATTGCTGAACCTAGTAGTCACGATGGCAGTGACTCATATAGCCAATCGTTCACCTTTTACAAAATGCCTGGCAGATTGGCAGATGGAATAATCTTCAGAGGGGGGCTGGACCAACAAGGGGGAAAATAACAGTCAATAATGCCAGCTAACTGACTGATGACTCGTGGTAAATTTGAACGATTATCGACGTTTTGTTCGCTTTGCCTATCCTGCATGCTAATAGGACGATGATGTTTTTTTATGTTTGCTTTCCATTTGATTGAGTGGTCATAAAAATATCTAATATTTAAAAAAATACCTGGCAGATATGTGACTGCACCCCAAGTTAATAGTGTCATGCCACAGTGATGATAGACATGCAGAAATGTTATTTGATCATTCTTTTTTCGAAGAACAAAGAAAACCTGGAAAACGGATTTACATATTATATTATATGTTGTATATTATGAGATTTATATAAAAAAAGAAAGTTTTCTTCCTCAATGACCTTGTTTTATTTCACTTTTGAACCATTTTGTGATTTCAGTCTAGTGATCTCAATCAAGATATATAAAAAAATATTTCACTTTTAGTATGATTAAGAACTTTCGTGAATATTTTCGAAATACATTTTTTATAAGCAATACCATTATAATAGTTAGGTGCACGATGTTTGAGTAAATATTGGCCATATACGGGTAATTGTATGCTTTTTATTTTGTGTGGCCATAATCAGCTTGAATAATAATTCAAAATCAGTTTCGTATAGGCCAAACTGGTTCAGCCTAAGGAATTTAGGCCAAATTGGATTGGCCAATCTAGATTGTACTAGTATATCTTGAGACGCTTAGGATGAACATGAACCGGTTTGTCTGTCAATCGTTTCAAAAATATTCAGATTTTCAAAAGTGAAATTATTGTCATTTAAATAACAAAATTTGTTGAACATTAAAAAAATGTTATGCTTAGATATAGTTTTTTTACTTTGAGCTTAAATTACCTCTATTTGGAGGGAAGTTTCAGGGATGGCCTGCAGTGTCTTAATGACATAATTAAAAAATTCTTCACTTAAATTAAAAATATACTAAGATAAAGTAATAGGGCCTAAAATATTGAAATCTTTAAGTTTACAAAAATTTAATGAAATATATATCTAAGAAAAAACAAAACATTTTAATTGGCGAATTTATGGTTTTATTTAAAAATACTAGATGACGCATTTCATGGTGTGTGCTATTAACACAATCAAATAATTTGCTAACCTAACCCCAAAGGGGTTGGTTAGACCAAATTGTGTATTTGTAGAGCAACATTTATATTTATATCTTTAAATATTGCCTAGTAATATATATGTTAATATGTTGCAAACTTCACGTAGATATTGATCGCGTAAGTCAGTTGATTTAGATTTCACTTTTAAGTTGGCAATCGACCCGAGAGCAACCATTAAAATCGGAACACTCTTGAAAGTATTTTAAATTCAATTTAATCTTGTTTAATGTTAAACATTTTGTAAATTTGTGAATGAAAAAATATTATACGTGTACCAGAAGAGTTTTTGAAGCATTTATTTTAAGTCCCTAAACGATGGATAAAGAAGGGTATGTACCGGCAAGTCCTGTCTCAGAGGAAACTCCGTTATATATATAACAACATACATACATACTGTGGAAATTTCAAATTCAAATTTACAAATGTCGTAAGGGAAAAACCCTGACTTTACAGGAGAGCCAAAAAACAGAATTTTACTTTTAAAAACTACACAGCTTTTTAATTTTTTTCCTATTAAGATGCTTCTTAGACAGATTATTTTACATTAATTTATTTATAATTAACTATAACTTACTCGTTCAACTCAATAGTTTAGAAAATGTTGTCCCCTACACATTGATATCTTGGAAGAAAATTCTGTTATACGTTGAAAAAATTGCGATTTAATAATAATGCACTCAACAACTTTAGCAAATGAAAATCATTTTGTCGTAACTGTCTGAATCACGGAATTAAAGAAAGGAGACAAGGAAATATGCCACATTCACAAGCAGATGGTTCTCCTGATGGAAAGAGTCAACCATCGCCTACAGAAATTAAAGATGTTAATGATGCATTGCTTATGATGCATAAGTTTACCGGCTACCTTACCCTCCAAACCGGAATACGACAGTGACCAGCACTGATGCTATTGCGGCAGGAATAGGTAAAGCGGTGGCATCTGACCCGGGCGAGACAGTGCAGAGCTCTACTACCTAGTAACCACGATGGTAGTGACTCACATAGCCAATCGGTCGCCTTTTACGATCTGCCTGGTAGAACGGCAGTTGGCCTATTCTATAAAGGAGCCCGGTATCGACACGAGGAAAATAAAAAAAAAACGAAATAATAATTTGTGTGTGAGTAAATATCTCATAACTTTTGAAAAGTTTAACCGACCGAAACGTGGTTGAGGTCATTTAATTAAATTCTGTGTAAACTAAGACTTCTTAAAATTTGGACCGTTTTAGTCTAGGAAATTTCGGGAAGTTTTGAAAAGTCTTTAAAATATTTCTAAAGAATATGTTTTTTTACAAAAACCTCCACATTGATGTACCAATTGATTAAAAAATAACATTAGCTCTATTCCTTAAAAACTACATTAAAATTGCATCAAAATCGGTTAATTCGTACGGAAATTTTCGTTACGAAAAATTTCGCAAAAGTTGACATATCATATACTATAATATATAATCAAATGAAGATTTCAAATTTACAGCTTTTTAAAAATTTACATGTTGTTGTTTACACAAAACTTATTTTTTTTAAATAAGGCTAATTCATCGATACATTTAAAAATCTAATCAGCTTTTCTCTCTAAAAAACTGCGTCAAATAACATAAATTTGATCAAAATCGGTTGACTTTTTGGAATTTTTCGGACGAATGGTTTTGAAAATAATTGTTTTTTGATATTGCTTTGTCATATTTTAGTTTATAGATAATGTAACTAAGAAAACAATTTAGAGCTAAAAAATTGCATTGAATGTCATTCTAAAGATAAATATCGTTTCCAAAATATATAGCATTTCAAAAATTAAATTATTGTCATAAATTGTATGCAAAATATAGATAGATTTTTTTTCTTTTTGTTTTTGTTCTAGTTTTTGTTCTTTTTAACTTAAAATACCTTTATTTAACGGGAAGTTTGAAGGATGGCCTGCAGACTCAACCAGTTAACAGTTTTTTTTCTTATTTATTTGGATTAAAGAGTCATCTTGTTTCAAACTAAAAAGCTCGTTTTGGTTCACAATATGGGTGAATTTTGACTCAATGTTAAATTTTAGAGATATGAATGAGAGATTGGAAATTTTACAAATTGCTGTGTACGGTCATTAATTGCCTTGTACTGCCGTGCTGTGTCATGTATGTAACGCTGGGAAAAGTACACTGCTGGATTTTTATGCATATATACACTGCTTTCTGAACAATCACTTAGTGCAGTAGTAACCTGCTGTTATGTCTTTGAGACGAAAGATCTGCTTATATTGCTTATATGATATAGTTCGATCTCTGTACTTCTAGTATAGAGAGCGATGGTCTGCAAAGGGGGTAAGTTCGACGTATGGTGTTTGTGGAATACTTCCAGTGTATAGGTAGTATAAAGTAAGTGAAATCACAAAGCCCTACGGGACTTTGACTTTATTGCCTTTAAAACAACACATATTGGTATAGAAAAATTATCGTCTTGACAGTTTTACTTTTAGTAAATGATGTAAACGTATATTAATATATTTTTCGACTACAGCTTTAATTAAATCTGCTATATTTTTTGTAAATTCTTAGACTGGGAAAATCAGTAACTTCGTTGTATTTCTAATGTAGCGGACAGTTAATAAAATGACCCATCCTGGCAGATATAAAGGACTAAGCGTATGATCTGTTTATAGTTCAGCTGCTTTAGTTCAAAAGGCATTAGAAATATTGAGTGAAAACAAGTCGAAATTTATTCCAAATAGTTGCGTGTACATGGCGATATCTCACCAGGCCAATAACTGAGTGATATATTAAACGACGCACTAGATGTTTCATATTAAAAGTGTTATATTACATTAATCTTTAAACTGAATCTAGTTTTGATTTGTTAAATTTTTTTTCATTGTATATTGATTTTTGATATATTTTTTTTATAGTAGAGGTGGCAATCGAGCAGATGGTGCACCTGATGGTAAGTGATTAATTTAAAATTTAATTTAAAATCTTGAAAATGTGAAATAATTATAAATATTTGGCAAATTGCGCTTATTGATGGTATAAGACACCTGCGATACTAATCTTTATCCGGCTATGGTTTTGGTATTCAAATATAGCGCAGTGAGGCATATTTTCAAATTTATCATAGGAAGAGCACATCCGTCACGGTACGGGTCGAGATCGTTTTGGCATTGCATAAATATACTGTCAGCGTCAGTTACGTACAACTGTATTTAATTATGCCACACGTTCCTCACACACATGTCATTTCTACTATATATGTTTTCTGTGGTCTGAATAGTTGCCGTTGTTATAACGCTTTCAACTCAATTTCTTCATCTTCGTCCTGGCTGGAAGTTGATGGATCCTCCTGTTAAACTTTTTTCGTTTTCCCTTCAAGTCTTCTCTCTTTCAAGTCCTCTTAAATGCAATTTTTTAAGAGCTTTGCACCAACCAGTCCATTCATCTTAGTACACTTAAATCCCAACAGCACATAAATAGATTATCGTATGATATAAAAAAATCAAGAAATGACGTATAAATAGATAAACTTCCTGGTAAGGTAATAGAAGCTAACATTAGAAATTGATATAACATTCATTTTTGCGCTTTATAAAAGGTATCCTTGTACTTTGAATGTAAAAATAACTATTTTTCTGAAATACTAAATAAAAATAAATTCATATTATGATATTGAGACCGTAATATGAGAGCACAATAATGTATATAATGGAAAATATTTCTCATGTTTGCTTAAAGCTGTTCATGCGAAATTAAATACCAGGAGAAAATTCAATAAAATATGAATCCAAACTTGTTTTAAACGATAGCATACTCCCATAACTGTCAGGCATTGGAGCCTTCTGCATAATACGAGTATGATACAACGAGATTACTCCTACGACGTATAAAGAATTCGTCCGATCAGCATGATATATTAAATTGACGCTAAACTTGATTTTCATCATCGTAATATCATATAAAAGATAATTGTGGTATTTCTACATATTAAAAGAAAAAGCAAATACCATTAAAATTGTTTCTAAATAAAAATACTTTATACAATAACATATTATCGTGCAATTATGAAATATTATGTTTCACAGAAACGTGACTCCAAGATGATATTTTAGATACGGAAATATGTGACAATAGGTACTCCATATTTCGATGTGATCGTGACCTGACCTCGACCACTAAATTTACTGGCGGCGGTGTCATGGTAGTTGTGAAACGCGAGCTATGCGCCTTTTTGAGGTACGAATGGTCGTGCGATCTTATCGAGTCTATTTGTGTTACTATACCTGGGGGGAGACTGGGGTCAAGAGTAGACCTGAACATTATTTTATTATATTTACCACCGGACCATAATCTAATGGAAACGAGACTAAATTTCATTCTAGATAATTTTAAACGATTTTATTACTTGAACCCTTCTGATAATTATTTGTTTTTAGGTGATTTTAATCTACAATCTATTCGGTGGAGTGATGTCAATTATTCTTTAAGACATGTAGGAAGCACCTCATTACAAAATTTATCATTAACGTTTATTGATGAATTGTATTGTATGGGCCTTTCTCAATTTAATTTGGAAGTGAACTGCTGTGACAACATTCTTGACTTATGTTTCAGTAATTCCGAAATAACCATTAATAAAACCAGTCCCCTATCTAAATTAGACAAGTTTCACTCACCTCTTAAAATCCGTTTTTTGAACATACAGTTTAAATCATTAAAGGAAAATCATCAACCACGTTACAACTTCTTTAAATGTGATTACGATAAAATCAATAGGTATTTAAGTGATATTAACTGGTTTGACGTCTTAAATTGTGATTCACTAGATGATGCGGTAGATGCTTTTTATGAGAAAATTTATTTAACTTATTCCTTATTTGTACCTATTTCTTTTAGAAATGCAAGTTTTCCGATTTGGTACAGCGCCTCTCTAATCAAAATTATTCGTGAAAAATATAAGTTTCATAGTAAATGGAAAAGTACAAATAACTCCCGAGATAAAGACACTTTTTCCCTGCTAAGAGCTCGTCAACATCGAGTACAGGCTCAATGTTTCAAGCGTTTCTGTGACGATACTGAGAAACTTATTAAGACCACACCAAAATTATTTTGGAAATATGTTAAGTCCAAAAGGGATGGATCGTCCTACCCTCACTATTTTACTCATGGCAATAACAAATATAACGAAGCTGTTAACATTTGTAATGCATTTAATAAGTTTTTTGAAAGCATCTTCACTACTAGCTCTGTCTTTAATAATAATTTTAATACTGATACTAAGCCCTCCTCTAACACAGCAATTTTATCTCACATTGACATAAGTGAAGATGCTGTTCGTAAAATGTTGAGTTGTTTGGATAAATCAAAGAGTGCTGGCAGTGATCACGTGCCTCCAGTTTTTCTGTCGCACTGTGCTAAAAGTCTTGCTCTTCCAATCACAATTCTATTTCGTCGTTCGCTTAATGAGTGTGTTTTTCCTTCCATTTGGAAAAAGGCTCATATAATTACAATACACAAGAAGGGTTCAAAATTTAAAATTGAGATCTACCGCCCTATATCAATTTTAAACTCTATTTCAAAAGTATTTGAAAAACTTGTATTTAATGAAATGTACCCAATTATAAGGAACAGAATTTCTGATAAGCAGCATGGTTTTATTAAGGGTCGTTCAACTATTTCTAATTTAGCATGTTTTACAGATTTTGTTATATCAAATATGGAATATGGTGGTCAAGTTGATGTGGTCTACACGGACTTTGAAAAAGCCTTTGACCGTGTAGACTATATCATACTATTACAAAAATTAAACGCTTTGGGCATTCACGGTGATTTATTAAGATGGGTTACATCTTATTTATCTAATCGTTCCCAATCAGTAGTCATCGGCGGTTACAAATCAGACTTTATATCCATCCCATCAGGTGTCCCTCAAGGATCGCACCTCGGTCCTCTCTTTTACGATGCGTATATTTTTGACATAGATGGATGCTTTGACCATGCCAAGCATCTATTATACGCAGATGATAAAAAAATTTATATGTCAATCAAATCACTTAAAGACTGCGAATTATTACAAAGGGATCTCAATAATCTATATAAATATTACTTAAATAATAATATTACTTTAAGTTTTCAGAAATGTCAATGCATCAGCTTCACGCGCAAACCAAAACCTATTTTATATCAATATAGCTTTAATAGCGTTGTAATAGAGAGGGTCGAACTAGTGCGTGATTTGGGGGTCATGTTTGATTCCAAAATGACAATGGATTATGTGACAAACAGAGCACTGCGAAATCTGGGATTTGTTATGCGTACCTGTCAACCTTTTACAAATATAATAAGTATTAAAATAATATATTACGCATATGTGAGAAGTATTTTAGAATATGCAGGTTCTATATGGTCACCTCATTTTTATATTCACATAGATCGTTTGGAACGCATCCAAAATTCATTTCATATTTAAATTATAAATTTAATAATTACTCATTTAATTCAAACTCATATGTTAAAAACTGTCGACTATATAGAATCATGACTCTTGAAGAAAGGCGACATATTGCTGATATGGGACATATTACACGGTCGTCTGGATTGCCGCAGCCTCCTCTCTGGTTTATCTCTGAGTACGCCCATGCGGCGCACCAGACACACACATTTGTTCCACCCTCAGTTTCACACTACGTCCTACGGCCAAAACGCTGTCCTCAGTCGATTAGCACGCACTTATAATGATAGGATCGAAACCATAGATTTATTCATCGGCACTAAAACACATTTAAATGTAATATCATACAGTGTATTTTATCAGAATCGAACTAATTACGTATGTTATTATGGGTAAATTAAATTAAGACACTCATTTTAGTTTATGTTATTGTAGGTAGGTAGGTAGGTAAACAATGTTTCATATTTAGTATATTATTTTGTATATGTATATATGTGTATGAATGTGTATGGGTATATGTATATATATATATATATATATATATATATATATATATATATATATATATATATATATATATATATGTATATATATAAATATATACACTTAGTTATGTATATGTGTATGTATGTTTATGCGGTATTATTATTGTATATTACAATTTACTTCTTCTATAATTATTAGAATAACTACGAACTTCATCAATAATAAACAAAAAAGAATTAATATCTGTAACATCGTATAATCATAAACAACTTCGGCTCATCTCCTTTGTTACGTTTTAACCTTTTATTAACCAATGCAATTTTAAACTGGATAAATTTGTTTTTGCTCTCAATATATCATGTAATAACTCAGTGGATAACTATTACTGGCTTTAATTTGTAAATCATTTAAATTTAACAGTGTATGTACTTAAATACTGTTGTTATCCTGAATAAATAAATTTAAAAAAAATAAGATTGTAAAATTATTTGAAGAGGTATTCAAAAGAAGTTTCGACACTGAAATAAAGTTATAATGTCAAGCATATAAAGGAAGAAATAAGAAGTAGAGAACAAAATGAGTCGACTCTTAATGAGAAACCAGAGAGTGAGTATATTGTTATTAAATTGACTTTTTGATTTTTACCATGAATCAAAACACTGTTATAATTAGACTATCTAGAAAATTGTTGTACATAGTTTACTAAAATGTTGGATTTGGCGGCCGTTAGCAGTGACATTTCGTTGTATACATTTTTGATTTCAAATTTAATTTCCATTATAGAAAATTAGGGCTAGAATTATAAAAAGGCTTAAAATATCCTATTTTAAGCAATTATAGTATATATAATACGTATATATACTATATAGTATATATAACACGAGAAAAATATGTGTAATAAGGAGTGTTCAACCCCCCTTAAGCCCCCCGCCGGAAACACATAGTTTTTTTATTATGATTTTTTTCTGTCGTAAAACTGCTATACAAAATGGCCCAAAAAGTTTAAATTATTCCACTAGATTGGAGAAAAAAGAAGAGAGAGAAAAAAGAAATAATCGCAGTTACCTTCCCCCTCCCAACCCCCTTCGCCAAAAAACATATTTTTATTACATGATTTTATTTTTTTAATATTGAAGTTTGGTTCTTCTTCTTAATTTTCTATAACATGCGTTTTGCTACTTAAAAATATGGTTTAAGATAGAACCTTAACATACCGCTACTTACTATAAATATTAGTCGGATTGCGTGTGCTACGGCGCTGCGGGAAGTACAGCCCCTCCGGCCTTACGTACCATATTTATCATTATATATGTGATATTGGGATACCATATACCATATACCGGCTGCTCGCCTTTCTTGTGATATAATATCTTTACAAGATCTTATATCACAAGGATGTTACACTTTCCACCTTTCCACAAGTATTTATTGTTATTGACTTAGAGTCAATGATTTTTCCTTTTTAACTTGCCGTTACGTTTGTAGACAAGGAAGTTACTGATTTTGTCCCGAAAATCAAGTTTTTACCGGATCTTCTCGTTTTGAGGTCCTATAAATCATTTCCGACTATTTTCACGATGACATCAGTATGGCTGTATGTGTGTGTGTATATGTGTATGTAAACATCTCTAACTTTTGGACGGTTGGACCGATCGAAACGGGATTCCGCTCAACTTAGTCTTTCTAAAAATTTGAATCAATTCGGTCCAGAAGATTCTGAGAAATTATACGAAAAAACTCAAAAATCTTCTCGAAAACAGTATTTATTTGAATATAACTTTCAGGTTAATGCACCGATTGAGAAAAAAATCTAATCAGCTATATTCATTTAAAAATTGTTTTCAATGCATAAATTGCATCAAAATCGATTTATTTGTTTTGGAGTTATGGTAGACGAAAATTTTAAACAAAGTTCGATAGTTGTCCTCGAAGCTGTGTGCCATCACCGTCACTGTTTCTCCTGCATATCAACAACATGTTACAAATTTGTAACATTCCTTGCTATGCATATGACAATACTGGTGATACATCATTCTCCAACCGTAACAGTACTTCTAGAGAGCACGTTAAATAGTGCCGGAACTAGCTTGTACCTTAAGTCAGAAATCGACTTACCGATGTCTCGGAATAACGTCACCAAAAATAAGTCACATTAACCCCTAGAAGGCAGTTTTGCGCATTCACCCTTAAAGCATCACATTTTGTTACTTGAACTCCTTTTAGGATACTCTCCTAACAGCCTCAGCCGTTTGGAATTCTGAGAGATGACATATCTAACAACGTTGAGTTTCGTGGTAATTCAAAAACTAATCATAAGGCGAGGTATTTTGACGCGCGTCCATTCTATAGGCAATGGGTGGTGGGGTATGATCTGAAGCCGCTGGGAAACGTGTTAATTTTCGGATAAATCGATATAGGTTTTCGGCTGAAAACGAAAATTTAGCACATTCTTTTTTGTATTTAAAACTAAATATCACCATATAAAAATCATGTTGAAGATAACAAATTATTTGTTTTAGAGATTTTTTTAGTCTGTTTTCGGAATTTTATATGATCGAGTAAAGTACATTCTATCATGTAATAAGTGTACAATTCCTTAGATAATATCTTCAGGTATATCGTGTTATTTTTACAAAATTGTTATTTAGCAATCAATACGAAATAAACATGATTTGACAAACAAGTTTTTTGCCGTTTGTCCCGATGTCTCGCTTTAACTAGCCTCCAAAAAATTTGGTGAATTTAGCAGAGTGAAACAGTAATTCTTGCCGACTCATCGCCCCCAAATTTATACGGCTCAAATGCGGGGTATACTTTTACAAAGGTAGCACTTTTTTCTTAACTGTCCCAGAGCTCTTAAGTGCCACTATATTCTCTTGATCGTATTCTGCATTGAACGGTTCGAATCGTTGACAATCAGGCTATTTCTAAACGGCTTGACTCCTTGGCATTACGTAGAGATGTAGGTATTCTTTGCATTTCCTATTGTATTTATTATGGAAAGTGTTCCGTCAATTCGGATCAACACAGACCATAGACGATAGACCACAGACATCAGGCGATAGACAACGTTGGCGCCAGCGTCGTAACTATATAGCACAATAACCTCTATAATATTATACACGTCTTTAATATAACATTTACTCAAGCAAAAACTCAAATTGATATTTATTAAATAGTTTATGTTAAGTGAAAAACTACCAAAGTGGCTTGGCGTGAAATTCCTACAAAAACATTAAGTGATAATGTTTTCTAAAAATATTTCATGAAATGAAAGAAAAATACTCAATTATATAGTTCAGGCAAATGGAATAAAGCTCCATGGACAGAAATGAAATCATTCCATCACAAAGAAAATGAGATTTTCTCCGGTTTTAATAAAACTGATATAAATAAAGTAAGCACCTAAGCAAAAGAATATTTAATAAGTTTTAATAATATATTTAAATAAAAATATTTTACAATATTTATGATAGTGACATATATCCAGAAACACGTGAAAGTTTAAATCATACACAGTTTTTTTAAATGTAAAGGAGAGGGTGCGAACGCGCAGGAGGTGCACCTTATGGTAAGTGATTACCGCCGCCCATGGTCCCAACATCAGAACTTTTAATTATAAGTAAGTTCTTGTCTTAGTCCTTTCGAATTTTTTCGGAAATAACTTGTCGGCAATTGATTCCACAATGGAGTAGTGGGAGACAATAATCATAGTGTTCAGGGTGAAACTTTTTGAGTTTTAATGCAATGCAATACCCGAATATAGAATTCAGCGGCAGGAAGAATTACATAAGTGTATATTTTCTCTTGTATTTGTCCCGGGCTCCTTTGAAGAATAGGCCAATCGCCACCAGGTCGTAAAACGCGACTGATTGGCTATGCGAATAACTACCTTTTTTAAAACGGATTTTTTAAAACCTGTCTTAATGTTTTCTAGTTTACATACATACATATCGTCACACCAGATCCCTTACGGGGTAGGCAGAGAGAACCGAGTGCCATACATCATGATCCTTGCAGGCTTGTCTCACTTCTCACATTTATCACTCTCTTTACACACACACACGCCGGTTGCGAAAACTCTTGACACCTTCGGACAGTACTCAATGAATTTGACCATGGTATGTCAGTTTTGGTCTTCCCCGGCACCTACATCCCTCCACATTCGCATTGTATATCTGTTTTGTTAAACTTTCATACACCATTCTTTCTACATGTCCGAACCAACGGAGCATGCCCCTTTTCATCTTTACACCGACACTTTCTTTCAAGCCTAACCTCTCACTCACATCCACATTACGAAATCTGTCCGCGAGTATTACACCACATATTTTTCTTATTGACCTCATCTCAGCCGCATTATTTCTACTTTCAGGCCATTTCTGACAAACCCAACTCTCACTTCCATACAAAAGCACATAATTATGCAGAGCTAGACGGACACCCTGACTTAAAATTGAGCTATTACTTTTTTTCCCTTTATTTATTGCAATAATTTAAACTCAGCAAAATTGCATCAACTGACTTTCAATTTCTTGTCTATGGAATCCTTAACTAAAATCCTTGTCTCAACAAAAAAATATATATTTATAAATCGGTTGTAAAAATAATAATCTTGAGATAAGAAAACATAAAACATGCAACCGAATTGGCAACCTCATAAAGAAGTTGAAAATACATCTCCTCTCTCTATACTAGTGTTAACTGATGCTAAAAAATAAATCTTCAAAACCAGTATACACAACGTAAAGACGATATAATAACACAAACATGGACCGAGTTAATATCATTTGTTTTGATTTATTCCGACCGATTCGCTGTGCAGTTTGCTGCGATATGAATGAATATAGCGTGAATATAGAATGAAAAAAATTACATGCACTAATATGAAGTATCATTACTAGGTGCAAATCCCATGTTAAGAAATATCAATACTTTTTAGTTGTTACAAGTCTGTTAAATGATTTTTTTATGAATCCCTCAAGAACAGTATTTTTCTGGGATAAAAAATAGCATGTGTGATAAATATGGACACAAACCGCAAGCACCTCAATGGTTAAGAGAAACATAGTTTTTTCTCACCGTATCAAAAAGATCTACCAACTTCAATATGAAATAGGAGTAAACAGTTCGTACAGTAAACAATCCATGTTCTGTTTCAAATTCATTGTAAACTGGTTCACAAAAAAGCTTATATCTACTCCAGATTTTAAGTGCCTGAAAAAGCATACAAAATATTGTACATGCACTTAGTTTTAATGAATTAGGGTCAAAGAAGAAGAAGATTAATGTATGTTTCTATTTGATGAGAATTATCACCAGTCGCACCAACTAACAAAATGGTAAAACGTAATGAATCGGACCATCTATTTATATTCAACGTAAACCTTTCTCGCGAAAAAATGGCAAGTTTATACATTTGATATGGACATATTTAAGAAAAGCAAAATGTTGTCTGAATCCCCGATTTTGCATTATTACTATACAATGTAAACGTTTACTAAGAATGGACAACAAACAAGCAGATGAGTCTCCTAATGGAAAGAGTCAATCATCGCCTATAGACACCAAAGAAGTTAATGGTGCGTTCCTGTCTTGTGGCAAGGTCTAATACCACACGCATTAGTTTACCGGCTACCTTATCCTTCAAACACATTGACGCTATTACGGCAGAAATAGGTAAGGCGATGGTACCAGACCCAAGCGAAACACTGCGGAACTGTATCAACTAGTAGCCACGATGGTAGTGACTCGCATAGCCAATTCGTCACCTTTTACGACCTGCGAACGGTATTTGGCCTATTCTCAAAAAAGCCCGGACCAACACGGAGGAAACGGGGGGACTGCACGTAAATAGGTAATTCGAGTTGGAATATTCGTATAATTCAATTCAAATTTTCTACTTTTTTGGTACTTTGACAAATATCAAAGATAGGCTTAGGCTGCATTCAAAAGAGTATAACTTAGCTGTGAAACAACAAATGCACCATTTTCGACTGTTAACAACAAAACATTGTTCGTGTTTTGTTGTTAACAAGAGATTTTAATTAAACATCTGCTACATCTTATACGAGAGGTGAAATATATCTCATAGAATATTTATCTGCTTGTTTGCTATAATTCATTCTAATATTATGAATGTGAAAATATTCATAATATTAGAATTTTGTCATTCTATCTTTCTCTTCTTCAAATCGATTTGAATGAAATTTACCAAATTTCATTCAAATCAGTTACGTGACTAGAAATATAGTTTGAGACCCCGGAAAGGACATAGGAAAATTTTTATCCCGGTAATCCCACGGGAACGGAAACTATGCGGATAAAGCCCCGGGACTGTATACTTTTAAACTACGGTAATAAGGAGTAACTTTTATTTTAGAATTTTTTCCACGCGGATAAACTCGCGGGCACAGCTAGTATTATATAAAATACAGTACGTGGGTTACTCGATAAGATTTGAAATAAAAAAAATTAAAGACATTGCCATTATTAATTTTACGTTTTTTTTATTTTATTTTTTATTTTTAAATACTCTCCGTCATTTTATATACAAAGTTCCATACTGTCACGTCGGGAAGGAAATAAATAACACCGAGTTAATTAGGGGCTGTAGAGTGGGTGAAGTAGGAATTCGATACTACGAACCTCTATAAACGCCTTTTTTCTAAAAGACGTCTGTAAAACGTTATTGTGATGGAACATTTTTCCAATATTACAAAAAAATTGATAAAACTTACATTAAACGTCTTAACTTTAAGACCGTAAATAAAAATCATGCTCATGCATGCATCACGCTTGCCTTTTGTGTGGCTAAATAGGAGGAAGTATTATTATATATTATTATTTCAACTGTAAAAATGAATGTAATCAAACTTATTTAATAAATGATTAATAAGATTGATTTGTTCAATGCTTTACCAATCAACATCGTAACGTCGTATTCCAGATTGAAAGATAATTTAAATTTGAATGAACATTTACGCCACATAAATAGTAATGCACTATTTATGTACATCTTTGTAGGCTGTAGTAAATGGTTTTTACTTCGTCTGGAGAGCCATCTGCTTGTTTGATAGCGCGTTACATAAAAGCCTAAGACCACAGGAATATATGTTATAATTATAATGTGAAATACATAATGTGAAAATTAAAATATTTCTTTTATCTCTAAGATAATTTAATTTTAATAGACTTCTGTAATATTTCTCCGCTATTAAAAGTCTGTCTCAAACAAATGAACCGTGGTAAACATTGCTTCCTTTTGTTGGATAAGTACTACGCTACGATGCTACGATAATTTAAGCTTTCATTACCATCAAAATTTTAATACACACTATATTTTTTATGTACCATTACGAAATTCAAGTTTTAATTTGAAACAAAAAAAGAATTAGTACAATTGTAAAAAATCTATAACAAAATATTTAGTTATTAATACAATTAGAAATTAAAAAAAATTCTCTCATTTGGAATGCACGTTGCATAATCAACTTAATCCTATTCTTATTGATTTTTGAGAAGCCTATTCCTAACAATGCTATTGATATATGCTACTATTAAAAATACGTTGATAATAAAGTTAGATGAGGAACACATAAATAACTTACACATACAAATACGTAAAAGCAAGAAATGACTTGCACTGCATTATATAGAAGTAAAAGTCTGTCTATATTAAAAGGTTGTCGATTTTTCATCCATTTTGGGCCCCATTTTAATACAAACATAAGGTACAAGCCACATATTCCAAAAATAAGGTATGGCTTCCCCACCAGAGGATATTTCTCACTTCTCTTATCTGAAACAATATCATAAAAGTTAAGGTAGAATATATTCAGGGAAAATCTTACTGGTTTCACAGAATCAAATTTATAAAACTCCATACTTTTGGGGTAAATTACGGTAATATATTTGAATCTTTCCGTAGATTTACATATCTATGGAATGTACGGAATGTAATGTAAGGAATAAATGATCCCATAATTTGACGGAAGATAAAATTAATGAGCCTGCACTAAAGAGTTCCAGCCCCATACATTCAGGCGCCATTATGGCATCAGCTCAACGCTGTCATATATTGCATTGGAATCGAGTTTAAGTTAGTAAGCTAAGTCTCAGTTCAATCGGGTATTAGGAAGTGGTTAAAATTATTTGAAAATTAAAAAAATCCATTATTTATATAAGAACATTGCAAGTTCAATAAAAGAGCTGATGATCTTCGAATGGGGATCTTGCAGCATGAAGACGGAGTTGCTGTGTCATTTCAATGGCATGCAAATAATGAAACAACAGAGTACCAAATTTCGTGTCAGTGAGGCATATACAAGTAACTTAATTCCTTCGTCAAATTGAAAAGAGCTGGTGACATTGAAACAGCTAGACTGATTCTTTTGAGTGATAGGTAAGAATTATCTCCATGGACAGAACTCTTAATCAAAATAAACCGCAGCTAAATCAGGCCATTCACTTGAGAGCTAGATGCAACAGAAAACACACAGATACATACTTACTTATAACACGTTTCGTTTCTGTGTTGGAGTTAAAAATCAAATAAGACATCAAAAGGCGCTAAACCAACACAAGTGCATTATTATAAATTCAAAAGTTTGTATGTTTGGATGAATAGATGTTTGATGAATTACGCAAAAACTACAGAACGGATTTGGATAAAATTTAGCACACAGGTAGATGATAACCTGGAATAGTACTTAGGCTAGCTCTTATCCTGAAAAAAAATGTTACTCCTACGGGATTCGTCAAAACTTTTATTATGCAACGGGTTGCGTGGTGTAGCTAGTCAATTCATAGCACGGTAATATGTTTAAAAACGTGAGAACCAGACATATAGCTCCTAAAATATCTGCAATATTTCATTTTTTTAATAATAAATGTTTATTTTAGAATCTTAGATAAGTAACTAGAATAAAATCTATAATTAAAATATTTTCTTAGTTATTCATAACATGTGTGCCTGAACTAAGAAATCCTGTGTTAACTTATGATACAAATTACAAAAGTATAAATAGATAAACTCTAACCTAATTAACTAATTCTCTATCTCTTCGTACGACATACTTTATAGGGAAGTGTTTTTTTTACATTTATAGTAATTTAACCGATAAATATCTAACAATGCATTTAGTTTGTTGCAGAGATATGGGCCTAGAAATAGATAAAATTTTGTTACAAAAGTATATTTTATGGCAACTTTTTGGGAGCAAACTATATCTTTTCCTCTTTTGTTAGTAATTTCAGTACAGTAGGCAAGAGCTGCGTGCTGTTTTAGTACTATGTTTAGTATAAAAACTGACGGACTGTTAGTACTTTAAATGATTTATAAAGAAGATTAGCGTAGAACAGGAAAGGACAAAATGTGCGCTCTCTCGACGAATATTAGTAGAGTTTTAGCTGCCCTAGCCCATGAGGTAATACAGTAAGCTGTTATTATTTATTGACATAGATTTAAGTAAACTTGCCTAAAAGATTTTCTTGTATCAATATACCTAGATATTTAATTTTATTTGTGTTTTTAATTGTAGGATATGCACATTGGTAATCAATGAAGTCATTATAGTATGGGAACCCACGACACTAAACCTAGTCCCATAAGACTACCTGATGGTATACACATAGTCAGATTCGTCATTATTTGGAAAATACGAAATGGCTATGCTGCAATGCGAAGAACCGGATGGTGCTATTAAAAAAAGAAAAAAGAATGAAAAAAATCGATTTCTGGTACGATAAGACTACCGAATTTCGTCTGTTCCTCGATATAGGGGAGGGGTAAGACTATACGAAAATGCGGTGCTGCATGTCCCCATCCTGGCCCTTTTCAGTGGCAGCAGCACTATAAGTGACGCCTTGTACCTAGGTATCTGGCACCATCGGACTACCGAACGAACTCCAGCTCATCTGAAAGATCATCAATTTCTATGTAAGAAAAACCACTGCTGCATCTTCGAAACAGCGGATGAGGTGTTTGTTGCAGCGATTGTAGGTCGCCCACTGCACAGCTGAAATCGGCGTTTCTACTCATTTTTGCCAGCAATTTTCTGGTTTCTTTCAATTGATACTGATTGATTACCATAGTACCATACCAGGGTCAGATACGAATAATTTTACTGATCGCTGAATGTTTAGGCGAATAAAATCGCATATTTTATACGTAATATTGTCCGATTTTTCAACCGTTTTTATTAAGTTAGTTTAATTTTATGTACTACTTAGGGGTTTATAGGGTTCTGAAATCAACAAGAAACTCTTATAGTTCCATATGACCGTTCATCTGTCTGCCCGTGCGTTCGTCCGCAGCTTAGCTCAGAGATTCTTAGTATTAGAAAGCTGTAGAGTTTACTAGGTGGTAGAGTTCTGCATTGTCTCGCCCGGGTCAGGTACCACCGCCTTACCTATTCTTGCCGCAATAGCGTCAGTGCCTGTCACTGTCGTGTTCCAGTTTGTAGGGTAAGGTAGCCGGTAAACATATGCATGTGGCATAAGACCTCGCCACAAGATAGCAACGCACCATTAACACCTTTGGTGTCTATAGGCGATGGTTGACTCCATCAGGAGACCCATTTGCTTGTTTGCTATCTTATAAAATAAAATAAAAAATAAATAAATAAAATAAATAAATAGCTGTTTCCATTCGATTGTTTTAACTTAATGTACTACTTGGGATTTATAGGATTCTGAAAAAACAAGGAACCCTTATAGTTTCATATGACCGTCCATCTGTCAGTCCGTCCGTCTATCCTCAGCTTAGCTCAGATATTCTTAGTAATAGAAAGCTGTAATTTGGCATTTATATCTATACATATTAGTCATGCCATCAAAATGGTAAAAAAAACATATATTTTTAGGGTACCCTCTACAAGTAAAGTTTTCTCGCAAACCTCGTAGTGTAAGGTATCGTTGTATAGGGTTCTTAAAAATATTGCGGGGTTTCACGACGATTTTTCAATTATGGAATCCCTTTGGAAGATATAAAATTTTGAAATGCTAACTTTTGTTACATTCGAGTGTCTTCCACCCCACATCTGCCAGCTAGCTGCAGCAGGTTGTTGTTCCTGGATTTGTGAAACATTCGCGGTATTAAGATATATAATAAATAAATAAATAATAAATATTCAGGAGACAAATTACACTAACTGATCTAACCCCAAAGTAAGCAAATTATTTGCTTGTGTTATGGGTGTTAGTCAACGATACTAATACATAGAAATACATATATAAATATTGGAATATATTTAACAAACCCCCAAACCCAGAAATACAAACATTTATGCTCATCACACAAATGCTTGTCCTCGTCGGAGATCGAAACCGAGCCCCGTCGATTGCGTAGTCAGAGTCGCTAACCACCCGACCAACGGGGCGGCTTATTAGATTATATTTTAACGAAGTTAAAAGGATGTAATTAAGTAGGGCTAAGTACGCTTTACAAGTTTACAAGTAATTGTCGGCCAATTGATAAAACATATTTTGATATTTTTTTATAGGCTGTGAACCTGTAGTGCGGATATATCGTTGACTTTAAATAGGTTCAATATTCATAGTACGAAACGAGAACAAAAATGCCCTCCTCTTAGTCCACATTATTGTGATGAGCAACTAAGAAACCGCACATTGAGCGTGGCTCAACACGTCTGACTTTTTTGCTGCAACAAGGATTTATGAAATTTTAAGGAAAAGTATAAGTTGATGTGATAAGTGAGTGAGAGCTCTATTTATTAGGAAAATTCCCAATTTGGTTTAGTATTATAGTTCGAAGAATTAGGTCCCGATTACACTTTGATTACCGCGAGAGTGAGGGTTTAATGCAGGTGCTTAATATTAAGCAAAAAAGACGTATTGATAGCCGAGTAATTAGTAATTAGCTTAGAAATCGTAATCAGTAATTAGTAATTGTTATTAGCGTATAATAGAATATCCCTCGGTATTGGTATCCTAAAAATATATGTTTTAATTTTTTTTTATCGTTTTGATGGCATGACAAATATGTATAGATATAAATGCCAAATTACAGCTTTCTAGTACTAAGAATCTCTGAGCTAAGCTGAGGATGAACGGGTCTGACAGATGGACGGTCATATAAAACTATAAGGGTTTTTTGTTTTTCAAAATCCTATAAATCCCTAAGTAGTACACAAAATTAAACAATCGAATGGAAACAGCTTTCTAGTATTAAGAATCTCTGAGCTAAGCTGCGGACGAACGGACGGACAGATGGATGGACGGTCATATAAGACTATAAGAGTTTCTTGTTGATTTCAGAACCCTATAAATCCCTAAGTAGTACATAAAATTAAACCAACTTAATGAAAAAGGTTGAAAAATTGGACAATATTAGATAAAATATGCGATTTCATTCGTCTAAACATTCAGCGATCAGTAAAATTATTCGTATCTGACCCTAGCATGGGTATTCAATCAGTACCAATCGAAAGAAACCAGACGATTGCTGACAAAAACGAGTAGAAACGCCGATTTCAGCTGTGCAGTGGGCGACCTTCAATCGCTGCAGCAACCACCTCATCCACTCTTTCGACGGTTTTTCTTACATAGAAATTGATAATTTTTCAGATGAGCTTGGGTTCTTTCGGTAGTCCGATGGTACCAGATACCTAGGTACAAGGAGTCCTATATAATGCTGCTGCCACTGATAAGAGCCAGGATGGGGACATGGAGCACCGCATTTTCGTATAGTCCTAGCCCTCCGTAGGGGAGGGCTAGGACTATACGAAAATCGATGGACAAACAAAACGAGGAACAAACGAAATTCGGTAGTCTTATCGTACTAGAAATCGATTTTTTTAATAGCGCCACCCGGTTTTTCGCATTGCAGCATAGCTGTTTCGTATTCTTCAATTAACGAGAAATCTAACTACGTATATACTATCCGGTAGTCTTATAGGATTAGGTTTTGTGTCGTGGGCTCTTAAACCATTACAACAATGAGCGAAAAATTTTGAGTTTAATTCGGGTGTCTTACGCATTGAAAATATTATAAAGTTAGTTTTATCCGTATTCAATGTTAGTAAATTATGCCGAAGCCACATGTTAACAATATTTAATCTCTGTTGTGCGTGCTTATACAGCATCTTTTTTTGAATCCGATGAGAAAAAATGGCAGTGTCTTCCACATATGATTGATTTCGCCGTTATCTTGCTTTAAATTACAAGGGTCATTTATATAAATCAAAAATAGTATTGGTCTTATAATAACTCCTTGAGGAATTCTGAAACAAGTGTTTTTTTGAAACATTTTCCTGTTCAATACTAACAACACTTCCTATCTTTATGCATTTGGGTTCGTTCTTCTAGATAACTAGTAAAAAGTTTGAACCGGTTGCCCCTAACGCCTATATTTTCAAGCTTGTTCAATAGAATGGGGATGGAGCCTGTATCAAAAGCCTCAGCGAGGTTAAATATAGATTCCTATTGTGTAGTTGCCTTTATCAAGTTCCCGTGCAAGGAATTCCGTTAGATGATGTACGGCGTCAGAATTCGATAATTTAGGTCTAAATCTAAACTGTGCTTTCGACAATATTGACTTTTCCTCCAAGTAATTTACTAGTATTATATTTATAATTTTTTGTAATATTTTAAAAAAGGAAGGCAATAAGAAGAGATACTTATAACTAGTAACATCAACTTTACTTCCAGATTTATAAATAGGGATAACAACGGACACTTGAAAAAAGTCCTAAAGTTGAACATTTTTGGAAAATATATGTTATTGAAGATGAACTGATGAAAATTCGTCTTTTAGACTCATAATAATGCACTCTACCTCGGCTTCGTCAGTATCTGGTAAAACAAAGTATGACTTGGAAGTACTATTTATAAAAGTTGTGCGTGCACTCGTAAAATATGACCTTGCACTTTTTCTGACAAACACTCACCGACATTGACAAAGAAGTTATTAGCGGTATTAGCTGATGTCAATTCTGGTAGGTGTGCCTGTAATAAACTTATAGATGACTCATCACATTTTTTTAGTATATGTTGCTTTTTATAACTAGTTATATATATTTCTACCGATACCAATTTTCATGTTTCGAGAAAAACATCGAAAAAATCATCGACCCATTACCGGGTTGATGTTTTTTCGATCCCATTTTTTCGATCGAGGATTGTCCCAAACCTGGGACTTTACCTTATCAAATATATAAAACTACAATAAATAATTTTGTAAAAGGTTCATACCGTGGCCTGTTTAATGGAGATTGAGTTGCGGAGAGAGGACATTTTTTTTATTTTCTATTTTACAATCTATTTTTAAATTTTCTCAATTATATTAACTATTTACATTTTCTTCGTTTTTATTAATTTATAAATTTTGTCATTTTTTATGGTCTAAGAAACAGTTCAAGCATGATGACTAGGCTTCGTTCTTCATCCAACGAATTATCGAACGTATTTATTGGAGTTTTATGTCCATTTTTACATTTGTTTTATTTTTTATTTATTTATTATTTATATTTAATTCAGACAACAATGCCCATATTATAAATACCTTATAGACTAACATACATATTAATATAATTTACTTTTTGAACTTGTTAATTAGACTTGATTAAATATTTATGTTGAATAGCTTATTACATCTAGTATTTAAGAAACCTACCAATTAAATCTTCACATATATATTTATAGCATGATAGAAGTCTCCTTATTAATTCCGCCATATCACTTGAAAACTAAACTGTACCTACTACTATAACTGTTATTGTTAGACTGAATAGTGTTGTGTCTATAATATTTAAATTAGTTTTACAAACTAACACAATTAATTCAAGTAATTAAAATGTAGTACACTTGGCACAATCATTAGAATTTTAATTTACTCTATACGTTATTTAATATTGCAAGATTCGTTATTTTTGCAAGCACTATATGTATGCATTTTTATTAGTACACAGACAAAACATTATTATCTCATTTATTAATCCCTACTCCACATTTCGGGTTAGCTGGAAGAAATCTCTGCCAGTAGAGATAAGCTCACCTTTTGTGCAATTTTTGTTACTCTTTTTCGTGTGTATCTTTCATTAAGTGTACAATAAAGTATTAAATAATTAAATTATCGCCTCTGTGGTCTAGTATCGCCTCTGTGGTCTAGTGGTCCAGCGTTGGCGTCGACCACATGAGGTCCCGGGTTCGATTCCCAGGTCGGGCACATAAAAAAAAGTGTTTTTTCAGTTTTCTGAGAAACACAAAGTTGCCCGGGATTGGAAAGTGCCCGGTTGGCGATAGGCTTGCCACCTATCACATTGTGGGACCAAGTATCTTCGGCTAATCGTGGGTGCACTTGTTGTACCTCTGCCTACCCCTTCGGGGATATGGGCGTGAAGATACTTACTAAATAATTAAACAAATAATGTTCACTATTTACTTGAGGCACCGAAGAATAATAATCAGGCTCTAAAACTAACTAGAATGAAGGCTAAATATCCTAATATACAGATACTAGATCTAAATTAGGCATTAGTATCCTACAGAAGAAGAATAACGAGACGCTGCCAAGTTAACTAATCTGGATATACACTGGGAGGGGAGTTCTGATATTATACAGACACTAGGTCAGTTAAGCATTCTTCCCTCGTACCTAACAAAAGAGGTAAGAGAACTGCCATGTTCTTCAAATAAGGTTCAAAAGCCCAAAAGGCATACCTAACAGAAGTTGTATTAATTTAAAAGGCCATACTCGTTTTTAACGTTGATTTAGATGAAGGAGCACATTCGGCTAGACTGGACTGTTATATTTTTTGAGTTTCCAGGTTATTTTATCTAGCCTGTGGATCCTATATATCACCGCTTCGTATTTTTTAAGTTTCTACCGGCGCTCAATGGGTAAAATATGACCGCACCTAATTTGAATTTAAATTTTTATTATATACGAGCGACCGAGCGACGGTTTCACCTGCGTAGCTTCTGTTCTCGTAGAAATATCAGAAAGGTGTATATATTAAAACCTTCCCCAAGAATCAATCTATCTATTAAACCGCATCAAAATCCATTGCGTAGTTTTAAAGATTTAAGTATATATGTAGTGATATAAAATATTTGACAAAATAACTTTATTTTGAATCCTAGTAGACAAAATATATCTATCAATACGTAATCGTTTACAGAATATGGTTTAATTTTAGAGAAATCATATTATTTGTACAACGCGGTATCAGCGTTGGCGCAGGTCTATTCGTAACGAATGCCACTGCTAAATACCGCGCGTCCGAGGATGGAACTTGAGGGGGCTAGAGAAGGTTTTTTGAGATGCGTTAGAATGAAAAGACATATAAGGCATATAATTTGGCTACAATTGGATAAAACTCGCTCCTCTGATACTTCCGAATAGAATTTTTTTTTGTTGGGATAATTTGTCAATTAAGAATAATACTGCTGACAACAGATAATTATGAAGATAAAAAAATCTTATCTAGACTTCCCTAATGCTGATAGAGCTGTAGATCGTCGGTATAATTATGAAAATTTGATTTAAGTATAGAAGTAGTAGTATTTAGCGCTGAAGCGCTGAAAATAAAGCGAAGAAATGACTCCTTCTTTCAGAATACCTGCATGTAGGTCAATCTAGTCTGACCTGAGTTTACTTGAAATAATGATTTGCAGTTAGCATTGTAGATAATATCTCAATCAGTCAAGAGCAAATCAAGAAATATCAAATAAAATGAAATATTCATTTAATTTAATTTATTGCAAATAAAATTAAAGAGAGTAATTTCCATGGGTTTAGGTAACTTCCATGGTGTTTTATACACAGAAGTTACACCATAGAAAACACCAAATGTATGTATTTTGAAGTTTTTCGCCATTGGAAAGATATTTTAACTAGATTACATGCTAGTTTGTTATTGACTATCTACATTTGGGCGTTAGGTGTGACACCTCAATACTCGTTTACTAAAAATAGTATGATTACATTCTAGAAACGTGACATTCCTGAAAATTGAGAACCACAAATTGAAAAATTGTAGAACTTACTCTTGCACCGAAATGGAGACAATCAGAGCCTCAACCACCTTACCCATAAGCTGCAGCATAATTACAGAATCACAAAAATCAATCCCAATACGTCTAGACCTCGCCAGATCAGTGTAGTACCTGTTACAAAAAGCGAAGCTAAAATTTTGCCAAATGTGTCACATAAGGTCGGTGGACCATGAAAGACCACGTCAGCAAATAGACAGTTATTATTCTTATATTTCCTGAATAAATGAATAAATGATATTACTAATTAACATTTTATCATGTAAGATGTTAAATACTTTTATTTATTCCATATTTATTGGAACGAAGTTCCTTACGGCAGGCTTGGAGGGGATAGGGATTATGCTGCGCGACCGAACTGAAAAAAATGTGATAGTAAAACCGTAAGAAAAAATCCGTGGAAAAAAGTGCGTGGAATAAAACCGTTAAATGAGACGTGCGCAGGCGCGACAGTCACGTACACAAGCGAGTAGTGCCGTTTAACCGAAGGAACTTCGTTCCTACCTGGTATCCCACGACACCACATCATGAACTCTTTTAAACGGCCTTACCAGGAACAAGGCTCTATATAAGGCCGATATTATAAATCAGTATTTTAACTTAAAACAGACGTTGTGGTTATTAAAACATCTCTATGTGTGGTTATTAAAATATCTGATTATTTTTAAACTACATAAAAAGGTCTTTCATTTAAACGAATAACGACACACTTACAATAACATTTTCACTTATAGTGCTATTTTTATTGTGTTTTGTATACGAATTAAAGGTTAACGTCGCGTCGGTGTCTGAATGTAGTTTAGAAAGGGTCCTCACTGGCAAAATAATAGCACAAACGAATCGCCGCTACGTCTGTATCTTTGAGTTCGATTAATATTATTGTGAGCAGAAAGAATTTGTCATTGCATGGCAAAAACAATGCATTTTTAATAACTGGCTTTCGAAGAAGCATGGCTTTCCATGGTTAACCTACCTTAATTACTTATTTTTATTTTTTATATCATAAGATAGCAAATAAGCAGATGGTAGTAAGAGTCAACTATCGCCTATAGACACCAAAGATGTTAATGGTGCGTTGCTATCTTGTGTTAAGGTTTAATACGACATGCATAAGTTTACCGGCTACCTTACCCCCCAAACCGGAATGACGTACAGCCACGGTAAAAATAGGTTCATCACCTTAAGATCTGGCTTCGTTTGCACTAGTGTACGAATCAATCATGCCAACATACCAGTACAAAAAACAGTTCTACTAATCTATATCTATAAAAGAGAAAGTGTGTGTGTATGTTCCGTATAGGCTCCGAAACGGCTGGACCGATTTCAATGAAACTTTCAGGGAATCTCCAGATTGACCTGGCGAGTAATCCTGTAAAGTTTGGTAACGATCGGAGCACTTCTATTTTTGAACTGTCAAATACAGCTTTTATTTACTATGATGATATTCTATTGTTTTATAACCCAAATTTGTATTAAAAGGCAAATTCAAAGGCGAAGACGTACTGATTCCACGAATACCGATGATCTCCAACGATTTACCATTCGAATTTAAGCGGCTTCAATTTCCTTTGCGTCTTGCTTTTGCAATAACTATCAACAAAGCACAAGGTCAATCGTTGATAATTGCCGGTTTAAATTTGGAAAATTCGTGTTTTTCACACGGCCAATTGTATGTGGCTTGCTCCCGAGTCGGCACATCTAAAAATTTATACGTATATACTCCAAATGAAAAAACAAAAAATGTAGTCTACCCGCTGGCCTTAAGATGAGTTTTAACGAATTAATAAGCCTGCTGTGTGAAATAGTTACTGCTCATATTGTATAAATTCACATAGCCAACTATATGTCGCTCTTTCAAGAGTAACCTCTAAAGAAAACATGTTTGTATTGTCTAATGACAAGAAAGCTCTGAACGTTGTATATAAAGACATTCTGTAATATATTAATTGTAAAAATAAAAGAAATAGGTAAAAATGTAAAAACTAAAAATGTAGTACCTATATGAATTTAGATGTTCCAAAGATAGCAGGAAATCTTCATGGTATAGGGAAAGGGGAATTGTTTGCGGGCCACCGGCAGAAATGAGTAAATCAAAACTACTGCATCGATTTTAATCATTTTTTTTTCACTGACTGACATAGGCTGTATATTTTATACCCGTGCGAAGCCGGGGCGGGCCGCTAGTATTAAATAAATGTGACGTTTTCTATCAAATATTATCTCAATTGAATAGATTCAACTTTTACTGCTAATTTGAAAATTATTCGAAGACCATGATGGCGTATCAATTATCATAATAGGTATGATGCACAGTTGAAAAGAATTTAAAGAGGAAGATTAACTCAAAAAATATATATTGTATTGATACAACTTAAAAAGGTGTCCCAGTGCGATAAAGGGACATATAGTGTGATAGCACTTAACCCCCTCGAACAAGAAAGTTCCCCTTTTAACCTTAAGGTTTTTTTCCAACCCTTCAACTTGGAAATTAAGTGTAATGGCGCCATCTGTTGTCGAGTATTTGAACTTCATTCAGAACAATGATTATTTGGGTTGCATTTCGAAAGGCGCTGCGAGCATTTGCAACATGTGTAGTAATGGCGCGAAATTTTAAATTCCAATTTCAATAAAGTCTTAAATTACATTTGTTATATTTCAACTACCACGTAATCTCATATCAACTCCCGAGCGAAGCCGGATATCATAGCTAGTATATAATAAAACTAAGTTGATAAAATGTGCGTGCCGATAAAACTTAAAAAGGAGTCCCGGCACGATAAAGGGACTTATTATTAAGAAAATTCCCTTTTAAACCTACAGGGCGTGCTTTTAAAGATATAAGAGCTTTTCCAATCCTTCAACTTGGAAATTAAGTTTAGTGGCGCCATCTGTTGTCGAGTATTTGAACTTCACTCAGAACAACGATTATTTGGGTTGCATTTCGAAATGCACTGTAAAATGAAATTACATAATGGCGCGAAATTTGAAAAAAAAAAGAAAAATACCTTTATTTCTTATTAACATTAGTAAACACTTTGTTATTGTTGATTGTCTCACTAGGCAAGCCTGTATCGAGGCAACCTTTACTCCCGTTTACAATATTAGAATTTACCCCAACTGTAAGACATCTTTTTAAATATTTACACGAATCCAGAAGGGTAATGTGCATATTTTACAACAATTATCACTCTAGGGTAGGTTTAAAATATTTATTAAATCTATTTTTTATTTTTAAAAATGACCGTACTGTAACTGTATCATCGTATGACAGCGTTCTTAACCATTTTTCAATTATTTGTTTCGCTTCAGTGACACTTTTTTTAAAATTTAAAATTCCATTTTCAATAAAGCCTTAAATTACATTTGTTATATTTCAACTACCACGTAATCTCATATCAACTCCTCCAAATCATGGCTAGTATATTAATAACGGATATTAATATACTAACCATTTCATTTTTGCGTGTCGCCTATAATGTAATCCCATTGAGTGTAATGCATTTCTTATCACTCTTTGACTAACACCATACAATTGGGTGTAGCGTTTAGTTGATGTAAAGCCATTTGCTTCATATTACCTTCTCATGTCAGTTTTTTGTGCAGCATTGAGAATAGGATGGCGGCCAGGATTATTGTTACGGTGATCTACGAGTTCACAGTTTTTACCGTGTCTCCTTATCCAGAATCTCACACTATCCCTGGTTACATTCAGATGACATGATATCTCACTGATGTTGGAACCAGTTTTATGTTCGGCAATTATTACTGCTCGTTCTTCAATTCTTAAAGGTCTCGGAATAATTATGAAATTACTAAAATAACGGATATTATATTTATGACAAATATATTTTGCAATAAAATATTGAATACCACTAGAAATCTATAGTATAATAATAATAGTTTTATCTATATATATAAAAATCAATTGCTGTTCGACTCGCTAAAACTCGGGAAAGGCTGAACCGATTTGGCTAATTTTGGTTTTGAATTTATTGTTGAAGTTCAGAGAAGGTTTAAAAGGTAAGAAAATATAGAATAAAAAATTAGAGTAGTTGAAAAGGTAGAACAAACTTTTGCCGGGTCAGCTGGTATATATATCAAAATCAATTGCTGTTCGTTAGTCTCGCTAAAACTCGAGAAAGGCTGAACCGATTTGGCCAATTTTAGTTTTGACTTAATCGTTGAAGTCCAGGGAAGTTTAAAAATTTCATTTCAAATTTTCATTTCAAAGCATAATTCTCTATGCAACAGTATATTATGTGACAATTTTTCAAAAGATCATATGTGCTCGCAGCTTGTTAAATAAATCAAAAAAAAAACTGACGAACCAATTCGCACCGCTACTGTACAAAAATAAACTTAGGGCACAAAGGAAGTGGATTGAAGGCCTAGTCGCCATACTTAGAGGCGGCGTGAGGCGTAGGTGACGTTGGCCACAGCCAACGGCTTCGCAGTTCGGAGTCTCGCGTCACGGAGATTTATGTATTACTCAAAAGCCATGAACGGTTTCGCTTACCAAATCAGACATTTGCCTTCAAATTTGTTATTTGTGACATTTAGATTTCGTTGTCAATTAATAATTATTGTAAATACCCTGAGGATGCTTGTGTAAGCGAAACCGGTCGGAAATTAAATATAATTATCTTATTGTGAAACAGTACAAGTGTTATCAGCTAGCAAATATTGTGTTAAAATGGAGTTTCACCAAGTGCCGACGATAAAAAGTGTAGAATACACAAAAAATACACATGCATATATTATGTCAAACTGATAACCTCCGTTTTTTCGTCGGTTGAAAAAAATTGTGTTTTAACGTGTTTTAAAGCGGAAAACCCAACTATCTATTCCTGACGTAATAGCATCAAAACTTTTCATTGTCATGTTCCGATTTAGAGAAAAAGTTAGCCGGTAGACTTATGCATATGGCATTGCCATTCCGTCACATCTTAGGTGTCTATAGGCGATGGTTTCCCTTTCCATCAAGAGAGATATCTGTTTGTTTGTCT
Source organism: Apodemia mormo (assembly GCA_036924255.1). Classification (NCBI taxonomy): domain Eukaryota; kingdom Metazoa; phylum Arthropoda; class Insecta; order Lepidoptera; family Riodinidae; genus Apodemia; species Apodemia mormo. The sequence goes on along the minus strand of JAUPFN010000007.1, from coordinate 4,604,664 downwards.
GTCTGTTTGGTTGTTGTGTTCTGAAAACTAAACCGTTTCCCAGCGGTTTCAGAATATACCGCGCCGCCCACTTTCTATAGAATTGGGATAAAAGGGACTCAGAACAACACAGGATATAGGGATATACTTTTCTGTGAAAAAGGAGGAACACCAATACAAAATAATATTTAACTTATAATCCATGTTGATACCAGCAGTACTTATTGATTGCCTACTTAGATATTTAAAATTATTTAAAAAATGTGACCCTTTCAACATTTACATTAACATGCGCATATGTTTAATCGTATATGTTTAATCGTTAAATATTTCTTTTCTTTTCCATGGAAATGATTCTGCAAATTTGTTTTATATTTTCGGAATCGTGTTATTGATTTTTATTTTTCGTGTCGTGTGTCGTTCGTATCGTGTTATTGAGTCTTATGTTTATATAGGTGAAGCTTGAAATAGGAGAAATGTCATAAATATTCCGTTACTATTCGGTATTTGACATGCGACCGAATATTGCGAACTATTTGGTCGAATACCAAATCATAATATTACTTAAAAATCTGTAAAGCGGTTGAACCTGCAGGCCATGCCTGCAATATCCAGCAAAATTAATGTATATTAAGCTCAAAGGAGTAAAAACTATAAGCATATTTTTTCAGTTCAAACATTAAGTTTTTTTTAAATGACAGATTTTTGAAAAGCTATATACTTTGGAAACGACGATCATTTTTGATATTTTGAGTGGTATTCAACGCAATTTTTGAGATCTATAATGTTGTAGTAACTACATAATATATAGGTAGAAAAATCTTCAAGTAATATCGAGGTTGACTGCCTCATTAGTCGAGTGGTTAGCGAACCAGATTTCGCATCAATCGGACTCGACATCGATAACCGATAGGGACAAATAGTAATTTGATGAGCATAGATGTGTGTATTTCTAGGCTTAGTTGTTTTGGTACAGGAGCTGGCGACTAATTTTGGGGAGGTCCCTTTGGCAGATTGGAATTACGATAAAACATAATTGCGTCAAATAGCGATACTAGACTTGCGAGTCTGGCAGAGCGTTCACGGTACTGCACAGTATAAAAACATTTGCAAAAAAAACCCAAAAAATATATATTACATCTTTTAATTAGGTTCTTTTAGCATTAAAAAAATATCCCATACATTTTTGTCGGTCGGATATACCTTCAAAATATATTTGAAGGTATCAAGGTATTCCTAGATAGATACCTTCAAATATATTTTACAAAAGTTTACAATACATTTACCTAATATTTATTTACTTCTGTTAAAATTTATTAAAAAATATTTATTAATTAACAACACTTGTACTGATTCACAATATTTAATTTTCGACCGGTTTCGCTTACACAAGCATCAACAAAATCCAATTTTTTTTTAATATCATTAGTTAGCAAACAAGCAAATGGGTCTCCTGATGGAAAGAGTCAACCATCGTCTATGGACACCAAAGACGTTAATGGTGCGTTGCTATCTTGTGGCGAGATCTAATGCCACATGCATAGGTTTACCGGCTACCTTACCCTCCAAACCGGAACACGACAGTGACCAGCACTGACGCTATTGCGGCAGGAATAGGTAAGGCGGTGGTACCAGACGCGGTCAGACCAGATGGAGAACTCTACCACCTAGTAGACACGGTGGTAGTGACGCAAATAGCCACTCAGTTGCCTTTTACGACCTGCCTGGCAGAACGACAGTTGGTCTATTCTTCAAAGGAGCCCGGGACCAACACGGGGAAATATCATAAATAACAGATTTATTTTTTTATTTTATTTTATTATGGAAAACCATCCGCTATAGTTAACCGATTAGAATTATAAATTAATTTATTTTCGAAGCCAGTTACAGGTTTTCACGTGTAGGTAAATAAGTAACACTAAAATAACATAACATAGACATTAGACACATACCAGAGAACCTTTTTTTTAACATGCATTATTTAAAAGCGTTAAAAAATCTACAGGCCAATGCATTTCTCGCCTCAAGCACACTAGTATCAAACGGATCGAGGTATAATTCCTTACAGATTTTATTTAAATTATTGCTCGCTCGCACCAAGAAAGAATTTTCTCTGTAGTTGTTAGAACATCGGGGCACTAACAAAGGAGGTTTATACCTAATGGATCTGGACGGAACATTAAAATTAACTTTATGCAAAAGCTTAGGACAATCGATTTTGTTTTGTAGAATCTTTATTAAAAAGGTACAATCAGCTATTTCTCTTCGAAGGCTATACGTTGGTTTAATGACAGTCATACATTATTTAGTAAATGTGTTTATTAAACTGTATTTGTGTGTGAATTTCCTTTACCTTATATACTAATTATTTACACTGATTGAATGTGATGTGATAACACATCCGAGCATGAACGTGTTCTATCGTGCCCGTTACAAAGGCAAATATACATCCTACCTTCAATAAATATTTATAGCAATACTAATGTAAGGTTGTCCGCACTATGGGTGGTGACCTCCCCGCAAGTAGTGAGAAAATCAGACGTGTTCGTAAAAAATATCTAATGTGATTAAAAATTTAATACAAATTAAATAAATTGTCACCTAGTAGTTAAATAAAGTCACAAAATTATAATAATCATAAAAAATCCATCTTAAATGTCCAAATTTAAATCTTTAGTCAACTCATTATATTATATATAAAATTATTGTAAAAATCACTAATGTCAAGAATAAATTCATTACTTATACAATATAAAAAAACAACAAAATAAAATCATAATAAAAATAAAAAAACCAAATAATCCCCCATAATTACTGTCAAAATAATTACAAGATTTAGAAAATAATTTAGGAAATGGTTCCGCAGCTAAACCGAGTAGTGTCAGGTATCTACATATATAAAAATAAATCCGTATTTTCCGTTATCATGTGTGAATAGCTGGACCGATTTCGCTAAGTCTATTTTTTTGTATTTGTAACTGACAGGATAAGGTTCTTATAAAAGAAAATATTAAGAAAATTGCACGGAAATTAGAAAATTTAAGAATACTTAACCACCATACAAAGTTCAATGGCTTTCGGCTGCCTGGAAGGACAATCCTGCATACATAAATTACGTGTCACATTGTATATCCGGTATGGATTCCTGATATGTATGGCAAAACAACGTTTGCCGGGTCAGCTAGTATACAATAATAATAATAATGTACTAAGAATAAGAACATTAAAAAATTATGCGCGCTCCAGGCTGCATGTGTACCACCATCTTGCTTATTTCTACCTTGGAACAGCTTTGCTGTGTTTCGGAGAGAAGGGCAAGACAGGCACTGTAATTACCAATTACTGGTACATCTTATGTCTCAGGATAGGCAATGAGATACCTGGATTGGGACTAGGCTATTTATGTTAATTGGTGACGTCGACCACTTACTATCAAGTGGCACGTCTGCCAGTTTGTCTATCCCACTAACATAAAAAAATATTTTCGACATATCTTCATTATTTTACGAAATAGAATTCCGTATAAGACTATTCATAATCTACGACAGTGTAGTATATTTAGTGTTGTTACTTTCTGTATTTCTCCGTATACATTTTAACTGTACGAAATTCGTTACTTCTTAGTTTGCAAAAATTTTTTATAAAGGGGTACAACATTTTATAATATAATTTTCCAAAATTTGGAAATTGCTGCGGAGTTTTATATTATTTCCACAAGCAATAATTAGTGTAAGAGATGGGCAACATGCTGAAGATCTAGAAATTAAAGGAAACCCCAACGGTACAATCAATGACCAACTTACATCAACCATGATTTCTCTCGCGTCATTAGCAAAAGCATCTGCTTTTACGGCTTTTACTGCTGCTGCACTTCTATCTAGAAGTGCTTCGTATTGGTCCAGGCTAACTTTGAAGAATAGATGATGGTCTACCATTCTGCCAGGCAGTTTGTAAAAAGCGTACGATTGGCTATATGTGTCAATACCATTGTAATTACTACGTAGATTTTCGCAGCATCTCGTCTGTGTATTTGGCATTATCGCCTTACCTATCCCTGCCGCAATAGCATTATGCTTGCCATTATCTTGTTTCGATTTGGAGAGTAAAGTAGCCGATAAATTTATGCAAGTGGCATTAACATCTCGCCTCATTGATAGCAAAGCACCATTAACATCTTTGTCATCCGTAGACGATGGTTGTCTATTTCCATCATCAGCGTCATCTACTTGATTGCTATCTTATGATATAACAAAAGAAACACTATATATTAGATTTTCTATTTTTTTATATTCAGGGACATAGCAGAAGCAAAATAAGATTAAACAGAAATTCGTATAATAATAACTTTATTTTCGTTTTGTATAATAATTCAATTAGTATAATACATTACAATATCACAGCATAACGATGCAACATTTTCATATTCTTCCACATCTTATATACTGTCAATAAAATTCGTCTAAATCACAATCAACATCAAAACTCTGTAATTTTTGTTTGCCAAATTATTTTTGAGGTAGGTTTATGCCATCTGAGCAAGCCAGGTTGCTTGTAGTCAAATAATTTTTATCGCAGTAAAACTGCAGCAATCGACTTCTCATTTCCAGTATCTTTTGGAGGATATACCCGGAGTATATCCTCCAAAACAAAAAAAAATTCAAAATCGGATCTTAAACCCAGTTCTAATGCAACAAACAAAAATAAACATGCAACTAAATAGATAACTTTCGCTTTTTTGGGAAATCGGTCGAAAAACAAAAATAATGAATTTAATACCTAGTCTACAAATACAATACAAATGGTATGTATATTATTTATTATCAAAAATGAATTCAAAACTTATAATATTACACAGATGAATTATTTAATTTTTTGAACTAGGAAACATTTTCAAATTCTTAAAGTTTTAAAATTTAAATAGCTTTTGTCATTTTATTTAATACATTTAAGCATGTACACAAATTTAAAGCATACACACTAATCTACACACACTAATACACACTAATAATGTCATTTGCTGTTTTGCAATTCCAGCATAAAATGTTTAAAATTAAAAAGCTAATATTAAACACTTTTAATATTAAAAATATTAAACATAAGATGTTAATATTAAACATTCATTTTTATATAGTCATTTCTTTCATTTTAAGTATGATGTACATATATATTATACCTTGACAATCCTTCAGTATCAATCTCAAAACATAATCAGTATCAAAATACCATAATATGTTTGCCCATAGATATAGTTTATATACTCAAAGTGTTTGCCATACTTGCAAATAATATCTTTGTGGATTAGTGGTATTTCTTTTTCTGTTGTATTTTTATGTTAAGTCATACAAACACTTCATACACATTCCTTAATCTTCAACATAAATTATAATTCATTCATTTTACAACTAAAATTAAACTAGTGTTACTTATTTAAACCCATTCGACCCTAACACATTATTTTATTGAGTACCTCAGTGTGTTTGTAAACAGCGCAAAATTAATATTTAATACTGTGCATTTTGTTTAATATGGACTAAAATCAATGTCCTACGTAGTAGGGACTAAAATCAATGTCCTACATAGTATGGACTAAAATCATTTAATGGCAAGTGAACCTTTAATTGACTGCATTATTATTTCATTTATAAGTATAATATGTTAAATATTATGGTTTAATACTACCCCAAAAGACGTATACATATTTGATAACTTAAATTTTGCACCTTCCCCAAAAGAAAAAACTGGTCCTATTCTTTAGACATATAGAGAAAATATAAAAATAGAATAGGCGAGCCATAAGTGCTTATGTAAGTGAAAATATCCCATTGATAGAAAAAAAAATGCATTTGGCATACGTGTTGTTTTTTAATAAAGCATGTGCATTAGGTAATCGCATCGAATTGAATTCTTCTGTAATTGACGCTCGTTTAGATCATTAACTTCCATACTATAATGCTGACTTGCATGTAAGCTTGCAAGATAGCATTATTGCTGTATAAATACTCGTCGCTTTCCTAATTTCGTTCAGTTAGATATTAAGGCGAGGTCTTTTGACGCGCGCCAAAGCTATAGAAAGCGGCGCGGTATGTTCTGAAACCGCTGGAAAACTAAATAAATATAAGACTTCAACTGAAAACCAAAATTTAGTACATTCTTTTTTGTAATTAAAACTAAATAGCACCATATAAAAATCACGTGGAAATTTAAAAATATTATGAACAAATTACTTGTTTTAGAGATTTTTTAGCCAATTTTCGGAATTTTATATGATCCAATAAAGTACATTCTATCATGTAATGAGTTAGATAGTATCTTCAGGTATATCGTGTAATTTTTATAAAACCGTTATTTATAAATCAATACATAAAAATGTGATAAAGCGAACCAGTTTTTTTCCATTTGTTTCGGTGCCTTGCCTTAACCAGTCTAATTGCTGCCTAGCTACGGAGCTAGTTTCTGCCCTTGGCCTGATTCCTGGCCTGAATGGCCTTCAGCAACGAAACTAAGGCTGTATACTCCGGATCAAAACTTCCCTATATCAGGGTATCACGAAGTGTAATCCAAGCTTAAAGTGATATTTTGTTCTAAGTTCGATTAGTTTTTAATTTGTGTAAAAAAGTAATAATAAACAAGTTGTGTCCAATAAAGTGCTAAGTGGTGCAATCAAACTGCTTGAAACTGTCCTGCTTTTTAGTGTTTCTCTCTCTATATTTATCAATCTATATCTCTCTCTCCATCAACACGATTTCTCATTTGGTTTACCTACTTTATGCATAATACTTGTCAGCATATTATATAAAATATAATAATACTGATTACTGACTATTACCCTAGATCGTTACTTTACAATATTATATAATAATCGTAATTTAAAAAGAAGACACTGAATACAACTATCCTATCCTGTGTAAACTTTGCCCATATCTTAAAAATTAATGGACCGATTTTGATGAAACTTGAATTTGAATTCCCTAAATTGGAGTATACCTGAATTATACCAAAAATAATTATTTCAATATCACTTTCTAAACAAACAAACGCTTACGAAATTTTGTACACCTGCTTACGCGAGTCATGATTATCATACATATATTATCCAATTCCAACAATATTACGTACATAAAGGTCAATCTGACAACCTCCGTTTTTTTGTTGGTTGAAAGTAGGTTAAATAAATTATAATAGCAAATGTGTTAGTAAAGTTTTTAAAAAAAATATGTTGACGTGTCAAAATAACTTGAAAAAGTTTTATTGAATAAAGTATTTCTGATTTCTGATTTACTATTTAGGTCTCTATTCCGCCTATAGGTTCCTTAGGTATTAATATAACTTAAAAACTTGAAATGAGTCGATTTTACAAATATATAAAATATTAAGTAGCATGGAAGCAAAACTTTTAGGTACATACGTATAATATGAGGGTATTTTAAACAAATCGTTATAAGACGCAGAAGCATGAACTTAAATCTGACCTATTAAATGTATAAAAAAATTGAGATATATTATTTTGTATTATTAATAAATTAAATATAGAAAATGGGGTTTTAAATACAAGCTTACGGTATGATTTTCTTTTCTATTAGAAATTTCCCACACGAACGTTTAAAAGCGCTCAAAAAAATCTTAAAAACTTCTTTTAAGTTCAGTAAATGCCGTTAATACTATTTCATACAAACTAGATACATTACAAGTCTTTTAATTTGAATACAATATTTTTAAATAAGTAAAATATGACCCTTTCTATAAGTGGCGTAAGTCACATACAGAAAAAACATAACATTATATATTACTTGTGCTAGATTTATCAAAATAATTTTGTACTGATGTTTTACATATTTTCACCCCAAAAAGTCGTTGACTTACGATCATAATATATAAAGTAAACAAATTTTATGATAACAATAATTTAAATACATGAATAAAAATATTTGTGAATAAAGAAAAACTCTAATTTTTCGTATGTTATATTTTGTTATAATTTTAATTTACGAAATTTTAAGAATAACGAGCATTTATTATATGTATTAAAGTTACAACTTGTATACATCCGTGACCAAGTATTAGGTACTTTATTAGAAATGTCTTATAATTAAAATAAGTTGCAAGTAAAGATATTCGCTAAAAATCACGAATTTTAGTCCCTAAATATCAAAGACCCATGTAGAACATTCTGTGAGTACCTCGTTTCTTTATATTATAATTATTCCTTAAAACATTTTTTTTAAGTTATTGAATAATAACATGTTTATATTTAAATATTATGGCTTGTTTTTATGCAGCCTTATTATAAATTTATTTGCTGCTGTTTGTACACTCAATAAAGGTAATTGAATCTAAATAATTAGTTGCTTATAAAATTGCAACTTCTTATAAAAAAAACTTTTTTTTATAATATTTAAGATTTGAAAAAATAATCTTAAACAAAAAAATCTCTTTAAATAACGCTGCTTTTTATTAAATAACGCTAGTGTGCACAAAACATAGATAAATAAAAACAAATATGTTTTTATTTATTTTTAGATTTTGTTTATACTTTTTACCCATTTGGGTAATTTTGGCTGCATTTTAAATTATTATCTTAAACTAGGAACACACCTGTCTAAAACACACGATGGCAATTATGTAATAATGTTATACATTTTACGAGGTGTAGCTATGTTTATAAGTAAAGTAGTTAAGAAGCTACACATCACACAAAAACTCTATAATATATTTTTAACATATTTTCTGTATTTAAAATAGTATAGAGCAGCTAAATAAGCTGCACGCTTTTTTATTAAAATAAGCTGCACGCTTATTTTATTAAACTAATTGCATTTATGAACAACCTTATATAAATCAACCACCAAGGTATGCTTCATACTTAAGATACAGCTAATTTTAATACTAAATTTTAACTAAATAAAAATAGTTAAAGCATTTTGGTATAAGAATATCCTTTACACAACCTTATCTTTTGCTTTCTTACAATTATCATCTGTTATTGTCTTACTGTCGTAATGATAGCCATTCGATAACGGTTTGTTTTCATGTGAAATTTCATTTATTGTGGGCTTGTTTCTATAATGAACCCCATTTGTCACTGCCCCGTTTTCACCACTCAACCCATTCGTCGATTCCTTGTTTACATGATTAATTCCATTCGTTAATGGCTTGTTTTCTTGATGAGTTCCGTTTGCTGAAATCTTGTTTTCATATTTGACACCATTTACATTTGTTTTAATTTTTAATTTTAAATAGTTAACGTAATAAAATTTCCCAAACATATAAATAAAGAGTCCAGCGTTGAGAGACAGAAGGAAGTTGATGAATTTTGGATAATTACAGTCACTGAACATCACCGAGAAATTGTGGTAAAAGATGATGACAAATTGGACCTGGAAAAAAATACAATATTTTACACAAAATACTTCTTTTTATGTAACAAGGAGCTAGCAAACAAGCTAATGGCTATCCTGATGGAAAGAGACAACCATCGCATATAGACACTAAAGATGTTAATCGTGTTGTTGTGTTCGTTTCATGTGGCGGAGTGTTAGTTTCATATGCATAAGTTTACTGGCATCCTTACCCTCCAAGCTTGAACTGGTGACAAGTATTGACACTAACGCGGCAAGAATAGGTCAGGTGATGCAACACTCGGGCAATACTTTGCTAATCTACCACCTAGTAGTCACGATAGTAGTAGTGATATGTATAACCTATTGTTCGCCTTTTACAAATTGCCCAACAGATTGGCAAGACTCGCCTGGATCTGGTACCAACACCTGAGCGTCAGTGATTGTTACTGTCGTGTTCCGATTTGAAAGATAAGGCAGCCGATAGACGTATGCATGTGGTATTATTATTCTTCTCTGTGGTGGTGGTGTCTCTGTGTTTTTCCTTCCATTAGAATAGCCATCTGCTTGTTTGCTTTCTTATAACATAAAAAATATGAGCGAACCTTACAATATTCGCATATGGTGTGTAACTTCCAACATCCAAGTAATTCAATTGGTTCAACCTCATGACTAACTCAACCATCGCGCAAGCTAATTGGTCAATTCAAATAGCGCGTGCTTATTGGTCAAATGAAACAGCTCCCGCATTCTCAGCTTTCTGTTACACACATCTGTTGCGTTTCACGAAATCACTTCCACAGATTTCAACAAAGCGAGAGAAAAGATGTTACATATCTTCAAAGGGAACTATCATGGGGTAAATTAATCCTTAAGATTCTTTTTATATCATAGATGCATAAAAAGCAGGTGGCTCTCCTGATGGTAAGACAAACCATTACCTATAAACACCAAATATGGTGGTGGCAAGACGGCAATGCCACAAGCATAAATCTACTAGCTATCTTAACTTCCAAACTAGAATATGACAATGACAAACAGTGACGCTGTTGCGGCAGGAATAAGGTAATGTGGTAGGACCAAATGCCCGGCAGGTGTATCACCTAACGTTTGCCATCCGCCAGCGATCAGCGATGATTTTTAAGCGTAACGAAATAATCATCAAAAACGTCGCCAATTGCTTACTGGTCACTGGTTGCACTTTTGCGATGTCACAGCACCAAAACTAATCATGCGGCAACGACTGCCACAATATACAAGGCTATTATGTGTCTAGCAATAACTAAACAATTACGATAATTGCGCATTGCGAGATACGTGATAGCCCCGCGGGCGAGACGTTATGGAACTCTACCACCTAGAAGTCAAGATGCACTACCATCTTAAAGCCAATCGGTCACCTCCTGCAACGTAGCTGGCAGAACAGCAGTTGACCTATTTTTCATAGGAGCTCGGGCCAAAATGTGGATTTTTAAAAAGGAGGTTGGCTAAACTGGATTTAATATGGGTCCTTAGGATTGTAGAATAAATAAAACATATGTAAAACTTACTAATTGTAATGTAGTAACATGCTTTTTCCACCACACATACTTCTGGTATTGAGGTCCGAGGCCCGATATCAGGTAGTAAGAATACATAATAACGTGGATGAATGAGTTGATTACACCAAGCAAAGTGCCATGACCTCCTGAAAATATTAATATCTTATTAATAATTGCTCCGTTGATAGAGAGGTTAGCGACCCTGACTACGATAGAGTTTAGGTTCGATTCCCGACAAAGACAAAAGTTTGTGTGATACGCATAAATTTGTATTTTTGGGTTTGAGTGTTTGTTAAATATATTTCAGTGCTAGCAGTTGGGTAAAATAATAGCCTATTTCACCTCCGGTTAGTGTAACTGAATTATTTACAATTACATACTGTTACAAGATAAAATAATGGTGTTGTTACATCTTATTAAAATTATAAATGTTTAATTCTCAACATATACTACGAAATATGATGTACAAATACTAAAAAAATAACAAATTTATAAACCAACATGTTCATTATTTAACGAAAAACTTTATAATACGAATCAAACTTAAATTTATTATAACTCAAAAATTAATTATATTTTTTTTGTGATTATAGATTAAAAGATTTACCTATTAGATTAATCTTTAATTTTATTAATAAACAATTCGTTCAAATTGTAATAAGATTTGTCTAGTGGTTAATCAAATAGCTGTCTGCGGAATTTATTTTGTGGTTATAAATTTAGACTATCATAAATATGACTGTAAATAAAAATTGCTAAACTAAATGCATTTTTTTTATATCTTAAGATAGCAAACAAGCAGATGGGTCTCCTAATGAAAAGAATCAACCATCGCCTATAGACACCAAAGGTGTTAATGGTGCGCTGCTATCTTGTGGCGAGGTCTAATGCCACATGTATAAGTTTACCAGCTACCCCCAAACCGGAACACGACAGTGGCAAGCACTCACGCTAATGCGACATGAATAGGGAAAGCGGTGGTACTAGACCCGGAGGGGAAAATGCAGAACTCTACCACCTAGTAGACACGATGGAAGTGACCCGTATAGCCAATCGGTCGCCTTTCACGACCTGCCTGGCAGAACGGTAGTTGGCCTATTCTTCAAAGGAGCCCGCGACTAACAAGGGGAAAGTTCCGATATTTTTACATGGTCAATATCAGAATCGCGTTCTGAACACTCTTCTTAAGTATGTAATAATAATAATAATATTCTTTATTGTACAAAAGAAAGATTAAATTAGTAATACAATTTAAAGTTAAAAAATTGATACAAAATGCGGTCTTATCGCTAACAAGCGATTTCTTCCAGACAACCAAATTATCCATACTAATGTTATAAATGCGAAAGTCTGTCTGTCTGTCTGTCTGTTACGCTTTCATGTCTAAACCGCTGGATCGATTTTCATGAAATTTATCATGGAAGTAGTTTGAGAGCCGGGGTCAAACATAGGCTAATTTTTTTTCAAAAATCAACCCTTAAAGGGTTGAAATAGGGGGTGAAATTTGTATGAAAAGCTATCTTGACGACATGTTAATTTACTCGCGGGCGAAGCGGCGCAGGTCAGCTAGTATAAAATAAATTAAAAGGACGGCTAGGACAAGGTACAACTTCTAAATATACATTACATGACAAATACATCACAAAGCTAAACGAAAGCTATATTAACACTTAAAATAATGAAGAAAAGAAAATAATAATAATAACAATAAAAACTATATTTTTATACAGTGTAGTGAATATTTAACCTACCTATATATATATATATATATATATATATATATATATATATATATATATATATATATATATATATATATATATATATATATATATATATATATATACATAAAGGAGATTAAAGTATTTTTGTTATGTTTTATGTGTATTTCGTGTTTACGAGGTGGTAGAGTTCTGCTTGAGTCTCGCCCGGGTCTAGTGTCACCGCTTTACCTATTCCTGCCGCAATAGCGTTAATGCTTGTTACTGTTTTTTTGGTTTAGAGTAAGATAGCCGGTTAACTTATGAATATGGCAATAGACCCCGCCACATGTTAGGAACACACCATTAATATTTTTGGTATCTATAGCCGCTCATTTCACTTTGGTAACTAATGAGACCTCTGAGAAAATACCGTTCCGTTAATATACTATGGTCTCTATAGGGACCAACGCTACCTTTATCAAAAAAAACAAAATTTTGACTATTTACCAGTTTTAATACAATACTCTATGGTATTTTATCGTTTTTGAACGAAACATTGTATAGAATAACATCAAATTGGCATTCTTTTTTCAAATACGCTTTTTTAAAAATAAAAGAACTTAGTCCGCCATTTTGATTCGTACTGTGTGTTATGTGTTGGTTGCAGTTTATGATACAGGTTAATTTAAAAGTGTTTTGGCGTATTAATTAACAAGTAAACTTTATTTACAATCAAGATTAGTTCAAGATTTAACAGTTTCGATAATAATTTTGTCAAAAAACCGTAAATATCAATTTTTTTTTTTTTTTTTTTTTTTTTATAGTAGAGGGGGCAAACGAGCAGGTGGTGCACCTGATGGTAAGTGATCACCGCCGCCCATGGACATCCGCAATACCGGGGGTATTGCAGCTGCGTAAATTAATAAAACATATATTTCGTTAACGACCAACTTGATGATACCAGCGCTTTGGGTATGACGGTACCTTTTTTTGTTTATTTTCGTAAATTTTAGTGTTGATATCTATGATCTCAAAAAAAATCATATGATGTGAATGTGAAATATTCTCAATAATATTTTAAAAAAATTAACATAGCTGTAAAATTGAAAAAGAAATAAATTATTTAAAAATTACGAAAAAAACTACGTATTATAAAAAAAAAAAAGATTATGTAAATAAATATTTTTGTACTATAATATATGTTGTTTATTTTTTTCCGTATGTATATGTTTACCAATTATATAAAAAAATATAAAAAGCATAGGTCATCGATTTACTTTTTGAATTAAAAATCCTCGACTAACAAGTAGTCATATTTTTCTTAGTGTCGTGTTACACCTGAATTATTTTGTAGCTTAAGCCATTTAAATTAAACAATTCTCACGCCAGTGTATTGCAGTGCTTAAGACCTCTTAAAAATATACGCTTTACAGTATCGGATTCAATCCAAACAACTTATAAACCATTTTTGTGACCACGGTCCACCGGCACAAAATCGGAAAGTGTGCGCGTAACGGTCCGTGTTTTTTAGAAAAAAATGCGAAAATGGTTGGTGGTATGAGTGGATAGGCGATGGTTAACTCCTTCTATCAGAACACCCATCTGCTTATTCGCTATCTATAAGAAAATTGAAGTATTTAATTGGGCTAGTGAAAGCAGAATATAAAATTAAATTTATAGCGCCATCTGTACTTTGTGCATAACGTACCTGGTAAGAATTTAACTCCGATCCATGCACATATTGGCATCATCGTGTGATGATAGAGATGCAAGAAGGATATCTGTCTGTCCTTTTTCCTCAATACAAAGAAGATCGTATCAAGTAGTTCTATTATTTTTGCTAAAAAATACCACCATACTGCTCCTGCCATCTGTGAAAATGTTTTAAAACTTAATATTTTTGTTGTCAGGTTTTTACCGGTGGGAGGTATGCGCTGTGCCGCGCTCCGGGCTGCATTGTTACCACTATCTTGCTTGTGTCTTCCGTGAAACAGCTTTGCTGTGTTTCGGAGAGAAGAGCGAGACAAGTAGTGTAATTACTGGCACCGAGACTTAACACCTTATGTCTCAGGATAGGCAACACATAATGAGTTACCTGGGCTAGTTTCAGGTAAACTATTTTATGTTCCATTGACGACATTGACCACTTATCATCAGGTGGCACGTCTACCAGAGTGCTAAGTGTGAGTTTTTCTTTTCGCATTCGATCGTGAACGCGTTTGGAGTTTACTAGGAATTTGTATGTGATTTGTACACCGCCACCTAGTGGTAAACGTGAGAAACCAGTTTACCACTAGGTGGCGCTGTACAAATCACATACAAAATACAAAAACTCGAAACGCGCTCACGATTGAATGCGAAAAGAAAAACTCGCACTTAGCCCTCAGTTTGCCTTTCCAACTAACATGAAAAAGGTAAGCCCAAAACAACAAAATATATGGATATATTGCAGGTAAACTCTACAACTTATCCGTACACAACGGACATTAACAGATTACAAAAATTTAAATACTTTTTATAAAAACGCCGAATTTAAGGAGTTGTTATTTTATAATGTGCTTGAAATTACCGCCGCCGCTAAAGAATTACCGCAGGATATTATTTTAATAATTATTATTTAAATGGGTAGTTTATTTAGAACTAGAACCTTATTTGACTTCTTACATAAAAAAGAAGAACTCACATATAAAATTCTGGAATACTGTAAGTACTAGTATTTGCGTCTAGACCCAAAGCGTTTAGAGACCTGCTATTCGTGAGATCGTTCTTTTAAAATTAAGTTTGGTTTCGCGAGCAATATTCGAGCCTATCACAATCTGAACACACAATAACAGAAATAGCAATTTGTATTTAATAATTAGTCCCTAATAACTTAATTGTTTTTGACGTCATAGCCAAATACGGCTATATCTTACTTAAAAATAGGTAGGTTTGTTAAGTTGCCTTCAGGTCCCATACCCGGAAAAAGGAGAAACTCTTAAGCCGTGCGTGACATCAGAGTTTAGAGTTGTCATTGAAGTAATTTATATCATTAACAATTTGCCTTTGGTAATTTGTATTAAACGTTTTCATTTATAAAATGACGTCACCGTTTGTGATGAAATGACGAAACTTACAAATTAACTGCGAAAAATATACTTCTAACCGACGCAGTTTCGCCCGCTAGTATTAATAGTAGTAATATCCAATTCATCCCCTATTTCTATTCATCCCCTATTTCAGCCTCTTAGGGATTGATTTAAAAAAAATAGTCTCAATTGGACCTTTAACTACCGTCGTGCTAAATTTCTTCAAATTTAGATTTGTGACATAGACGTAAAAGCGTAGCAGACAGTCTCTACTTCGAATTTTAGTAATCCGTTAGGATTAGTTGGGATATCTATACAAATAAATAAAATTAAAGTGTCTGTTTGTGATATTAAAATAAACGCTTTTTACTAAATGCATATGGATATATACACGGCACATATAACAAAATAACATTTTTTACAATTTTTGTCTGACTGTTTGTTCCGGCTAATCTCTGGAACGGCTGGACAGATTTTGACGGGACTTTCAGTGGAAGATAGCTGATGTGATAGGGAGTAACTTAGGATCCTTTTTTTCGAAATTTTCCTACCCGGCCGAAGTCACGGGCTCAGCTAGTAATAGAATAAGGATAGAATAAGTTGGGATGGTGAATGCCAAAACATATGTTAGTATATCTCTCTTTATATGTTGTGTGGGATGTTTGTCAGGATAAATATCGGCAGGTTTGTTGCGTGCTGACCTTGACTTGTACAACAGTGAATAATATAACATATAACGTTTGTAATACGGTTTATTCTGCCATGCACAAAGCGATCCTCACTTCTTAGCTGAGCACTCTAGAACCGTGCCTAGAACTATAAAGCAGTCGATCTCTTATACAAATCGATCCTTGACCGAAGACGCTGGGAAATGTCACTTTTTTCACACATCTAAATGGGTTTTTCACGCACATTTGAATAACAATGACAAGATCACATTTGTTGTCAATATATCAATATGAAGCGAGCGTGTGCTAACTACTCTTTAAATATAATTATTTCAAAATTAGGCGGGCGTGTGTTAAGTAATCTTTAAATATACCTAAAGATTTGTATATACAGGTTGATTGGTAGTTTGTGCCTACTGAAGAACACGATAGGTAATAGTCAAATGTCATTAATAAAAATATAATAAAAAGAGTACACAACTTCATTCTTCACTAGTAAACCTCGACGAAATTAGTGTAATTAAAAAAAAAGAAAAAAAGTATCTTCTCGCCCATATCCCCGAAGGGGTAGGCAGAGGTACAACAAGTGCACCCACGATTAGCCGAAGATACTTGGTCCCACAATGTGATAGGTGCAAGCCTATCGCCAACCGGGCACTTTCCAATCCCGGGCAAATTTGTGTTTCTCAGAAAACTGAAAAAACACTTTTTTTATGTGCTCGACCCGGGAATCGTTCCCGGGACCTCATGTGGTCAACGCCAACGCTGGAGCACTAGACCACAGAGGCGATAAGTTTAATTAATTTAAAAAATATGGTCATCGTACGGACGACAGGCGAGCGCCTTGGCCTACACGTGCCGTGGCGGTTAATCACTATTTATAAACAATTAACTTCGATATCTATGTACTGGCGTCCATACTAAACATTTTTAAAAGTTAAAATTTAAGTACCTATAAGATAATCTTCACGTCCGTATCCCTGAAATGGTAGGTAGAGGTGCAACCAGTGGCCCACGATTAGTCGAAGATACAGTCCCACACGAGTTATACGTAGATGGCAAGCTTATCGCTAACCGGACATTTATCAAATTCCCGGCAACGTTGTATTTAACAGAGAACTGTAAAAACTATTTTTTTTAATTTAGCCGATCTTGATTCTGATCAAACCCGGGACCTCTTTTTTTTATATCATAAGATAGTAAACAAGCAGACGGGTCTCCTGATGGAAAGAGTCAACCGTCGCCTATAGACACCAAAGGTGTTAATGGTGCGTTGCTATCTTGTGGCGAGGTCTAATGCCACGTGCATAAGTCTACCGGCTACTTTACCCTCCAAACTGGAACACGACAGTGACAAGCACTGACGCTATTGCGGCAGGAATAGGTAAGGCGGTGGTACCAGACCCGGGCGAGACAATGCAGAACTCTACCACCTAGTAGCCACGATGTTAGTGACTTGCATAGCAAATTAGTCGCCTTTTACAACATGCCTGGCAGAACGGCAGTTGGTCTATTCTTCAAAGGAGCCCGGAACCAACACGGGGAAAAAAACCTCTTCTAATTAACACATACATTGGATCAAACTTATTACCTATTCGGTATTAGAATCACGTACCAAGCACCCTCTTTCAGTATTCACTTGTTCATTTAATCTTTATTAAACACCTTTACAAAAAATAGGCACAAAAGGCAGACTTAACGCTAAATGCATTCTTTCAGTCAGTTCAGTCAACCTTTGGGCTAGCATCATGTACAGTATATTACTAATTAGTCTGAATAATGAAGATATCTTATTACCCTTTTTGCTTTGGGAGTATCCGAATAGTCAACTGGTTGACACGAAAAATCGTAATCTCTTAACCAACCGGATAATAATCCCTGGAAATAAAAAAATATGATTATATCTTCTCACAACAATTACATTAGTTAGTAACCAAATGCTTTTAATAATACTGAACCAGCTGAACTACCTCCCACCTCCCACCCCTACCCGGGGAAATATACCGGTTAAAATATATATTTTTTTATGTCATAAGATAGCAAACAAGCAGATGGGTCTCCTGATGGAAAGAGTCGACCATCAGCTATAGACAACAAAGATGTTAATGGTACGTTCCTATCTTTTGGTGAGGTCTAATGCCACATGCATAAGTTAACCGGCTACCTTACTAGGAATAGGTGAAGCGGTGGTACCAGAGCCGGGCAAGACAATCCAGAACTCTACCACCTAGTAACCACGATGGTAGTGAGTCGCGTAGCCAATCGGTGGCCTTTTACGACCTGCCTAGCAGAACGGCAGTTGGTCTATTCTTCAAAGGATCCCGGGACTAACACGGGGAGAATAATAGTGGCTTTTTTATAAAAGGTTTCGTTAGGAGCATATCTAAGATGAGAGCGCTTCATAAGCTTAATAAACCGATTTAACGTTTAACACTTTAAAGATAATTTATAACGCCACGTATTTAGGTTGTATCTGTTATGCTTGTTCAGCGTGGGCTGATAAAGTTACGAGTGGTGCGATCCGGCGCAAACTACTTCAAAATCAGCGTCTAGCACTAATATTTCTATGCAAAGCATATCGCACTGTAAGCTCCGAAGCTTTACCCGTTTTATCAGGCGTCTTACCATTAGATTTAGAAATTCAGCGTCGGGCTTCAATGTATTACAATTCTAGGAATTTTACTAACCCAGAATTTATCAACTCGCAAGCCCAAACAAAAATACGTCGCCTTTTTAATCCCGTAATCGACGTTACTAATGAATTAATTGATGAATGGCAGTCGCGTTGGTCTTGTTCAACTAAAGGACGGCATTTATATAACTTTTTCCCGTGCATCCGGGATCGCTTAAGTAAAACTTGGATAGAAATAGATCATTGTGTTGCACAGTTTCTCACTAGCCACGGTAATTTTAAAGCTAAATTATTCTCGTTTAAATTAGTTCCTTCTCCCTTTTGCGAGTGCTCTACATTAAACTGTAAATATGAACAAACTGCACATCACATTCTTTGGGAGTGTAATCTTTGGCAAAACGAACGTCGTCAAATGCTTGATAGTATCCAATGTATATCCGGTGTAATTTATTACTCCGATCTTGTGGGTACACGTGGGAACTTCCGTGCCTTCAAACGATTTTGTCACACTTACTACTGGAAGCAAAATTAAGTAGGCCATTCTGGTAGGTCCCTAATTTCCAAACTTCCGTGGTGCAATAGCAATCAGGCTTAACCTGATTGTAAAAGTCTCATTTCGTAGCATTTTTATGCTTTTAACATTTTGCTGTCTCCTGCTAAAAAGGAAGGGAAACAGGATGTATTTTCCTACTCCTCCTATATACTTCTGATTAATTTCGTTGCGGGATCCAAGACAGCTTAGCTTTTCCCCAGGGCACCCTGAGCTCGCAACTCAGAGGTTATCAGGACGGTTGCCGCTGTTGATTCTGGTTTACAGAAGTTGCAGTGGTGGGAACGAGAGGCGGGCCCATTGCCCTTTTAAAAAAACCGATTTAAGCCGAAACAACAAATGGTAGGTACATCATGCACAGTTTGAGTGAAATTTGGGAGTGGCAAAGATTAAAGACAAAATTCCTAAAAAAATATGTAAACTAATTAATTCAAACTCTTACAACTTAACTCTATTAGGAAACCGGTACTTTTGTGGCTAAGGTAAAGCCAAACATTTACAAACAAAACTCCTTATGCCGTGCTTGTAACTAATATTATGATACAAAAAAATCGAATTATCACACCCATGGTATGCAAGGTTTTTTAACATGATTTTTTTATATATGAGTTATGACTCATAAGATAGAAAACAGATGATGACTCTCCTGATAGAAAAAGACAACTATCACCTGATAGAAAAATACAAGAGACCCCTGTTGGAAAGAATCAACTATCGCTTATAGACACCCAAGATGTTAATGGTGCATTGTTATCTTTTTGGCGGGGTGCGGGGCCTTTTCAAGGTGCTTTGCATGCAATTTATTGATTACAATTTATAAAAAAATTACAGAGATCAATTCTGGAACAATAGTCTTTTACTTTTATAAGAAACATCTTAAAACATATAAATTACATGTCACGTTGTTTGTCCGCAATGGACTCCGAAACTTCTAAATCGATTTCAATGAAAATTTGTAGATATCTACTATTTGGTCCAACTTCAAAAGTAGGATAATCTATCAATTAACTACCGTCCCATCTCAAGTATCCCATCAAAATATTCAATACAAGTAATTTGTATGGCAAAACAACGTTTGCTGTGTCAGCTAGTGTGCTATATACAGACTGACTGGTGAGTTACCTTCGATATTACTAGAGAGTACTCGGTACTCGATTCTAATAAAATTAGGAGCTTAATTTTTGGCCAATATTTCTCTAAAAGTAAGTGAACTATGGATATTATACTCTCTAGTACGCGCTAGTCGACATTAAGGACACGCCGCTGCCACCCCTCACTATTTTGTGTTGATAGCGCGACACGTGCGTCTGTGTGGTGTCCAAGTATGGTGCAGTTAAATATAGGGTTCTCGGTTACTAGGTTTACTAAGTTTTAATATTTATTTTCAATGTTATTTTTTCTCATCATATATGATCGCCAACTATCACGTCCTTAAATATTGAAGGAAACTCACCAGTCAGTTTGTAACCTACGGATTTTAATTAAAATTTAATTATACATAACTCGTAAATCTTACCTCATATACCAAAAATATACTCATAATAATCTGAGATATGTTATATAATGCTATTGTGTTTCTCAATGAGAACGGTTTTCTATCCTTCATCAACTTTGGTCCCACTGACGTACAGAAATATATGTAAGATACAAGAAGAGTCAAGAGTGGACCCGGGCCTGACATCATCCACCAGTTCATCGTCCGAGGATCTGAAAAAAAAATTAAAATCGCTAATTTCTATAAGTCGAATGGAAAAACTATAAATACTAAATTCTGATACCAAATATGTAAAAAAATGGTCCTTATATTTCGACCAAATTATACAATAAAATGTATACGGATGTTGACAATCATTGTTTATAAGCAGCGTTTTGTCAAACTCGTGAAAATACTTATTAGTGCGCCGTTGTCGCCGGCGCGGTGACCATATTTTTAAATATTACTGCATTAAAATTGAATTAAGGTTTAATATGTAGTTAAGTAATATTATCTTTTATTGTAAATTATTGGTCATATATTATGACCATTAACTATCATGTCCTTCTATAAGTACAGTATTTTACCATTCAACCTGTATATTAAACAGAATGTAAATAATCTATACATGTAATAAAATCGTAGGAAAGTCAAAACTGAACATTGAATATTTTTTAAAAAGAATACTTGGGGCCAAAAATATAGTTTTTAGAATTTTTGTCTGTTTGTCTGTTTGTCTGTATGTATGTCCGGGGTAAACTCAAAAAGTACTGCATGGATTTACTTCAAATTTTGCATGAATATTACTAACAGGTCGGGTCAACATATAGGCTACATATTATCACGCTACCACCTACGGGGGAGGAGCAGTGCGGAGTAAACGAAGTCCGCGTGGACGAAGTCGCTGGCAACAGCTAGTTGTTTTTATATTATAAGATGACAAACAAGCAGGTGTCTGTAAGCGATGGTTGACTTTTTCCAATAGGAGACATCTTGTTGAAAAGAATCAACTATCGATTATAGACACCAAAGATGGTAATGGTGCGTTGCTATCTTATGGCGAGGTCTAATGCCACATGTATAAGTTTACCGGCTACCTTATTCTCCAAACCGGAACACGACAGTGACAAGCACTTGCATTATAGCGGCAGGAATATGCGTTTTAGTACCAGACCGCGGCGAGAAAATGCAGAACTGTACCACTTAGTGGCAACGATGGTAGTGCCTCGCATATCCAATCGGTTGCCTTTTACGACCTGCTTGGCAGAACGACAGTTGGTCTATTCTTCAGAGCCCGGACCAACACGAGTGAAAAATTATATTATTAGGTTCAAAATACATATGTATTTTTTTCAAATTCTTTTTTATTACTGAATGTCTAGTTATACGGGGTTTAGCTTATTCGGCTAAGATTATGAGGTCTCAGGTTTGATCTCTGGGTCAATCAAAAGGGTTATTGAGATTTTTCTTGAAAATCCAAAAATCTTTATAGCAGTTAGGGGCGATCCATAAATAACATCACACATTAAGGGGGAGGGAGGAGGTCAAAGAGTTGTGACATTGTGTGTCAAGGGGGAAGGGGTTCCAAATTTTGTGCCATCACATTTTTTTTAAATATAATACCTCTGTAGATAAAAAATAATCGAAGGGAATCATTTTTCTATAGTAAAATTGTAAAATATGTGATATCACACTGGGTAGGATGGGGGTCTCACAAATGTGACCCGTGTGCTAAGTGTGAGTTTTTCTTTTCGCATTCGATCGTGAGCGCGTTTCGAGTTTACTAGGAATTTGTATGTGATTTGTACAGCGCCATCTAGTGGTAAACGTGAGAAACCAGTTTACCACTAGGTGGCGCTGTACAAATCACATATAAATTCCTAGTAAACTCGACACGCGCTCACGATCGAATGCGAAAAGAAAAACTCACGCTTAGCACTCTGGTGATAGGTGTGCTGCCTCCGAAGCTTAAATGCACATACAAAAAAGTTGGTCCCAATTATCGATTGAAATCGACGATAGTTGTTAATAAATGAACAAATAATACGTGTTGTCACACGATCATCTGCGAGTTGATCGACTCGCTAATGCTCAGTTTGCATTTTGATTAGCGGGAGTGCGTGTATTTAGCAGTTGCGTGTGATATTACGAATAGTCAGTGCGATTATGTCCAAAACTTATTAGCTACTATGATCAGTACATTAAGCTTTAAGCCCCGTTTTCACTTTGATTAGTGCGAGTGCAAGTGTTTAATGCAGGTGCTTAGTATTAACCAAAAAATACGTGAAGACAGTCTTTGATCCCTGTGAGTGATTAGTAATCAGCGTCTATTCATTTTAACTACGCTGAATATTGGTCATTCGCACTGATCAACGGCTGTTTTCACGTATTTTATGCTTAATACTAAGCACCTGCATTAAACACTCGCACTCCCACTAATCAAAGTGAAAACGGGGCTTAAAGCTTAATGAAACAAATGCGCCACTGAATATTCGAAGGCTGAGTATTTAATATTCGGCCAAGGGCCTAGCCGGATATTCGTTGTTCGGCAAAATTACCATTAGTGGCATCTTTATATAAAACAACGCATATAAACTAGGGTTGCTATTTGTCTCGATATGTCGGGACATGTCTCCGTTATTAACAGTGGTGTCCCGACGTCCCGACAAGCTATAAAATGCCCCGACATAGTCTAGCTACAAGTTTTAAAAAATCTCCGTGGAAACCATTGATATATCAAAAAGGGAAGATACGTTATGCTCTAACAATATCGCAATCGCTAAACCTAGGCTCGGTCTGCCGAACGCAAAGTGATGTGACAAACGTAGCCGACTACGTTTCTCTCACTTACTTTTGTATTATACTATCTCACTCTCACAAACATGACGAACCAAATAATAATTTAATCTTATTTTCAAACAAACTGTTTTAACCGTACTTAAGAATGGAAAGTAATCCCGTGTGTCTTATTTTTTTTCCTTGAGTGATTATTAAACTGATTGAATACACAAAAAGGCGTTTCGATTCTTGTGTAATGGTGAAATAAAAACAGTCGGCAAGTATAAGCATATGATATGATGTCCCGCGCGTGATTGATTGTCAGTGTGTCCACGGACCTAGCTTTGTATGACCGAGCGCTTTGATTAGGTAACGTATCCTCCCCCTTTTTATAAATCAATGGTGGACAATATATACGAGTAAATATATCGAATAAAACTAATAAATAAATATAAATAATACCGAATGGTTTCGTTTTAAAGATTCCTGTTTTTATTTCGCTATGCTATCGCTGTGCTATTTTGCCTTTGTTTAAGTTACCGGTCTAACCCGATTTCAGGCTAAACTAGTTTTTCCCAGGCTAAACCAGTTGATCCTAAGCGTGTTAAGATTATACTAGTTAAGCCTAGGACAAATAGTTTGGCCTAAATACATTTGGCTTAACTAGTTTGGCCTAGGCCAAACTAATTTTGATTTTTTCAATGAGACTCTCGTGCATCAAAGAACACAATAAATACTAAAAAAGGACCCCTAATTGTAAATGTCCCGACAGAGCCTTGGGAGCTTATGGCAACCCTAATATAAACCTAAGATTTGTAAATTAAATAATAAATAATTACTATTGAACTAGAATCAGTGTTAAGCATAGCGTATTTAAATACTTCTACAATTAGACCAACATTTTTATATTTACATGCAACTAATATTTATGTAATAAATACAATGGATATTTACTTGGCATTACTTACAATAATGCTAATTGAAATGGTTTAGTGCAATATTTTTTATTAATTCATTTTGTTTCCCTTTTTGCAAGAAACACTTTCTTAGAATATATAAAACAAATTTTCCATCAAAGACTTGCGATTTTGAAAAGTTATTGTTTGTAATTTTTTTAAATTTTTTGGTTAAAACGTTGTAGGTAGAGCGTTTTTCATCCCGTCCTAAGTAGCTCGTCATCCGTTCAAGGAGCCCTTCTTCTGAAGAATAGACCAACTGCCGTTCTGCCAGGCAGGTCGTAAAAGCCGACCGATTGGCTATACAAGTCACTACCATCGTGGCTACTACGTGGTAGATTTCTGCATTGTCTCGTCCGGGTCTGGTACCACCGCCTTACCTATTCCTGCCGCAATAGCATCAGTGCTTGACACTGTCGTGTTTCGGTTTGGAGGGTAAGGTAGCCGGTAAACTTATGCATGTGGCATTAGACCTCGCCACATGATAGCAACGCACCATTAACACCTTTGGTGTCTATAGGCGACGGTTGACTCTTTCCATCAGGAGACCTATCTGCTTGTTTGCTATCTTACGATATAAAATAATCTTTACAAAAAAATAAAAAATAAATATTTGTAAGAATATAGGTTTCACAAGTTATTAAAATAATCAAAAGTTACCAGCATATTCTGCCATAGAATGGTATGCAAATATTTAAAAAACAGTAGCAGTCGTGGGACTGCCGATAGAAGTGAAAACGGAACTATTAAGTTGAGAGTAATTAAAACTATATGCAAAACATAGCTATAGATATACTATTATCATTAGCATGTCGGTGACGCGAACCGAGGATTTTACCCTCTACCAAAACGCTCAACGCGCCTAAAGAAGTTTTCACTTCAAAAATATCTATTATTAATTAGTAAGTATTAGTAAAGAATTGTATTATTTTTACTCAAATAAACAACTATAAAAATATGTTACAATGCTTTACATCTACTTAACTGTCATTATGAAACATTTTTATGGCAATTTCCATCAGCCAGATGTCAATGCCATATTAGGTGACGTGTAACATTCCTTACATACATTAACACTGTTAATTAATTGGTGACGTCATTCAATCGAATGATATAACTTAATATAAAAAACATAATGAAAAGAAACTTATGCAATGAATGTAACATTGTTCGTTAGTTGCAGATTTTTTATACTTCAAGATAGCTGATATTCCTGTGTTGGTCGGGGCTTTTTTTGAAGAATAGCCTGACTCCAGTTCTGCCAGGCAGGTCGTAAGAGGCGACCAATTGGCTATACATGTCAATACCATCGTGACTACTAGGTGGTAGAGTTCCGCTACGTCTCGCCCGGGTGAATTGTACCAGCGCCTTACTTATTCCTGCCGCGCAATAGTGTCAATGCTTGTCATGTTGGATTCCGTCTGGAGGGTAAGGTAGCCGGTAGACTTATGTATGTGGCATTGATATCCCATGTATAGAAACGCACCATTAACATCTTGGGTATCTACGTGCGATAGTTTTCCTTTTCCATCAGGAGAGCCATCCGTTTTTATCTAATGATATAAAAGAAATAGCGTTCCTAATGGAAAGAAACAACTTTCACCTACAGACACCACAGATTTTAACGCTGCGTTGCAAAGCGTATAATTTTATCGGCTATAGTGCGCGCGGAACTAGTTGGCCGCGCCATACGTAATACGTAATACGTAAGGCGCGGCCAACTAGTTCCGTGCGCACTATACCTTATTCTTCAGAGTGGAACACAACATTGACTTACATTGACGCTGCTGCGGAAGGAATAGGTAAAGCGTTGGTGCTAAAACCTTTTTTTTTATATCATAAGATAGCAAACAAGCAGATGGGTCTCCTGATGGAAAGAGTCAACCATCGCCTATAGACACGAAAGATGTTAATGGTGCGTTGCTATCTTGTGGCGAGGTCTAATGCCACATGCATAAGTTTACCGGCTACCTTACCCTTCAAACCGGAACACGACAGTGACTAGC
Source organism: Apodemia mormo (assembly GCA_036924255.1). Classification (NCBI taxonomy): domain Eukaryota; kingdom Metazoa; phylum Arthropoda; class Insecta; order Lepidoptera; family Riodinidae; genus Apodemia; species Apodemia mormo. The sequence continues at coordinate 4,577,974 of JAUPFN010000007.1, read as the reverse complement.
ACGGACGCTATTGCGGCAGGAATAGGTAAGGCGGCGGTACCAGACCCGGTCGAGCCGATGCAGAACTCTACCACCTAGTAGTCACGATGGTAGTGACGCAAATAGCCACCTTTTACAACCCTTTAACACCTTTTACACCTTTTACAACCTGCCTGGCAGAACGGCAGTTGGTCTATTCTTCAAAAGAGCCTGGGACCAACACGGGGAAAAACTTGGGTAAAATGTTGCAGAACTCTTCCTCCTATCAACTACGTTAATCTACAAACTGAAATACGAGAGTGACAAGCTGCAATGACGGTATTGCGGCAGGAATAAGTAAGACATTGGAACCAAAACCTGGGTGAGATGTTGCAGGACTCTACTTGCTGGTAAACCAACTACATTACCATTTAGCGATGAGAATTATAGCTACTTTTATTTCAATATCACGTCGTGAAGTTATTTGTTTTTTTTTTACTGTTATATCACAGGTGATAAATCACGACCGTTATATTTTATTAGTGACGATTATTGTCACACTGGGTCCATTTTATTCAGTGTGTTATATCGCCGCGCCATGATTATTACTATTTATAAGTGATTAGTAAAAGAAATAACGTATTAAAGATATTCTCTCTTTTATCCGGTGGCACGGTGTTGCTCAAATATGTTGATTTGCCTCTTTCGCATGATAGATCTCTGCGAGTTATAAGCATAAATAGTAGCTTCACCCGCGTGAAATTAAATCACCTCGCGTTATACGAGAACGGACGCGGACGGTTTCGATGCATATAAATGAGCGCTAAGTGTGAAATTTTCTTTTCGCATTCGATCGTGAGCGCGTTTCGAGTTTACTAGGAATTTTTTATGTGATTTGTACAGCGCTACCTAGTGGTAAACTGGTTTCTCACGTTTACCACTAGATGGCGCTGTACAAATCACATACAAATTCCTAGTAAACTCGAAACGCGCTCACGATCGAATGCGAAAAGAAAAACTCACACTTAGCACTCTGGTGTAACACGTGAATTACTTTATAACGAGTTATATAACCAGTGATGCGTGAAATGTGCCATGCCTATTACCATTACAAACTGGAATACGACAATTAATAACAAGCACTAACGCTCGTCTCGCCCAAGTTTGGTACTGGCTCTAATTTCTTCTTTAAAAGCGTCGATACTGCTGGCAATCTTAGTTATGATGCATTACTATCCTACTACATGAAAAGCAACGTACCATGGAAATAGATCGTGGTCAAGCGTTTCCCTATTGATAATAATTAAAAAAAAACATTCACACCAATAGGTGTCTACCATGGATTGTGTTGTCTGTGGTGTTTACTGTGTAAAAAAACCCTCTCCGATCAAAAGTATTATTTGGTATTTGGTGGTCAAAGGTATTATTTGGTAGCTTAATACAATCATATCTATGTAATTATTTTATGGGTATCTATATATAATTATTATTATAAACGTGAAAGTTTGGATATTTAGATGGATGGCTGTTGGTTACTCAAACACGCAAAAACTACCAAATGGATTTGAATGAAATTTGGCGTACAGGTAGATGATAACCTGGAATAGTATATAGGCTACTTTTTATCTCGGAAAAATTAGGTGATCCCGCGGGATTCAACAGAAACTTTTTTAATGCAGTGAGCTGCACGCTGCTAGCTGCAGCGTGCAGTTGATAGATACATTTTCAAAATATTATCTTGATTTAAGGGGAAGGTTTTCTTGATTTAAGGGACAGTTCGTCAAGTTTAGTACAAAAATAGGCTTTTTAAAGTATATTTTTTTTATTTTAATGAAAAGAATTATTTTAACATTTTTTTGATAATGTTATTGACCTAACTATATACTTTTTTCGGATCGGATAGGTTTTTTTTACCTTATGTATGCGATTGCAATCTCTTTTAATCCGAAGAGCCATTTACTTATTTGCTATCCTATGATATAATATTTGTTTTACGCAGTAAAACTGCGGCTTCCCATTTCTGGTATCTTCCGGAGATACAGGAAATGTGCTTCCCATTAGATCTTCATTCATTCCCTTCCATTAGATCTTCATCAAATTATAACCTATAGACCTGTAGACATATAGACCTATAAACGTACAGATCTATAAACCTATATACATATATACCTATAGACCTATAGATCTATAGACCTATAGACCTATAGAACTATATACTTATAGAGCTGTAGACCTATAGCCCTACAGCCCTATAGACCTATATACCTATAGACCTATAAACTCATAGACCTATATATCTATAGACCACCGTTAGGGTACATCCTCTTAAACAAAAAAAAAATCAAAAACGGTTAATAAATGATCAAGTTCTGAGTTAACAAACATTATAGAAAAATACAGCGGAATTGATAGCCTCCTTCTTTTAGGAAGTCGCTTGGAAACAGATTCAAATATTTTATAGATAAGGAAATTTTGAACTTGACAACAATATTTCAATAGACAAGATAATATCATAAAATAGATGACAATATTTTAAAAATCAGGAAATTATAAAGTCCATGCTAATATTTTTCAAATCAGGAGATAAAAAATGTATTTTTATATTGCTGTACGTTTTTAACGAATAAACCCAAACTACCAGACCGATAGTATAAATATTTTAACATAAAAAAACATTATGCAGAAGTAAAACAGGTTTTACTCGACCGAGATAAAGGTAGCATTGATTTGGGATCACAAGACCGAAGTCACGTGTAACTGCTAATATTTTACAAATCAGGAAATTATAAAATAGATGCTATTAAGAGTATAACAAATCAGTAAATTTTTAAGGAAATTATAATAATATTTTACAAATCAGGAAATTATAAAATAGATACTACTATTAAACAAATCAGGAAATTTTAAAGTAAATTATAATAATATTTTATAAATCAGGAAATTCACACACTATACTTCATTTCTGCTATATAAAATGCATGGAAATCATTTCCACCTACTACGAAGAAACTCAAACATTTAAATGCCAATCACGTACCTTCTATATAATGCATCGTGCCAATAATGCATAGAAATAGCATTATTATAATTAAATTACATCGGAATTTCTAAATGCGGAGTATTGGATTTATAGTTTTTTTATCGTCAGTAAATAATTAGATGCCCACCTGACGGAAAGAGGTAGTTAATAATCTTATCCTACTATCCTACTTACATTATCTATATATATAATAAAATCGTAGGAAAGTTAAAACTGTACATTGAGTATTTTTTTAAAAGAATACTTGGGGCGTGATCTACAATCAGTATCGAAGCCAAAAGTATAGTTTTTAGAATTTTTGTCTGTTTGTCTGTTTGTCTGTATGTATGTCCGGGGTAAATTTAAAAAGTACTGCATGGATTTACTTCAAATTTTGCATGAATATTACTAACAGATCGGGTCAACATATAGGCTACATATTATCACGCTATCACCTACGGTGGTGGGGAGCTGTGCGGAGTAAACGAAGTCCGCGCGAACGAAGTCACTGGCAACAGCTAGTAAATGCTAAAGTATGTTTAGATGGATGGATGAATGTTTGTTACTCTTTCATACAAAAATGGTTGAACTGATTTGGATGAAACTTAGCATACGTGTAGATGAATACCTAGAACAGTACATAATATTATACTTTTCATCCCGGAAAAATAAGTTGTTTCCGTGCGGTTCACTGATTCACCAAAAACTATTTTAATGCAGCGGGCTGCGCGGTACAGCTAGTCATATTTAGACACCAAACATGTTAGTGTTGCTTTGCCATTAGTGTAGCGAATCTATTGCTACATGAAGAAGTTGCTTTACATCATCAGAAAGGAAAAAATTCTAAAATGAACACGACCGTGACGAAAAATGACACTATTTTTAAAGTTAAAAAATAGCAAACAAGCAGTTGGCTGTCCTGATGGAAAGAGACTACCATCGCCTATAGACTCCAAGAATGTTAATGTTGCTTTCTTGTGGCGGAGTCGTTATGTTACATGCATAAGTTTAGTGAGTACCTTACCCTCCAAACCGGAACACCACAGTGAAAAACAATGACGCTATTGATGCAGGAATATAGAAAGCGGTGATAATAAACCTGGGCGAGACAATGCAGCACTCGACCACTTCTCCTCATGAAAAAAGTCAACCATCGCCTATAGATACCAAAGATGTTAATGGTGCGTTGCTATCTTGTGGCGAAGTCTAATGCCACGTGCATAAGTTAACCGGCTACCTTATTCTCCAAACCGGAATACGACAATGACAAGGACTGACGCTATTGCGGCAGGAATAGGTAAGGCGGTGGTACCAGACCCGGGCGAGACAGTGCAGAACTCTACCACCTAGTTACATATTGTCTGAAAGAACGACAGATGGTTAAAGGGCGCCAGGATCATCATAGGGTAAGCTCGAACCAGCACGGGCTATTTACAGCAAGAATTACTTTGGACATGGTACCGGACCAGTGTGAGATGTTGCAGAACAGACACTACAATCGTGACTCCACTGGTCACTAGTAGTATGGCATCACGATTGTAGTTTCATCTTCGGCCAAACGTTTGACTGTCACAAGAATTGCCTGGCAGAATAGAAACTGGGTTTTTCTTCAACGGGGGGGCAGGGCTTTTTTACCTACACTACTTTAAACTGACAGTAGAACAGAGTGCTAAGTGTGAGTTTTTCTTTTCGCATTCGATCGTGAGCGCGTTTCGAATTTACTAGGAATTTGTATGTGATTTGTTCAGCGCCATCTAGTGGTAAACTGGTTTCTCACGTTTACCACTAGGCGGTGCTGTACAAATCACATGCAAATTCCTAGTAAACTCGAAACGCGCTCACAATCGAATGCGAAAAGAAAAACTCACACTTAGCACTCAGAACGATAAATTATATAGCCGCTGCTATATTTGCGTCAATTGAATGCGATCAATCGTCGATTGAATGAGTCAACTTTGACATTGACTTGACGAATAAATGGTTTCTTTATAAATAACAAAGTTCTGAGTTAGCAACAAAAAAACATCAATGATCGACCAATTCAATTCAAAAAAGGAAACAAATACACTAGTTTCGATGATTAGGTTATTCATCCATATCATATAATTATTTTTTCTATATAAATCTATTTAATATTATAAATGCGAAAGTTGGGATGTCTGGATGGATAGAAAGATGGATGTTTGTTACTTAATCATGCAAAAACTACTGAACGTATTTAAATGAAATTTGGCACATGTGTATATCGTACCCGTAGTGGAAAAATTAGATAACTCTGATTTTGTAGTTCTGAGCGTATTTATTTATTTATTATTTGTTAAAAAATATGAGGCAATTTTATCGTCGGTAATTTTATTTTTTGTGGAACTCATTACCTTTTACATTATGCTTTAACAAATTGAACTCTATATTTTACTATAACTAAATAACACATTACAAATCAAGTCAATATCGCCAAAATCGGACTAATTTAATTTTTCAACTACGGGGACGATCAGGTCAGGTCATCATACCTGCAAAAGCACACACGCCACTTTTTATCGTGGAAAATATCGTTTTTTGCCGGCGTAGGGATGTGACGACCCCATCGCCCACCGGAGGGATGATTTTTGTTACAAAAATTATTCTGTCGGTGCAGTCAGTCGATTAGTGGTAGTGCCATGCTGTGCTTACAGCGGAATAGGCCGGCACGCCCGGGGAGATACCACTCTTTCACTTAACACCGACGTGAAGTAACAGCATAGCTGTTGCGTTTCGTCTGGTTTGTGAGAGTCCCGGAGGCCTACTTCCCCCTCCCCCGCATACATGAAAGCGCAATTTAAAGGTGTTTTACCCCAGGGGGGTACCACTTGCACTAGCGGTGGAGAATCCCTCTCTGGGCGTCCATGCTCTGGATTGCTTGAACAGCCAAATCATGGACGCTCAGGCTGCCCTGCGTACTCTGGGGGGGGCAAGATTGCGCTCATTAACCACACTGCACGAGGCAAACGAAGCAAGGAAATTAAGGCATCCCCCACCACGCTTGTCGTGGATTTTTGTAACATTAGGGGGCTTCACTCGAACCTTAACGCCGTCCATTACCACCTCGAGACGGCTAAGCCGGCCTTGCTTTTCTTGACCGAGACTCAGATATCTTCTCCGGCGGATACTTCCTACCTCGCCTGTCCGGGGTACAAATTGGAACATTCCTTTGTACCGCGGGCTGGTGTGTGCGTATACGCCAGAGAAGATATCTGCTACCGGCGCCTCGGCAGTCTTGAAGGTCGGGACCTATCCATCTTATGGTTACGCGTAGACTGCGACGACCATCCCCGCATCTACGCGTGCCTATACAGGTCCCATAGCGGGAATACCGAAGTCGACCGGCTCGTCGAGCATTTGCAATTAGCTGCAGATTCCGTGCTTCAAAGGACACCTACCGCAGAGATCGTGATCCTAGGTGATTTTAACGCCCATCACACCGACTGGCTCTGCTCACGTACAACCGATCACGCGGGGAGGTCTTTTCACGATTTTGCTTTGGCGTATGGTCTTACGCAACTGGTTACTTCACCTACGCGAATTCCAGATGTGGATGACCATGCACCTTCAATGTTGGACCTTCTGCTGACTTCTCACCCGGATCAGTATCGAGTATCAGTGGACGTTCCTCTCGGTTCGTCTGACCACTGCCTGATCCGGGCCAAAGTGCCGGTTACGCGCCCGTCACGGCCTCCTTTTGTGGGCTGCCGCCGCGTTTGGCATTATAAGTCAGCAGATTGGGACGGGATGCGGTCCTTCTTTGCATCCTACCCTTGGAGGCGAACATGCTTCTCGTTGGATGATCCGGATGTCGTTGCTGATTCTGTCGCTGATGTGGTGCTGCAGGGTATGGAACTTTACATTCCGTTCTCTGCGGTTCCCATCGGCGGCAAGTCTCAGCCTTGGTTTGGTCGCCACTGCAAGACGGCTGCGCGCCGAAAGCAGGAGTGCTACCGGGCCTGGGCTGCTGCATCGGCATCGTGTGATGAAAAAACCAGCGCTTTAAGAAAGGAGTATAATAACGCCTCGAGGTCCTTCAAAAGAGTCATCGCCAGGGCAAAATCGGAGCACATTGGCAGAATTGGTGAGAGATTAGTTCGCCTTCCTTCGGGCACCCGTGCGTTTTGGTCTCTCGCCAAGGCTGCCTTAGGGAATTTCTGTCAGCCGTCCCTTCCATCCCTGCACAGAGAAGATGATTCTCTGGCCCACACCGCGAAGGAAAAGGCCGATCTCCTGGGCTCATTCTTTGCGGCTAACTCGACTCTGGATGACCAAGGAAACACACCGCCTACCATCCCGCAGTGTGATAGCAATATGCCTGAAATAAAATTCCATCAGTCGTCAGTGCGCGAAGCACTGTTTTCCTTGGACATCTATAAGTCATCTGGGCCGGATGGCATCTCTCCGATAGTGCTTAAAATATGTGCTCCAGAGTTGACACCGGTACTGACGCGTCTGTTCCAACTCTCCTACTCACTTGGCGTAGTACCGAAATCGTGGAAGACGGCCTTAGTGCACCCTATACCTAAAAAAGGTGATCGCTCGAATCCGTCAAACTATCGGCCGATAGCCATTACCTCCTTGTTCTCCAAAATCATGGAGAAGATAATTAACTGCCAGCTTTTGAAGTACTTAGAGGAGCACCAGCTGATTAATGACCGCCAGTACGGTTTCCGTCGCGGTCGATCGGCTGGTGATCTTCTAGTATACCTTACGCATCGCTGGGCGCAGGCAGTTGAGTCCAAGGGGGAGGCATTGGCTGTTAGTTTAGACATAGCGAAGGCCTTTGATAGGGTTTGGCACAAAGCGCTTCTTTCAAAGCTTCCTTCTTATGGGCTTCCCGGGAAATTATGCAAGTGGATCACAAGTTTTTTGGCTGATCGGAGCATCAAAGTCGTAGTCGACGGTGCGTGCTCCGACCTTAAATTTGTCAATGCTGGTGTTCCGCAAGGCTGCGTGCTATCGCCTACACTGTTTATTCTGCACATCAATGACATGTTGCGAATTAGTAATATTCATTGCTATGCAGATGACAGTACTGGTGATGCTTTGTACTCCGGTCATAGCGGTATTTCTCGGGACCACGTGAATGAGAATCGGGACAAGCTAGTGTCTGAAATCGAGACTCAGCTCGAAAAAATCTCGGAATGGGGTCGACTCAACTTAGTCCAATTCAACCCCAGGAAGACACAGCTGTGTGCGTTCACCGCTAAAAAGTCGGCCTTTGTCGTATCACCTCGCTTTGAGAACACTCTCCTGACAACCTCAGCCAATATTGGAATTCTTGGCGTTGACATATCGAACAACGTTCAGTTCTGTGATCATTTGGAAGAAAAGGCTAAATTAGCCTCAAAAAAGCTCGGTGTGCTCAGTAGAGCGAGACAGTACTTCCTGCCTTCTCATCGCTTGCAACTTTACAAAGCGCAAATTCGCCCGCACATGGAGTACTGTTCTCATCTCTGGGCGGGAGCTCCGCAGTATCAGCTTCTTCCACTTGATCGCATTCAGCGTAGAGCGGTTCGAATCGTTGACGACCAAGCAATCTCCAATCGGCTTGACTCCCTGGCTTTACGCAGAGATGTAAGTTCGCTTAGCATCTTTTACCGCATTTATCATGGAGAGTGTTCCGACGAACTATTTGGATTGATCCCTGCTGTTGAATTTCATCATCGGACATCGCGGCAAAACTCAAAGTTCCATCCTCATCACCTCGATGTCTGGAAATCCACAACTGTGCGATTCTCTAGGCACTTCTTACCACGCACTACTCCTCTGTGGAATCAATTGCCGGCGGGGGTGTTTCCGAACGGATACGACTTAGGCACCTTCAAGAAAAGAGCATACTCCTTCTTAAAAAGCCGGCAACGCAGCTGCAAGACCTCTGGTGATGTGGCTGTCCATGGGCGGCGGTAATCACTTACGATCAGGTGAGCCTCCTGCTCGTTTGCCCCTTTTTTCTATAAAAAAAAAAAAAAAAAAAAAAAGAAAAGTTAGTTAGTCCCGCGGGATTCGGCAATTTTTTATAATGCAGCAGGCTGGACGCTGAAGCTAGTACACCTTATATAGAAAACTTCGGATTATTATAAATATTTTGAAGGTCCTTCAGTAACGGTTTTGTCCAAAATAACAATAGCAGCTTAATTTTTTATGTTTCACTAGTTGTTACCCGCGGTTTCGCTCACGCATAACTTTATTATTTAGAACTTATTTTAACCTTTCTTTATAAGCTACTTCCCTCATTTTACCCTCTTGGAGATCGAATTTAGAAAAACGCTTAAATACGCAATTCATTATTTTTTTGTACTCTTCATACGAAATTTCATGCAAATATGTTCAGGGAATGAAAAGTTTGATACAAGATTTTATCCCCTATTTCACCCCCTTCGTGGTAGAATTATGGAAAATCCTTCCTTAGTGGTTGCCTACGTCTATACATGTGCGATATGTTAAGATAAATACATGTACATCAGTCACCATTGCCAAAAAAACAAGTTATAAATTTTCAGACCTATCGATTACTAGCTGTAAAAGCTACGGCTTCACTCGCATTTTTTAAATAAAAAGTATCCCACATTAGTTCTTTGTATGTGTACAAAGTTTCATGACGACCGGCTACGTAGTTTTCGTGTGAAAGCGTAACAAATAAACTTAAATTCGCATTTATAATATTAAGTAAGTATGGATTGTTTTCCTAATGACCAAAAAACAATAACGTCAATTTTCCAAGCACAGATCCCTATTCTTCGTCTCAGAAGGAAAACACGGAAACCTTTATAGGATTAATAATTTATCCGTTTGTCCATATGTCTGTCTGTACATCTGGCAATATGATTTTTCTCATGAATGCGTTTTTTTATATCATTAGATAGCAAACAGATGAGTCTCCTGATTGAAAAACCCATCGCCTAGAGACATCAAAGATGTTAATGGTGCGTTGCGATCTTGTGGCGAGGTCTAATGCACATGCATAAGTTTACCGGCTACCTTACTCTCCAAACCGGAACACGACAGCGACAAGCACTGACGCTATTGCGGCAGGAATAGGTAAGGCGGTGGTACCAGACCCGGGCGATACAATGCAGAACTCTATCACCTAGTAGCCACGATGGTAGTGACTCGCATAGCCAATCGGTCGCCTTTTACGAACTCCCTGACAGAACGGCAGTTGGCCTATTATTTAGGAGCCCGGGACCAACACGGGGTAATGGTAAAGGCGGTGGTCTGGCGTAAAAGTATAAGTTGAAATTTAAATCCAATTCTTGGATTCATGGTCTCTCTTAGCTGTAAAAAAATTAAACTTATAAGCCAACACAATGTAATTATTTATGTTTCATTTTTTTTTAATTTTTACGATTTCAAAAGGGCATCAAAACCTTTAGGATACTTTCCATCGACCCAAAATTATAAAATTTGGCAAGAAGCAATATCTTACAGTACATGTATAGGAAAAAAAACAAAAACCGTACCTAAATTATTTTTGTGTTTATAGCACTCACCCTGTGCTTGGGAAAATTTGAAAAATTTTAAAAACAATAAAGAAAAATACATGCAGGAATTGAACCTGCGACACATTCCCTAAAGCTGTGATGCTCAACCACTGAGCTAGTGTTGACAGGCCGACGTGGCGAAATTCTTTGCTGCATGATTGATTCCGTCGATTGCACTGACCGCTAGGTATACATACGTATAACTAGTTAAATGAGTTCATCGTTACAGATGAAATTCACATTTATAATTTCGATCAGTACTTTGGTGTTTGTAATGATTTTTGTGTTATAGCACTGACACCGCTTAGGAAAACTTGAAAAAGTTTAAAAACAACAAAGAAAAATACCAACACGCAGGAATTGAACCTGCGACCCATTCTCTAAAGCCGTGATGATCTACCACTGAGCTAGTGTCGACAGACCAACGTGGCGAAATTTTTCTTAGCCATGTGATCGATTCCACCGATTGTACTGATCACTAGGTATACATACGTATAACTAGTTAAATGAGTTCATCGTTACAGATAAAATTCACATTTATAATTTCGATCAGTACTTTGGTGTTTCTAATAATTTTGTGTTAAAGCACGCACGCCATGCTGAGGAAAATTTGAAAAAGTTTAAAAACAACAAAGAAAAATACCAACACGCAGGAATTGAACCTGCGACCCATTCTCTAAAGCCGTGATCCTCTAAGCTAGTGTTAACAGGCCGACGCGACGTGGCGAAATTTTTCTTTGCCATGTGATCAATTCAATCGATTGTTCTAATCTCAAAGTATACATACTTATAACTATTTAAATGAGTTTATCCTTACCGATGAAAATCACATTTATGATTTTGATCAGTACTTTCATGTTTCAAATTATTTTTGTGTTATAACACCACGCGCTTGGGTTTTTAGTTACATCACATAAATTTATGTGTAGCTAAGGTTACCTACAAATTTGTACAGAACCTTCGGTATACGAGTCCCTTTCGCACTTGACCGGTTTTTGTTCTTATTAGGCATGGAAATTATTGTTAAATTAGATTAACTGTTATGTTGTTAAAGTTAATTAATATTTAACAGTTATTTATTTGTGTTATATTATAACAGTAGACTATATATAATAAGTAAACATTAGAAGCAGTAAAAACACGAAGCTACCAAACAAGGTCCCCTAGAATAGTTTTAATAGCTTTTAACACTTATTATAATCACGCTCTCTCAAATATTTTTAATAACAATATTATCATATATCAAGTTATTGGTAATTTTAGTGATGCATAAAAATTACTTTTAACAGTATTTGCTAATAAAAATAACAGTTGTTAATTGTTAAAAAAAATAGTACGAAATTTAATATGTTAACTGTTAAATGATCCATGTCTAGATCTTATACTATATATACAAACTTTTTGACGTTTCCCGCTTGGACTGATAGATTTTGCGCGTGAAAATATAAGTATGGAGATATCCGGTTCATAAATTTAAGGTTGATAATTATTACCGTATACGGTAAATTAGTAACAAAAGTTTTAAGGTAAGATTTTCCAAATGAAACCATACTATATTCACAGTTTTATATATATGGTCAATGTATTTTTATCAGTTAGCTTTACGCTAACAAGTCTTCACGTCATATGTTATACATAATTGTGTAAGTTGTTACATTTATTTTGTACTAGCTGTTGCCAGCGACTTCGTCCGCGCGGAGTTCGCTTACTCCGCACAGCCCCTCCCCCGTAGGTGATAGCGTGATAATATGTAGCCTATATGTTGACCCAACCTATTAGTAATATTCAAACAAAATTTTAAGTAAATCCATGCAGTACTTTTTGTGTTTACCCCGGACATACACACAGACAAACAGACAAACAGACATACAGACAAACAGACAAACAGACAAACAGACAAAAAATCTAAAAACTATATTTTTGACTTCGATATCGATTGTAGATCACGACCCAAGTATTCTTTTAAAAAAATATTCAATGTGCAGTTTTGACTTTCCTACGAATTTATTATATGTATAGATGGTAACAGAAAATGTATCTATAAGGCGCAGAATATTATTAAAATTACTAAATGTTGCCCGCGACCTTGTCTGCGCGAAACTAAAACAGTAGTAGGGGAACCCAAGAGGTAATATTTGCATTTACTTGAGCGCGTCTGATTACGATTTGGCAATTTAAAAAAATGTGTTTTTTCAGTTTTCTGATACAAACAACATTGCCCGGGATCGGAAAGTGCCCGGTTGGCGATAGGCTTGGTACCTGTCTCATTCTGGGACTAATTATCTTCGGCTAATCGTGGGTGCACTTGTTGTTACCTCTACCTACCCTTTCGGGGATACAGGCGTGAAGAAGATACTGCGTCTGATTAACATATGGGGGGATACCTCGCATATTGTTGAGGCTCTCCATCAAATATAAGCCCTTTTTATAGGGCCGCGTAACTAGGGCAGAAAAAATCAAAATTCCAATAACCGGCTTGTAGAAATTGTTAGATTATATTTTTTGAGTTATTCTTAGATCGATTGCCTATATAATCTAAGAAAATTCAGACACGCTCGAGAATTTTTTTGTTTTTTTTTGTATTCTTGTTCCATGTCACAGTTTTTTTTAAACATTTTTAAGCTATTGCGTAGCTTCTGTAGCGGGCCTTGAGCGTGGAGACCGAATCCAGAAAATCCGTAACGAAAATACCTAACACCCCCCACTCCGACCGGCACAGCGGTGATACTTTTTAGTTTTTCCATCTATCGATAAATACCAGAAGTTTTAATGACTTTTTGAAATATCACGCTTGTCTCTTTAGTTCAGCAACTCGCATTTAGACGACATTGGTTGTTTTGGAAAACTACCGTAATCAGCTGTTTGTGAGAAAGTATATAGGTGTATAGGTATTTATCATCTACGTACAACAGTGAATATCTGTACTCGTATAATTTGTGTATAAAGTGTTTTAAATATGAATAAACAAAGTGCATTTATTAAATGTTCCTGAAGAACCGACATATATTGAAAGATAATAAAAATATTTTGAACAATATTAACATCTCATTTATTTAATAAAAGAAAAAAAAAATGTCTTTTTATCGGTCACCACGCTCAAAGTGTAACTTGAATTAATATCAAAGAAAAAAATACTGCATAAATAAAATAAATATATAATTGTAATTGCATAAGTTGATAAAAAATGCTATGCAATAGCTTTACCGCGGCAATCTCCGAGTGCCACACGTCTTTTTTTTATCTGTAGATTTTTCCCCACCACTGAAATTAAAAACATTAATTAACATTTATTTTCCTGTAATTTAATCTGCAAAATCCAATAAGTCCCTATGACGCTAACAAAACTTTTCATTTAAGTATAAAAGAATTTTAAAATTTGTTCAGTAGTTTGAGTTTATCTTAACTAATATTTTAAATAGGAAAGGTTTGATTTTTTGTTTGTTTTCTTAGCTACAAAACTACTTTATCGATTTAAAAATTCTTTCACCTTTAGAAAGCTTCATTATCCAGGTATAACATATACTACTTTTTACCCGACTGAATGAAGGACAGTTATAATTTTTGGCCACGTGGCCGAAAATGCGAGTAACTCCTATTTCTTCACAAATATACCAACAATAAAATCTTTTTATAATATTAAAGTGGATAATAGATTTTTCTATGCTATAGATCAGGGTTTCTCAATGTCTCAGAGTACCCCGTTAATTTTTTAAGAAAACGGCAAACCCCCCATGAAACTAGCTGTACATAGAACAGAAAATGTATTTAAAAGGTAAAGAAATACAGAAAAGAAACAAAAGTTTGCAGTAGGTATTATTCAATTCTTTGAGTACTGATAGTGGAAGGTCCAATTTTAAAATACATATTCAGCAAATAATTAATCAACTCAGTTCACAATCGAGTGCAGTGATTTGATTTTGATTTCTCAACTTTTTCGATTCGGTAGTAGTTTTTAAAAAATATGTTGACGTGATAAAATAACTTGTAAAAAGTTTTATTGAATAAAGTACTTCTAATTTCTGATTTCTGATTTCAACTCCTGAATAAACTAAATAGCAATTGTTATGTAAATTGAAAATTTTTAAAAATTTAAATTATGTGATATGTAACCATTGGTATACAAAAAAAAAAACAAGATGCACATTCAGTGCGTCAAAACAGTAATCTAACAATGAGCGCACACTTTCAAATTGTGAGCTCATTTCAAATAGAATCGCTTCCATTGAATTACCGCATCGGTCGCGACACTGTCAATTTTATTATTTTTGGAAATTGCTTTGTAAAAATAACTATAAATTTTGCACTTCAGGCTGCTTATGTGAAATTAGTGACAGATTTGAGTGTCAGTTTGTTTCGGGAATGTGCATCTTGGGTTTTTTTATATCAATACACGTAACACAATTATGTAAAAAATATTATTAAAACATTTCAAATTATTTGGAGGACAGAAAGCCTGTAAATAATTGTTTCTTGTAAAAATCTATATCTATATATATAAAAATCAATTGCTGTTCGTTAGTCTCGCTAAAACTCGAGAACGGCTGAAGCGATTTGGCTAATTTTGATTTTGAATTAATTGTTGAAGAACAGGGAGGGATTAAAAATGAGAAAATATAGAAAACTAGCTGTGCCCGCGACTTCGTTCGCGTGGAAAAAATTCTAAAATATCCTATGTCCTTCTCCTGGCTCTAAACTACCTCCCTGCCAATTTTCAGCTAAATCGGTTCAGCCGTTCTTGAGTTATAAGTGGAGTAACTAACACGACTTTCTTTTATATATATAGATGATAAGAGTAGTTAAAAAGGCATAACAACGTTTGCCGGGTTAGCTGGTATGTGAAAATTATTGTAATTGATTAAAAATTGTAATTGCAAAAAAAAAGTCCGCTGTGTTTCTTTCCCCAGATCTTCTCAGTGTGAGGCCGTATTTCGATCCGGTATTAGTTATAAAATTTTAAACCCGTCAAAATTTCAATTAACTTTTACAGGTAAAGGTTAATTTGAATAATAAAATACTTTGACTTTAACATTCTGTCACCTACCCCCTACAGTTGACTGGCGCATATAAGTTTCAGTGGATACGCGTACACCACATTGAGATACCTACGACAAATAATCAAACAAGCAGATGAGAAAGGGCATGCTCCGTTTGTTCAGACATGCAGTAAGAATGGTAGATCAGAGGTTAACAAAACAGATATACAATGCGAATGTGGAAGGATGTAGATACCGGGGAAGACCAAGACTGATGTACCATGATCAGATTGATTGAGTACTGTTTGAAGATAGTATCAAGAGTCTTCGCAAACGGCGTGTTTGCATGAAGAGTGTAGTGAATGTGAAGTAAGTGAGACAAGTCTGCAAGAATCGTGATATATAACACTTGGTTCTCTCTGACTACCCTATAAGGGACCTGACATGAAGTAATATATGTATGTATGCATGTTTTTTGTTGATTGTCCTAGTAGACATGTTAACAATTATCGACTATTTCTTGCGATAGCCGGGATCGACATCTTTACGTACCTACTCATTCGAGGCATAAGAGTAGATAATACATTAGATAGTAGACCCCGAGCTGCTAATGAGACTTTGGTTTTTCGAGAAAACCTCAATAACACTTTTGCCTGATCCGGGGATCGAACCCGGGAACTCATGATCTGAGGCGAGTATGCTATCCCCTAAACCACGTGGCAGTCGAAGAATATATTTCATATTGATTTTCTAAATATGAACGCCTTTTTTTTACATTATAAGATAGTAAACAAGCAGATGGGTCTCCTGATGGAAAAAGTTAACCATCGCCTATAAACACCAAAAATGGTGCGTTGCTATCTTGTGGCGTTCAAACCGGAACGCGACGATGACAAGTACTGACGCTATTGAGGCAGAGATAGGTAAGGCGGTGGTACCAGACCCGGGCGAAACAATGCAGAACTCTACCACCTAGTAGCCACAATGGTACTAATGCTAGTGACTCGTATAACCAATCGGTCACCTGTTACGACCTGTCTGGCAGAGCCCGGGACCAACATGGGGAATAGTGTTCAACAAACATAATTAATTTTTTATTTAGATCACAATCACTTTATAACTGTAAAACCAACCGGTTTTGCCTATTTGAACCTTACCAGGGCTTCTTTTGCATTTACATTTTACATAATATGTTAATTTATAAACATAAATATTGTACACACACAAAAAAACTAAAATGTACTTTTACTTATAATGTCCTTTCATTTAAGTTGTTGTTTGTTTGTGTTTGTGTGTGTGTATGTGTGTACAATATTTATGTTTTTTTTACCTTGACGCTATCGTGTTCCGGTTTGGACGGTAAGGGAGCCGGTAAACTTATGCACGTGGTATTAGATCTAGCCACAAGATAGCAACGCATCACTAATACCTTTGGTGTCTATAGGCGATGGTTGACGCTTTCCATCAGGAGATCCATCTGCTTGTTTGCTATCTTGATATAAAATAAAAAAGGATATTCACGTATCTCCGAAGAGGTAGACACAGGAATAATTCCACCCAAAGCCAAAGATCCCGGGTAACGTTGTTTTATCAGAAAAGTAAAAAAAAAAAACGTGTGGCACTCGGAAACTGCCGCGGTAAAGCTATTGCATAGCAATTTTTATCAACTTTTGCAATTACAATTATATATTTATTTTATTTATGCAGTATTTTTTCTTTGATATTAATTCAAGTTACACTTTGAGAGTGGTGACCGATAAAAAAACAAATTTTTTTCTTTTATTAAATAAATTAGATGTTAATATTGTTCAAAATATTTTTATTATCTTTCAGTACATGTCGGTTCTTCAGGAATATTTAATAAATGCACTTTGTTTATTCATATTTAAAACACTTTGTACACAAATTATACGAGTACAGATATTCACTGTTGTACGTAGATGATAAATACCTATACACCTATATACTTTCTCACAAACAGCTGATTACGGTAGTTTTCCAATGCAACCAATGCCATTTAAAGGCGGGTTGCTGAACTAAAGAGACAAGCGTGATATTTCAAAAAGTCATTAAAAGTTCTGGTATTTATCGATAGATGGAAAAACTTAAAAGTATCACCGCTGTGCTGGTCGGAGTGGGGGGTGTTAGGTTTTTTCGTTACGGAATTTCTGGATTCGGTCTCCACGCTCAAGGTCCGCGATAGAAGCTATACAATAGCTTAAAAAACATTTGCGATTGTTCGACTCGGGAATCGAACCCGGGACCTTATGTGGTCTACTCCAACACTGGACTACTAGACCACAGAGGTGACTATGTTATGTATAACGAAAATAAAGGTGATATTTATTAACTATACATCGTGATATATGGTTATGTTCAGTTAACATTATGAAGACGTGTTGACAGTACTGATTAACATATTATGACGGAATTATTAAAGCGATAGTTGATGATGTCAGGGTAAACATCCTCCAAGAAAATGTGTAAATATTGAAAAGTAATTAATTTGTAAAAACGTACCTTTGAAGTGTGTAATCAGTTAAATACGCTTTGAATCCATAGAATTTATCCTATTAAGAATTATGAGATTTGATCATAGATATAACTAGCTGTGTCCGCGACTTCGTTCGCGTGGAAAATTTTCTAAAATAATTTACCCCTTATTACATCAGCTGCCAGTGAAAGTCACGTCGAAATCGGTGTAGCCGTTTCAGAGTTTAGCCGGAACAAATAAACAGACAGACAGATAAAATTGTAAAAATATTATTTTGGTATTTGTAACATGTATATATTCATATGCATTTAGTAACAAGCGGTTATTTTAATATCACAAACGGACACTCCAATTTTATTTATTTGTATAGATATAGATATAACGCGCGAGCCATAAACGCGTACATGTGAATGGAAAAGTCCCGTGGTATTAGAGATTTTTTTTTATATCATAAGATAGCAAACAATCAGACGGCTCTCTTGACGGAAAGAGATAACCATCGCCTTTAGACACTGAAGATGATGACGGTGCGTTGCTATACTTGTGGGAGATGTCAATGCCACATGCGTAAGTCTACCGGCTACCTTAGTCGTAATTTAACAATTTAACTACAAAAATAAATTTATCTTACCGCTATTCCTCTCCATGAACCGGTGGTAGGAATCCACTAGCGACATGTTGGAGAGGGACATGTCTCCTGAAACAAAAAAAAAATATATCACCACAATAGACACAGTAGCTCAATTGTTTTTTTCTACAATGTAAACTACACCACAGCATGAATGTGTGCGTATAGATAAAACGTAAACACAGATCTGTCGTGTTAGCCTGGGCTCCCTTAAAGAATAAACCATCTGCCGTTCAGCCAGGCTATTCGTAAGAGGCTATGCGAGTCACTACCATCGTGGCTACTAGGTGGTAGAGTTCTCCATTATCTCGCCCAGGTTTGGTACTATCGTCTTATCTATTCCTGCCATAATAGCGTAATTGCTTGTCATTGTCGCGTTCCAGTTTGGAGGGTAAGGTAAACTTATGCACCAGGCATTTAAAATCTTTGGAAAACTTTAAAATTAAGATTAAGGGAGTAAGTTCCAGCTTTAGGGAGACGGCCGCAGTTTCAAATCCTGCATGTCGATATTTTCTTTGTTATTTTTAAAGTTTTTCAAGTTTTCTCAAGCACGGGGTGAGTGCTATACACAAAAATAATTAAAATCTTTGGAGTCTATAGGCGATGGTTTTCGCTTTCCATCAAGAGAGCCTTCTTCTTGTTTACTTCTTAAAAAGCAGATATACAGAATGCAAGAAACAGTATCCACTTAATCATGAGACACTCACACACTCTTACTATTGCACTTGTATTTAAATTTCATTTTTAAACATATGTGTTTAGGGTCCCGTACCTAAAAAGTAAAACGGAACCCTATTACTAAGCATCCGCTGTCTGTCTGTCACCAGGCTGTATCTCATAAACCGTGATAGCTAGAAAGCTGAAATTTTCACAAATTATGTCCTTCTATTGCCACTATAACAACAAATACTACAAATAAAAAATGAAAATGTTAAGGGGGTCCACATACAATAAACTTGTTTTTCGTATTTTTTTGCTATGATCGTTCGGAACCCTTAGCGCGCGATTTCGACTCGCACTAGGCCGGCTTTTTTAATATATTACTCGACGGGTTTACTTTTTAAAGCATCTTCAGGAATATGCTTAAGTTACTTAAGTTAAGTACCTATATTACATCCTGAATATGCTTTAAAAAGTGAAACAGGTCGAGTAATATACTAAAAATATGTATATGTTTGAAAGTGAAATTTAAGTACCAGTGCAATAGTGATAGTGTCTAATAACAATGGAATCTCACCAAGTGCCGACGGTGGAAATTATAGAATAATATATCCACATAAACACACATATCTTCACGCCAGATCCGAGAACCGAATGCCATACATCACGATCCTTGCAGGCTTATCTCGCTTCCTCCACATTCATCACTCTCTTCATGCACACACTCCGGTTGCGAAGACTCTATACACCACCTTCGGACAGTACTCCAACGATATGATTATGGTATGTTAGTCTTGGTCTTCCCCGGTACCTACATCCTTCCACATTCGCATTGTATATCTGTTTTGTTAACCTTTCATCTATCATTCTTTCTACATGTCCAAACCAACGAAGCATGCCCTGTCTCATCTTTACACCGACACTTTATTTCAAACCTCTCTCTCACTTCCACATTACGAAACCGGTCCGCGAGTGTTTCTCCACATATTTTTCTTAGCGATCTCATCTCGACCGCGTTGATTCTACTTTGATGCCCTTTTTGATATACCCAATTCTCACTTCCATACAATAGCGTTGGGATAAGCACATAATTATGCAGGGCTAGACGGGCACCCTGACTTAAAATTGTGCTATTAAGTAATCTTCCTAACGCTCCATTTACTCTGCTCCATGCGCACACTCTTTTTTCAACATCAGCGATGTACCTTCCATCCCTGCTAAAAGCACATCCAAGATACTCGTAATAATATATCCACTTAACTGATAAACTATCTTAGGATGAATGAATGGATAATTTACTTGCAAGAATATAGTATTACATATGTTATTTAGGTTACGATTTAATACTATCAGCTAATTTTCCCGTTGATCACTACATAGTATAAAACAAAGTCGCTTTCTCTGTCTGTCCCTATGTCCCTATGTATGCTTAAATCTTTATAACTACGCAACGGATTTTGATGCGGTTTTTTTTAATAGGTAGATTGATTCTTGAGAAAGGTTTTAATTTTAGTATACAAACCTTTCGATATGCCCACGGGAACAAAAGCTACGCGGGTGAAACATATACATACAATAATTTTGTAAGATAAATTAATAAAATTCATAGTAATATTATAAATGCGAAAGTAACTCGGTCTGTCTGTCTATCTGTTTCTTCTTCACGCCTAAGCGATTGGACCGATTTGGATTAATCTAGGTACTAAGATAGTTTGAGATCCGGGAAAAAAATGGGATAGTTTTTATCCCGAAAATCTTACGGAAATGGGAACTATGCGCGTAAAACCCCTTTTAGACTCTTAGTAATTTATCTACGTGGACGTAGTCACGAGTACAACTAGTAATTATAACAACTAGTTATTGAATATTATCTTCAGAGAATTGGACTCAATTCAAAAATATTTTTATTAGTTAAGAATTTTTAAAACGAAATCAGTTTATTTTTACATACTAGCTGTTGCCAGCGACTTCGTCCGCGCAGACTTCGTTTACTCCACACTGCTCCTCCCCCGTAGGTGTAAGCGTGATAATATGTAGCCTATATGTTGACCTGACCTGTTAAAAATAATATTCATGCAAAATTTGAACTCAATCCATGCTGTACTCAATAAACACGTACATTTGCACCGATACATACACACATCAGGTTTGCATGCTTTCATTGCATGTTGTACAAAAAATTAAAAAATGTTTGTTTATAAATTATTTACCTGTTATATTGTTATACCGTTTAATCTAATATTATAACAATAAAAATCCGGTAATAATAATGAATATAATAATAACATAATAATATATGAATGTCTATGTATAAATTAGCTATGGAAGAGCAGAATCACCTGACACAAGTATTTTGTAAAATACTTAGTAGGTCGATTTCACTTGCATAGCAAGCTATGTTAAACAACGATACCGAAATAAAGATATTTTGATTTGATTTGATTTTGAGTACTTTTTGAGTTTACCCCGGACATACATACAGACAAACAGACAAACAGACAAAAATTCTAAAAACTATATTTTTGTCTTCGATTTCAATTGTAGATCACGCCCCAAGTATTCTTTTAAAAAAATATTCAATGTACAGTTTTGACTTCCCTACGATTTTATTATATGTATAGATAGATTACACAATAAAATTAAACCAGCAATGCAACTAAATAATATTTCGGGAAATGGACTCAATTCAAAAATATTTTAGTTACCAACTTTTAGAACTAAATCAGTTTATTTTTACAAATTATACAATTAAATTAAACCAGCAAAACACTAATAATTATTATATTAAAAAGTATCTTCACGCCCATATCCCCGAAGGGGTAGGCAGATGTACAACAAGTGCACCCACGATTAGCCGAAGATACTTGGTCCCACAAATGTGATAGGTGGCAAGCCTATCGCCAACCGGGCACTTTCCAATCCCGGGCAACTTTGTGTTTCTCAGAAAACTGAAAAAACACTTTTTTTTTAAAGTGCCCGACCCGGGAATCGAACCCGGGACCTCATGTGGTCAATGCCAATATATTATATATTATATTATAATATTTTATTATAATATAATATATTATTATATATTATATAATAATATTATAATTTTATATATATATATATATATATATATATATATATATATATATATATATATATATATATATATATATATATATATATATATATATATATATATATATATATATAAAATTATAAATATCAGTAGAAAGTTATTTCGGCTTTATTGTTCATTAAATTTGTCTTAAAAGAACGCGCATGGGATGAGTCAAAACAGTTATATTCTGAGTAAAAGAAACTAACCTTACCGATCAGAAGATGACCTGCAACTGCATCTCGCTATCATTATCTGATTGTTAAAATAACATTAAACTTAATTAGCGTATTGCGAAAATCATAATGAGTTTTGGATTCTAGAAATTCTTCCTTTCGTCGGTAATTTTAAAACCAGAAATATACTTTTTCAAGTTATTGCCATGATTAATGATATTAGTAATTGTATCTGTACTAATATTACAAACTTGAAGGCCTTTTTAGGGTTCCGCTCCCACAAAAAACTTAACAATTGGTCTTGCTAGCACATACTTGTATATATATATATATATATATATATATATATATATATATATATATATATATATATATATATATATATATATATATATATATAATTGGAATCTCGGAATCGGTTCCAACGATTTTCATGAAAGTCACAAATTAGGGGATTTTCGGGTCAAGCAATCGATTTATCAAGGTTCCAGGTCCAAGAAAAGCTCAGTTCCCAAGATATGGGTATGCGAAAAACCGAGCTAAGCTCGGTTAACCAGGTACAGAAAAAAAATTGTTTATTCTATAGGAATCATGAAAGTCACAAATTAGGGGATTTTCGGGTCAAGCAATCGATCTATCAAGGTTCCAAGGTCCAATATAAGTTCGGTTCCCAAGATATGGGTATGCGAAAAACCGAGCAAAGCTCGGTCAACCAGATATTTATTAGTTAATACTAGCAAGCGTCCTATGATTGAAATTTGACGAAATGTTAAATAATAAAATATCTTCTAAGTTCGAAAATTTACGACAGATTACGATAAGACAAAAAAGGCTTTCTTCATAAATATAATAGACAATTGTGTATATTATGATGTATGCCATATGAATGTAGTGTAGTACATAATGTTTTTTTTATAAGTTAATATTATAAATGCAAAAGTTTGGATGTTTGGATGGATGGATGAATGTTTGTTACTCAATTACGCAAAAACTGTTTAATAGATTTGAATGAAATTTTAGCACACAGATAGATGATGACCTGGAATAGCATATAGACTATATTTATTCCGGAAAAATTCGGTTATCCCGCGGAATTCACCAAAAATTTTTACAATGCAGCGGGCTGCGCGCTGCATCTAGCATAAATAGCTAAGCGCAAAACTAGAGAATTTTGCGCTTAGCTATTTTGCCCTGATTTTATCCATTCGGTTATTGTTGAAGTTTGTGAAAGTTTTTACGGCAAAAAATTAAAAAATGGCGAGAAAAATAATAAAAACGACATTTTAACATTCCTATCTCTTAAACACTTAAGAATTTTAATTTTGTTCGAAGAGGGTACGAAGTTTGCTGATTGAGAGATAAAAAGATAGAAACGATCCCAGTTGCACAGATTATATTATAATTAAAATAGTTATTGTTATAACCGAGAGCAGCAGAGCGAAGCAGTACTTCATGACAGCCCATTTCTTAGTTTGTCCGCATAGCTCGCATTTACACACAGAAATAATATCACTTCAAGGATAATTATTAAGCATTGTCATCTCATTCGGTATGATAAAACAGTACACTATGGTTTATTTCAATTTTTTCACGATTTTTACTAGGTGGTAGAGTTTTGCATCGGCTCGCCCGGGTCTGGTAGCACCGCCTTACCTATTCCTGCGCAATAGCGTCAATGCTTTTCACTGTCGTGTTTCGGTTTGGAGGGTAAGGTAGTCGGTAAACTTATGCATGTGGCATTAGACCTCGCCACAAGATAGCAACGCACCATCAACATCTTTGGTGTCTAGAGGCGACGGTTGACTCTTTCCATCAGGAGACCCATCTGCTTGTTTGCTATCTTATGATATAAAAAAAAGATTTAATATATCTGTAAAAGAATGACATTTTTGACAGTGATAGGAGCGTTTGCTCATGTGTGCGGCAACATATTTCCTTTCCAATGACGAGTCTATTAATATTCAGGTGGTCTGTGATCCCACGGGAGCAACTTATTCTTTTGGGATATAACGTATGTGCTATATCATCTACCTGTGTGCTAAATGTCATCAAAATCCATCCAGCCATTTTTGTGTGGTAGTCATAAACATCCAAACATCTAAATATCCAGACATACAAACTTTCGTATTTATAATATGTATGATATAAATAGTGGTCTTATACCTTAGTATATACATAGATTTAATGTTTATTTTTTCATGTTTTTTTGACTACTTCTTACTAAGTTGGGTTTTTGCATTTTCAATAATTTTTTGGAATGCTGTAAGGGTGCAGCTACATATATCCATCCGGCTGACGGTTAAGGTTCGTGCTATCGCGATATCCCGAACTGCTTCGCGAAGGGCCTTGACGCGTCACTGCAGTGGGCGTCAAACTGCGGTCCGCGGGTGATATATTTAGCGCAGTCAACACATTAGATAATATAATTAGAATAACCAATAATAATAATAGCGAACTGTATGTAATTTGCACTATATAAATTTCCTCGTGTAACCCGATTGCTTGCATTACGATTATAATGACCAATCCGCCCCTGTCGTTCTGCCAGGTATTTATAATATACTAGCTAAGCCCGCGACTTCGTCCGCGTGGATTTTTTTTTAAAGTAGTCTAAGTTACTCCCTATCACATCAGCTATCTGCCAGTGAAAGTCCCGTCAAAATTAGTCCAGCCGTTCATGCATGGAATACATGAACGGCGGGGCTGATTTTGACATACATTTGGCATGGAAATAGTTGAAGATTCGGGGTCAAAATAGGCTATATTTTTTTTCAAAAATCAACCCCTGAAGGGCTGAAATAGGGGATGAAATTTGTATTAAAAGCTATTTCGACGACATATTTAGCTACTCGCGTGCGAAGCTGCGCGGGTCAGCTAGTAGTTATATAAAATTAAAGAGCTTAATGAACAGCCTGTTGTGGTTTGTTTGCTTTATCGCGGGGCGCACAAATAAAACCTGCGGGCCGCGGTTTGATGACCAGTGATAATACGACGTCATTATGACGTAAGTAGGTGTTACGACGTAGTTCGGGCTAGCGCGAACCTTCGCCGTAGCCCGACATGTGTAGCTGCACCATAATTGTAAATGATATAAAAAAAATTTAAAGGTTGCCCGCTAACGGAATCAGAGGTAAAATACATACATTGCAAAACTATTGCTTTTAGCACAGAGCGTAAAAATCACTTAGTTACAATTTTATTTCAAATAAATAAATAAAAAAACTTGAGAAGTGTCAAGGTACACCCGGATGGAACAAAGTTCCTTTTATTATTATTTACAAAAAACCTGTATACATTCAACAAAAATAATCGTCGCGACACCACACTGTTCAATGCGAAATAGAATTTCGGCACCCGGTCGAATTTCGGAACCCGGTCGAATTTCGGCACCCGGTCGAAATTCGACCGGCAGTCGAAACTCGGCAACCGATCGAAATTGAAACTCGGTCGAATTTCGACACTCGTTCGAAATTCGACTCTCCGTCGAAATTCAACTTTTGGTCGAAATTCGACATTCGGCCAAAATTCTATATAAATGTCGAACATTTGGCACTAGAAAAAAAGTAAACTCAATCAAATAGTAGATAGACTCTTTCACTTTCAATGCACGAGCTAAGGGGAAGTGGCTATTCCTGTGCATACTTTACTATAGCAAAAAGTGTCGTGACAACTTTTCGTAAGAATTTTTTCCGTCTAGCCCCCTTTCACAACGCGCGATAAGGAACTTCGTACCAACTGTTTCTGCCAAAACAGGGACTTTTCGCTATCGTCTACTGGCTTTAAGAGAAATGTACTTGTAAACTTATGGACGTAGTTTTAGGTCCCTATAACATAGATGACAATGTATTATTAATTTTTTTTTGTGTCTATAAGCGATTACTTTTCCACCAGAAGTGTCTTTTTTTGTTTTTTTGGTATTCTATGATATAAAAATTTGCAAAAAAAAAACCGAACAATGAAATGCAGGACAGTCTCTAGACACATGAAATTTTTGGTAACACTACATAATCCAGTTCTATTAGGCTTTACAAAATGGGATTGTTATGCAAATCAGGTTGCACGGCAAATTAATAAATACGAGTAAAAAATGGCCACATGTCTCGAATGAACTAGAACGTAGTGGCGTTGACGTCCGTGTCGATCTTACTACGACTACATTACTTGTATTAGTCATATGGCCATAAATTATGTTTAGTCAGAACGGCATTTTTATTTAAATCTTTAAACGTCAAAGGACTAATACTGCACAAGTTAAATTAAGGATGAAGCTGGATACACAGGTAATAATATTAATGTAAGTATCTATGATGAATACGTTTTTAAACATTTAGAGTTTAGACTATGATCGGCTTGCAACACACCTTTAAAATACTTTTTTTTATGTTATTGAGATAGACAACCTAGCAAACGTGCCACCTGATGGTAAATGGTCGACGTCGCCAATGACCAAAAATGGGATAGTTGGGCTGGAACTAGCCCAGGTATTCCATTCATGTGTTGCCTATCCTGACACATAAGATGTTAAGTCTCGGTGCCAGTAGTCTTCTCTCCGAAATACAGCAAAGCTGTTTCACGGGAGAAATAGGCAAGGTAGTGATAACCATGCAGTCGGAAGCGCGGCACAGCGCATCCCTCCCACCAGTAAAACTTTTTAACGTATTAAACCATATTATAAGTATTTATATAATTTATTGCATGCCGACCTAAGATAATAAATTAGAGCTACAAGTTTAATCAAATTACTACTTAAATTCAAATTCAGTCAAAAATAACTATCAATTAATATTTACTCAAGTGGCAACTTAGGTATGACAGATATTGACACTTGAAGAGGTAACCATTCGCCTCACTTATTGTCGATTTTGTTAAAATATTTTTTATTCAAATAAAGCTTTACAGGCACTTTGACGTGTCGACATTTTGAGAATTACTATCAGATCCGAACGTGGCCGCGCACTGAAAAGATACAGAAGAAGAAATTCAGCGAGCTTGTCTTTTTTTCATTTTCATAATTTATTTTTTAAATAGAATTAGAATAATCTGGTAATTTACATATAAAGTTTGTTTTGACTATCTTGTATTTTGATAATTGGTCTATTTGTCCTGTTAAGGTTTTTAAGCCAGAAAAAAGTGTAATTTCTACGCGCAATTTAAGTTCAGATCAGAATTGAAGAGCAGTCATCATCAGTCAATCTCGTCGTTTATATATACGGTATCATACTACATTTTGACTACACTATAATATAAAAATACCAATTTGCGCAAAATTATGGCCACATTAGTCATTTCTAAACATCGGGTACTTGATTCCAGTAAATGAAATGATTTTAATTATGGGCTGAGAACCGGTTTGTCATACTCACGGCCACTCTATTGTTATTTAAGCTATAGCCAACTATGAAAAAGAAGTTTTATGATGTTTGGTTTAATATCTATACATATAATAAAATCGTAGGGAAGTCAATGTATGTCCGGGGTAAGCTCGAAAAGTACTGCATGAATTTACTTCAAATTTTGTATGAATATTACTAACAAGTCGAGTCAACATATAGGCTACATATTATCACGCGAACGATGTTGCGGGCAACAGCTAGTATAGGTATTAAAATAACTTAAGCCCTAAATACACTAACTACACGTGAACCTTATTTGTTTCCGTTGATGTGTGAGTATAGTATACAGAAAGAGTCATTGGCCTCACTTTTGCAACCATACCCTTTGAGAGACAGAAGTAATGATGAATCACATACAGACACTTATTCCTTTCGTCAAATTCCTTGCGGAACAGCCAGTAGGACCTAATAAATATAATGCTCCAGACAATCTAATTCCTTGATATCAAGCTATAAGTATACACCACGGAATAAATGGATACATCTTTCAAGACAATTTCTTAGTTTTTTTTTTTATAAGATAGCAAACAAGCAGATGGGTCTCCTTATGGAAAGAGTCAACCACCGCCAATAGACACCAAAGATTTTAATGGTGTGTTGCTATCTTGTGGCGAGGTCTCATGCCACATGCATAAGTTGCCTTACCCTCCAAACCGGAACACGACAGTGACTAGCACTGACGTTATTGCGGCAGGAATAGGTAAGGCGGTGGTACAAGACCCGGTCGAGCCGATGAAAAACTCTACTACCTATAGTCACGATGGTAGTGACTCGCGTAGCCACTAGGTTGCCTTTTACGACCTGCCTGGCAGAACGGCAGTTGGCCAATTCTTCAAAGGAGCCCGGGACCAACACGGGGGAATTTTTTCGGTGTAGCTGGCATTTACACCCAGAAATACAGTTATAATACTTACCGATGAAACAAAAAACCTCCAAGGTTAATTCTTAAACCTTGTCATATCATTTGGTATGATAAAATAGTTCAATATGATTTATTTCTATTTTTTCTCATTTAACAAATATATGACATTTTTGACAGTAATTGGAGCGTTTGATCATAGGTGTGGCGATACGTTTTGTTCCCAATGGCGCGACTATTAGTATTCATGTGGTCTGTCTTGCTCACAGTAGTTTCCTTCAAGTTGTCCAGGCCCGCTTTAAAAAATATACCATCTGTTATTCTGCCAAGCAGTTCCTAAAAAGCGAACAATTATCACCATCACAGTGAATACTAGGTGGTAGAGTTTTGCAACAGTCCTCCCGGGTCAGATTACCACCTTACCTATTTCTGCCGCAATACTATTATTGTTTGTCACTGTCTTATTCCAGTTTGCTGGGTAAGGTCAGCTACCTTTCCCTCTAAAACCAGAATAAATAAGCTGGTAAACTTATGCACGAGGCATCATCACGTGCGGTGGAGTTTCTGGCACCATGGAACACAGAAAACATTTTACTAGCTGGTAGAGTTCTGTATTGTCTCGCCCGGGTCTGGTACCATCCCATTACCTATTCCTGCCGCTATAACGTCAGTGCTTGTCACTGTTATGTTCCGGTTTGGAGGGTAAGGTAGCCGGTAAACTTATACATGTGGCATTAGACCTCGCCACAAGATAGCGACGCACCATTAATATATTTGGTATCTATAGGCGATGGTTGACTCTTCCCATCCGGAGACACATCTGCTTGTTTGCTATCTTATGATAAAAAATATCATTACAAACTTACCTTTATTTTAATAAATATCATTTTAATGTTTACTGTAACTGCATTTAGCTACAATAAAAAATTAAATAAAAAAAATAAAAAAATCACGCCGGTGTTCCCGAAGAGGTAAGTAGAGGTACAACAAGTGCACCCACGATTAGCCGAAGATACTTGGTCCCATAATGTGATATGTAACCACAAAAGTTAAATTACGCGTTTATGTACTTTTTTTTGCAAATGTTTATTAATTTGTTTAAACAAATGGTCGGCCACGATTTGTTGATCACTACATAGTATAAAACAAAGTCGCTTTCTCTGTCTGTCCGTATGTATGCTTAAATCTATGAAACTAAGCAACGGATTTTGATGCGTTTTTTTTAAATAGATTGATTCTTAAGGAAGGTTTTATTATGTAAACCTTTCCGATATTCCCACGGGAACAAAAGCTGTGCGGTTGAAACTGCGGGCAGGCCGCTAGTTTGTTAAATGCTTATTGGTATCTGAGTGCTAAGTGTGAGTTTTTCTTTTCGCATTCGATCGTGAGTGCGTTTGGAGTTTACTAGGAATTTGTATGTGATTTGTACAGCGCCACCTAGTATTAAACGTGAGAAACCAGTTTACCACTGTGATGAACTATTATTTAATAGTACAATAGTAAATTTACTTATTAATTTGTTTGATTGTTTATTAATTTGTTTAAACAAATGGCTAGCCCCGGTTATATGATTGGTTATAAACGTTTTTAGTCGTCTAATGGACTATTATTTAATTAAATGACAGTTAATTTCTGCGTTTTAATTATTTTTTTCTAAATTTCTATTAAATTTATTTTAAACTAATGGACGGCCCCGGTTCATTGATTAATTACTACCAGTCTGTCATTATTATTGGTCCGTCTGTCTATCACCAGGCTGTATCTTATAAACCGTGATAGCTAGAAAAAGCTGAAATTTCCACAAATTATGTATTTCCATTGCCGCTATAACAAAAAATTATAATAAAAAATTGTGATTTTTTTATTGTTATCAATTGTAATTTGTTATTTCATGTACAATGTAGCTACGCGTCAACTGTAAAAATAAGGCGTTATTACCAAATCTGAGGTTTCCGGCGACTGGAACCGCATTAACTGGAACCGCGGTCCCAGTTGCCGGATTGATTTAATTTTAATATTTTTTTCCGGTGACTCGGACTACGCATAAATTAATAAAAGAATCTATTATTAAAGCTCATACAGTACACTCAAACAAAAACATATTTGAAGTTATAATGAAATTTTAATTCAATAATATTTATTTAATATTTAATATAGATACCGAAATATATCTATATTAATATTATAAATGCGAAAGTTTGGATGTATGGATGGATGTTTGGATGGATGTTTGTTACTCAATCACGCAAAAACTACTGAATGGATTTGAATGAAATTTGGCACACAGGTAGATGGTGACCTGGAATAGCACATAGGCTACTATTTATCCCGGAAAAATTAAGTGGTCCCGCGGGATTTGCCAATAACTTTTATAATGCAGCGGGCTGCACGCTGCAGCTAGTATAATAAACAGCCAAATCCAGAAATACAAACATCTATACTCATCAAACAAATGTTTGTCCCTGTCAGGAATCGCACCCAAGCTCCGTCGATTCAAGGGACGGTCAAATTATTTATTTAAGTACTAGCTGACTCGGCAAACGTTGTTTTGCCATTCATATTAGAAATCCATAGCGGACAAACAACGTGACACATAATTTATATAAGACTACGCCCTACGGGATTGTCCTTCAGCGCAGACAGAATGACATTAAACTTTATATGGTAGTTAAACATTCTTAAGTTTTCTATTTTTCCGCGCAATTTTCTTAATATTTTCTTTTATAAGAACCTTCTCCTTACAATTACAAACACAACTATATATATATATATATATATATATATATATATATATATTATATATATATATATATATATATATATATATATATATATATATATATATATATATATATACATATATATATAGATTGTTAATTGTTTGAAATTGTTAATATATGTCGTGGAAAAAAGGAAAACAGGGATGGTGGTTAAGTATTTTTAAATTTACTATTTTTCCGCACAATTTTCTTTTATAAGAACCTTCTCTTTACAATTACAAACACAACAAAAAAAATTACCGAAATTGGTTCAGCCATTCCAGCCATATATATATATATATATATATATATATATATATATATATATATATATATATATAGATTGTTAATTGTTTGAACTTGTTAAATATTTTAGCAGGATTTTTGTGTTTAATATAAAATAACAAAAATTGTGCTTTTATTGAAGTAAATAAATGATATTTATGAATTAGAGTTTTTTTAAATTTTTTCTTCTGACTGTACTAGTTTTGGATTGAACAATAGATTTTTAAATTAATTTATATGTAGTCCGAGTCGCCGGAAGAAAAATATTAAAATTTAATAAATTTGGCAACTGGGACCGCGGTTCTAATTAATGCGGTCCCATTCGCCGGAAACCTTCCAAATCCGGGCGAGACGTTGCAGAACTCTACGTAGTGATAGTAGTGACAAGTTTCATTTATCATTCGCTATTCATGAACAAACCGGCAGGAATTCAAGTATAACTTTCAATCTTTACATGGTACATAGCTGGAGCGTGCAGCCCGCTGCATTATACAAGTTTTTGGTGAATCCCGCGGGAACAATTCATTTTTCCGGGATAAAAAGTAGCCTATGTGCTATTCCAGGTCAACATTTACAAATATTTTTTTTTATGTCATAAGATAGCAAACAAGCAGATGGGTCTCCTGATGGAAAGAGTCAACCATCGCCTATAGACACCAAAGGTGTTGATGGTGCGTTGCTATCATGTGGCGAGGTCTAATGCCACATGCATAAGTTTACCGGCTACCTTACTCTCCAAACCAGAACACGACAGCGACGAGCACTGATGCTATTGCGGCAGGAATAGATAAGGCGGTGGTACCAGACCCGGGCAAGACAATGAAGAACTCTACCACCTAGTAGCCACGATGGTAGTGACTCGCATAGCCAATCGGTCGCCTTATACGACCTGCCTGGCAGAACGGTAGTTGATCTATTCTTCAAAGGAGCCCGGAACCAACACGGGGGAGAACTTATTGTATGTACCAATTTTATTTTAATTCGTTCAGTCCCACAATGTGACGTGTAGTATGTAGTAGGTGATAAAATCCATATCCATACTAATATTATAAATGCGAAAGTATGTCTGTCTGTTACGCTTTCACGGCTAAACCACTGGACCGATTTTCATAAAATTTGACATGTAAGTAGTTACAGAGCCGAGGTCAAACATAGGCTTTTTTTTCGAAAATCAACCCTCAAAGGATTGAAATAGGGGATGAAATTTGTATGAAAAGCTATTTTGACGACATGTTAATCTACACGCGGGCGAAGCTGCGTGGGTCAACTAGTTATTAAATGAATATAATAGTAGACGTTATTAGACCAGATTGCTGTATTTATCTTCTATACATATAATAAAATCGTAGGAAAGTCAAAACTGTACATTGAATATTTTTTTAAAAGAATACTTGGGGCGTGATGTACAATCGATATCGAAGCCAAAAATATAGTTTTTAGAATTTTTGTCTGTTTGTCTGTTTGTCTGTTTGTCTGTATGTATGTCCGGGGTAAACTCAAAAAGTACTGCATGGATTTACTTCAAATTTTGCATGAATATTACTAATAGGTCGGGTCAACATATAGGCTATATATTATCACGCTATCACCTACGGAGGAAGAGCTGTGCGGAGTAAACGAAGTCCGCGCGAACGAAGTCGCGGGCAACAGCTAGTATTATAAATTATAAATACAATATAAATACAGCAGTCTGGTCTAATAACACCTCCAAAATCACCTTGGTTTAGGCTAAGCTATGTAACTCTATATAGCTCGTAATCGATAATCTGTTTACGAGTAACGTGTTATATAAAACCAATAAACGAAGCGTGTCAAAGTCATTCGAATAATTATCGCATTCACACTTGTCTTGAATGAGTTTCAAGCCAAGGTCAGTGACATCAATCATTTTTTAAACTTTGAACTTGACACGCAAATAATTAGGCCTCACTTAAAACAGTATTACTTATTACAAATTCAAACTCTTTATTTCTATGGCAGCGATTATTCATGTACTTAAACAGAATCCTATAACCTATTCTTTGGCGCAGCTACAGCATATATTATATAATCTTACACTTTAACCGAGCAATTTTTGTATATATGTATGTAACTGATTCCGAAACGGCTCTAACGATTTTGACGGAGTTTTGTATTCTTAGTCTTTTATTACTAAGACTACAAAACTCCGTACCTGTGGACCTGGACTCAGTTAATAGCAACTCCACACACACACACACACACACACACATACATACATACATACATACATACATACATATATATATATATATATATATATATATATATATATATATACACAACCGGTTGAGACAATGCGGAACTCTACAATCTAAAAACACGCTTTCAAATTTAAAAATAGTTTAAATATAATAAAAATATATTGCATTGTAAAAAAGCGTGGGATGTATAGTGTCATCCATTTACTTAAACTTAAAAAGTACGACAGGCTTTTTTTTACAATGCAACACATTTTATATTATTTACACTATTCTACCTCTCGGGGATATGAACGTGAAGATAATCTTTTTACACTATTCTTATCTTAAATTTATTTTTATTTTTTAATTTTCAATTCGATTTTTTATAAGGGCGTATTTTTTAAACTATATTTAAATTACCCGCGTAATAAACAATTTGGGCTCCTGTTGTCTTCCTCGGATAAGTTACCAACATCAGATAAAATGAAATTTTCGGAGAGAGAACATTTAAACCGGTTATTTCATCCGAAGAAGCTAGCAGAAGTCCAAATAGAAATAATCAATATTTCAGAGGGTGCGAGTAAGGATATCGGGATGATTTTTTCATATTATTGTATTGTCATTGATGCTTGATATATATGTAAAAATTTAATTAATCCGATGTTTGTCCGATTTTGTCCGATTTTGTCCGATTAATGTTTTAAAGTACGTCAAAATCATGTTCAAATTTTCCATTACATACTAATATACGACTGAAGCTTATAAAAGCCTGTTAAAAATGACCCAGACCAATACGACGGAAATGTTTATATTCTTACTTAAAAAGTATCTTCACGCCCATAACCCCGAAGAGGTAGGCAGAGATACAACATGTGCACCCACGATTAGCTGAAGATATTTGGTCTCACAAATGTGATAGGTAGCAAGCCTATCGCCAACCGGGCACTTTCCAATCCCGGGCAACTTTGTGTTTCCCATTTTAGACTGAGCCCTTCGAAAGAAGAAAAAAAGAAAGAAAGAAGAAAAAAAAAACAATAATTAAATATATGTTTTAAGTATAACAACTCAAAGTTTGACTTTCAAAATATTAAGCATGTTTTGTTATGATATGCAACTTTAGATTTTCTTTAATTATAATTTAAGAATTTTATCATATTATTCTTTTTATTTTTTCTTTATGAAACTACAAACAACATATACATGGCACGAACGGAGAGTTTGAAAAATACATAAAGCATTTTCTGCCAGTTAACCGTTGGAGAGAACAGGCTATCACAAAAGGTGGTTTAAATTTTATTACATTTTTAGACCTCTAGATTACATACATAGATACACTCCTACATACATTCCTACAACCATTCTTATAATCAATATATTAATACGTGCAGGAAAAACTTTGTACCCTTTTTAAGACAAATTGAATACTCTACCGTTTGCGGGTGGAGTATGTAATTTGACCAAATTTGACATAATTAAAGTTTACATTGCGGAGGAATGTTAAAACCTAATATTTTTAAATAAACAGCATTAGAAACACATTAAATTAATAAAAATAAAAATTACACAAAGGCTTAAAAGAGATTTTAGTGTTTAGTCTATGGCCAAATTTCGGTCATAGGCGATCGCTTGCCTCCTATAACACGTAAATCAAATACTTTGTAGCCCTTTTTATGACAGGTGAGCTAACGGAAGTTTGGGTTTGGCACATTTAAAGTTTACGTTGCGGAGGATTGCAGAAACTTAATATTTTTAATTAACACAATATTTATTAACTGATAACATATTTTGTACTGTTTCACAATAACGTAATTATATTTAATTTCCGACCAGTTTCGCTTACACGAGCGTCCTCAGAGTTTTTTTTTTATATCATAAGATAGCAAACAAGCAGATGGGTCTCTTGATGGAAAGAGTCAACCATCGCCAATAGACAACAAAGGTGTTAATTGTACGTTGCCACATGCATAAGTTTACCGTCTACCTTACTCTCCAAACCGGAACACGACAGTGACAAGCGGACCAGACCCGGGCGAGACAATGCAGAACTCTACCATCTAGTAGCCACGATGATAGTGACTCGTATAGCCAATCGGTAGCCTTTTACGACCTGCCTGGCAGAACGGCAGTTGGCCTATTCTTCAAAGGAGCCCGGGACCAACACGGGGAAAAAATTTTACAGTTACTAACTAGTTACTATCTTAGTAACTATGTATTTACAATTACTAATTAGTTACTAACTTAGTAACTAGTTAGTTAGTAACTGTAAATACCTTAAGGATTACTTGTGTAAGCGAAACCAGTTAGTGATTAGATATAACCACGTTATTGTGAAATAGTACAAGTGTTATCAGTTAATAAATATTGTGTTACAATGGAGTTTCACCAAGCGCCGACAATAAAAATTGTTGAATATATTTTTAATTAATATGCACGAGAAATCTTGCAGAAATGCAGAACTCTACCATCTAGTAGCCACGATGATAGTGCCTCGTATAGCCAATCGGTAGCCTTTTACGACCTGCCTGGCAGAACGGCAGTTGGCCTATTCTTCAAAGGAGCCCGGGACCAACACGGGGAAAAAATTTACAGTTCCTAACTAGTTACTATCTTAGTAACTATGTATTTACAATTACTAATTAGTTACTAACTTAGTAACTAGTTAGTTAGTAACTGTAAATACCTTAAGGATTACTTGTGTAAGCGAAACCAGTTAGTGATTAGATATAACCACGTTATTGTGAAATAGTACAAGTGTTATCAGTTAATAAATATTGTGTTACAATGGAGTTTCACCAAGCGCCGACAATAAAAATTGTTGAATATATTTTTAATTAATATGCACGAGAAATCTGTACATTAAATTGATAACGATAAATATTACATACACTAAATTTATTGAACATACATGATAATATACATACATGCATATTATTTTTATTAGGTACGTCCAAAGTCTTGTTATCAAACTTAAAATAGGTTTCATTTTCCCATTACATTTGAACTAGTGATTACTCAATGGTCGAGATTTGACCATAGATTGATCACTAGTTTCTATAAAAATACATACACAGAGAAAAAAAACAATAATTAATTATATATTTTATGTATTTCAACTCAAAGTTTGACTTTTAAAATAGTAAGCATTTTTTGTTATGCAACTTTAGATTTTCTTCAAATGTAATTTTTGAAACTGGTACTTTAAATATTAGTTGCAGTCTACAATCAGATTACGTGAACAACGAAAGAATTTTATAAAAGAGAATAACTCTGGGCAGTTATGAATGGAGGTAGAGAGAACAAAAGATTTATAAGAGCATACTTAAGTGTGAATTATGAAAACCGGACAAAAATAAATGGAAAAAAGGAAAAGGAGTATTTTGACTTGCCAACATTTATTTTCAATTTGGAAGTAATTTTAACGAAACATTGCTTTAAAATAATGTTTATGTTAAGTATATATTATCCTGAAGATATTTTAGAAATGATTTGCTTACTTTAAGAACCGGTTTATGAATTAAACCAACGGTATGCGTAAAGTGAAATAAAAGTAGGTACAATAATCACTGACAAAAATTTACAGCATATCTTACAAAAAAAAAAGAACTAACATTAAACACTAAAAATTAGCCCATCATGGATTTTATTTTGCAATCAGCAATCTCAGATCAGTTAAGATAATTAAGATGATTGGTAATCTGCGAACAAAGAAATGACCTCGATTAAAACCATAAAGATATATCTGGAGGCAACACTTCTTATACCTAGTTAAAACCAAATTTTCAATACTGCTATCATCTTTCGAGGTCTTATCCTCTTTTTCTAACACAGCTGTATAAAAAGGGATGGCGAGACCTCATAGACAGAGATATAACGTAAATATTTGTTCCAATTGATTAATACGAGAGCTAGCTCCACCTATACTTCATGGTTAAAACTAGGATTTGCTATGTAGATATACAATTACGCGCACAAACGTACAAAAAAACTAAGACTTGCCTTGTTAAGTTGTCAGTCAAGTTAACGTGACGCGTCGGTCATAATATCTTCAAAAATATAAAAAATTAAAAAAATATATATTCACGCACATATCCCGGAAGATGTAGACAGAGGTATTATAATAAGTGCATCCATGACTAGCCGAAGATATTTAGTCGCATAATGTGACAAGTGGCAAGTCTATTACCAACCGGGTACTTATCTAATTCTAGGCAACGTTGTTTTTATACGAAAACTGAAAAAACACATTTTTTATTTGCTCGACCCAGGAAACGAACTTGGAACCTCATATCATCAACAACGACACCAGACTACTAGACCACAGAGACTGAAAATGCTAAATTGTATATTGAAAGAATACGAGATAAAATGCAGGTATCGTTATAAGGGATAATAATTAAATATGATGGAAACACCAACTCATGCGTCGCATGTTTATAAAACCAGCGTCAGTTCATTTTTCCTTAATTTCCATTATAAATTTTTTATTTGATCTTAGATATTAGTTTCCAAGAAGACGCTATAGAAATTAAGCATAAAAATATTTACAAAATAAAATTGGTTATGGAAATTAACGGTATACAAACAACAACGTAAAGCGGAGAGGACAACCATCATAACGATGAATTTTGTATTTATTCACAAGCACAAAATTTAATTCATAAATCCTTCACTACGCCGCCGCCGTCTTTCCTTACCTAGCCTTTTTACGAATAATCAGACTTTGTAACAGCCTAAGTCACACGGTTCGTACGAGTAGCTTCGATATTGGCATTTATAAGAGGAGCATCAACAAACTCCTTAGAAGCCGATACCGCATTGGCAACTAACTCTTTGTGTTGTAAATATTCATGGGCATTGATTACTGTCTTCTATCAGGTAGCTCACTTGCTCTTGTCTGCAAAGGCAATAAAATACCATGTTTAAATAAGATACTCTCAAATTGCATTAACGAACCCTAAAATAATCACGAGCAGCAGTAAACAGATATCACATGATTACTATAAAGTCGAGAATCTTCGTAGTTATGTAAATATTATGTAGATATAAAATTTAGATATACTACGACTTATTTATAGCTCGTGAGAATTCAATATATACAATGAAGTTGACACAACTATACTGATATATATCTTCTTCCTTTATAGTGTCAACTCATTTTGAGAATACTCTCTTGACAGTCTTGCCTAATATTGGAATTTTGTTCTTAACGCGCGTTGTGAAAGGGGGCTAGACGGAAAAAATTCTTACGAAAAGTTGTCACGACACTTTTTGCTATAGTAAAGCATTGTAAGCTGTGCGGCGTGCGGATGTTTCTCTCTCTCTCTCTCTCTCTCTCTCTCTCTTATAGAAAGCAAGCCAGATATTTTCATTTCTATTTCGCATTGAACAGTGTGGTGTCGCGACGATTATTTTTGTTGAGTGTATACAGGTTTTTTGTAAATAATAATAAAAGGAACTTCGTTCCATCCGGGTGTGCCTTGACACCTCTCAAGTTTTTATTTACTTTCGTTCCGTTTTTTATTTCGGTTTGGTGGACAAGGTAGCCGGTATATTTTTTTATGTTAGTTGAATAGGTAAACTGGCAGACCTGCAACCTGATAGAACAGTATACTGGAGACTAACAGTGGTCAATCTACACACATGTGATATTTGACCAACGCACACATAGACGCCTCACACGGTCGAGATATCTCGGAATGGTTCAGTACAGTTTATTCCGCACCAGTCCGAGATATCGCGTCCGTGAGAGGTGTCTATGTGTGCTATACTCGAATATTACTTGTATGGAACATTGTATTCTGTTAGTCTCTAAGTATTCTGTGCTGATAGTAAGAGGTCGACGTCGCCAATGACCATAAACTAGTTTACCTGGAAGTAGCCGAGGTAATTCATTTATGTGTTGCCCATCCTGAGACACAAGATGTTAAGTCTCGGCGCTAGTAATTAGCCTGTAAGTAGCCTGTCTTACATGAAAGATGGTAATCACATATTATGCATGTGTGATTACCATGTTTTGTATCATAATGGAATTAAATAGTATGAATAGTATGGTTATTTATTTCCATCTGGAGAGCGTTAATAATGATATAGAATTAAAATAAACGCTAAAATGTGGAGGTCAATATATTATACTGTAACGAATTGCTTAAAATAAGGTAATTATACATTATTATACATACCTTATGTAAATTGAAAATACTTATACAATTCTTGCACAATGCTAACTTCATCATTAAATTCCTAAAAGACGTTGCATCATTAGTGCTACGCCCTTCCTATTTCATCCATATTTTCCACAGAGATTCTGTGGAAAATATGGATTCTATTATAAGGGAGCGTACCCATACTCGTGACTGTGACGTGACGTGACGTGACTCATTTAAGGAGGAGAGGGAGGTCTTTTAAATACTACGCTAAGTCACAGAAGCGGGGGGTTAGATTATTGTCACGTAGTCGATTTTGCCGAGAAGTTTCGCGCTTTTTCGAATTATATTTGAATAATAACGCGCGGAGTGTTTAGTGCTTTCTAAACTCACGTTGGTAGCGTTGACATATGTCGAGACGTCAGCTAATTGAAAACAAACACTGTTTGTCAGACATTTTTTTAGCAATAAATGTCAGTTTTGTGCAGTAAACGCCGTAAGAAATAAGAGCCAACTTATTTTTATTTCTTTCAGTTTCTGCGTGCAAAATGATTAAAAATCACATTTTCTAATATAACGTAACAACTTGAGAAGGCGGGAGGTCTTAGTATATACTACGAGCGGTCACCAAGGGGAGGGAGGGGTCGAAAAAGTGAAGTCGAAATATGGGTACTTTCCCTAAACCATTGTTGAGATTTTGTATTTGCCATTTGCCAACAAAGCATGTATTATGAACATTAACATAATAATACATTTAGTATAATAAAGTTAAATGTTGCCCCAATTAAAGGCAAGAACAACATTCTTGAATTAAAAAAAATAGTATTCAATTAGGATATAATACATTAACAAAAATAGTAATTGATAAAATAAAATAAAATAATCCTAGATTGAATAAGATAATTAAAATTAAATATTGAAAAATTAAAATGAATGAACATTTAAAAATAATGATCATTTAAAATCAATATACCTACAATATTAAAAAAATATTTAACTTAAAACATTATCGATAGTGGGGGTGGGCCAAAAGCTCCTTTTGAATTTTTTATTTTATTTTTTTACTTTAATTGTTAAACACTTATTTTGTTTTTTTTTAATTAAAGTATAGTAGACAAGCAAATATATTCTAATAATATAATATAATATTGCTGGACAAATTATACAAATCGATCTAAATCCAAACTAAGCAAATTATTTGCTTGTTATGTGTGTCAGTCAACGATACTAATACACATAAATACATATATAAATAATTTTACATACATAATAAACACCCAAACCCTGAAATACAAACATCTATGCTCATCACACAAACGTTTGTCCTTGTCGGGAATCGAACCCGAGCTCCTTCGACTACTAGTTATGTTCGCAACCACTCGACAAACCAGACGGCCAAGCAAGTTATTCTAATGGAAAGAAAAGCCATCGCCTATAAACAACAAAAATGTAAATGGTGCGATGCTATCCGTGCGGCGAGGTGTTAATGTCATTTGTATAAGTTTCCCAGCTTCCTTAGGTCCCGGTTACACTTTGCTTAGTGCGAGTGTTTAATGCAGGTACTTAGAAATAAGCAAAAAAACACGTGTATACACCCGTTGATTACTGCGAGTAATTAGTAATCAGCGTAGTAAAGTTAAACACAGGAATGGACATGGACCACCTAGTCCATGTCCATATCGATATATTTGTGGTTTTTAAAGTTTTTTAACTTTTCCAAAGCACAGGGCTATAATACAAAAATAAGTAAGTATCATCTCTATGATAACCCGTTTTAAAATGAAAAAATATCATCCGAGCGAAGATCGGTCGCCCAGCTAGTGTACTATAAAAGGAAAAAAACCTATACAATGGCTAATGTGGAACGCAAGTATTGTGTTAACTTAAACAATAGTATTGTATTATGTTGTCTGTCGGTTTGTGTGTAATATATGGGTAGACAAGGTCTAAGCGAGCATACTAGTAATTTCAAAGGTATGATCAACTTTACTATTTATGTAAAGTTAACATAGCGTTGATAACTCAAAATATAGACCGTGTGTCCGAGGATTTTTTATTTTTTAACAATCTGAACAAAACAATGACGAAATTAAAATTGTTATTAGTTTTTATCAATTATTTTGGATAAATACTCGAGTTAAAACGGATATTTATAAGTATTTATCCATTTTGAGTATTTATCCGGATAAAATCCCAACACTATTTTTTATTAATAAAAATATACGGGAAACTAGCTGACGGTGAATATTTATTTGTTACGTTTGTTATCTAAATATCTACTACAATTATATAAAAGGGGTTAGTAAAAGGCGCCTCTCGCTTTTTGTCGACAGTCAATCTTTTTACACTATTTACTAATTAATTCAAAACCTAGATACACAATAAAAATATAATTTGGAAATTTGTCCATTATTACAACTATTCAAATTAAGTGCACTAATAATAACTATTTTCAAAATATTGCGAAATATAGTATACATGGTATGAGAATACAGTATTCTCTTGTGTAATTTCCATATTAAGCCCAGCGACTAATAGACCGCGTGGTCCCACAAACAAACTATTTTTTGATTAATAACCAGCTGAATTTTTGTGAACAACTTCGTTTTATCGAGACAACCATCTTTTCTATCTTATTTACGTACTTAGCATCTTCGGCTAATCGTGGATGCACTTGTTATTTGTTATTTTTATTGTGAAGTAGCGGTTAGTGTTAAGTATGAAAGTATCATCATACTTTAGTATTTATATTTTATATGCGATACAAACAAACTTGCGGACAAACCGAGACATGGTTTTTGCAAAGGTTATTGTTATCATGTGTTATAATATTTGTTTAAATAAATTTAAAAAAAAAACTTGTACCTCTGCCTCCCCCTTCGAGGACACGAGCGTGAAAATACTATCTACTAACTTATCATATTCTAAGTGAAATAAATGCATAATATTAATAATTATATGGTAAAATTTAAGAACTTACATTACTTTTAAGTAGCAAACGTTGTGGTAGTACCAAGAAACAAACGTTTTGAAAGAACATTTTGTGCAACTAAATTGTATTTTGTGTACAATAAAGTATTAAATAAATAAAGTTTTAGGAGTTTCTGTACAAATCCTGGCACCCCAACAGATCTCAATTCTTTTATCTGCGAAGACGACAGAGACGGATACTCCTATACTAAACTCGGTTCTAATTTAACATTTATGTTTTGATGAGATTATTATTACTAAAAGTGATGGTAAGTGATGAATGACCTTTTAATGGAAATAAAATCGATGGAAAAATATAAACACGATTCAATTTATTGAATTACAATTAGTCTTATGTCATCAAAATCTATACATATAAAAAATCGTAGGAAAGTCAAAACTGTACATTGAACATTTTTTTAAAAGAATACTTGAGGCGTGATCTACAATCGATATCGAAGCCAAAAATATAGTTTTTAGAATTTCTGTCTGTTTGTCTGTCTGTCTGTATGTATGTCCGGGGTAAAGTCAAAAAGTATTGCATGGATTTACTTCAAATTTTGCATGAATATTACTAACAGGTCGGGTCAATATGTAGGCTACATATTATCACGCTATCACCTACGGGGGAGGAGCTGTGCGAAGTAAACGAAGTCCACGCGGACGAAGTCGCAGGCAACAGCAAGTAAGTAAATAAAATTTTAGGAGTTTCTGTACAAATCCTGGCACCCCAATAGATCTCAATTATTTTATCTGCGAAGACGACAGAGACGGATACTCCTATACTAAACTCGGTTCTAATTTAACATTTATGTTTTGATAAGATTATTATTACTAAAAGTGATGGTAAGTGATGAATGACCTTTTCATTGAAATAATATCGATGGAAAAATATAGACACGATTCAATTTATTGAATTACAATTAGTCTTATGTCATCAAAATATATAATAAAACATAAATTTACGTTTATAAAAAAACAACTTATTTTTAACTGGTCTCCAAAAAATCTTCGATTGTTTTTGTTTTAATATATTTTTCGCAAACCTGTTTTTATGAACTTCCAGTAGTAACAAAGTTAGGATGGTTCTAAATTTTTTTTGTTTTTATTAAAATATAAAAATGGAACTAAATGTTAATATTTTTATATCATATCCAAGAACACCCGTTTTTAGCCAATGATGGCTGGG
This sequence comes from Apodemia mormo, assembly GCA_036924255.1. Taxonomy (NCBI): domain Eukaryota; kingdom Metazoa; phylum Arthropoda; class Insecta; order Lepidoptera; family Riodinidae; genus Apodemia; species Apodemia mormo. Next base: position 4,533,656 of record JAUPFN010000007.1, on the reverse strand, counting down.
GGCTGCCTTTGAACAATAGACTATCTATTCTATTCTACTATTTGGCTAGGCCGTTCCAAAGAGGTCTGGTGGGGTTTCCGGTGACTGGGACCGTATTAACTGGAACCGCGGTCCCAGTTGCCGGATTGATTTAATTTTAAACTTTTTCTTCCAGTGACTCGGAACACGCATAAATTAATAATATAAAAATCTATTGTTCAATCTAAAACTAGTGCAGTCATCCGAATTTTTTTTTAATGTAAAGTAAAAAACTCTTTGATACATAAATATTATTTATTTATATAAATTCAATAAAAGCGCAATTTTTGTTATTTTGTATTAACCCGCCATTGGTGACGTAAATGTCTGAGAGACCGGGTGATTCGAAAGATTCGAATTGGTGATTTTTCACCCGCCGTCGATTCGAGTTGCGATTTCGAGTAACTGCCTCATTTTAAGTCCCACACCGTTGGTACCACTCATGAATTTACCACGGATGCACGTTCACGAGTATCAGCACCAACCCGGTCCGTAAGATCAGCGTCACTAAACATGTAAGTAAAATATTTATAATATTTCATTTTGTTTTATAATATTATATTTTATTTTTATTTCGCCTCTGTGGTCTAGTGGTCCAGCGTTGGCGTTGACCACATGAGGTCCCGGGTTCGATTCCCAGGTCGGGCACATAAAAAAGTGTTTTTTCAGTTTTCTGATAAACACAAAGTTGCCCGGGATTGGAAAGTGCCCGGTTGGCGATAGGCTTGCCACCTATCACATTTGTGGGACCAAATATCTTCGGCTAATCGTGGGTGCACTTGTTGTACCTCTGCCTACCTCTTTGGGGATACGGGCGTGAAGATACTTATTTTTATTTATTCATATAGTAAAATACATGCAATATTTTTTTGTTAAAAGAATATATATTTTTGTAATTTTCTAAGAGTTTGCAATGTCCTAAAGTTGATAAATGCTGATGTTACTCAAAAAAAAATTAACATTTTTATTAATTTCAAATTTTTTATAAACATATGGGCATTTTTAGTGTCGTGAGTATAATTTTTTAATAAGTAATAAACAACCTGTGATCGACTAAATTTTTGTTTTATTTTCATAAATGTGCTTATAATTAAACCTAAACTAACTAAAAGTAGGATAACTGGCTAATGGTTGGCAAAATGTTAGGTTGAAAACCCTGATCTGTGAGACCGGCGTCACCAATGTTGTAAGTAAAATTGACGTCACCAATGGCGGGTTAAACACGTAAATCATGCTAAAAGTATTTAGCAATTTCAAACAATTAACAATAACTAAATAATTCGACCGTCCCGTTAGTCGAGTGTTAGTGATCCAGACTACGCAATCGACGGGCTCGGGTTCGATTCCCGATAGGGACAAACATTTGTGCGATGAGCATAAAAGTTTTTATTTCTGGGTATATTTCGGTATATATATATTTCGGTTTCTATATTATTTACTAGCTGTTGCCCGCGACTTCGTCCGCGCGGACTTCATTTACTCCGCACAGCTCCTCCCCCGTAGGTGATAGCGTAATAATATGTAAATTAAATTAAATTAAATTAAAATTCTTTATTTGCCTGAAATAGGGTAACAAGATCTCTTAACTTATATTAGTGAACAAGCCAATTTTGCTATAGATAGCACGCAAATTTGTTATTTTAATATATTAATTTATACCTAAAATTAAATATTTATTTTTCCGATTAAATAACACCGTCTCATACATAATAATCTATATTTATACATAAAAGTCTTTCTATACCAATTGTCTTTCCAAGCCATTACATTTTTTTTAAATTGTATTAAGCTAAATACTAATTAAACTAAACAAAGAGTAAACTGACTTCTAATGCTTATTATCTATATATTTTAATATAATAAAATAATGTATATCAAAAATTTCAGTTAATTAAATAGGTGCACTTAAGCCCGGTCACTTACAATTTAAAAGATATATAATCATTTTAAAGTATCGGAATCCTAAATTAAATAAAAAATCAACGATGTAGCCTATATGTTGACCCAACCTGTTAGAAATATTTTGAAGTAAATCCATGCAGTACTTTTTGAGTTTACCCCGGACATACATGACTTTCCTACGATTTTATTATATGTATAATATAATATAGATATAGATTAAACAAATATTTTTGAATTAAAAAGGTTTTTATTTCGTTATTATTTTAAAACTAATTTTGTTTGAATGTACTGTATGAACTTGAATAATTGATTCGTTTATTAATTTATACGTGGTCCGAGTCGCTGGAAGAAAAATATTAAAATTAAATCAATCCGGCAACTGGGACCGCGGTTCCAGTTAATGCGGCCCTAGTTGCCGGAAACCTCATTTGGTACCACCGCCTTAACTTTTCATGCCACAATGGCGTCTTTGATTGTCACTATTTTACATTAGTGTTCAGGTTTGGAGGATAAGGTAATCGGTAAATTTATGCATGTAACATTAAGACAAGCACAAGATAGCAACGCACCGTTACACCTTTGGTGTTATAGACGATAGTTGTCTCTTTCCATCAAGAGAGCCATCTGCTTGTTTATATATTTTTTTATATCACAAGATAGCAAACAAGCAGATGGGTCTCCCGATGGAGTCAAGCATCGCCTATAGACACCAAAGGTGTTAATGGTACGTTGCTATCTTGTAGCGAGGTCTAAAGCCACATGCATAAGTTTACCGGCTACCTTACCCTCCAAACCGGAAAACGACAGTGACAAACAGTGACGCTATTGCGACAGGAATAGGCCAGACCCGAGCGAGACAATGCAGAACTCTACCACCTATTGCATCTCAATATAATTAAGTACAAATGAAATGCACCTATTCATTATATCACATAAGGCCCCGGTTACACTTTCATTAGAATAAGTGCGAGTGTTTAACGCAGTTGCTCAGTATTAAGCAAGAAACACGTGTAGTCGGCCGTTGATTAGTGCGAGTGACTATTAACCAGCGTAGTAATCTGAATAGACGCTGATTATTAATCACTCGCACTAATCAACGGCTTCTTATATGTGTTTTTTGCTTAATACTAAGTACCTGCACACTCACACTTGCTCTAATCAAAGTGTGACCGAGGCCTACGTTAGAATATACAAGCTGTTAGTATAAACACCGCTATCCTTGGAACCATTGGTTGGTTTCACTAATAGAACGTAATTTCAATGAAAAAAGTTTTTTTTCTCCATTTTTCCTATAAATATTTCATCCTATACAAGTGCGCGGCATAGTGCACGGAGCGCTGGAAATAGCGCTTGATCAGAAACCGCAAGCCGGCCGGACGGCCAGTGCAGCAGGTCAGCGCCCTTTGCGCATCCTATCCATGAAACTTTCTTATATTTTTGAAAGAAAATTATTTTTTTAATTTTTATATTCACATAAATATATTTATAATTAAGTCAACTATCTATGGTTTTAGTGACAACGGTGTTTATCCTTACAGCCTGTATAATTTTTAATGCAATAAAACTGCAGCAACTTTCCGACTTTCCATTTGTTATATCTCTGGAACTCTGCATCAGATCTTGGCAAAATTAAAATGAGACTACCCTAAAAAAGTAAACCCTCTCGAACATGTTCAAAATTGGTTCATAAATAACGGGAGTCCTGATGTAACAAATAGTCAAATCGAGAAGCTCCTCTATTTGGGAAATCAGTTAAAATTTTATTTATTTACACACTTAAAATATCTTTACAGTAACCTAATACAATATTTTAACGAAGAAGAAGAAGAAAGGCATTTGTACAACAGTTTACATATTATCCATTCTTTCGACACATTTCAATGCACACTCTGTGAATTTCTGAAGGCTGCAGCAGTGTATATCGACATCCCGTGAAATTACATTAAGTAAACGTATCATGGCATCGCCTCTGTGGTCTAGCGGTCCAACGTTGGCGTTGACCACATGAGGTCCTGGGTTCGATTCCCGGGTTGGTCACAAAAAAAAGTGTTTTTTCAGTTTTCTGAGAAACACAAAGTTGCCCGGGATTGGAAAGTGCCCGGTTGGCGATAGGCTTGCCACCTATCACATTTGTGAGACCAAGTATCTTCGGCTAATCGTGGGTGCACTTGTTGTACCTCTGCCTACCCCTTTGGGGATATGGGCGTGAAGATACTACTAACTAAACGTGTGGCACGGCTCCGGGCCGGAGTTATGGCGAACGCGGTGTCTTCTAAAATGAGTGTCTTTAAAGAATAATGTTCGTTCTGCCAGCAGACTCAGGATAAGCAGCGCGATAATATTTTATCGCCCTGTTTTCTCGACACTTATGTCAAATTCTCCATTCGCTAACGTATTTGACACTTGATAGTATTATGTAGAATAATACTTCAAAAGAAGAGAAAATGATCACTTTTACTCGACAGTAGTTGTTTTCTCTACCGATTGAAAGTCTTGCTGTCATTTTATCTATTTGACACTTTGTGGAGATATTAGTAATTATTTCATAGTAATAAATTTCTATTAATTTAATTAAATTCACTCGTTTTATTATAAGTTAATCGTGAACCTAGTAAGGTTATTTTGAAAATTGCGGTCCAGTCTCTAGGTATTGGAAGTTATGTTAAAAAAATATGTTTCGCCAAACACTTTTTTCGGGTTTTTTCAAAATTTCTTAAGTCTCCTGTGCCAAATTGGTTCAAATTTTCAGGAAGTTTAAGTTGAGCATAATCCAAAGGAATGCCATCAACCGCGTTTCGATGGGTCCAGCCGTACAAAAGATATGATATGTTCATACACGCACACGCACACGCACACGCACACGCACACGCACACGCACACGCACACGCACACGCACACGCACACGCACACGCACACGCACACGCACACGCACACGCACACGCACACGCACACGCACACGCACACGCACACGCACTCGCACTCGCACACGCACACGCACACGCACACGCACACGAACACGCACACGCATACACACACATACATACAGACTTACTACGTCATCGTGAAAATATTCGGAAAAGGTTCCTAGGACCTCAAAACGTGGATATCTGGAAAATTCGATTTTCGATTATCGGGGCAAAAAACAGTAACTTCCTTAGCTACATACGTAGCGGGAAGTTAAAAACAAGATATTTGTCGAAATGGACAATTCTTTTCTACTTTACGAAATTTCTCACGTATCATAATATAAGTTTACAAAATAACGCATACTAAGAATATACTACTAGTAAAATACGACACATCAATTTACCGTTGTAGAGTCCTGTTTTTTAACTGAAAGCGTTAGAACTAGTATATGTATACGAGTAAAATAGTGCTTGCAACAACTCAAGGTACGACTCAGACAAACCGGCTCGCATCGGCCCCGCTCGGACGGCATTTTACAATGCGGTAAAGGAGATTCAGACGTGTAAACTCATTGTAAACTGCAATTACAGTTCATACTTTGGTTACCTTTACGTTTCGAATCCGCACAGAGCTGTCGAGAACCGTTCAGCCGTCGCGGAGCGTGAATGTAACGGAATTATGAACTGTAATTTCTCTTTATATGTATTGGTAAATTCATGCTCTCGGATTAGAAACTGGCAGCACTGAGCTTGCCGTTTCACTCTAGCGTACGACCAGAGTGCTAAGTGTGAGTTTTTCTTTTCGCATTCGATCGTGAGCGCGTTTCGAGTTTACTAGGAATTTGTATGTGATTTGTACAGCGCCACCTAGTGGTAAACTGGTTTCTCACGTTTACCACTAGGTGGCGCTGTACAAATCACATACAAATTCCTAGTAAACTCCAAACGCGCTCACGATCGATTGCGAAAAGAAAAACTCACACTTAGCACTCTGATGTAACGTATTTTTGTCAAAAGAACAGTGGGAGATATAAAAACGAGGGTAGAATGTGGAGCGCGCATTCTTTTGGTCGAGAAACCTTTAAAAAATTGTAAAAAACTGCCGTTTAGAATTAAATTGTATTTTGTCAATTAATTTAATATATAATTCTGACTCTTATTAATAAATGTTTATTTTAAATATAATTTGGTTTATTAGCGATTAAGGGAAACATTAAAGTGAAGTTAACAAACATTCAAATTTCCTTTACAATATTGTAAAATGCCGTCCTGGTTGCGCCGACGTAAGCCGATCGATCTGAATCGTAGCTGAAATGTCAAGAAAATATCAAAGATCGATAAAAATATTTAAAAGTTAACAATTCATAAGTTTTAAATTTACAACTATATTTTTAAGATAAAGGTACATACACACATGGTAATTCCCATTGTAACAGTTATCTGACGGGAGGTGATAAAAATTAATTGTCTTATTTCAATACTACAATCTGAAAACAATGCAATAATATTACGCAACATCTGAATCAAACTAACCATTGTATTTAATTTAATTTTATATCTGCCTCTACCCTCTTAACTGTCTCTTGGTTATAGTAATCCAATCAAATCAATAATATTTTATTCGACTTAGGTACACATAGGAACACTTATCTACGTTATTTATAAGCAAATATATACATGACAAGTTATACAATAGTTACAAAATACATTAAGGTAAATTTTTTTTTTCGAAATAGCTATTGGGTTGACCTTATGGGTTGACAGTTGACCTTATGGGTCGTTATTGCGTCACCGGGCTTTTAGAGCGAGCAGAGTGCTCAGCCAGAAGATAAATCAACATTGGGCCTATAAACGCCCAGAAAATAAAGTCAACTAAAGAGAATTTCGCCACCTCTAGCCTGTCGACACTATCTCAGTGGAAGAGCGTCCCGGCTTTAGGGAGATGGTCGCAGGTTTAAATCCCGCGTTTCGATATTTTTATTTGTTGTTTTTAAGGTTTTTCCAGTTTTCCAAGCACGGAGTGAGTGCTATAACACAAAAAAAGACGTATGGCACTCGGAGACTACCGCGGTAAAGCTATTGCACAGCATTTTTTATCAACTTATGCAATTACAATTATATATTTATTTTATTTATGCAGTATATTTTTTTCTTTGTTTATTCATATTTAAAACACTTTTTACACAAATTATACGAGTACAGATATTCACTGTTGTACGTAGATGATAAATACCTATACACCTATATACTTTCTCACAAACAGCTGATTACTGTAGTTTTCCAATACAACCAATGCCACCTAAAGGCGGGTTGCTGAACTAAAGAGACAAGCGTGATATTTCAAAAAGTCATTTAAAGTTCTGGTATTTATCGATAGATGGAAAAACTAAAATGTATCACCGCTGTGCCGGTCGGAGTGGGAGGTGTTAGGTTTTTTCGTTACAGAATTTCTGGATTCGTTCTCCACGCTCAAGGCCCGCGATAGAAGCTATGCAATAGCTTAATAAAGAGAATTCTTTGTCTACAGAAATGACTTATACTTAAATATTTTGAAAATAATATATAAAAATTAAGTAAATGTAGAAGCAAATATTATATAAAATTGATAAATTGGTATAAATTGATTTTCAAAACTAAACAAAATTTAGTGATGTAAAATTTAAATCACAATCAATATGCATAAAGAGTTGTAAAATTCAATTAAACTAAAATAAGAGTTAATATCAAATACATATGTATTAAAAGTCAACATTATAAATAAATAAATAAACAAATATTTACGGGACAAACTACACTTACTGATTTAACCCTAAAGTAAGCAAATTACCTATTTGCTTGTGTTATGATTAATTTCGCATAAAATAAATTTGTCAAATTAAAAGATAATCCTAATAAACTACTTATTCCAGATTATATGAGGTTCCCAGTCTAATTTCGGACTGGGCAAAATATATTATTCAGGTTTTTTCATAAAAACCTGAACAAAATAAATTATATCTACTATTTTAAAACTAAGGCTACGAAAACCTAACCTTTCTTTAAGCAGAAATCCATAGTAACATTACTCGTATAAATGGAAAAGTCTATCCATCTGTCTATCTATTTGTCGCTTTGTTACGTTTTTACTACTAAACAACTAAAGTAATATTGATAAAATTTGGGAAGGAGATGGTTGAAGAACTAGGGTCTAACAAAGATGTTCTTTTTCAAAAATAATCCCTTAGGGGTTCAAATAGGGGAAGAAAGATTTATAAGATACGGTGAGCTAATTGCAAGCTAAAATTTGAAAAATCTGACGATTCAAGTGGACCGTGAGGGAGTGGGAGGGAGGGAATGGGGCTCGATGATGTAAGGACAACTTTGTGTACTAGATGCCCGGCTCTAAAGGTGCAACAGTATGCGAGATATTCCCCTTTGTTAAAGCGACACGTTTGAGTATATCCCAAAATCCCCTGTCAAGCTCCCCTAAAATAATAATCTATTAGTGAGCTTCTTGAGTCACCTCGTATCTGATAAAAATATTTTAATACAAAAATTTTACTTCCATAATTCATGACGATAACAAGTCGTAGTTAAAACAACATATATTTTCTGTGACTTAATGTAAATATTATACATTATCATTAATAATAACTTCCTATTCTTCCACACAGAGGAATATTTGGAGGATACATTTATTTACTAAAATTAATTTAAATAACATTAATATTATGTATTTAAACTGCTGAGTTCATACAACACGGTCACTATAGCCGTACGTTTCCACGCCACTCGAGAATAAACAAGGACGCTTAAACAATAAACATCGAAATGTGTAAACAGACCAACCCTTGCAACATTGTTAATAAGGCTATGTGTTTCCAATGACTGACATGTTAACCCAATTTATTAAATACCAACGGTTACTTGCGACGTCCAAAAACCATTACTTCCCTTTTATTGGTTACTAAAATAGCAAATGTCACTATTGAATTTTGTAGTTTTCTGAAAGTGAAAGAATTTTCAAATTATAACAAACAAAAAATCAAATCTTTCCTCTTTATATTATGAGTTTAGTTTGGCTGTTTCCTACAGCTGCATTATAAAAGATTTTGGTGAATTCCAAGGGAAAAACTTATTTTTCCGAGATTAAAAGTATCTTATATGCTAATCCAAGTTACCTTTTACCTGAGTGCCAAATTTCAATCGGTTAAGGTGTTGTGGCGTGATGGAGTAACAAACATCCGGACACCCAAATATCAAATACATAAACTTTCACATGTATAGTGTGTAAGGGATAAACATTGGATCAATCGTTAAAGAATTGTGTTCTAACTAATAATCAGATCACGGCATGTTTTTTTATATTTCCAACCAGGACTTGTTCATGGGTTAAATATCAAGTCTTTTTTTCAATTTTCGAAATTAACGCAAGTAGACGAGGAGTGTTTAGTTAAGGTTTGACTCTACCTTAACCACAAAAATACTGGTTTCCTTATGGAGCATAATTATAAGGATTTGAAATCAATAGACTGGTTTTAAAGGGTTTTTCTTTGATGTACACAGCTCCCAGTTTTTGTCCACATTTTTCTGATCATTTGCAGTTTTGATCTGAACCGGTTTATTTGGGTTTACGAAGCGCCATCATCTTAGATACGGTCCGAGCAAATCCTTTTAAAAAAAACGTTACAACTCTCTACTAACCGGTATTTATTAATCCGGTTTCAAACCCTGCTTATAATAATTTCAATTAGGCGGTGTGCATTCCCTGCATTTACATCTTAATCCAACTTGTTAAATATAATTTTGTCAAAAGCTGTACTCTCGCTATAAACGTGATCGTGACATGTTTTTCCAATATTTCACCAGAAGGTGTTTAAGAGTACATTTTTAAACCTAAATCAACAAAAAATGTTCCAGTTTGGGAGGTAAGGTTACCAGTAAACTTAATGCGAGTGGCCATTACCGAGTTCTCATCGTTCTTTAAAAAATCATATACTACTTCTCTTGACCTTTTTTTAATTTATTGGAAAATCAGATACTCTAAAGTAAATACATACTATCTTACCTGCCAAACTGATTAACAGTTTGTCGGCAATAGGTTATGTACCTCCATGATAATTTCAATTTATTTTTTTAATATCATAAGACAGCAAACAAGCAGACGGCTGTCCTGATGGAAAGAGAAAGCATCGCCTTTAGACACCAAAGATGTTAATGGTGCGTTGCTATCCTTGTGGTGGGGTCATAATACCACATTCATACATTTACCGGCTACTCTACTTTCAGAATCGGAGTACCTCAGTGACCAGCAGTAAAGTCATTGCAGGAATAGATAACGCAGTAGTTCCAGACCCAAGCGAGATAATGCAGGACTTTACTACCTAGTAGCCACGATGTAATGACTCGTATAGCCGATCATTCAATTCTTACGAACTGCCTGGCAGAATGACAGATAGTCTATTCTTGAAAGGAGCTCGGAACAACAGGGAAAAAACTGGGAAATTTAAATATTATTTTCTTTCCATGACCTCCATATAAGATCCATTAACAGACTTTTGCATTTATAAGTATGGAGGCCTGAACGAAAGTGACGATATAAAAATTAGAAAGGGCATGCTCCGTTGGTTCGGACATGTAGAAATAATAGTAGATGAAAGGCTAAGAAAACAGATAAATCATGCCAATGTGGAAGCATGTAGGTGCAGGGGAAGACCAAGACTGAAATTTGATCAGATTGATTGGGTACTGTCTGAAGGTAGTATTAAGAGTCTTCACAATCAGCGTGTTTGTATGAAGAGGGTAATGAAGGTGGAGGAAGCGAGACAAATCTGCAAGGATCGTGATGTACTGACAGAGAATTTAATGTTCTACGTACTAGAGACGCTATACTAAGTAGAAGTCAGGTTCCATTTCATTAACATTCGCTGCTACGCCATAAATCGTCTAACGAAAGTCAAAATTAAGTAGCGCTGTAACGTATAATAGAGTTAACATACATTCTTGACCAAAAGGTCTCAACTGCCGTGAATTTCAGGGCACTTACGCCTTAAATTCAATAATCTCTGACGTAGGTGCGGTCCGTGAACCGCACTTTAGTGGAGCACATGTGACGTAACGCATGCCTTGTCTAGTAAGTTAGTACATAGAAGTTTTTGTTTATGGCACTCGGTTCTCTCTGTCTAACCCGTTAAAAATCTGGCATGAAGATATGTGTGTAAATATGGATCAATAAGAAGAGATTTAGATAAATATATGCTAACAATATATATTTACTATATCTCTTGTCTGTGATTGTGACTCATAATGATTACACCTTTGCGAGAAGTCAATTTCATGCAAATTGATCATTATTATTAATATATTTATAAAGTAAACTACTTATACACCTGCTGTTACGTATGAGAATCATAGGTAGATAAGCTCGCAATACAATTATAGGTGAAAATAAAAGAAATTTTGAAAAATTAAACTAACTTAATATACAACTATATCCGTTTCTGATTTTTCAGTATTTTTAATACTGAACCAATTTTAATGAAACTAAGATTGTTCCCTAAGTTGGACTATAGTCAATTTAAACAAAAAAATCTCGATATAGCTTTTAGTTTCCGAGAAATTGGTGGACAAAAGTACATGCACTTACGAAATTTAGTACACGTGCTTGGACGCCCACATAGATCATCATACTCAAATATTATCCAATTTCAACAATATTATATGCATACATGTCAATGATAACTGCCGCTTTTTGGTTGGTAGAAAACGATATATATAATTTTTTGGACGTGATTTATTTGACTTACACTTACTTTACTTGTAGTTAAACCCCAACACCATGCTTCCACTCCTATATTTACTTGTAGTCAAACCCCAACACCATGCTTCCACTCCTATATTTACTTGTAGTCAAACCCCAACACCATGCTTCCACTCCTATATTTACTTGTAGTTAAACCCCAACACCATGCTTCCACTCCTATATTTACTTGTAGTTAAACCCCAACACCATGCTTCCACTCCTATATTTACTTGTAGTTAAACCCCAACACCATGCTCCCACTCCTATATTTACTTGTAGTTAAACCCCAACACCATGCTTCCACTCCTATATTTACTTGTAGTTGAACCCCAACGCCATGCTACCACTCCTGTATTTACTTGTAGTTAAACCCCAACACCATGCTTCCACTCCTATATTTACTTGTAGTTAAACCCCAACACCATGCTTCCACTCCTATATTTACTTGTAGTTAAACCACAACACCATGCTTTCACTCCTATATTTACTTGTAGTTAAACCCCAACACCATGCTTCCACTCCTATATTTTAAACCACAACACCATGCTTTCACTCCTATATTTACTTGTAGTTAAACCCCAACACCATGCTTCCACTCCTATATTTACTTGTAGTTAAACCCCAACACCATGCTTCCACTCCTATATTTCTGGAAGCCTGAATCAGGTCTTTTCCAAATATGAAGTTTACCCTTTTAAAATTTATACCTACTACAGGATAGTTGCACATACTAATACTACCTAACAGTTATAAAATAAACTTTTTGGTACCAGTAGGTAGATGCGCATGATGAATTAAAGATTATACATTCCTTAAAATACACAAAAGCTACCGGTGATGATAACATGTCAAATTACTGTAAATTGTTATAATATCAAACTTTTTAGCTATATTGTAAATTAGACATTTCTGGAAAGGCAATTTTTCCAAATGTGGAAAATCCAAAAATACATACCGCATTGTTTTTTTTTCTTTAAATTATTTATTATAAAAAAGCAGTCCCGAATGAAGTGATTTTCAATAGGAATAATATATTCTGAGTGGATTAGATAATATTGAAAATAACATAAAGTGAATTCGTAAAGCTAATCAACCTATTTCGTGTTTACAGACATAAAATAATCAACTATTAACAAAAATCAAGTCGCCTCTGTGGTCTAGTGGTCCAGCGTTGGACTTGACCACATGAGGTCCCGGGTTCGATTCCTGGGTCGGGCACTTTAAAAAAAAAGTGTTTTTTCAGTTTTCTGAGAAACACAAAAAGTTTCCCGGGATTGGAAAGTGCCCGGTTGGCGATAGGCTTGCCACCTATCACATTTGTGGGACCAAGTATCTTCGGCTGATCGTGGGTGCACTTGTTGTACCTCTGCCTACCCCTTCGGTGATATGGGCGTGAAGATACTTTACTTTTATCAACTAAAATAATAACCAAAAACAAACTGCGATCCGATCTTGAAAAAAAAACTAAACCATCTAGCGCAGTCAGGAGAAATAATAAAGCCTATGCCACACTGTTACTAACGACCACCTTGTGGCCGAAATTCATCCATAGACTAAACAAAAAAATATCTTTTAGCGATAAACGCAATAGTATACACGTAGGTACATATATTATAGCGTCTATCTATAATATTTTAGACTTGCAACTGAAATCAGCTGCGATCGGGTTTGGGCAGTAACTAATAAAACACGGCTAAAACACTAAAATTGATTTTGATGAAATTGTGCAACAAGATAGCCGAAGACCGGGTTAAACGTAGCCTAACTTTTTATTTAAAATAAACCTCGGGCTAAAATAGGCACTAATTCTGTTTTTTTATATATTATAAGATAGCAAACAAGCAGATGGGTCTCCTGAATGAAAGAGTCAACCACCGCCTATAGACACCAAAGATGTTAATGGTGCGTTGCTATCTTGTGGCGAGGTCTAATGTCAAATGCATAAGTTTAACAGCTACCTTACCCTCCAAACCGGAACACGACAGTGACTAGCACTGACGCTATTACGGCAGGAATAGGTAAGTCGCTGGTACCAGATCCGGTCGAGCCAATGCAGAACTCTACCACTTAGTAGTCACGATGGTAGTGACGCGCATAGCCACTCGGTCGCCTTTTACGACCTGCCTGGCAGAAGAGACAGTTGGCCTATTCTTCAAAGGAGCCCGGGACTAACACGAAGAAAAATTAACACACCTTTAATAATAAATAATAATAATAAATAAGCACATTATTCGCTTAGACGGCATCGACACGCGGTTTACAACGGGCGTCCGCCCACAAAGTTCACAGGATTTTTTGTTGCAAACAAGTGTTTACCCTGCTGTAAACCGCCGGAAGAGACACATGTGCAGGGCTTGTTTCCAACAGTGTGGCTCGCGTTTTATGTTATGGGTGTCAGTCAACGATACTAATACATAGAAATACATATATAAATAATGTAACATACATAATAACACCAAACCTAGAAATTTTAGTACGTGTCGGTCCGAGCACAGGGTCCGAGCTCCTTTAAAGAACAGACCAATTGCCGTTCTGCCAGGCGGGACGTAAAAGGCAACCGATTGGCTATATGTGTCACTACTGTCGTGACTACTTAGTGGTAGAGTTCTGCATTGTCTCGCCTGGGTCAGCACTTGTCACTGTCGTGGTCCGGTTTGAATTTAAGGCAGCCGATAGACTCATGCAAGTGGCATTAATACTTCCCCATTCGGATGACAACGTGACATTGAAACCTTTGATCTCTATAGGCGACGATTGTCTCTCTCCATCAGGACAGTCACCTGTTTGCTATCTTTTGATATAAAGAAAAGATAATTAGTGCTTGCATAAAAAATTTAAAGACACCACTTTTCAAATAAATGAAAATGCAAAAGTCTGTCTAATTGTTTGTCTGTTTATTTGTCAAACTTCCGTGGCTTAATCGCTTGGCTGATTTTAATAAAATTTGGCATGGAAACAGTTGATGATCGGAGGTCATATAAAAGCAATATTTTTTTCAAAACGCAAACCTTTAAGGTTCTGAAATGAGAGTTGAAAGTTCATATGAAAAACATCAACGATATCTTAATATTATCGCGGGCAAAGCTGCTCCTGTCTGTGCAGGAATAAAAACAATTATTGCCGTTCACTACTTTTTAAGTCATTAGTAATGTCTAAAATACCGATCTGATTGAGGATCGCGAGCTGAATGCGACTCGATCTAAGCTGAATGAACTTGTTTTACCATTACATAAAAAATAAACATGAAATATTTCCTTCTTTAATGTCTTTAGGAAGCGAGTAAACAAAAACAGGTATTGAATGGTCACTGCCCTCATTTTGCAACGTAAATTTTAACGGTATCTCATAAATCTAATCACATACCTAATATTATTTGCCGGACACGTTTGAGTATATCCCAAAATCCCCTGTCAAGCTCCCCTAAAATAATAATCTATTAGTGAGCTTCTTGAGTCACCTCGTATCTGATAAAAATATTTTAATACAAAAATTTTACTTCCATAATTCATGACGATAACAAGTCGTACTTAAAACAACATATATTTTCTGTGACTTAATGTAAATATTATACATTATCATTAATAATAACTTCCTATTCTTCCACACAGAGGAATATTTTGAGGATACATTTATTTACTAAAATGAATTTAAATAACATTAATATTATGTATTTAAACTGCTGAGTTCATACAACACGGTCACTATAGCCGTACGTTTCCACGCCACTCGAGAATAAACAAGGACGCTTAAACAATAAACATCGAAATGTGTAAACAGACCAACCCTTGCAACATTGTTAATAAGGCTATGTGTTTCCAATGACTGACATGTTAACCCAATTTATTAAATACCAACGGTTACTTGCGACGTCCAAAAACCATTACTTCCCTTTTATTGGTTACTAAAATAGCAAATGTTACTATTGAATTTTGTAGTTTTCTGAAAGTGAAAGAATTTTCAAATTATAACAAACAAAAAATCAAATCTTTCCTCTTTATATTATGAGTTTAGTTTGGCTGTTTCCTACAGCTGCATTATGAAAGATTTTGGTGAATTCCAAAGGAAAAACTTATTTTTCCGAGATTAAAAGTATCTTATATGCTAATCCAAGTTACCTTTTACCTGAGTGCCAAATTTCAATCGGTTAAGGTGTTTTGGCGTGATGGAGTAACAAACATCCGGACACCCAAATATCAAATATATAAACTTTCACATGTATAGTGTGTAAGGGATAAACATTGGATCAATCGTTAAAGAATTGTTTTCTAACTAATAATCAGATCACGGCATGTTTTTCCATATTTCCAACCAGGACTTGTTCATGGGTTAAATATCAAGTCTTTTTTTCAATTTTCGAAATTAACGCAAGTAGACGAGGAGTGTTTAGTTAAGGTTTGACTCTACCTTAACCACAAAAATACTGGTTTCCTTATGGAGCATAATTATAAGGATTTGAAATGAATAGACTGGTTTTAAAGGGTTTTTCTTTGATATACACAGCTCCCAGTTTTTGTCCACATTTTTCTGATCATTTGCAGTTTTGATCTGAACCGGTTTATTTGGGTTTATGAAGCGCCATCATCTTAGATACGGTCCGAGCGAATCCTTTTAGAAAAAACGTTACAACTCTCTACTAACCGGTATTTATTAATCCGGTTTCAAACCCTGCTTATAATAATTTCAATTAGGCGGTGTGCATTCCCTGCATTTACATCTTAATCCAACTTGTTAAATATAATTTTGTCAAAAGCTGTACTCTCGCTATAAACGTGATCGCGACATGTTTTTCCAATATTTCACCAGAAGGTGTTTAAGAGTACATTTTTAAACCTAAATCAACAAAAAATGTTCCAGTTTGGGAGGTAAGGTTACCAGTAAATTTAATGCGAGTGGCCATTACCGAGTTCTCATCGTTCTTTAAAAAATCATATACTACTTCTCTTGACCTTTTTTTAATTTATTGGAAAATCAGATACTCTAAAGTAAATACATACTATCTTACCTGCCAAACTGATTAACAGTTTGTCGGCAATAGGTTATGTACCTCCATGATAATTTCAATTTAATTTTTTAATATCATAAGACAGCAAACAAGCAGACGGCTGTCCTGATGGAAAGAGAAAGCTTCGCCTTTAGACACCAAAGATGTTAATGGTGCGTTGCTATCCTTGTGGTGGGGTCATAATACCACATTCATACATTTACCGGCTACTCTACCTTCAGAATCGGAGTACCTCAGTGACCAGCAGTAAAGTCATTGCAGGAATAGATAACGCAGTAGTTCCAGACCCAAGCGAGATAATGCAGGACTTTACTACCTAGTAGCCACGATGTAATGACTCGTATAGCCGATCATTCAATTCTTACGAACTGCCTGGCAGAACGACAGATAGTCTATTCTTGAAAGGAGCTCGGAACAACAGGGAAAAAACTGGGAAATTTAAATATTATTTTCTTTCCATGACCTTCATATAAGATCCATTAACAGACTTTTGCATTTATAATTATGGAGGCCTGAACGAAAGTGACGATATAAAAATTAGAAAGGGCATGCTCCATTGGTTCGGACATGTAGAAATAATAGTAGATGAAAGGCTAAGAAAACAGATAAATCATGCCAATGTGGAAGCATGTAGGTGCAGGGGAAGACCAAGACTGACATTTGATCAGATTGATTGGGTACTGTCTGAAGGAAGTATCAAGAGTCTTCACAATCAGCGTGTTTGTATGAAGAGTGTAATGAATGTGGAGGAAGCGAGACAAATCTGCAAGGATCGTAATGTACTGACAGAGAATTTAATGTTTCTACGTACTAGAGACGCTATACTAAGTAAAAGTCAGGTTCCATTTCATTAACATTCGCTGCTACGCCATAAATCGTCTAACGAAAGTCAAAATTAAGTAGCGCTGTAACGTAAAATAGAGGTAACATACATTCTTGACCAAAAGGTCTCAACTGCCGTGAATTTCACGGCACTTACGCCTTAAATTCAATAATCTCTGACGTAGGTGCGGTCCGTGAACCGCACTTTAGTGGAGCACATGTGACGTAACGCATGCCTTGTCTAGTAAGTTAGTACATAGAAGTCTTTGTGTATGGCACTCGGTTCTCTCTGTCTAACCCATTAAAAATCTGGCATGAAGATATGTGTGTAAATATGGATCAATAAGAACAGATTTAGATAAATATATGCTAACAATGTATATTTACTATATCTCCTGTCTGTGATTGTGACTCATAATGATTACACCTTTGCGAGAAGTCAATTTCAAGCAAATTGATCATTATTATTAATATATTTATAAAGTAAACTACTTATACACCTGCTGTTACGTATAAGAATCATAGGTAGATAAGCTCGCAATACAATTATAGGTGAAAATAAAAGAAATTTTGAAAAATCAAACTAACTTAATATACAACTATATCCGTTTCTGATTTTTCAGTATTTTTAATACTGAATCAATTTTAATGAAACTAAGATTGTTCCCTAAGTTGGACTATAGTCAATTTAAACAAAAAAATCTCGATATAGCTTTTAGTTTCCGAGAAATTGGTGGACAAAAGTACATGCACTTACGAAATTTAGTACACGTGCTTGGACGCCCACATAGATCATCATACTCAAATATTATCTAATTCCAACAATATTATGTGCATACATGTCAATGATAACTGCCGCTTTTTGGTTGGTAGAAAACGATATATAATTTTTTGGACGTGATTTATTTGACTTACACTTACTTTACTTGTAGTTAAACCCCAACACCATGCTTCCACTCCTATATTTACTTGTAGTTAAACTCCAACACCATGCTTCCACTCCTATATTTACTTGTAGTTAAACCCCAACACCATGCTTCCACTCCTATATTTACTTGTAGTTAAACCCCAACACCATGCTTCCACTCCTATATTTACTTGTAGTTAAACCCCAACACCATGCTTCCACTCCTATATTTACTTATAGTTAAACCCCAACACCATGCTTCCACTCCTATATTTACTTGTAGTTAAACTCCAACACCATGCTTCCACTCCTATATTTACTTGTAGTTAAACCCCAACACCATGCTTCCACTCCTATATTTACTTGTAGTTAAACCCCAACACCATGCTTCCACTCCTATATTTACTTGTAGTTAAACTCCAACACCATGCTTCCACTCCTATATTTACTTGTAGTTAAACCCCAACACCATGCTTCCACTCCTATATTTACTTGTAGTTAAACCCCAACACCATGCTTCCACTCCTATATTTACTTGTAGTTAAACCCCAACACCATGCTTCCACTCCTATATTTACTTGTAATTAAACCCAACACCATGCTTCCACTCCTATATTTCTGGAAGCCTGAATCAGGTCTTTTCCAAATATGAAGTTTACCCTTTTAAAATTTATACCTACTACAGGATAGTTGCACATACTAATACTACCTAACAGTTATAAAATAAACTTTTTGGTACCAGTAGGTAGATGCGCATGATTAATTAAAGATTATACATTCCTTAAAATACACAAAAGCTACCGGTGATGATAACATGATAAATTACTGTAAATTGTTATAATATCAAAACTTTTTAGCTATATTGTAAATTAGACATTTCTGGAAAGGCAATTTTTCCAAATGTGGAAAATCCAAAAATACATACCGCAATGTTTTTTTTTCTTTAAATTATTTATTACAAAAAAAACAGTCCCGAATGAAGTGATTTTCAATAGGAATAATATATTCTGAGTGGATTAGATAATATTGAAAATAACATAAAGTGAATTCGTAAAGCTAATCAACCTATTTCGTGTTTACAGACATAAAATAATCAACTATCAACAAAAATAATAACCAAAAACAAACTGCGATCCGATCTTGAAAAAAAAACTAAACCATCTAGCGCAGTCAGGAGAAATAATAAAACCTATGCCACACTGTTACTAACGACCACCTTGTGGCCGAAATTCAACCATAGACTAAACAAAAAAATATCTTTTAGCGATAAACGCAATAGTATACACGTAGGTACATATATTATAGCGTCTATCTATAATATTTTAGACTTACAACTGAAATCAGCTGCGATCGGGTTTGGGCAGTAACTAATACAACACGGCTAAAACACTAAAATTGATTTTGATGAAATTGTGCAACAAGATAGCCGAAGACCGGTTTAAACGTAGCCTAACTTTTTATTTAAAATAAACCTCGGGCTAAAATAGGCACTAATTCTGTTTTTTTATATATTATAAGATAGCAAACAAGCAGATGGGTCTCCTGAATGAAAGAGTCAACCACCGCCTATAGACACCAAAGATGTTAATGGTGCGTTGCTATCTTGTGGCGAGGTCTAATGTCAAATGCATAAGTTTAACAGCTACCTTACCTTCCAAACCGGAACACGACAGTGACTAGCACTGACGCTATTACGGCAGGAATAGGTAAGTCGCTGGTACCAGATCAGGTCGAGCCGATGCAGAACTCTACCACTTAGTAGTCACGATGGTAGTGACGCGCATAGCCACTCGGTCGCCTTTTACGACCTGCCTGGCAGAAGAGATAGTTGGCTTATTCTACAAAGGAGCCCGGGACTAACACGAAGAAAAATTAACACACCTTTAATAATAAATAATAATAATAAATAAGCACATTATTCGCTTAGGCGGCATCCACACGCGGTTTACAACGGGCGTCCGCCCACAAAGTTCACAGGATTTTTTGTTGCAAACAAGTGTTTACCCTGCTGTAAACCGCCGGAAGAGACACATGTGCAGGTCTTGTTTCCAACAGTGTGGCTCGTGTTTTATGTTATGGGTGTCAGTCAACGATACTAATACATAGAAATACATATATAAATAATGTAACATACATAATAACACCAAACCTAGAAATTTTAGTACGTGTCGGTCCGAGCACAGGGTCCGAGCTCCTTTAAAGAACAGACCAATTGCCGTTCTACCAGGCGGGACGTAAAAGGCAACCGATTGGCTATATGTGTCACTACTGTCGTGACTACTTAGTGGTAGAGTTCTGCATTGTCTCGCCTGGGTCAGCACTTGTCACTGTCGTGTTCCGGTTTGAATTTAAGGCAGCCGATAGACTCATGCAAGTGACATTAATACTTCCCCATTCGGATGGCAACGTGACATTGAAACCTTTGGTCTCTATAGGCGACGATTGTCTCTCTCCATCAGGACAGTCACCTGTTTGCTATCTTTTGATATAAAGAAAAGATTAGTGCTTGCATAAAAAATTTAAAGACACCACTTTTCAAATAAATGAAAATGCGAAAGTCTGTCTAATTGTTTGTCTGTTTATTTGGCAAACTTCCGTGGCTTAATCGGTTGGCTGATTTTAATAAAATTTGGCATGGAAATAGTTGATAATCGGAGGCCATATAAAAGCAATATTTTTTTCAAAACGCAAACCTTTAAGGTTCTGAAATGAGAGTTAAAAGATATGAAAAACATCAACGATATCTTAATATTATCGCGGGCAAAGCTGCTCCTGTCTGCAAGTGCAGGAATAAAAACAATTATTGCCGTTCACTACTTTTTAAGTCATTAGTAATGTCTAAAATACCGATCTGATTGAGGATCGCGAGCTGAATGCGACTCGATCTAAGCTGAATGAACTTGTTTTACCGTTACATAAAAAATAAACATGAAATATTTCCTTCTTTAATGTCTTTAGGAAGCGAGTAAACAAACACAGGTATTGAATGGTCACTGCCCTCATTTTGCAACGTAAATTTTAACGGTATCTCATAAATCTAATCACATACCTAATATTATTTGCCGGCCATACGGTTAGACAGACTGATTATATATACAATGTGAAGGGGACTGCCGAGAAGGCCTACCGAGAAAACGTACAATTTTTACCCCGTGTTGGTCCCGGACTCCTTTGAATAATAGACCAACTGCCGTTCTGCCAGGCAGGTCGTAAAAGGCGACCGAGTCTATGCGCGTCACCACCATCGTGACTACTAGGTGGTAGAGTTCTGCATCGGCTTGACCGGGTCTGATACCATCACCTTACCTATTCCTGCCGTAATAGGGTCAGTGCTAGTCACTGTCGTGTTCCGGTTTGGAGGGTAATGTAGCCGGTAAACTTATGCATGTGGCATTAGACCTCGCCACAAGATAGCAACGCACCATTAACAGCTTTGGTGTCTATAGGCGATGGTTGACTCTTTCCATCAGGAGACCCATCTGCTTGTTTGCTATCTTTTAATGATGACAATTCCTTTTTTTTTTTAGGAATGAAAAATTTGCGTTTTATGATTTTTCTCTTAATTTCACGCTACGCAATGTAAAGCATAGCGTTTCTCCGACGTGTTCCGCTCCTTGTGGATCTCTCTAATAAGCTGTTAATTTTGCGCGGCAAGTCACGCGTAATACATATACAATGTATGTAATGTAAGGGGTGGTCTACAGAAAAACCGGGAAATGCGAGTAGGACTCGCGCACCGAGGGTTCCGTATGAACTTGTATACATGATAGCAACAATATATCAACCGAAAAATAAACAAAATATTTTTATCATATGATGTGACTAAATTTTAAGGATTGCGCAATTTTTCCAATATCTGTGCTATAAGACGTTGCTTCGTAGTAAATTTCAGGATTTTGAGTTCACGGGAAGTACCCTGTAGGTTTTGATTGTTTGCGATATTCGAAAATTTGCGGAAATTTGCAGCATAAACGGCTGTAACTTTTAATTGCGTTGGTTTAGAAGTTTGATATTTTCACAACTCCAAAGGACAGTAGACCTGAGTATTTGACACAAATTCTAGCTTAATAACTCCACGCGTTCCTAAGAAAAAGTGTCTTGACAGATGGACAGACGGACGAACAACAAAGTAATCCTATAAGGGTTCCGTTTTTTCCTTTAGGGGTACGGATCCCTAAAAACTTAGAAAACATGCCATTTGTATGTTCTAGTCAGACTATTCCTGTTTTTCTAATAAAAAATCTGCGTTTAATGATTCATTCTTATTTTCACGCCACGCAATGTAAAGTTTACATTGCTCGGACTTGTCGTGACCATAGAACTCTCGAACCAGCCATTTCGAAGCCATAGACACGGTAATGTTATCTACCAGTATTTTGACTCGGCCCTGTCCTTGAAACAAATACAGCCAGCCGCGCCGTACTGTACGTAAAATGCGATAGAGCTGCCCGCTTTCAATATTTTTACCACATTTGCCTGTGCTGTCACATCGGCTGTTCGTCACTGCGCCCGCGCCGCAACGCTCAGTCTCTTGTACATCGAGTGCATGCCGACCTCCAAGCGCGTGGGTACAACTCGCGTTCCACCTGTATTGTATGAAGATAGAATACTGGTAGGTTACATTACCGTGCTATAGATGTTAGTAATGATTGAAATTTTATATTAGTTAAAATTAATTGTTAAAAAGTATCGATATTTTATTGGGTGAAAATATTAGTTACTTAGTATTATTTGTCAAGTACAAGATTTGGTTTTTGGTTGATGTTAATTATATTGATTTTGATTTTGATTAGTTTCTTCAGCTAAACTTACTCCCAATCCCTCGTCTCATCTCGGCCTTTTTATCTCGGCATTTCCTCACAAAACAAAGACTCAATAAAATAAAACTAACTTAATAAGTAATCAACGAATCGCACTATAGTTATGTTTTTAAAATACCACTTGTTAATCTTTCAGTAAAAAGATCACATCAACTTCAACCTAAGCATATAAACTTGTTTGTCATTGTTAATAAAGAACATTTTCGTATGATCACATATTACACGATCAGACGGATCGAATGTCTTATGACAATGTTCTTTATCAGCAATGATAAAGAACATTATCATTATAAGTTTATATTTAAAAATACTAAGTTTATTTTTAATTGCATTCGAGGTTGAAATTTATATATTTTTATTTTATGATTGTTATTTTGGTTTTTGTGGTTAATTTAAAGAAGCTCCTTGCAGCCAGGCAAGTTGTTCTGCCTGGGGACCGAAGTGCAACAAGAGTGAAGTGTGTACAAGATAAAATTTAATTTAAAAAAATGTTATATCGCGATTTAGGATTTCATTTTTGATTTATTATTTTCCATTTTTTGGGTTCCGTACCTAAAAGGTATAACGGGATCTTATTACTAAGCATCCGCTGTCTTTCTGTCCACTGTCTGTCTGTCTGCCACCAGGCTGTATCTCATAAACCGTGTTAGCTAGAAAACTGAAATTTTCACAAATTGTGTATTTCCGTTGCCGCTATAACAAAAAATACTGAAAATAAAAATAAAATATTAAGGGGGGTCCTCATACAATAAACGTATTTTTTTTCGTATTTTTTGCTCAATAATCAATATTAATGACGATAACAGGTAGACGCTTAAAACGTTCACTAAATATTTAGTTGTAAGTATATTATCTTTAAAAATAAATAATTAAATTAAAATAAAGTAAATATTAAAGAGGGGCTCCCAAACAACAAACGTAGTTTTTAAGCAATTTTTTACTCGATCTTAATTAACAGGTAAAATCTTGAATATTTTCAAAAAAGGTATTTGGAAATATATTAACTATAAAAATAAATACCTAATACATAAAATAAATATTTAAGCATATATACAACAAATGTGATTTTCTTTTAAAGATGATGAACGATGATACGGAACCCTTCGTGCGCGAGTTGACTCGCACTTGGCCGTTTTATTTATTATTTTTTCTTGTAGCGTTTGTAGACTGCCTGAACTGCTACAGTATTCTCAAGATCGAAGGTCGATCTAGTTGAGCAAGTGAAGCGTATGTGTCTTGAGTGCTCGAGTCTGCGGTGCGTCTAGACGAGCAGAATATGCGCAGCCCTCGGTGCGTCGGGACAAGTGCGCTCTGATGTGGTTCGCAATGAGTCAGAACGAGCGGGATAGGGTTGCTGCATGGAAATCCAGTGAACGTGGGAAGTTTGAAGTGGATTCTGAAAAGCGTAGATGAGGCGTAAGTTTGTGAAGCTGGCTGTTGGGAGCGGAAATGAGTATAATAGACGTTGATGGTCAGAAGGTTGATGCGTTCTGTTTTGTTGAGAGGTTATCACTGAAGCGCCGTTTGTCCGTGCTGAAGAATCATATGGTGATGGAACCAGCACGCTAACTTTCGTCAGAATGACGTCATAACTATGGAGGTTGATGTTGTCACTGAAGGTCGTAAAAAGGAAAACCTTCCCAGCCAGGCAAGGTGTACTGCCTGGGGACCGAAGTCGATTTGAGAAGCGTTGAAATTTGTATTAAGGTCCTCGAAAAATAGGTGAACATATTTTAATACAGCGTTCCGTACGTCTAACCAAACATATCCAGTCAAAAAAGAATATGATTCATGGGACATTTTTATTTTTACAAACAAAAATATTTTTTTCTCATAACGATTTACGCCTTTTTGCATAACTGATCCACTTTTAACGCAAGAGTGAGTAGTAAGGGGTCGTCCATAACTTACGTCACACGAATTTCATAATTTTTTGACCCCTCACCCATCCCTGTCACAGTGGGTCACATTCTTGAGACCCCCCACCTAGTGTGATATCACATATTTTACAATTTTACATTGGAATAAAGATTTCATTCGATTTTTTGTTATTTGCACAGGTAGGTAAAATATTACATTTTGAAAAAATGTGATGTCACAAAATTTGGGGTAGAGAGGGACCCTACCCCTTGTCACACAATGTCACACTTTGTCGACCCCCTCCCTCCCCCTTAACGTGTGTCGTAATTTTAGGATGGCCTCTAAGTGGCAAATAACCACCAAGTGGATTATTTTATGCAAATAGGCGTAAGTCGTCATGAGAAAAAATTATTTTGTTCATTAAAATCAAAAAGTTTTAGTCCCTTGAATGACGTTCTTTTTCGGGTGGATATCTTTTGTTAGACGTACGAACGCTGTGTTGAAATATGACCACCTATTTCGGGAGAACCTAGTGTGCACAAGATAAATAATTGTTCAGGATTTTATTTTTAAATTTCATTATTTTCTATTTTTAATATTTTTTCTTGTACCGTTTGTATATTGCTTGAACTGCTACAAACACATCGTCAAAAAAACCCACAAAATTTCCAACAGTTTCATATCAGGATCATGGGGGCGCAAGGTTGATAACACATCTCTAGACTCTGTTCACTGACAAAAAGACAAACGGCCCTTTGCCCAATGGATATGCATAGATGAATATGTACAATGTACATACATACATGATATATGTACATCTATGCATACACATACAATATACAACACTAGAACACATACCTTATGAGAATAAACACAAACTTGCATATACTTCAGAAAAATATACGCATTAGCATCATAAAATCATTGAAATTAATAATATAATAAAGAAAAATTAATAAAAGATCTAGATTGATGCGGTGTATTCATTCCACTTGCGCCCTTCTTTCTATTACACATACACTTATTATACTAATTTTAAAAAAAAACGGCCATTTACCGAGTTATAGTCAGAGCCAAGTAAGCCTACCACTGAACTAACAAGCCAATATTTATGAATAATTAACTGCAACTAGTTGTAGAATTTATTATTACACCTCTAAAAATTCCACACGTAAGTACATTATAGTAAACAAAGGAATCACATTTATTCTAGAAGTGAGTAACGGCAAATTGGCGTAAATAAATACTTTGTTGTTTAAATTATTAATAAACCGTTAACTGCTTTATATTATTAGCCTAATGATTTCTTAGTTTATTTGCGGAATATTTTTTATCATTTGGCGCTTAAAGGAAATTCCATAGTTTTACCGGCTACCTAATCTACTTCGAAATGCAACATTTTTTTATATGACATAAAATAATAAACAAGCAGATGACTCTTCTGATGGACACAGAAAACCATCGCCTATAGATATCAAAGACATTAAGGTGCGTTTCTATCTATGTGGTGGAATGGTAATACTACATGCATAAGTTTACTTAGCGAGTAAATTACCTTACCCTCTAAATTGAAACATAACTGTGACACGCATTGACGCCATTGTGACAGGAATAGAATTTAATGGAATACTCCTCATATAAAAAAGTGACCATCTTTAAAAAAATACCATCTGTTGTACAGAAAAGAAAGAAAATACCATCTACAATTAGTAAAATGCGGACAATGGGCTTATATTTAATTTGCTATTAGAAAAAAAATTAATAATTTGAATGTATTTCTGCTGAAACGTTAAAATGTTAAACTAAGAACTTTTTATTATGTATTTTTTTTTTTTTTTTATAGAAGAGGGGGCAAACGAGCAGGAGGTGCACCTGATGGTAAGTGATCACCGCCGCCCATGGACATCCACAATACCAGAGGTCTTGCAGTTGCGTTGCCGGCCTTTTAAGAATGAGTAAGCTCTTTTCTTGAAGGCCCCCAAGTCGTAACCGTTTGGAAACACCCCTGCCGGTAATTGGTTCCACAACAAAGTAGTGCGAGGCAAAAAGTGTCGAGAGAAACGCACAGTTGTGGATTTCCAGACATCGAGATGGTGAGGATGGAATTTCAAATTTTGACGCGATGTCCGATGATGGAATTCGGCGGCAGGAATTAGTCCAAATAACTCGTCGGAACACTCTCCATGAAAGATACGATAGAAGACACAGAGTGAGCCAACATCTCTGCGCAATGCCAAAGAGTCGAGCCGTTTCGAAATAGCCAGGTCGTCAACGATTCGAACCGCTCTACGCTGAATGCGATCAAGAGGAAGGAGCTGGTACTGAGGAGCTCCGGCCCAGAGATGAGAACAGTACTCCATGTGGGGCCGAATTTGAGCCTTATAAAGTTGAAGGCGATGGGCAGGCAAGAAGTACTGCCTCGCTCTGCTGAGCACACCGAGCTTTTTGGAGGCTAGTTTAGCCTTACCTTCCAAATGACCGCGAAACTGAACGTAATTCGATATGTCGACTCCCAGAATCCCGATACTAGCGGAGGCTGTCAGGAGAGTATCCCCAAATCGAGGTGACACGACAAAGGGTGTCTTTTTAGCGGAAAACACGCAAAGCTGTGTCTTTTTGGGGTTAAAAGTGACCAGGTTTTGACGACCCCATTCCGAGACATCGGTTAGTCGATTCTCAACTTCGGACACAAGCTTGTTTCGGCTCTCTTCGACGTGATCCCGAGAAATACCGCTTCGGCCGGAGTATGTAGCATCACCAGTACTGTCATCTGCATAGCAATGTATGTTGCGAATTCGCATCATGTCATTGATATGCAGAAGGAACAGTGTCGGTGATAGCACGCAGCCTTGTGGAACACCAGCATTGATAGATTTAAGGTCAGAGCATGCACCGTCAACTACGACCTTGATGCTCCGATCAGCCAAAAAACTGGTGATCCACTTGCATAATTTTTCGGGAAGCCCATAGGAAGGCAGCTTCGCCAGAAGCGCTTTGTGCCATACCCTATCAAAGGCCTTCGCTATGTCCAAACTAACTGCCAATGCCTCCCCCTTAGACTCAACTGCTTCCGCCCACCGATGTGTTAAGTATACAAGAAGATCACCAGCTGAGCGGCCGCGACGGAAACCGTACTGGCGGTCGCTAATCAGCTGGTGCACTTCTAAATACTTGAGGAGCTGCGAGTTGATGATTGTCTCCATAATTTTGGAGAACAAAGAGGTTATGGCTATCGGCCGATAGTTAGACGGATTAGAGCGATCTCCTTTTTTAGGGATGGGATGCACTAAAGCTGTCTTCCATGAAATCGGTACTACGCCGAGTGAGTAGGAGAGCCGGAATAGGCGTGTTAGTACCGGCGCCAGCTCTGGAGCACATGATTTAAGTACAATCGGAGGGATGCCATCCGGTCCACTCGACTTATGGACGTCCAAGGAAAAAAGTGCTTTACGTACGGAAGACTGCAAGAATTTTAATTCCGTCATAGAACTATAGCACTGCGGGATGGTAGGCGGTGCATTTCCTTGGTCGTCCAGAGTCGAGTTGGCCGCAAAGAACGAGCCCAAAAGATCGGCCTTCTCCCTTGCGGTATGGGCCAGAGAGTCATCATCTCCGTGTAAGGGTGGAAGAGAGGGCTGTGAGAAATTCCCCAAGACAGCCTTGGCGAGAGACCAGAACGCACGAGTTCCCGAAGGAAGGCGAACTAATTTCTCACCAATTCTGCCAATGTGTTCAGATTTTGCCTTGGCGATAGCTCTTTTGAAGAACCTCGAAGCGGAATTGTACTCCTTACGTAACGCGCTGGTTTTTTCATCACGAGATGTCGACGCTGCAGCCCAAGCCCGGTAGCATTCCTGCTTTCGGCGTGAAGCCGTTTTGCAGGAGCGACCAAACCAAGGCTGAGACTTACCACCAACCGGTACCGCAGAAAATGGAATGAAAAGTTCCATGCCCTGCAGCACCACATCAGCGATAGAGTCAGCGATGACACTCGGATCATCCAGCGAGAAGCACATCCGCCCCCATGGGTAGGACGCAAAAAAAGACCGCATCCCGTCCCAATCTGCTGACCTATAGTGCCAAACGCGACGACAGCCTGCAAAAGGAGGCCGTGATAGGCGCGTAACCGGCACTTTACTCCGGATCAGGCAGTGGTCTGACGTACCTAGAGGGACGTCCACAGATACCTGATAATTGTCCGGATGGGAGGTCAGCAGAAGGTCCAGCAGTGAAGGCGTATGATCGTCCACATCGGGAATTCGCGTAGGCGTGGTTACCAATTGTGTTAGACCATATGCCAAGGCAAAATCGTGAACAGACCTCCCCGCATGATCGGTAGTGCGTGAACACAGCCATTCGGCGTGGTGGGCATTAAAATCGCCTAAGATCACGATCTCAGCGGAGGGGGTCTGTTGCAACACGGAATCTACAGCCGTTTGAAGGTGCTCAACGAGCCTGTCGACTTCAGCATTTCCGCTATGGGACCTGTAGAGGCACGCATAGATGCGGGGATGGTCGTCGCAGTCTACACGCAGCCAGAGGATGGATAGGTCCCTATAGCCTTCAATGCTGCTGAGACGTCGAGAGCAGATATCCTCTCTGACATAAGCACAAACTCCCGCCCGGGGTACAAATGAATGCTCGAATTTGTACCCCGGGTAGGAGAGATATGAGGTATCAGCCGGAGAAGATATCTGCGTCTCAGTTAAAAAGAACAGAGCCGGCTTAGCCGTCTCAAGGTGGTAGTGGACGGCATTTAGGTTTGAGTGAAGACCCCTAATATTAGTATAATCCACGTGGAGTGTGGTAGAGGGTGCCTTTCGATGTCTGTTCGATTTGCCCCGAGCAGCGAAGTTTGAGAGCGCAATTGTGCCCCCCCCAGAGTACGCAGGGCAGCCTGGGCATACATGATTAGGCTGATTACAAACCCCTGAACATGGATGTCCAGAGGGGGATTCTCCACCGCTTACGCTAGTGGTACCCCCCTGGGGTAAACTACTACCTTCAAATTGCGCTTCCATAGTGTTAGGGGGAGGGGGGAAAGGGCCTCCGGGAACCTCACAGACCAAACGAAACGCAACAGCAAAGCTGTTACTTTACGTTGGTTTTAAGTGAGGTAGTGGTATCGCCCCGGTCGTGCCGACCCATTCAGCTAAGCATGGCACTACCACTTTTTTTGACTGACTGCACCGGTGGAATAATCTCAAAAAAGAATATTATCCCTCCGGCGGGCGATGGGGTCGTCACTTCCCGACGCCAGCCAGCAGCATTTTTATTATGTAATTCGTATAAATTAAAATATGTATAAATGTAAACATTTTGATTGAATAAGCACCTGGAATTTTTGTAAATTCTAAAAAATGCAAGACAAGGCCACTGAGTTTCTTCCGCTGGATATTCTCAGTGTGAGGCCGCATCGGGATCCAGTAGTAATTTTAAAGAAATCGAAACATCAGGAATAAATACATAAAAATAATATTTCTTGAATTGGTTAATAAAATTTGTCTTAATATTTGAATGTAAATAAAAATAATTTGATAATATTTCAAATTATTATTAGTAATGTACATATATAGTAATGAGTAAATAAATAATTCGCATAAAAATTTTAAATATAGAATGTATGGCAATTTTTATATATGTGCACACCATATTAAACGGTAGAACATGCTGGTATCTTTGATTAATTTTAATAACTTGTGACAATCATATTCTTGCAAATAAATACTTTTCATTTTCATTTTCATTTTCATTTTCATTTTCATTTTCATTTTCATTTTCATTTTCATTTTCATTTTCATTCTCATTCTCATTCTCATTCTCATTCTCATTCTCATTCTCATTCTCATTCTCATTCTCATTCTCATTCTCATTCTCATTCTCATTCTCATTCTCATTCTCATTCTCATTCTCATTCTCATTCTCATTCTCATTCTCATTCTCATTCTCATTCTCATTCTCATTCTCATTCTCATTCTCATTCTCATTCTCATTCTCATTCTCATTCTCATTCTCATTCTCATTCTCATTCTCATTCTCATTCTCATTCTCATTCTCATTCTCATTCTCATTCTCATTCTCATTCTCATTCTCATTCTCATTCTCATTCTCATTCTCATTCTCATTCTCATTCTCATTCTCATTCTCATTCTCATTCTCATTCTCATTCTCATTCTCATTCTCATTCTCATTTTCATTTTCATTTTCATTTTCATTTTCATTTCATTTTTCATTTTTATTTTCATTTTTAATTTTCATTTTTCATTTTCATTTTCGTATCACAACCACCTTGACAATTACGTGGTAGAGTTTTGCAACGTTTGCCTATTCCGCTTTAACTATTCAGCTCGCAGACCGCAGTAGCGCAAATGTTTGTTATTATACATCCCGTCCTTCGATTAGCAATGCACCATTGACATCTTCGGTGTCAGACAGGCACGAGTGATCCAATAGCGGTTCCGGTTTTTTAAATACACAACACTAATACACAAATTGCTAAGTAATTACGAATCTACACTACGAGACATGTCCCAACAAGTAATTTTAAAATTAATACACTTTAAGTGTTCTGTACCCCAAAATGTAAAACGGAAGTCGTATGGGATAACTTTGTTGTCTATCTGTCTGTTTGTTTGCCTGCCTGTCGGCCTGCCAAGACCCTATATCTTGGGAACGTGTTGAATTTAAAACCATATACTCAAATCTACAGTCCCTTAAAGCTGTAAAAAATCAAACTTCTAAGTTAACATAAAAAAAATACTGACGTTTGTGTTACAAAAACGTACATTTTGACGGTAGATACTTTTCATTGACCTTTAACTGTGAAATTCAACAGTAATAATATCATTTCCTGCTACAAGTACAAAAAAAATACGAAAATTATACATTTATAAATAAATTATAAGAAAATGTAGTATTTATCTAAAGTATATAGGTTTTGAAAACCAAACTTTGGGAATACTCAAAAAAAACGGCAAGACTCGATTCCTGAACTATTTTTAATATGTACCTACCTACAAATTTGTAAGGCACTTTCGGTGGCCGAGTTTAACTCGCACCTTTCCGGTTTTTTCTTGATAGTTATGAAGTTGACTCTAAAGGTTTTTAGAATATCAAACAACTAGCGTAGCGACCTGCCCGCGGTTTCACCCGCGTAGCTTTTCCAGTCTCGGGCAAAATTGTTTGTATCAGAAAACTGAATAACACATTTTTGAATTGCCCGACCCTGGAATCGAACCCTGGACCTTATGTGGTCAGCACCGATCACAGATGCGATAAATTTTATCCTCCTCTTTAAGCTTTTATATGATTTTTGAAAATAAATAAAAATTTCGAGGTGTGAGCTGACCTCACACCTCGATTGTCTATATGACAAATGATTCAATGTTTTCATTCTAGAATATTCCTAAAATTCGGTTATTAGGGACGAGTGTGATAATACTGTGTCTTGGGAAAGGAGGATTCTAGTGGGAGGTCAATGCTCTCGATGTTTTTCCAAAACAGTTAGCAAACAAACATTAATATATCATTCTGATGTAACCGGTTTTTAGTTATTTTCCAGCACATTCGTGACGAAATAATCGGGACTAGTACTCTCTTAACTCTTGCTGGAAATTCTCGATGCGAGTCGAACTCATGCACAAAGCGTTCCGTACAATACTTATAACTAAATTGTTTTATAGTCAAGTAAAGTTTTAATATTTCTTGTTTGAATTCTTTTCGTAATTAAACGTTTTGATGTCGGGCCTATATTATAATTAAACAAATAATGACGAAAGACGTTCTTTATGTAAGCTAATAATCAAATTGATAATGGTTTTTGTTAAAAATTAACGAATGTGCCGATTACGAGTCGGAAGATACAGCTTTATGACAAACAGACGTACTAACAATCGGGATGCAAAGTTTTGGTATTAGGGTCCCATGGGTACAACACCTTAAAGTATATATTAATACGTGAAGCAAAAATTTTGCACCCTTTTCTAAACTTTTAAACGGTTACGTTACATTACCGAGCGGGTTTTTATTTTAAGTGTAATATTTTTTTAATAACATGCATTAGAAATACGCTAAATTAATAAAAATTAACATTACACATATAATATTTATGTGACATGGGTACATAAAATATACACACAGTATATCATTTTCTCTCAAGCTGAAATCTGTAGTCAAGCTTTAAGAAACTTTATTGTTTAGCTGTGATCGAATTCTGGCCACAGAATGATCGCTAGTACAAATAAATCTATTATAATAAAATCGTAGAAAAGTCAAAACTGTACATTGAATATTTTTTAAAAGAATACTTGGGGCGTGATCTACAATCGATACGAAGCCAAAAATATAGTTTTTAGAATTTTTGTCTGTTTGTCTGTTTGTCTGTATGTATGTCCGGGGTAAACTCAAAAAGTACTGCATGGATTTACTTCAAATTTTGCATGAATATTACTAACAGGTCGGGTTAACATATAGGCTACATATTATCACGCTATCACGTACGGGGGCGGTGCTGTGCGGAGTAAACGAAGTCCACGCGGACGAAGTCGCTGGCAACAGCTAGTTATTCATAATTAGACTATGTTTAACAATATCAATAATTAATGATTTGAACATGCTTTAGGAATTATCTTAGAGCACAATCTTAATCTTAATCCATACTAATATTATAAATGCGAAAGTAACTCTGTCTGTCTGTCTGTTACGCTTTCACGGCTAAACCGCTGAACCGATTTGGATAAAATTTGGTACAAATACAGTTTGAGACCCAAGAAAGGACATAGGATAGTTCTTATCCCGGAAATCCCACGGGAACGGGAACTATGCGGGTTTTTATTTTAGAAATTTTTCCACGCGAACGAAGTCGCGGGCAAAACTAGTATCAAATATAAGCCTACTAGCTGTTCCACGCATCTTCGTCCACGAGTAAATTCTATTCCCTGTTTTAGGCCGTCGTCAGGACAAGTGCGGATCCAGCCTTTGGTTCAGGGGGGTCACATATTCAAGATTCAGTCATGATAGGCTCTAATCCTTATCTAATCCTAATAAATCCATACTTAGACACCTACCCAGAGTAGAGAGGGGGGGTCGTGACCCCCATGACCCACTCCCGCCTAGATCCGCCCTTGCGTCGGGAGTTGATATTTAAAACAGAAGTCCATACCGAATGCCATCAAAATTACGAGTATTTCTTGATTAGCTATAAGTCCTGAAGATGCGTTAATACGCGAAACTGATAGACTTTAAATAATTTTAAAAAATATATAAGTATACAGTGAAACCATTTCAAGTGTTTTATAATTAAAACCGAAATGCAGTTTCTTTAAATGCCGATGATTAATAGTATAGAACATACTGTTACGTTGCATCAAAATCAGTTTAGCGCCTTAGCTGTGATATTATATCAGACATACAGATAGAATTTCGTATATTATAATATTAGTATTCTATATATACGGGTTATTATTAATAATTGTAGTATTAGGCTCTTAACTTGTGATTAGCGAGTTTTTTTATGTCAAATAATAGCAAATAAGCAGATGGGTTTCCTGATGGAAAGAGTCAACCATCACCTATAGACACCAAAGGTGTTAATGGTGCGTTGCTATCTAGTGGCGAGATCTAATGCCAAATGCATAGGATTACCGGCTACCTTACCTTGCCCTTCAAACCGGAACACGACAGTGACAAGCACTGACGCTTTTGCGGCAGGAATAGGTAAGGCGGTGGTACCAGACCCGGGCGAGACAATGCAGAACTCTACCACCTAATAGCCATGTTGGTAGTAACTCGTATAGCCAATCGGTCGCCTTTTACGACCTGCCTGGCAGAACGGCAGTTGGCCTATTCTTCAAACAAACAAAAAAATTCATCAACTTTATTATATTAGTATATTTATTTTTCTCCACGTTGGTCAAGGCCCTCTTTCAAGGATAGGCTATAATATACATGTAAGCTGGTATGAGGATGAGAAAAAAGAATTAGGAGATCATAATATTGATTCACGAGCTATCAATAAATAAACGTTAATTCTAGTCTGAATGTTTAATTAAAATAACACTATTTTGTGTTTGGATTCTTCCATGATATAATAGTATGTTTACAATCTTTACGGAACAAGTTTATTTGCCTCACAAATAACGCAGTGTCTATATAATTTATATACGTATAATTAATTACGCTTTATGCTGACATAATATTTTGCCGTTATAATACACACACATCGAACGATTATACATATACAATGAGTAAACAAACCCTGTCCGATCAACAAACACGGGCTGGAGAGTTAGTACATTTGGACCTTTTACAAAACTTATATCATTTAATAATCACATTTACAGAGAAGTTTTTGACATTCTTTTGCTTTTTACGAACTGTCTGGCAGGGGGTCAGGTATTTTTTTAAAAACGCCTTAGAATAACTTGTGAATAGTTTGGATCAATTGATAAAAATCCCTTTGCACTAAATTACTAAAATTTGTATTTAAATAATTTAAAATTTTGTATTTAAATATCTTTATACGTATAAATAATATGATATTATATTTAATTAAGATGAATGAAAAAAGTATAAACCTATTTTAATTAACCTTAATAACCAAGTTCTTAAACAAATGCTATGTATATCCCAGTAATTTTGAGTTAGTGCCAATCAATTTTAACGTTATCGGCCGGTTTTGCATCGTGCAAACGACTTCTCAAGTCTGTCACAGTCCTGATATTCTTAATTTTAGGGAAGAAAATATGGACATCCAACCATGTGGATCATCTCTGCCATGGGGATTCACGTTGCCAAATATACCGGTAAATGCGAATCTCATAACACTGGAGACATGAACGCGTAAGAAAACAAAAAGATGGGACGGCACAATTTGGAGCTCTATTATGAGGTATCTATCGCAATACTTACTTTCTCAACGATTGGTTGGTATATGCATAACGATTGGTATATGCATATCGTCTTTGCGGCTAACATAAGTTCCCGTAAAACAATAGTTACTTGTGAATAAATGCATGCCAAATCAATGCTTTCATTTATTGCGGTTCAAATTAAATGAAACTTCAGTATACTACAACATATTTGACGGTTACGTGTTAAGGCTTGATGAACTATAAAATCGGCAGACGAACTATAAATGGCTGGCCCAATTTGCTATGCATTATAAGACGATTTTTAATATTGTACGAAGTGAAGATGCAGAATTCAGAGAAACTGTAGATGAAATCTCTATGTGACAGTGAACAGCATTGACGCAATTGCGGTAGGAATAGGTAAATCATTGGTACCAGACACAAGCGAGACAATAAAACTGGTTTTCACTCGCATAGGTAATCATCTGTCTATTACTGAAGAGG
Organism: Apodemia mormo; assembly: GCA_036924255.1. Lineage (NCBI taxonomy): Eukaryota > Metazoa > Arthropoda > Insecta > Lepidoptera > Riodinidae > Apodemia > Apodemia mormo. The sequence continues at coordinate 4,497,284 of JAUPFN010000007.1, read as the reverse complement.
TTCAAAAGAGGTTTCTTCAAATATAGAGCAGCCATCCGTCCGGATTTCCCCGGATTTTTCTAGTCTAGGAGTCGTCCGGGGAGCGTCCAGGCAGGGTTTTATCTGTAGTGTGGGTTTTAATTCAAATCGCGCGTGCGATTCGTGATAATAATAGTTTCTTAATTTAAGAAGATTCTCTTTCGTTTTTAAGACGTAATTTGGTTATAAATAGATAAAAATAAATTTTAGTTTTTTTTAGTACAAGCAGATGGGTCTCCTGCTGGAAAGGAGTCTGGGGTTTTTACTTTTCTTGTCCTGGTTGACAGATTTTTGAGATTGCCATCTCACTATTACCCTATTCAAAGAACGCCCGGACCAACTGGGCAATGTGCGATTGTTTTTTCTACATTCAATCTCCATCAAGAGAGTTGTCTTCTTATTTGCTATCTTATGATAGAAAAATATAATGTATTATAGGCTTTGACCAATGCAAAATTCTTTGGTCAAAGATTATAGTGTTACTAGCTGACCTTCGCACGGTACCATCTAGCGTATTCAAAGTATAAAACTCTATTAAGATGTTTGATGTATCACCCACAGATGGCGCTCCGATCGGTTGTTATAAAAATTATATTTAATTAATTAATTTATTAATAAATAGATTTTTTTCGAATTTTTTCTAGTTTTTCACCCAAAGTAGAAAATATAAGCTTTAACTGCGATTTTTTTAATTTTTTTATAGTTAAATAAGTAATGAGATCGAGCCACTCCTGGAAAAACACCTATTAGAAATAATATATTATATGATGATAAGTTACCTCTACCATAGATCCGAGATAAACCAGTATGTACTTATTAGACTACATATTTGCGATATCAAAAATGTTCAATGGAAAAATACTTAGCTAACGGCTATTTCTAGTGATAACCGGGACCGACAGTTTGACGTGCTCATTCGAGGCTCGGGAGTGGTAATACACCACTCCGCCTGACTCTGAGCTGCTACTGAGATCTTAGAATTTCGAGAAAATCTCAAAAAGTTTTTTTTGAGATTTTCTCGAAAATTTTGAGATTTTCTCATTAACACTTTTGCCCGACCCGGGATCAAATCCAGGATCTCATGATCTGAGCCGAATAGGCTACCCCTAGACTACGAGGCAGTCACAACAGGAAACCATAGAAAACTATTTATTCATATTATAGATATTTATTACTAGATGTTGCCTGCGACTTCATCCGCGTGGACTTCGTTTACTCCGCACTGCTCCTCCTCCATAGGTGATAGATGCGTGATAATGTGTAGCCTATATGTTGACCCGACCTGTTAGTAATATTCACGCAAAGTTTGAAGTAAATCCATGCAGTACTTGTTTGAGTTTACCCCGGACATACATACAGACAAACAGACATACAGACAAACAGACATAAATTTTAAAAACTATATTTTTGGCTTCGATATCGATTATAGATCACGCCCCAAGTATTTTTAAAAAAATATATTTAAGGTGTAGTTTTGACTTTCCTAAGATTTTATTATATGTATAGATAATCTATAAAGTCATAAAATTTAAGTACATAAACTGATTAAAAATCATGAAATTTTAAATAACAGTTTTCAATTAAAAATTGTTGGCGGGAAATTCCTTGGCCTAAGTTGTTATTGTTTTCCAATAATGAACATAATTAAACTGATTCCAGCTGCATTACAATTAAAACAATAGACAACTTACCGTTCTTGACAAAAAACACTTCACTTACTATTCAAAAATTGTCTTGCAGTTTCTTAGTAACTTCGCAAAGTAGTAAAATCGTGAATAAATTACTTCGATATAAACACGAAACACGTCAAAAAAGTCTTAATTTGAATTTTATTTTAAAATTTTCACAGATAAAAATCTTCGATTTTAAATTGCGCGCGTAAAAATTTCCCGCGGAAAGGACCGCGCCATTCAACGACAAGTAACAAATTGTTGCGTGTTCCTTACAATAATAAATCGACAGCCTTTAAGGCTTTGTGATCTCAATGGCAAACGATTCTCACGTACGTATTTAATTGTCAAGTGTAGTAACTTTCGACACTCTCGTTGTATATCGTATAATGAATCTACATTAATCAAAACATAATCGATATGGAAAATCATTCCCTTAAGGGCTGTGGTTTTAAGGTTTTTAAGTTAAAAGAGCAAAAAATATACCAATGCATAGATTATTGAGTTCAAAGAGTTCAAAAATCTTAATTTTGTTAAAAATGACAGTATTTTAATTTTTGAAAAACTATATTTTTAAAATGATAAAAAATATTGGTCTTTAGAATGGCAATGGCATTCAAAGCAATTATTGAGCTCTAAACTTTTGTCTTAGCTACAAAATCAATAGGTGAAAAAATGTCGCAGTAATTTTAAAAACTACCTATTTCATTAAAAAAAATATCTTTTATAATTCCCGTATGAATCAATTGATTTTGATCCAATTTAAATTATTTGACACAGTCTTGAAAAATAAAACTCATAAGGTTTTTAAATCAATTAGTCTATATCACGGATTAAATGGGCACTACCCCTTTCGAGACAATTTCTTAATTTGTTAGTGTTATAACACAACCTACAAATGTATGAAATTTTTGACAGCAATAGGAAAGTTTTTTCACATGCACGGCGATACGTTTCCTTCCTAATGGCGTGTCTATTAGTATTCATGTCGTCTGTGGTCTATATAGTCTAATACTCTAAAATTTATTATAAAAATATGAATATATTCTACACTTTTTATCGTCGGCACTTGGTGAAACTCCATTTTAACGCAATATTATTGTGAAACAGTACAAGTGTTATATGCTAGCAAATATTGTGTAAAAATATGAAGTTGTCAGCAACATAAATGGAATATTTGAAAAGCTGTTGCTTTTTAAACATGATTCGATTTTTCTTAAGTACAGCTCCTGAATATTTTTCCAGCCTTAATATTTTTTGTCTAAAGTTATCAAACATTTTGTGTCTATAAGCGATTTATCTAAGGTTAAATGCAACAATGTTCCATTAAGGTGCACATAGTCTATCCCACAAAGTCCGATTAACTCTGTCTGTATTGACGTACGCTGATAAATGCTTTTGTGTGTGTAAACGTCGGGATTGTTAGCATAGAAATCTGAGTGCTGAGTGTGAGTTTCTCAAATGCGTACGAATAACTTTACCATCGCGTTAATCGAATAAACTCTTTATTTAACGAGTATCGAGAAGCTGCGAGTGTGAGTCGCGATTTAGCCAAACCACTCGGTCGGCGTCCACTCATCGTGAATGGCGAATATTTGTTTCGTAATGTTGGTTGTACGTTAGCATCGAATGAATAACCAAATATTTTCAGAAGTAAACAATTCTTGAGTGTCTATAACTAAAAGAGTAGTTTTAAACTTATACGGATTACTACCAAACGAAATATTATTGTATTTTTTATTCGATTGTGACTGTCTTGAGAATAAATAAATTACATACTCTTTGTTGAAAATCTTGAGATTATTCATAGTGAAAATTAAAAATGAAGACAGGAGCATCAACATTTGGATTAATGGCGTTTATGAAGGAGTAAACATATTTTAATTGTTTAGCCTTTTAGGTTATATTGTTCTGTGTTGTTCAGCTTAGCTTAGCAAGGATTATAATTCTCTGCATAACTATTTATACATCTAACGTCAACAAAGAAACGTGTGAAAAAGATATTTGTGATGGGCAAAGACAAGTGAAAAAGTTATGATGGAAAAAAATACATATAAAACGAGAGAAATCTTTAAACGTGTTTAAGATCTTCGTGTCAAAACACAAGTTGAATCAAGCAATTAGCAAGGATTATAGTTCTCTACATAACCATTTATACATCTAATGTCAACAAAGAAACGTGTGAAAAAGATATTTGTGATGGGCAAAGACAAGTGAAAAAGTTATGATGAAAAAAATACATATAAAACGTGAGAAATCTTAAAACGCGTTTAAGATCTTCGTGTCAAAACACGAACGAGTTATGGCCAGATGGTATAAATTTCTGGCGTTTTGTACATTTCAGAATGCGTTCAAAAGCAATGGAGTCTCCAGCTGGGACACGCAGTGTGAACAAATACCAACTGATAATGGATCAAACCAAACCCAGTATATTTATTAGCTTTAATTGCAAAAATGTGAAACGCAGTGTTCAGTGTGTCAAAACACTATGTAATCTGGTGTATGCAGTGACACTGCAAGAGACCTGGCTTCTGCCCCACGACCTGCCTCTCCTTGGTGCCTTGGTGGCATCGATGCAGCGGTCAGCTACACAGCTGTTGATCTAACAACAGGTGTACTTCACGGTAGATCTCATGGCGGTGTGGCACTATTGTGGCAGAGAAATGTGTTTAGTGAAGTTTCAATGTTAAATTGTGAAAGTGAGCATATAACAACTATAAAAGCAATTACTAGGGACATGCGGAAGATTTTGATTGCATCTGTGTATATGCCTACAGATCAGCCTGATAATTTGTCTATATTTGTTCAGTGCCTGGGCCAATTAAATGTAATCATTGAAGACAGTGACATTGAAACAGTGTATATATTAGGGCAGTGTTTCTTAACCTGTGGTCCATGGACCCCTGAGGGTCTGCGAGTATATTTGAATGAATATATAAATGCCAATGTTTTTTTATCAACAGGGCCCTTGATACTGTGCTTGGTTTTCTAGGGGTCAGCGGACTAAAAAGGTTATGAAACATTGAATTAGGGGATTACAACGCACACCAAGGTGCATCATTTTGCAACGAGTTATTTAATTTTTGTAATATGGGCAGTGGCTGTGTGGAGATATTTTAAGTCTTGGTATAGCTTTAGATACTCATACCTATGTTAGTGAGGCTCAGGGGTGTAAAAGGAGGTTGGATCACTGTGCGGTTAATACATCTGCTTGCCATACTATCTTAAATGTACATGTCCTATACAACATACTGATCTGACCACTATCCGATTTTGATAGAATGTAACTTAGATTTAATAAGAAATACAATAGAATTAAGAGACTATCACTACAAAAATAATGTTATATGGGGTATAAAAAATAATGATGAAATTAATAAATATAGTTAATTATGTAATAACAAATTAACATTGACAGGTTTTCCTTTAGAATTATATGATTGTGCATATAAAATGTGTAACATGTCAAGTCACAGCTTTATAATATATAAATTATTATACCAGAATATTATATAATATTCTGGTATAATTAATGTATTACTTATATGCCTGTAATAGATAAGTTATACCAAATATATATTTATATAAATATTTAGGGGACAAATTACACTTACTGTACTAACCCCAAAGTAAGCAAATTATTTGCTTGTGTTATTAGTGTTAGTCAATGGTAAGTACTAATACATAGAAATACATACCTATATCAATACTGGAATATATTTAAAAACACCCAATCCCGGAAATACAAATATTTATGTTCATCACACAAATGTTTTTTTTTTATATCATAAGATAGCAAACAAGCAGATGAACAAGCAGTCTCCTGATGGAAAGAGTCAACCATCGCCTATAGACACCAAAGATGTTAATGGTGCGTTGCTATCTTGTGGCGAGGTCTAATGCCACATGCATAAGTTTACCGGCTACCTTACCCTCCAAACCGGAACACGACAGCGACAAGCACTGACGCTATTGCGGCAGGAATAGGTAAGGCGGTGGTACCAAACCCGGGCGAGAGAATGCAGAACTCTACCACCTAGTAGCCACGATGGCAGTGACTCGAAAGCCAATCGGTCGCCTTTTACGACCAGCCTGGCAGAACGGCAGTTGGCCTATTCTACAAAGGAGGCCCGCCGAGGATCGAATCCGAGCCCCGTCAATTGCGTAGTCAGGGTCGCTATCAACTCGACCAAAGGAGTGGGCAAGATACTATACAATAACGTATTTAGAGTTCTGTTGCGGCTGCCATAGTGTTGCAGTGCCCCTCACATGTTTGCAGATGCCCATGTTGAGGTTTTCTATGCTATAGCATAGAAAACCTAGTTGTAGTTTCTTCCACATTATAATGTGGAAGAAACTACAACTAGGTACCATCTCACATTTGCGACAGAGTAACAACAGGATTCTAAATATGATAAATAGTAGAATGCTCATCCTTTATGGACAGGTTTATGTGTCTGCACGGGTGCTTATTACTGACACACACACCACAGTAAATTATTTTGAAACACATTTTATATTTAAAGTTTTAATATATGTGAATTTTTTTAAATACTATTTACTAACATAGTTTATAAGATAATATGTTACTAACATTAAAGGCTTCAAGTGCTTGAAATAAATGATTTTTAATTAATTTTTAGACATTTTTTTAAATCTTAAGATAGCAAACAAGCAATTGGGTGCCGTGATGGAGAGTCAACCATCGCCTATAAACACCAAAGATGTTAATGGTGCCTTGCTATCTTGTGACGAGGTCTAATGCCACATGCATAAGTTTACCGGCTACCTTACCCTCCAAACCGGAACATGACAGCGACAAGCACTGACGCTATTGCGACAGGAATAGGCAAGGCGGTGGTATCAGACCCAGGCGAGACAATGCAGAACTCTACCACTTAGTAAATTAATTAAACCTCTCTTATTCTTCTCAAAACATACAAAAATCTATCAATTTTATTACAAAGGGAATAAACGTGCGCTTTCCAATTGCAATGTTTGTCAATTAATTTTCCTAGAAATCAGAATTCAATGAAAACGCTATTGTGTCAGGAATAGATAAGGCGGTGGTACCAGACCCGGGCGAGATAATGCAGAACTCTTCCACATAATAGCCCATGATGTTAGTGACTTGTATAGCTAATCGGTCACCTTTTACGACCTATCTGACAGAAAGGCAGTTGACCTATTCTTTAAAGGAGCCCGAGATCAACACGGGGATTTTTATTTATGCGATAGCCGTCCAGCACCGCATCAAGTGATGATCCACTGCTTGCATTGCTCCAACCAGTGCTGGGACATGCAGTGTGAACAAATACTAACTGATAATGGATCAAACCAAACCTAGTATATTTATTAGCTTTAATTGCAAAAACGTGAAACTCAGTGTTCAGTGTGTCAAAACACTATGTAATTTGGTGTATGCAGTGGCACTGTAGGAGACCTGACTTCTGCCCCACGACCTGCCTCTCCTTGGTGGCATTGATGCAGCGGTCAGCTACACAGGGAAATCAGCTGTCGATCTAACAACAGGTGTACATCACGGTAGATCTCACGGCGGTGTGGCACTATTGTGGCAGAGAAATGTGTTTAGTGAAGTTTCAGTGTTAAATTATGAAAGTGAGCGTATAACAACTATAAAAGCAATTACTCTAGGGACATGCGGAAGATCTTGATTGCATCTGTGTATATGCCTACAGATCAGCCTGATAATTTGTCAATATTTGTTCAGTGCCTGGGCCAATTAAACGCAATCATTGAAGACAGTGACATTAAAATAGTGTGTATGTTAGGGGATTACAACGCACACCAAGGTGCATCATTTTGCAATGAGTTATTTAATTTTTGTAATAAAGGCAGTGGGTGTGTAGAGACATTTTAAGGTTCGGTACAGCTTCAGACTCCCATACCTATGTTAGTGAGGCTCAGGGGTGTAAAAGGTGGTTGGATCACTGTGTGGTTAATACATTTGTGTGGCACACTATCTTAAATGTACATGTCCTATACACATGTTGAGGATTTCTATGCTATAATGTGGAAGAAAACTGCGACTACCATCTCACATTTGCGACAGAATAACAACAGGTTTCTAAATATGATAAACAGTAGAATGCTTATCCTTTATGGACAGGTTTATGTGTTTGCATGGGTGCTCATTACTGGCACACACACACGACAGTAAATTATTTTGAAACACATTTTACATGTAGTTTTCATGTATGTGATTTTATTAAAATACTATTTAGTATTTACTAACATAGTTTATAAGAAAATATGTTACTAACATTAAAAGCTTCAAGTGCTTGAAATAAATGATTTTTATTTTATTTTTATACATTTTTTTACATCATAATATAGCAAACAAGCAAATGGGTGACGTGATGGAGAGTCAACTGTCACCTATAAACACCAAAGATGTTAATGGTGCTTTGATATTGTAGCGAGGTCTAATGCCACATGCATAAGTTTACCGGCTACCTTACCCTCCAAATCGGAACACGACAGTAACAAGCATTGACGCTAATGTGTCAGAAATAGATAAGGCGGTGGTACCAGACCCGGGCAAGACAATGCAGATCTACCACATAATAGCCCATGATGGTAGTGACTTGTATAGCCAATCGGTCACCTTTTCCGACCTGTCTGATAGAACGGCAGTTGACCTTTTTCAAAGGAGCCCGGGATCAACACGGGGATTTTTTATTTATGCGATAGCCGTCACTGAATTGTTTCTCTGTGAGGTCCAGCAGCGCATCAAATGATGGTCGAAAGTTTGCATTGCTCCAACCAGTATAACCTCTGTCTGTGCCACTGCAAACATTGTCTAAGCGAAAAAGAGGCACCAACTATGATTTTTGTCAAATCTATAAATCAAATTTTTTACACATTGTAAAATTTTCTTCTTTTTTTACGTTCTCACTACGATAAACCCAAGTGATAACTTTACTTCGGCGTAAGCGTACCATTCGACAATGTTAGTGACTCGAAACGTCAAAATTGCATCTCACACTAACCTTCCAATTGAACCCACCAATCACATGCGTTAACGCTCTCGCTATCGAATACAAAATGGCCGTCAATGGCCGTATTCAATAGGGAACAAGTAAACATAAATCTCGTACTTGCATGTTTCGTTTGTCACGTTTACCACTAGGTGGCGCTGTACAAATCATATACAAATTCCTAGTAAACTCGAAACGCGCTCACGATCGAATGCGAAAAGAAAAACTCACACTTAGCACTCTGATGCGTATTAGGTACTTTCATTACGAATATAATTCAACTCCAAAATGCATTTTCACAGAAAATATGATACAAAAATGCATACTCCACAATAATATAAATGCGAAAATAACTCTGTCAGTCTGTCTGTCTCTTCTTTACGCTTAAACCACTGAACCAATTTGAATGAAAATTGCCATAAAGACAGTTTGAGACCTGAAAAAGGACAATCCCAAGGAAACAGGATCTATGCGCGTTTTTATTTTAGAAATTTTTCCACTAGAACGAAGTCGCAGTCATAGCTAGTATTGAATAATTATATTTATTGCAACTATAACGATAAATATAAAATATTGGAAATCGATATTTTTAAATAAAGTATTTTTTTTGTATTTGCGTACCTAACAATAGTCTTAATAAAAACGGAATGCTTTTTTATATCATATAGAGATAGAGATAAAATATCTGTTATAGCCTACTGCTAAATTTTGTGCAAGTTGCATTATTTGATTTGTGTTCGATAGGCATTGAAAACAGCACACCTCGTGCATATTTAAGAAATGGATGAAAGTGAAAGAGCACGAGCAAGACTCCATACATCGTTTGCTCTAGTATTTATTACCTTTGAGTTTAACAGAACCAGGATGACCGAGCTTTGCTTGGTATTTTTATGATAAAAACGAAATTTTCTAAAAATGAAACCGAGCTATATCACTTAATCGCCCCCGAAACCCGCCGATACTTAACTTCATTGGAGCCATATCCGAGATTCAGATTGTGTATATATACAAGAATTGCTCGCTTAAAGATATATAATATCCCGTAAGATTCGATATCAACTTTTTAACTTAACAAACATTTAGTTCTCTCAAATTGGCTTTCATTTTTTAGATTGTTATTGTAAAAAGATAAGTATATGTATCTGAATCAAATTACCATTTTTTTTGTTTATAATCATCACCTAAATTTGATTTATCGTTGCATCTTTTTCTTTGTTTATGTTTTTAGTAAGTAGATTTTCTCTCTCTTTTTTTATTGTTTTGGTAAGATAGTATGGCAACTTTAACTTAGAATAATTATTATGTAATTTTGTTAATTTTAGGGGCAAGTTCTTCTACCTTGTGTGTTGTTTGAGTGTTTGTTTTTATGTGTTTTTTTTTCATTTAAAGTTTAAATCTTTGTGATACTATTTGTAATATATTATATACTATTTATATTTTTTTATTTATTTATTATTATATGTACAATAATTTACTTGTATTTATTTCGTTATTGTTTTTATTTACGTTTTAATTAAATATATTTCTTTCCCAGCCTACCTAATAGTCTTTGTATTTGAGTTATTCGTAAATCAGTTGTCATTGAATTTCTAATATATTCTTATATTGTATTTTTGCAGGTTATCTGTATCATCTCATACTCAATTTAATAGTAGTTTCACGTCATGCTCCTCAACCGATGATGATTTTCTCAGTGCAATTAGTGATTCTTTTATGGACTCCTCAATTAACGTGGCGGCTGATAATCCAAATAATTTTAACGTTGTTCTTATCAACGCTCAGAACATTCCTGCTCATTATTCCGATCTCCTGTCAACTTTTATTAGCAATGATACAGATGCTATTCTTGTACCTGAATCATTCCTTAAACCATCTCTTTCATTACTTCAATCTTCACTTCCTGGATTTTTTAAATTCGGATTGATCGGTTAGGGAAAGGCGGGAGCGGATTTGCCATTTATCTCCGGTCTAATATCCCTTACACAATTTTAACTTCATCCCCTAATGCATATCACGAAGCAGCTGAGTATTTAATTTAAAGATCTGTCTTAATCATTCCAAAATTATTTTTGGCAGTGCTATATTGTCCATCCCTCCACATAGACTATTTTACTACATTAGATAATTTGTTATATTATTATTGTCCATTTTACCGCGATGTATTATTGTTAGGCGATTTCAATACGTGTCTATTAAAGATGATCTGCGGGTAAACAAGCTTCAGAACCTTTTGTCTTCTGTCAATTCAAATATACTTCCCTTGTCAGCGCCTCACAAGTCACCAAACTGTATACCTTTTCTTCTCGATTTGATGATCGTCTCACAGCCTACTAATGTCAAAGTTTACGGACAAATGCCATCATGTTTTTCTATCACGATCCTATCTACACCTCTTATAATGTTCGTTCCCCTAAAAAAAAGCTCAATATTCCTTCCGCTGTTCATTTAAGAATATTAATCCTGATACATTTGATGGGGATATTAGCGCTTTAGACTAGTCCCATGTGTTTCGTTGCAATTCGTTGCCCCGTTGGTCGAGTGGTTAGAGACCCTGACTACGCAATCAACGGGGTTCGGGTTCGATCCCCGACGGGGACAAGCATTTGTGTGATGAACATAAATGTTTATATTTCCGGGTTTGGGTGTTTATTATGTATGTAAAAGTATTTATATATGTATTTCTATGTATTAGTATCGCTGACTGACACCCATAACACAAGCAAATAATTTGCTTACTTTGGGGTTAGATCAGTAAGTGTAATTTGTCCCGTGAATATTTATTTATTTATTTAATAATGTTAATACTGCTATTTCACGTTTTAATTCCAGTATTATGTGTTTGTACGACCGTCATGCGCCACTTAAAAAAACTGAAGATAAAGCATAATCCTTCACCTTGGGTGATTGATGATATCAGGAACGCTATGGCAGCTAGAGATACAGCCAATAAACGCTATAAAAATATCCTTCCAACGACAATCTCTTGCAATACAAGATGCTTAGGAACAATGCAATAAGCTTTGCCACATTGCTAGGCGCCGTTACATCCACAATACTATTGCTAAATCCAATTCGCAAGAGATGTGGAAATTTCTGAAATCTCTAGGTCTTGGGAAATCACCTGCCCTTACCGGTACTTGTATTAACCTCAATGATTTAAATTCTCACTTTACCTCTCTTTCTTTCCTTTCTTTTGATTCTAGTGCTCACACTCTTAATTTCTCACCTTCTGTTTTAGGTTGGTTTAATTCATATTTGCGGGGTCGAACACAATATGTTTCTCTGAATGAAGTTTGCTCTAACTGGTGTGACATTATTTCGGGAGTTCCACACGGCTGAATCTTATCTCCTTTAGTTTTTTCTATATTTATTAATACTGTTACCAAGTTTATCTCTTCTAACTTTCATCTGTATGCTGATGATTTGCAGATATATCGTCATTGCAGTTGTGGGGATATAATGGAAACTTTTGGTTTGCTAAACATGGATCTTAGCGCAATTTATTCTTGGGCTGAAGCTTTCGGTCTTATGCTTAATCCATCTAAATCTAAGATAATCGTTGTGGGCAGCCGTCAGATGATTAATTCTATTGATCATTCAAATTTACCACCGTTACTTTATAACGGGACTCGGATCCCTTTTTCATTTAGTATAACAAATTTGGGTGTTATGTTTAGCTCTGATCTATCGTGGGATGATCACATCAGTAGCATTAGCAAATTATTTCACATATTACAATATACAATTATTTCACTTTTCACTCCTTACAGTCATTGAAAAATTTCCGGCGTAATAAGACAAAAATTTCTCTTGTGCAAACTTTTGTCCTACCTATTCTCTATTATGCGGATTGCTGTTTCCTTGACGCCACTGACGTGCTTTTAAATAAACTCGAGAGGCTTCAAAATTCATGTATAAGATTTATTTTTGGTCTTCGTAAGTACGACCACATCTCTACTTTCAGAGCCCAGCTCAGGTGGTTGCCTATCAGTTTTCGTAGGAATACGCGTATTCTTTGCCTTCTGTTTAATGCGTTCTGTTTAATAAAAACCTTCTGTTTAATAAAAAATAAATTACGCAACATAAAACGTCCTATTTTTTTATTGCATTTAGGGTAAACTCATCTAATTTTTTACAAATCAAAATGTTGGAAAAACAAATAGATTGAACTTTATTTATTTTTATTTTATTTTATGTAGGAATACAAATCAGTCTTTTGTTTGTCAGATGATCACTAGAAATCTTAAGGGCTCAGCTTCATAATTATGGAGGAATTCCAGTACCATTTCACGCTCCGCTCCATTTTATACTACCATTTGCATACGTCTGGAGTAAAAAAAAACGGCTGAAAGGAACAACGCCTAGTCGGACCACGCAGCGCACTATGTTAGCGTGCTAAAGCTCTTTGACGTACCGCCAACTACGCCATATGATAGCACATGCAGTCCGAATGTTTGCGATGAGCTGGATGTATCGTATCTTTGCGCGAACGTTTGTGACGATAGACGTAAGTGCGGCCACAGCATTAGAGTAAAACATATTGGCCTCTGTTAAAAGGAACATAGTAAGTATTTGAATCATTGTAGAACGTGCATGAGTAATATTTAAATGCATTTGTTAATTTATATTTCACTAGCTGACCCGGCAAACGTTGCTTTGCCATTCATATTAGGAATCCATAGCGGACAAACAACGTGACACGTAATTTATATAAGTCTATGGGATTATCCTTCCACGCAGCCAAAATGGCATTAAACTTTATGTGGTGGTTAAGTATTCTTAAATTTTCTAATTTTCCGCGCAATTTTCTTAATATTTTCTTTTACAAGAACCTTCTCCTTAAAAATTACCGAAATTGGTGCAGCCATTCAGGCGTGATGTCGTGACCAAGGAAAATAGGGATTGATTTTTATATATATAGATTATAAGAAGAAGAATTATTAGAATATAGAATATTAGAAAGAACAGAATAAGGTTATTTAAATAATTGTTTTATTTAATCATTTTGAGCAATGTGAAGAACATATATGTATTACCAACTGATTACATAGTTTTTTTGTTTTAAATATTAAAGGCAGTTTTTATATTCAGGACAAGGGCGTAGCACTGCCGTCGACCGTAATGTACTCGTACTACGTCGTGTTCTCTCATGTACTACTCGTGTGGGAGAGCATATTTATTTGCTAAGTGTAGGGTTTTCCTTACACTACACTAATTTCATGGAGGTTGCCTATGTTAATGAGCAATAATCTGTTTTAATATTGAAAATGTTTTTTCGGTCGCATCAGTATAGCCCTTAATTTCGCTCAGAGTGTGACATCGCTTTGGTGTCGTGAGTTTTAGGGCTACATGAATGTTTGAGGGCTGTAATGTGGTGAAAAAAAGACGTAAAAAAGCTTTTTTAAATCGCATAAATGTGAAAAATTCTCTCAATTTTTAAGGTCGTTTGTCATAAAATCAACTATATCTCAAAACTAAATGTAATATCGAAAACATGAAAAAAGCCTTCGGGGTGTTGATTTGGTCTACATTTAAAAAAAACGGACCTCCGTATCTCATGTAGTCTAGGCATAAGGGTGCCCTTGGTGTGACGTGATTTCGGGGATCGCGCTTCTTAGATGTGCTATGTGTTCTTAAATTGTAATGGGAGTATTTGATCATGAAATGTATTTTTATTTTTTATTTATTTGTAAATATGTACTTATTTTACTATCATTTTATGATAATTTTGGTTTATTTTTTAAAATAACTTTGTTTTCCGATATGTACTTTGAAAATACGAAAAAATTAAATCCATACTCCATACTAATATTATAAATGGGAAAGTAACTCTGTCTGTCTGTATGTCTCTTCTTCACGCCTAAAACGCTGCATCGATTTGGGCGAAATTTGGTACAAATATAGTTTGAGACCCAAAAACGGGCATAGGATAGTTTTTATCTCGAATATTTAACGGGAAAGGCAACCAAGCTCTCTCTCTCTCTCTCTCTCTCTCAAATAAATCTCTTATTTGAGAATTTTTTTCCACGCGAATGAAGTCATGGGTACAGCTAGTTATAAATATTTAAAAAAATTATAATTTATAAATAAATAATTATTATAAAAATAAATATTTTAAATACGAGAAATTATAATTAAACTGAACTAAAATTATTATTTCTATGACCATAACTATTTTTATTGATTTATTATATGACCATTTACTATTCAATATATTATGCAATATTATACCAGGCAACTTGTATGGACTTGCAATAGCCCTATGGTCGAAATTTGACCACAGACTTAACAAAAAATCTCTTGCAAGTGTGACAAAAGACTTTAGCATACAGTGCTTTAGCCGTATAGAAAATGACGTCATGTATCTATATCTATACATATAATAAAATCGTAGGAAAGTCAAAACTGTACATTGAATAATTTTTTAAAAAGAATACTTAGGTCGTGATCTACAATCGATATCGAAGCCAAAAATATAGTTTTTAGAATTTTTGTCTATTTGTCTGATTATCTGTTTGTCTGTATGTATGTCTGGCGTAAACTCAAAAAGTACAGCATGAATTTACTTCAAATTTTGCATGAATATTACTAACAGGTCGGGTCCACATATAGGCTACATATTTTCACGCTATCATCTACGGGGGAGAAGCAGTGCGGAGTAAACGAAGTCCGTGCGAACGAAAGTTAATGCTTAACGTAATAATATATAGATGATATCTAAGGGCGATTGGCCCACCTCTCGTTCCCACTACTGTAACTTTTGTAAACCAAAATCAACAGCGGCAACTGTCCTGATAACCTCTGACTTGCGAGCTCAGGGAGCCCTAGAGAAAAGCTAAGCTGTCTTGGAACCCGCAACGGAATTAATCAGAAGTATATAGGAGGAGTAGGAAAATATATCCTGTTTAAATATAGACAATATATCATATTATGTATCATCATGATGTGCAACTTGCTATAAATCTCTTTCTTTGGAAGCGAAGCAAAGGACAAATACGAGTGAAAGTTCCGGAAAGATTTTGAGGTCAAGATTCGACATATGGATAAATCACGGAAAATATACAAATAAATGTTAAAGCAATTTGGTGACGCCGATCAATTTTATTAACTCTTATGATTTATAAATAGCTTCAACGTTTTTAACCGACCAAAAAGGAGGAAGTTCTTGACACTGATATTTATATTTATTTTTATGTATGTTTTTTTTTTAATTAGATGGCTCTCTTAATGGTAAAAGAATCCATCGCCTATTAAACACCAAAAATTTAATAGTGTGTTGTTATTCGTGTCGCAACAATGACAGTGCCGCATGTGGCACTATCTATCGGTTACTACTTACCCTCCAAACCGAAATACTACAATGACAAACATGACGCTATTGCGACAGGAATAGGTAAGGCGGTGGTACCAAATACCCGGTTGGTTACGGAACTCTACCACCTTGTAATTACGATGACAGTGACACTTCTAGCCAATCAGTTGCTTTTTACGACCCAGCAAAACAGCAGTTGGTCTATTCTTCGAAGGAGCACAGACCAACCCGGGGAAATAACAGTATAACCCCGTCATATATTAATGGATTTGCAATATTCTACTTTTTATAATATCAGTATAACTCCGTCATATATGAACGGATTTGCAATATTATTCTTTTAATTTAATGGTATAACTCCGTCATATATGAACGGACTAGCTGTACCCGCGACTTCGTTCGCGTTTGGCCATCCTTGCAGAGTAATTATTAGTAATTGACCACAGTATTTCTCGTATTCAGGAATACTTTGGACGGCGAAGCATTTTTATCAAAGGAGAAATATTAAGAAAGAATTCTTTTAGTGTGGATTTGAAAACACGTTGACTTTGATAACGACCCTTGTGCCTGTGTTTAACTGAAGTCACCTCGCTTTTTATTTTCTAGAGTTACGCTTGCAGTTTATTTGCCTGACATTATATACTCGTTTCATATGACTAAATTTGACTAAAGATCATTTTTGCAAAACCTATTTTTATTGGGAGAAAGATCACACACCGTAAAGCAAAAGTCTTTAACTCTATTGTCATTTTTAGGCATGGCTGGGGCTATCCTTCCACCAGATAAAAAAGATTGAAGGTGAAATTATCGGCTTGTACTTAGGTTCTTAATGGGCAACGATGATTATTCAAGCTAGTTTGAAATCTGTGGTGTATGTCTGATAAATAACAATATCTGACTCCTTTGCAGTAGGCTAAATTTGACGACAGACCTATTAGTCAGGGAGAAATAAATAGTATTTGCTTTCAGTAAAGATTATAATTGCAATGTTATTATTATTAAGCATAATATTTTGACCGTGTAGAAGGTTAGGAACATTTTGATTAAAACAATTAATAAACGGCTTTTTGCAATTTTTTATCAATATTTCGTAAAATATGCGTGTTATCGACATGTTTTTTTTAATTGTCTATAGGGAAGCGCTTGACCACGATCTCGGCTTGATAAGATGCGGCCTAAGATAGAACGCGCTTCCCTAGAAGGTACCTGTTCACTCTTCTCTTGAAGATCCCCAGATTGAACTCGACGGGGAACACAGATTTAGGAAGCATGTTCCAGTCCTTTGCGGTTCGAATGAAGAATGTTAAGTCTAACCGCTTTGTCCGGGCATGTGGAATGTCCACCATATGGCGATGCCTAGAATCTGTGCGCCTCGACTTTCGATAGCATGTATATTAATGTATTTGGTCTATAAAATTTCACTTAATGGTAGGCTATTGTGAAAAATTGCAATATTTGTTTTTATGTCGCAAAATTAGCATTCAACGTAAAAAGGTAAACTTTTCAAAATTATATAAATCCTAAGATTATCAAATATTCTAATAAGATATCGACATGAGAGAAAAAGTAATCAAAAGGTATTTCTAATAATTTTATGTAGTGAATATAAAAATCTGTAATACGGTTGACCCTGCAGGCTATCCCTGAAACTTCCCGCTTCATTGAAGTATTTTAAGCTAAAAGAATCAAAAAATATACCTAAGTATAGATTTAGGAAATGAATGGTTGAAAAATATACATCATATTTTTTTTAAATTGATGATCGATTGTGATCTTTTGAGTGGCATTCAACGCAATTTTTTAACTCAAAATTGTTTTAATAGCTAAAAATAAATGTCACAAAAGAAACTTTTTTTAAATTTTCGTCATTGACAAATCCCAAATAAATCAAACGATTTTGATCCAATTTCCAGTATTTGGCGCAGTTTTTTAGAGGGAAACTCTAATTCGATTTTTATATCAATCGGTATATAAACCTGAAAGTTATTTAAACAATATGTAATAAGTTTACTGTATACCGACCTATTGATATAAAAATCGAAAGTCTAATTCTATTATTATATGAATCGGTATATAAACCTGAAAGTTATTTAAACAATATGTAGTAAGTTTACTGTAAACAACGTAATTTTATTGTTTGAAAACTAACTTTTGAAAATTTGATTCGATTTTGATTTTTGAAACGGCATTTAATGTAGTTTTTAGTACTGAAATATTGCAGAAGATTAAAAATCATTATAGTTAAAAAAATTCGAAATTATGTCGAAAAATACTTTTGCAAAATTTTGCGTCAACTATAAACTCCCGAACGGATAAATAAATTTTGATGCAATCTATACATTGGTCGCAGTTTTTTGAGATGTAAAGCTGATTAAATTTTGTACTCTATCGGTACATTAATCTGGAACTTGTATTAAAAAAATACTGTTTCGCCAAAAACTTATGTCAGGTTTTCAAAATTTCTCAAAATCTCCTTGACTGAATTGGTTAAAATTTTCAGGAAGTCTAAGTTGAGTGGAATCCAATCGAATCCTATTAACCGCGTTTCGATCGGTCAAGCCACACACACTCATACACACACATACGCACACACACACACACTCGTCATCATGAAAGTAGTCGAAAAAGGTTCCTAGTACCTCAAAACGCGGAGATCTGGTGAACACTCGATTTTCGTAAATCGGGGTAAAATCAGTAACTTCCTTATCTAGACACGTAGCGGGAAGTTAAAAATATATACCTAGTTAGAAAGATGAAAGTTATTTATTCAGTTTTATTTCTTTGAATCATTTTTATTTAAGGCAATTTTTGTAGCGGGAAGTATAAAAATAAATTAATTAACACATGGCTTTGTGGTTTGTTATTAATAAAAAACAAAATAGCTTTTGAGTAAGAAGCTTATCTTTGTTCATTGAAAATGATTTGCAGTAAAAAAATCTTGTTGCACTTTTCTTAAATTTATTATTATTTATAAATCTCTAAAAGATTTAATGTAAATTTGTATCATTTTCAATAAGCAAGATAAGCAGTCAAGGGTTTTTTTATTAATAACAAATTACTCTGCCTCGTGGTCTTGGGATAGCCTATTCGGCTCAGATCATATGGTCTTGGGTTCGATCCTCGGATCGGGCAAACATGTTATTGAGATATTTTCGAGGATTTTCTCGAAAATCTAAAATCTCAGTAGCAACTCGGAGCCTGGCGGAGTGGTATATTACCACTCCCGTGCCTCGGATGAGCACGTAAAACTTTCGGTCCCAGTTATCGCTAAAAATAGTCGATAATCGTTAATGTGTCGGTATATGCGGCGATGAGGATTACCATTTATATCACCAACCGACAAACCGGTGAAACGCGGTGAACCGGAAAGTCCATAGACGTTCGGTTTACTCTGCCTACCCCGCAAGGGAACCGGGAGTGATGATACTTCAATAAAAAACAACAAAGCCACGTATTTTTTCTCACATTTTTGATTTTGATTCTCACAAATAAAGGAAAGTTTTTATTGAATTAGTTTTGATGAAGTTATCTTTGTCAAAGTTTTTTCTGTAAGATGTTGATCTTATCCAGGACTGAAGTTATAAGTATACTAGCTGAGCCCGCGACTTCGTCGGCGTGGAAAAATTAAAAAAAAATAGCCTAAGGTACTCGATATCATATCAGCTATCTTTCAGTGAAAGTCCCGTCAAAATCGGTCCAGTCGTTCCAGAGATTAGCCGGAACAAACAGACAGACAGACAAAAATTCTAAACAATGTTATTTTGGTATACGTGCCGTGTATACATCCATATGCATTTAGTAAAAACGGTTATTTTAATATTACAAACAGACACCCCAATTTTATTTATTTGTATAGATGGCGTCAACGCTTGCATTTCTTGCAGATAAAATTGCCCTTACACACATCAATTGATTTTTTTTTGGTAAATCTATCATATCCGAATTCCGGGTACACTTTAAATATCAAGTCTTTAATGTTGGTTACGATTTCACGAAGGTCTTTACCTATGTAAAAATCTTTTGTAGCCTGATTCAGGATTTTTCCCTAAGTAACCACTAACCAATCAATATGATCTTGTTTGGAAAATTTGTGCTTCTTCTACCTAAATGATTGCTTATGTTGGTATACCTACAGCTTCAAAAATTAAACAGTTTTCCACACTGGGGAAGATTTAAAGCAAGATTTAATAATATTATAACTACAAATCCTTATTAAGTAGCTATACAAATACAGTACTTACACCTACTTACTAACGAATTAGACACATATCAGGCCAAAGCGAACGATCATGTATCCCTCAACAACACCATAAAATACACAAAATAGATCGAATATTCAACTACCTACTACAAAGTAAAGTGATTTTTTTCAAAGAAGGAAAATCCAACGTTCCGTATCAAAGAAGTCTATTGCGAAAGGAGCCGGTCACATGTCTACTCCGCGCGGGCCGCAGAGGTTAAAGGTATATGATTCCACTAATGTACCTTAAAAAAACCGGCTAATTGCGAGTCGAACTCGCGCATTAAGGGTTCCGTACCATAATCTATAAAAAAACGGCAAACAATCACGTTTGTTGAATGGGAGCCTTCTTAATATTTATTTTATTTTAATTATTTATTCTTAAAGTGATTTTATGCAAATGCAAAAGGGAGTTTATGCAAAAAAACACGTTTGTTGTATGGTGGTCACCCTTAAATATTTATTTTATTCTTTTTTTTAGTTTTAGTTATTATACATAAATAAAAGGCAACATAAATACCTACATCATCTGTGAAAATTTCAACTATCATGGTTCATGAGATGCAGCCTGGTGACGGACAGATAGATAGACGTACAAACGCACGGACGGACAGTGGTGTCTTAGTAATGGGGTCCCGTTTTAAACTTTAAGTATGGAACCTTAAAAAGTATAAATAAGTAAAGCCAACGCTCTCACAGTTCGGCTCTTCTCGGGAATGTTCGGTTCTCGTTCGGCGGTCAGAGTAGTGCGCCGCATCGTGCACACTGCACACAGCCTTTCGGTTAATACCTAGATAGTACCTAGGTATGTTGAGTTATTTTCGTTTTACATTTTTTTTAAACTATGCATCTAAATAACGTGGTATAAGAGCTAAAGTTTGTCTTCCTAAGATCTTCGTGTTGATGAAGTACTTTTCGTTAGTAAGGATTAATATGATAAGGATTAAAATTCACCTATTAATTTTTCGACTCAAAATTCCTTATTGTGTTATTATAAGAGATGGACTTTTTTGTGCATCTACTAAAAACCAATATATTTGTAGTACATTGTACTTACGTGTACTTAAGCATTACGCCAGCAAGCGCACGCGGATACAGCCGTTCGATACCGCTTTTTCTTCCGACTTATTTTACAAATATCGATATTTTAACTACGCTAAGAATAATTGTAACGTAATCCTCATGAATGTAGCTATCATTAAACATACACATAATTTTTTTTTCAATCCGACTTGTAGTTCCAGGAATTAGCATTTAGCGCATTCAATGAACACACAAACGTTAAAATACTCGTATCATATCATATCATCCATACTAATATTATAAAGGCGAAAGTAACTCTGTCTGTTACGCTTTCACGGCCAAACCACTGAATATCCCGGAAATCCCATGGGAACGGGATCTATGCGGGTTTTTATTTTAGAATTTTTTCACGCGAACGAAGTCGCGGGCACAGCTAGTATCATAATAAAGATAATTCTAAACTCAACGATTTAATTACATGTACATATACGTGTTTCAATACGTTAGCGCGATGTATTTTCGTGCAGCGCCATCTAGTTAATATGTTCTACGTTACGCTTTATGCTCCGATTTCTTTCGATTAATTTTATTTCCTGTGGGAACGAAATATTTTCCCGCGATAAAAAGTAGCCTATGTCCGTTCTCGACGTCTTATCTATGTTTATGCCAAATTTCATCAAAATCGGTCCAGTGGTTTAAGCGTGAAAGCGTAACAGACAGACAGACAGACAGACAGACAGACAGACAGACAGACAGACAGACAGACAGACAGAGTTACTTTCGCATTTATAATATTAGTATGGATTTGCAATATTATTCTTTTAATTTAACGGCATAACACAGTCATATATAAACGGATGTGCAATATTATTTTTTTAATTTAACGGTATAAATCCGTCATATATGAACGGATTTGCAATGTTATTCTTTTAATTTAAAGGTATAACTCCATCATATATGAACGGATTTGCAATATTATTCTTTTAATTTAACGGTACAACACCGTCATATATGAACGGATTTGCAATATTATTTTTTAATTTAACGGTATAACTCCGTCATATATGAACGGATTTGCAATGTTATTTTTTAATTTAACGGTATAATTGCGTCATGTATGAACGGATTCGCAATATTCTTCTTTTGTTTGGGAGAGTATACTTACGCTTTTGTCCGATATAAATTTGATGAAATTCTTATTCAAGATTCTAGAGATACTGGATATTGTATGTCAGGTTCAAATTCTTTTTTAACTTCCCGCTAAGATATTAGTATAAGGAAGGAATCTTTTTCAACTGTTTTCACGATGACGTCAGTATGTCAATATTTCTATATATATATGCATATATGTGTGTGTATATAATTGTATGTAAACATCTCATAACTTTTGAATGGCTCCACATATCGAAATGTGGTTAATAAATGTGGCATATGATTGGGATCCGACATACTTAGACTACCTAAAAATCTGAACCGGTTCGGCTCAGATGTTTAAAAAAACCTCAAAAAAGTTTCAGTGAAACAATATATTTTTTAAATCACTGCCAGATTAATTTTTCAATTGAATAAAAAGTCTAATCAACTCTATCCCTTAAAAACTGCGCCCAATATTGTAACTTGCATCAAAATCAGTTTGTCCGTTCGAAAGTAACAATTAATAAAACAATTGGAAAAAGTGTTTCTTCTATATAACTTTGAAGTTTTTCAACTAATAATTTTTGATCTTAAAAACTATATCGAATACTGTACAAAAAATAATATCGAATCAAATTTTCAAAAGTAACAGCTGTTCAAATATTAAAATCACGTTATTTACAGCAAACTTCATACTTTTAAAATAACTCTTAGGCAAATATACCAATTTATTTAAAAATCTAATCACTTCTTTTACTTTAAAAACAGCATCTAATACTGTAAATCGGATTAAATCGGTTGATTATAACCTGATTTACGATCGGCGAATTCCAATTAATAACACTGTCATTTTTAAAAATGATTAGATTTTTTAACTCTTCGCGCTCAAAAATTTATGCTTAAGTATAGTTTTTGCTTATTTGAGATTAGAATAATTAAATTTAACGATACTTTTATATACGGAGTAGGCTTCCAGATTATTTATTATAAATCTCTTGATATTTTTTGCTTGATTAAATTTTCCTCTTTTTGCTTGTTTGAAGAGGAAATAATTTGTTTAAAAAATCTGATTCAGTATTTCATAAAGAAAGGAGATAGGGATTCAGTTGATGCAATTTTTCTAGGTTTAAATTATTCTCTGTTAATAACAGCTTGATATTATTTGGTTGATTAAATTTTCCCCATTGCCTTTTGAAGAATCAATTGTTTTGAAAATCTGATTGTGTTCTATAAACACACGAGGTTAAAATTCAGTTGCTGCGATTTTTCTTAGTTTAAATTGTATATTTGCTTTGCCCTTGTTTTAGATTCAGAATTCCATAAATTTGACTCATCAAAATTGCAACAACTGAATTCTGGACACCTATGATCAGAATTCGGTCATTGCAATTTTACTACATTTAAATTATTTTTTACTATTAATATCTTGTATATATATATATATATATATATATATATATATATATATATATATATATATATATATATACATATATTTGGTTATTTAAATTTTTCCCTTCTTGCCCGTTTGAAGAACAAAACATTTGTTTCCTGCTAGGTACTTTCCAAAAGATGAATCCTTAACTATCATTATTAGTACTGATTGGTGAAGTTCAGTAACGTCTCGTACGGGCTTAGTACCTAATTATTATATTAATATTATTATATGTTGGTTCTGTGGCTATTCCGATAGTACGGATTCTGGCTTAGTACCTATTCTAGCCGCAAAAGCGTAATACTTATCACTTTGTATTTTAAAGAAAAAGTTAAAAGTTGGGGTGGTTAATGAATACATATGGCATGCCACGTGACGCGGACATACTGCAATACGTTCTTGAGGAATAACCAACGCTTAAACACACTAACAATTGGATGTGGCAGAGATTTTTTAGAAGAAAGAAAGATGATCACAGAGGTCCCGGGTTCGATTCCTGGGTCGGGCAATTCAGAAATGTGTTTTTTTCAGTTTTCTGATAAAAACAACATTGCCCGGGATTGGAAAGTGCCCGGTTGGCGATAGGCTTGCCACCTATCACATAGTGGGACCAAGTATCTTCGGCTAATCGTGGGTGCACTTGTTGTACCTCTGCCTACCCTTTCGGGGATACGGACGTGAAGATACTTACTTTACTTACTTCCTTAAAGAAAGAAAGAAAAAAAAATTTTATTTGCAAGAATATGGGTGTTACAAGTTGTTAAGAATAAATTAAGTTACCAACATATTCTACTATTATATGGTGTGCAAATATTTAAAAAAAATATTATTATATATAATTTAAAACATCCTTTCGATTATTTAGAATTAACGGAACGCGGCCACACACTGAGAAGATCCGGCGGAAGAAACTCAGCGGGCTGGTATTTTTTCTCTATTTTATGTACTTGTTATAAATGTACAATGATGATTTCATATTACAAAAGTCATTTTTATAATTACAAGTTTCATATTTTGTGCAATTAAATTTTTTATAATTTACAAAATGTTCACTATTTACAAAATTTTACTAGATACATTGAATTTTTTTAAGGACAATTCAACAAACTTATGTTTCTATCCATTAATATTTAATTTTATCGGCTAACAATTCGTTAATATCATAATAAGTTTTATCTAACAGCAAATCAAACAACGTTTTGCAAAATTTATTTATAGGTAATGATTTAAGACTATCAATAATATGATTGTATATAATAATAGACATACAATACACATTTTTTGTAAAAATATTTAGGCACATATAACTTTTTACTATTCCTAAAATATGAGTTACCAGTGACTTCAGCATTTGTTTTAAATAACTTTTGGTGCTTTTTTACAAATACGCATACCTCTAAAATATACAAACATGGTAAGGGAAACCTTAAGAGACTTGAAAAGTGGTTTACAGGAATGTAACTGATTAACAACACATATTGCTCGAATACATTTCTTTTGGACTCTAAAAATTCGTACCAATTCAACAGAATTTTCCCAAATAGGAATTCCATATTGTAAATTAGAAGATACATATCCATGATATGCTAATAGAGAGGCTTTTACGTTTCCTACTTCTCTTAGTCTTCTTAAGACATAGACAAATCTATAAATCTTATTACATAGAGATTCAATGTGTGCTTTCCAATTACAATATTTGTCAATAATTATTCCTAAAAAGTTTGTATAATCTACATCATCTATATTTACTTTATTTAAAAATACATTTGTGTTTTTAGTAATATTACTGTGGTAGTTCTGAAATTCTATTTTGTTTTAATTGAAATTAAAACAAAATATAATTTCAGAACTACTAATTGAATTGAAAATTTTGTTTTAGTTACATTAACTTTTAAATTATTATTAATTAACCAGTCTGAAACTTGAAGTAAGGTTTCATTTGTTTCGTTTACCAAGTTTTTTTTATTTTTACATTGATTAAGTAGGATTGTGTCATCAGCAAATAAAAAGCAATCATGTTGTGTACTATCAGGAAGATCATTGATATAAATTAAAAATAGCAAGGGTCCTAAAACACTGCCCTGTGGTACACCACAGTTGTTAACACGGTAGTTTGAAGTAAATATTTTGTTACGGTTTCCGCATATTTTAGATATTTCGACGCATTGTTTCCTTTTTTCTAAGTAACTCTTTATCCAATCTAAAGCCTTCCCTCTAATACCATATTTTTCAAGTTTTGATAGTAAAAATCAGAAGTAATACACATACATACATATATATCTTCACGCCAGATCCCTTACGGGGTAGGCAGAGAGAACCGAGTGTCATACATCACGATCCTTGCAGGCTTGTCTCGTTTCCTCCACATTTATCACTCTCTTCATACACACACGCCGGTTGCGAAGACTCTTGATACCACCTTCGGACAGTACTCGATCAATCTGATCGTGGTATGTCAGTCTTGGTCTTCCCCGGTACCTACATCCTTCCACATTCGCATTGTATATCTGTTTTGTTAACCTTTCATCTACCATTCTTTCTACATTTCCGAACCAACGGAGCATGCCCTTTCTCATCTTTACACCGACACTTTCTTTCAAACCTAACCTCTCTCTCACTTCGACATTACGAACCCGGTCCGCGAGTGTCACACCACATATTCTTCTTAGCAACCTCATCTCGACCGCGTTGATTCTACTTTCATGCCCTTTCTGACATACCTAACTCTCACTTCCATACAATAGCGTTGGGATAAGCACATGATTATGCAGGGCTAGACGGGCACCCTGACTTAAAATTGTGCTATTAAGTAATCTTCCTAACGCTCCATTCACTCTGTTCCCTGCATACACTCTTCTTTCAACATCAGCGATGTACCTTCCATCTCTGCTAAAAACACATCCAAGATATACAAACTCGTCCACTTGTTCCAGCACTAAATAATCGATCATAACTCTTACACTTTTACAATCCTCATTCATAACTGTGACCAGTGTTTACATCTCAGATGGAGTTGAGCCTAGAAGTACAGCGTCATCTGCATAGCAGTTCACCACTAGATCAATCATGCGCATTCCCACATTCAATGACCTCAAACTTTGGAGACAATTATCCAGATACAGAATAAACAGACGAGCTGACTACACACAACCCTGCTTGAGGCCGATATTGACATCGAACCAGGGCGATATGTTGCCGTCCACCCGCACACATGCTTTGCAATTCCAGTACATGGATAGCAAAACACGCAGCAAACGCCCATCCATCCCATAACTGGGTAAAATCTCCCAAAGTTTCTTTCGCACAACTCTATCAAACGCCTTCTCCAAACCCACAAAACTGCAGAAAACCTTCTGGCCGACAGCCAGATGCTTCTCAACGCTGTTGCAGAGTGAGGAAACTTGATCCATACATCCTCTTCCAGATCTGAAGCCCCCTTGTGCCTCCCACAACATTCCCTCAAACTTCCCTTGCATTCTCCTTTCAATGATTTTACCATACACATTCGATGCTAAGCTGATCAAACTGTTGGCCATATAGCTATTACAGTCTATACGTGAGCCCTTGCCTTTATACAAATGCACGATGTCAGTCTTCGGGTACTCTACCGTTCCTCCAACATGTATTGCAGAGGACCCAAAAGGAGTCCAAGATGGCAAGACCACCGTATTTGATCATCTCAACAGTCATTTTATCTATTCCCGCAGCATTTCCATTTTTCATACTTCTTATCGCCCATACGATCTCTTGCATAGTAATGTCCTAGCATGCTTCCCCCGTCTCTGAATTACTTACTGAGTCAGAGACGGACGCAGCCTCCCGAACAGAATCATATATATCTCCAAAATATTCAATCCATCGTTTTGACATGCTGTCTGTGCTTGTAATAACGTCACCATCCTTAGACTTAATCCTATTCATTCTGGAGGCTACCGAACTACTCTTAGACTTCTTAACCTCTCTCCAAAAAAATTTGGTCAACAAATCAGGAGAACGGATGGCACTCCTGATGGAAAGAGTCAACCATCACCTATAGACGCCAAAGATGTTAATGGTGCGTTGCTATCTGTGTGGCGGGATGGCAATTTTTAGGTTGTGGTACCAAAAACCCTTTACATTACATTACATTGAATATAGCTAATTACATTAAATTGAATATAGCTAATTTTTTTTAATTTGTACGATTTTGTGTTGGGTATTAAATAAAAGGACTTAATAAGCCTGTTTCAAAAATATAAATTTTGCTTACTTGTCTGATTGAAAAATAACTAACAGTGTAACTACTAAGGATAAATAACTACTAAGTGTAACTACTAAGAGTAAATAACTACTAAGTGTAACTACTAAGAGTAAATAACAGTGAAATAAAAAGATTAGGTTGCTTTATTTACGTTAACCTTCCATTACAAAATAGTGGTAACTACTAAAAGTAAAATACTTATTCATGTAGGTCAAGCACTAACCACGTTATTTTGTGGTCAACTTAAAATGCTATTATTAGCTATTTAATTACTAGATATATAACCGCTTATGCAACGTCTTTGTTAAGAAATTTTAGTTAATTTAAATAATAATTGTTATCTATACATATAATAAAATCGTAGGAAAGTCAAAACTGTACATTGAATATTTTTTTAAAAGAATACTTGGGGCGTGATCTACAATCGATATCAAAGCCAAAAATATAGTTTTTAGAATTTTTGTCTGTTTGTCTGTTTGTCTTTATGTATGTTTGTTTGTATGTATGTCCAGAGTAAACTTAAAATGTATTGCATGGATTTACTTCAAATTTTGCATGAATATTACTAGTAGGTCGGGTCAACATATAGGCTATATATTATCACGGGAAGAGCTGTGCGGAGAAAACGAAGTCCGCGCGGACGAAGTCGTGGGCAACAGCTAGTTGAATATAAATGATCTTTGCAATTATAAACTGGGAAGAATTATGTAATTGAGAAGATCCGGTAGGCTACCATCTAATGCATTTAAAAATTTAAAAGAGACTGCATTCATTAAAATAACTATCAAAATATGTCAAGTCGTTACGATAAGAAAAATTTCATGTGGTGATATGTCCAATATGATACATAGCTTGTGATGCGGTATCATTATAAATTTAATTCATTTAAATTCATAAGAGTGAAAACGTAATAAACATATTATTTAACACAATTTTTGTACATTGATTCTAATTTTCTCCTGTGTTGGTCCGATCTCCTTTGAAGAATAGACTAAAGGCCGTACTACCAGGCGGATCGTTAAAAGCGACCGATTGTCTCGAGTCACTATCATCGTCCACCGTGGCTACTAGGTGGTAGAGTTCTGCATTGTCTCGCCCGGGTCTGGTACCACCGCTTTACCTATTCCTGCCGCAATAACTGCTTGTCACTGTCGTGTTTCCGGATCCCACCACACGAATAACAACACACAATTAACTTATTTGGTGTCTATAGGTGATGGTTTCTCTTTTCATCAGGAGAACTCTTGTTTACTATTTTTTTTATAATAATATAAGATAGCAAACAAGCATATGGGTCTCCTGATGGAAATAGTAAACCATCGCCTATAGACACCAAAGATGTTAATGGTGCGTTGCTATCTTGTGGCGAGATCTAATGCCACGTGCATAAGTTACTGACTACTTTACCCTTCGAACCGGAACACGACAGTGACTAGTACTGACGCTATTGCGACAGGAATAGGTAAGGCGGTGGTACCAGACCCGGGCGAGATAATGCAGAACTCTACCACCTAGTAGCCACGATGGTAGTGACTCGCATAGCCAATCGGTCGCCTTTTACGATCTGCCTAGCAGAACGGTAGTTGGTCTATTCTACAAAGGAGACCAAAACCAACACGGGGAAAATGATGTCGTAAGGCATCACGGGGGACAATTATGTCGTTACAAAATGTCGAATTTGATATAATTAGCGACATATTGTAATGGTCCGTTTTGTCGCGAAACAGCTACTGAGTATTAAGTACTGACAAATAAAAGTGATTATTTTGTCTACTTTTAAATTGTTATGTAGAACATTGTGTCTATAACGACAAAAAGTAGAGATATTGTCTTCAATGATGAGGAACGGGTCAACGAAATTCTATTAGGTTGCATATCCTGAGCGGTCTGGATCGTTTTTCGGGTGCTATCGTCTACAAGAAACCTTTATAGTTTTATCATGTTTGTCTTGGTGAGCGAGTCCGACTCGCAATTGTCCGATTTTTTCTTGCGTACTCATTAGGGTGAGTTATTGTTATTAAATCATAAAAATATAGTCTTTATTTGAAATACAAAGGTTTTGGAAACTGATTTTCGTGAAAAGCCCGGGAAAAATTGTGAGACTCGATTCCTGAACTATTTATAATATGTACCTACAAATTTGTACGGAACCCTCAATAAGCAAGTCCGACTGGCACTTGTTTGTTTTTTTTCTTTATATAATATAATCGTTGATGTGGGAAATTGTTGGATGTGTCTTCAAAAATATTGCAACTTTTTGAAAACAAGTGTCGTTGCCATTTATATAATGCGGACTAAGAAGGTGCCTTTATATTCATTTAAACTCTTAATTGCACAAAATATACACAGGCGAACTTAACGTCTAAAGATATTTTCTACCAGTTAACCTTGCACTTGTAGAAACATTGTAGTAACGGGTAGTGCACAAGGAAAGTCTTACGGAACAACTGCAAATAATTTCACACTAAGCAAAGAGGCTAAATACATTAAACCTACGGACATACCGATACACATACAAATATACATAAATATGTGTATAAATAAATATAAATAATCATTCACCTATTCATCTATATCTATAAATCTATTCTATACAAATAAATAAAATTGGAGTGTCTGTTTGTAACATTAAAATAACCGGTTACAACTAAATGTATATGGATGTATACACAGTACACATACCAAAATAACACTTTTTACGATTTGTCTGTCTGTCTGTCCATCTGTCTGTCTGTCTGTTTGTTCCGGCTAACCTCTGGAACGGCTGGACCGATTTTGACGGGACTTTCGCTGGTAGATAGCGGATGTAATAAGGAGTAACTTAGGCCACTTTTTTTTAAATCCCACGATGACGAAGTCACGACCACGGCTAGTATAAAATATACATAAACAATTTTTCCTTATTTTATCCTCCAAATATTTAACTTTTTTAACGCCAATGCCTATTAATAATTCCGCTTTTAGTTCTTGAAGTAGATACATTTTGTAAGTTTGTTAGTAAATGTCATTGATATAAAAAACCCAAGATACACAGTGTGTCAAAAACGTCCTCCAAAAATAAGCGCACAATTTTAAATCCTGCGCTAATCTATACATATAATAAAATCGTAGGAAAGTCAAAACTGCACATTGAATATTTTTTTAAAAGAATACTTACAATCGATATCGAAGCCAAAACTATAGTTTTTAGAAATTTTGCCTGTCTGTCTGTCTGTCCGTCCGTCCGTCCGTTCGTCTGTCTGTCTGTCTGTCTGTTTGTTTGTCTGTTTGTCTGTATGTATGTCCGTATGTCCGCGGTAAACTCAAAAAGTACTGCACGGATTTACTTCAAATTTTGCATGAATATTACTAACAGGTCGGGTCAACATATAGGCTACATATTATCACGCTATCACCTAGCGGGGAGGTGCTGTACGGAGCAAACGAAGTCCGCGCGGACGAAGTCGCTGGCAACAGCTAGTTCACTAGCTAACTAGAATCACATCGGTCGCGACACTATCAATTTTATTTCTTTTCGTACATTGCTTTGTAAAAACAACTATAAGTCTTGCACTTAAGGTTGGATATGGAAAGACATGTTTTTGCCATATCTATGACTAATTAAATGAAATTAGGGACACTGAGTGTCAGTTTTGTTCGGAACTGTGCATCTGGGGTTTTTTATATCAATGGTAAATGTATAGTGTACTTAGCTGTGAAATATTTTTATTGAAACTTTGCTA
Organism: Apodemia mormo; assembly: GCA_036924255.1. NCBI lineage: Eukaryota > Metazoa > Arthropoda > Insecta > Lepidoptera > Riodinidae > Apodemia > Apodemia mormo. The sequence goes on along the minus strand of JAUPFN010000007.1, from coordinate 4,465,489 downwards.
TTGTATTGTGCTACTACAGTGAATGATTTCACACCTCTAGAAGCTACCGTATAATGTAGTTAGCAGGTGTCGGCACTTGTCTCTTAACGAAAATTAGCACTTTAAAGTTTAATATTTAATAAACGGATTCTTTGATCAAAGAGATTAAGTAAAGAGAGGTAAATGAAAAAGTGTTTGATTAATTCAACTTTCACCTTGCCTTTCTCCAAAATAGGTTTAACGGTTTAGACAGACATTCAGTACTGTTGCAATATATTTATTTATTGGAACGAAGTTCCAATTGGAACGAAGTTCCTTACGGCAGGCTTGGAGGGGATAGGAATTTTGCTGCGCGACCGAACTGAAAAAAATGTGATAGTAAAACCGTAAGAAAAATGCGTGGAATAAAAGCGTTAAATGAGACGTGCGCAGGCGCGACAGTCGCGTACACAAGCGAGTAGTGCCGTTTAGCCGAAGGAAGTTCGTTCCTACCTGGTGTCCCGCGACACCTCATCATTTTTTATTTATTTAACTCTTCATGTACAAAAAACATATCTATACTCAAGTGTTATATAAATTAAACTATGTACAAAGGTGTGCTTATCTCCTTAAGAGATCTCTTTCAGCAAAACCTGTACAAGGACTGGTGTTGGAGAAAGTTAATAAAAAGCAGGTAAACGTACATTAGAGCTTAAAAGCTCATGCAACATATAGATTCATGCAATTGAAATTAAACCAATAATTGTATTATTAAAAAAAATAGAATAATATTGAAAAAAAAAGAATAGTAAAAAAACAGGAAAACCAAAAAGAGCTAATTTCCCAAATCGATACATCATAGTTAAATAAGTTAAACCATTACTCTAATAATAATAATAATAATAATACTAAGACCAATTAAAAAAAAATTAAACAAAACTTATAAATAACAACAAACGTAACGAGAAAAAGACCTCCAGGATTACATGTTGGAAAAATAATACTGTTTAATTTTCTGTTTGAAAGAACCAACATATAATATATGTGTGAATAGTAGATATTAATAATATTAACGGGACAAATTACACGCACTGATCTAACCCCAAAGTAAGCAAATCATTTACTTGTGTTATGGGTGCTAGTCAACGATACTAATACATAAAAATACATATATAAATACTGGAATATATGTAATAAAGACCCAAACCCGGAAATACAAACATTTATGCTCATCACACAAATGCTTTTCCCCGTCGGGGATCGAACCCCAGCCCCGTCGATTGCGTAGTCAGGGTCGCTAACCACTCGACCAACGGGGCCAAGATGAAAGTAGATAAAAGAATAAAATAAAAAAAATATAGATGATAGCTATGTGTGAACTTAACGTTGAAATAATAGTGCTTTTGTGTCAATTACAGCATTATTCAATAGTTAATTATGTAAAATAAATAAATATCGCGTGTTTCTTACGCTAACCACGATAGATAACTTACGAGCTCATTTGAGAAACTAAACACGTTTGCCCTATCCAGATAATTGAAGTAGGAGGAAGCCGGTAACAGATTATATGCCTAACCAGATAGTAAATCATAAAGCCAGCCTGTATATTGTTTCAGGGTGACATAACAAACTTTGATTATTGCTTAGAGTAACTAAGATTATCGACAAACTCAACTGTGGCCGAACTTCAACCATAGATTAACAATAAAATCTTTTCCCCGTGTTGGTTCCGGGCTTCTTCGAAGAATAGACCAAGTGCCGTTCTGCCAGGCAGACCGTAAAAGGCGACCGATTGGCTATGTGAGTCACTACCATTGTGGCTACTAGGTGGTAGAGTTCTGCATTGTCTCGCCCGGGTCTGGTACCACCGCCTTGCCTATTCCTGCCGCAATAGCGTCAGTGCTTGTCACTGTCGTGTTCCGGTTTAGAGAGTAAGGCAGCTGGTAAATTTATGCATGTGGCATTAGACCTCGACACAAGATAGCAACGCACCATTAACACCTTTGGTGTGTATAGGCGATGTTTGACTCTTTCCATCAAGAGACCCATCTGCTCGTTTGCTATCTTATGATATAAAAAAAACTCTTAAGTATGTCAAGTTATTTCAGCCGTAAAGGAAATAGTAAAGATGAAGTATTAGGTAAACAGTTTCATGATAGTAAGTATACAAGTGTCTTTACTACCATGTATGTCACATTATTGTAGTGTGTAATGTTTCTTTTGATTAATTTAGTGTATGTTTGATGAATTTAAAAACGATATTAGGTTACCGCGGTCTTTCGCAAAGTAAACTTTAACTGTGTCAAATTTCATATTCCACCTTTCACGCAATTGTATTAAATAGGGGTTCAAAGTTTCTCCTTCACATATTATCTAATATATATATTAATAACAATCAACGACTTCTTACATAGAAATCGTTGATTCGTCAATCAATCAATCAATCATAATTTATTCATTCATTTCATATATTTCATAATAATATATATTCAATTCCGTATTAAAATTACTGCGGATTTATTAAATAAAATACTTCCTACTTCCTTTAAACTAAAACTCATATGGTCAACATTCAACAATAATGTAAACATTGTATCACAGTTAAAACTATTCATTAGAATAATATGTTAATAACGCCATCTAACAAATTTGTTATCATTCATCATCACCAGCTTGATTTAAATTTTAGTTGACAAACTAGTTCTGTTTAGTGTTGATAGATGGCGTTGTTATTAATTTGGTACAGAGCATGCCCTTTCTCATCTTTACACTGACACTTTCCCTCAAGCTTAAACTCTCTCTCATTTCAACATTACGAACCCGACCCGCGAGCTTTACGCCACATATTTTGTTTTTTTCTATTAAACAACCAAAACCATAGTATCTTAAGACAGTAATTTTATCTATACTAATATTGTAAAGAGGAAAGATTAGTATGTAAGTATGTTTGTAACGAATTGGCTCAAAAAGTACAGGACCGATTTTAAAAATTCTTTCACCATTTGAATGCTACATTATCATTGATTAATATAGGCTATTTTATATATAGGTATGAACTGCATTTACTGTACGTTTATCAGAAAATATTTAAAAAATAAATGTCCACTAGCGCGAAGCCGCGACGGACCGCTAGTATTTTATAAACGCAGAAAGATTGGTAGATTGTAATATTTTCGTAAATATTATCTTCTGTTTGTATTAAACAAACCAAAATCATTATTTTCTTAGAACGAACTAGAACGAAGGGTTCCGTAGCAGCGACGGAATATCTATACATATAATAAAATCGTAGGAAAGTCAAAACTGTACATTGAATATTTTTTTAAAAAAATACTTGGGGCGTGATCTATAATCGATATCGAAGACAAAAATATAGTTTTTAGAATTTTTGTCTATTTGTCTGTTTGTCTGTTTATCTGTATGTATGTCCGGGGTAAACTCAAAAAGTACAGTATGGATTTACTTCAAATTTTGCATGAATATTACTAACAGGTCGGGCCAACATATAGGCTACATATTATCACGCTATCACCTACGGGGAAGGAACAGTGCGAAGTAAACAGAGTCCGCGCGGACGAAGTCGCAGGCAACAGCTAGTAAATAATATGTATAAATTACATTATTATCTACATGTTTGCACATATTATGTTTTTCGTTACTGTATAGGAAAAATAAGTTTGTATTTCTTCAAGACATTATACAAATAACTTTATTTTGTACAACTACCGAGGTATTTTATGCAACTATCTAAATAATCCCATATAGTCCAGTAAAAAGTTTAATGAAACCATGATCAACCAGTTTTGGCGCAATGAGTAAAAATGTGTTCATTAATACTTAAATAATGATATTATGAAATAAATTTTGATTTAAAATTAGGGGAAAGGTATGAAAAAAAATAAAAAAAGGGTTGAAAAATGCCTTTTTTTAAATAACTTAATAACGGTAGGAAATACAAAAAAAAGTTTCAAGTAAAAGTTGTAGAGAAAAAAATTCTACACAAAAAGTTCCTCTTCATTTTTTTGTTATCTGCTTTAGTTTAGCTACAAAAAATAAAAATTAAATTTGTAGTAAAATATGTAAAAATATATAAATATGGGAATACATGTGTAGTAGTGTTAGTACATATTTATGTGATGCGCGCGCTGCATGGTACAGGGCCGTAATAATTCTGGTAAGGTTTTATAATTAATTACAAAGCAAATTTAATTTTTATTTTTTGGAGCTAAACTAAAGTAGATAACAAAAAAATGAAGAGGAACTTTTTGTGTAGAATTTTTTTCTCTACAACTTTTACTTGAAACTTTTTTTTGTATTTCCTATCGTTATTAAAAGGCATTTTTCAACCCTTTTTTATTTATTTTTTTCATACCTTTCCCCTAATTTTAAATCAAAATTTATTTCATAATATCATTATTTAAGTATTAATGAACACATTTTTACTCATTGCGCCAAAACTGATTGATCATGGTTTCATTAAACTTTTTACTGGACTAATATCTCTTAAACAACTGAAGAAGTGTAAGAGACAACTCCATAAGTTATAAATGGGTGAGAAAAGCGAAAAGTGAGAGAAGAAAGGTGAAAATTTGAATTTAAATATGAAATACTTAAAACGAAGCTGCAGTTCCACAAATCATAATAATAAAAATATTGTTTAAAGTTTTGTTTTTGTTTTACTTTTATTGTATATTGTTATCTAATCTACGAGTATGTAATTGCTCTTATATCTTATCTGAAAAGGAAAAAAATGTTTAAAATAGTTTTATGAGGTGTTCAGACAATTATTGTATATCACACTAATATATTAAAATTAAAAAAAAATACATAATATCGTTAGCTCTTTTTATATCATAAGATAGCAAACAAGCAGATGGGTCTCCTGATGGAATGAGTCAACCATCGCCTATAGAAACCAAAGATGTTAATGGTGCGTTGCTATCTTGTGGCGAGGTCTAATGCCACACGCATAACTTTACCGGCTACCTCACCCTCCAAACCGGAACACGACAATGACAAGTACTGATGCTATTGCGGCAGGAATAGCTAAGGCGGTGGTACCAGACCCTAACTAGATAATGCAGAACTCTACCACCTCGTAGCTACTATGGTAGTAACTCGTATAGCCAATCGGTCGTCTTTTAAGACCTGCCTGGCAGAATAACAGTTGGCCTATTCTTCAAAGGAGCCCGGGACCAAGACGGGGGGACCAACACAGAGCTATACATCGTTTTCCACCGACGCTACAAAGGAATGTTAAAATTCTTTCACCATCTGAAAGATATTAAATCATCCCCGAGTAACATAGGCTATATTATTACATTTTCAAAAAAATTAGAGATATCTACTGAAATTGAAATAATATACCCCAAAGTATCAACACTTTGCCGATAAGTAATTATTTTGCGTGCGCTGCGAAAACCATTACCGATATCTATATAAATAAAATTGGAGTGTCTGTTGGTAATATTAAAATAACGGCTCTTTATTAAATACATGTGGATTTATATAAGGTAATTATACCAGAATAATATTTTTAACAAATATTATTTTTTAGTAATTTCCCCTCCCGCTCTCCCTCTTCTAAAGTACCCCACCAAAATATTCAATACATGTAATTTTTATGGCAAAACAAAGTTTACCGGATCTAGTAACGATATATTATTTATGTCTTAAGAGATAGTTATTTTTATGTCTCGAGTAGATATTATGTCATCCGGTGGTCAGATGCGATGGTTATCTCTTACCATCAGGAGAAAAAAAGCAGATCGAGCTTAGAGCTTCAATATACATCTGCTGTAGCGTAGCGTAACAGTAACGTCTGCTGAAAAAAGGATTTTGAAAATTTAACACTTCGGGGTTGAATTTCCAAAGGAATGTCATGGAAGTTCATAAAATAAACATGCATACATTCGCTGGACAAGTTACAGGAATCTAATCTATGATCTAACCACAAAGTAAGCAAATTATTTGCTTGTGATATTTAATGAATCTAATAAACCTAATATTTTTATTAATGCATTAAAAATACATTATTTTTTTTAGTTTAAAGTTGTAAATATTATTCCTTATTAATTTAATGTAACTAAAAAATGAAAATTACACACACTTCATTTGAAATACACGATATATACACACATGTATACTGATATGTTTATGCATCAAGCTCATTGTCAAACTAAAAAGAGATTTTATTGTTTAAATAAATAATAAATGGTCGAATTTCGACCACTGTACAATATAAACATTTATGCTGGTCACACAAATGTTGTTAACCACTCGACCAACGGGGTGGTTTTTTCAGGCGAAGTCACGAATAAAAGCTAGTAAATTGTAAGAATGTAATGAATGATAGAATGCCTTAATTAAGGAATGTTATAGACGGTTGTCCCCACTGTTTTAATGTAAGTGGAACTTCAGCTACGTAGTAATTGATGTAGGCTTACAACACACGACCGACTTTAGTCTAACCTAATAATATAAAGAGGTAAGATTTGCTTTTTTGTTTGTTATTTGTAGGCCAATATTATAAATTCTTTCATCAATACAAAGCTACATTATCACTGAATAAAGAAGGTTACATTTTACTCGATTGAGTGATGGGAAGTTAATGGTTGGGTTACTACTTAAGTTCCGGGGAATAGCTAATAATTAATAAACTTATAGACTTACAAATCCTTTAAAGATAAACTATCTGACATAAAAAAAAATTTAGTTGACTTAAACTATAGCTCGTATGCTGTACCACGAATGTGGCTGTCATAACGAATACTGAAAGAACGGTTCAAAATCGACTGATTAAGTGCCGGTCCCCACTGCACGTTGCAGTAACGTTACCTCGATGTAACGCTGTTGTTGCATCGTTTTCTATTCAAATTACTGTAGTGTATACATGGTGTGTTACATCAATTAACGCACACACGACGGATTGCACCCGTCCAAGAAGAAGCGAGAACGGTAGACTCATTTGGTAAAAGTTGTAGTAATACTGTAATGAATCAGTATCCATGTGGTCAACAATGGGTTAAAATATTTACGTGGCGACGCAAAGCACGATGTGGTCAGGCTCTCAAGCTCTTTACTTGAGATAAGCGAAAAAAAATCGTTATTATACTAATATACTTGTATAGTATCATGTGATGTTATCACATTGGTTTAATTTAAACATTCCAATTCACTAAGATTCACCGGTTTGTGGATTGGCTAAGTTCACTTTCACATCTAATTTCACTGAACTGATGACGACTTGTATCTTCGCATCTTGACGAGATTACTTGTGACGCGATAATCGGGATTAGCAGCTTGATATAACATTAAATACGCGGATATTAAAGCAACTGCCGCATTTGAGGTTTTTTTTTCATATCATAAGAAGGCAAACAAGCAGATGGGTCTCCTGATGGAAAGAGACAACCATCGCTCTTAGACACCAAACATGTTAGTTGTGCGTTGCTATATTATGGTAAGGTCTAATGCCACATGCATAAGTTTACTGGCTACCTTACTCTAGAAACCGAAACACGCTGTTGCGGCAAGAATATTCTTGAGGAATCTCAAAGAGAGGAATAGGAATCTCAAGGATAGGGAATCCTTGAGATTTTTATCCTTCAGGGTAACTCCTCATGAATACTTTTACTAAACTTGCAGATGAAACCCAAAATTTCATGATTTGTGCCGCATATGCTTACGAGGCAGTAAAACTTGTTTGTTTTTATTTATTTTTTTAACCCCAAGATAAGTAAATTTTTTGGCAGGAATAGTTAAAGCGGTGGAACCAAAAACGGATGAGAAGTTACAAAACTTTATGACCTAATAGGGCTAATGTAATGACTTATAAAACATTTGGCTAAAATACAAACTGACTAACGTAATTAATCAAAGGGCGCATAGATCTGTATAAAGGAAAATATATTTAACATAATATACTAAATATATTGTATGGCAAACGAGGTCTGTGATGGCGAATAATGTCGACCGTGTGCAGTCAGACCACCCGTCCAAACTAAGTATGAAAGATAAATTACAGTCTGGTAGCCTTCAACCTCAACTCTCATTTGTATCAGATTCGATACGTCGGCACTTCATTTGTGAGGTACAGTCTGCTGAATACATTTGTGAAGGTCATTTCTATGATAGAATTGCAATCAAGCAGATAGCTGTGCTGATAGAATGAGATAACGATCGTATATAGACACCAGAGATAGTAAATATATTTTTATGTTAATTTAGTTTTTAATTTAGTTTTTAGTTAATTTATTTTTAAGAATAGCTTGACCTTTTCCCAGGGTAGCCCGAAGTCACAACTCAGTAGTCATCAGGAGGTTGCAGCTGTTGATTCTGGTTTACAGGGTTTGAATGGGAGGTGGGCTTATTGCTTTTTTTATATAGGATAAGGATAAGGAAGTTACATAGGATAAATCATTCAAACCCTGTAAACCAGAATCAACAGCTGCAACCTCCTGATGACCACTAAGTTGTGACCTCGGGGTACTTGTGAGCTCGTAACGAAATTAATCAGAAATATACAACGTGTTAGGGACTATCTACCGAAAAATTAAGAAAGTAGGAATGCCATTTTTATGTACTGGTCATGAAGATGTGCTTTTTTTTGTGGGAAATGCAAAGTTTGCGTTTTATTATTTTTTCTTATTTTCACGCCACGCCATGTAAACCATATTATATTGCCCGAAATCGTCGCGTCTGCGGTATTCTCAAGGCAACCGTTTATTTGGCGCGGAACATGGCGCATAATACTTTGCTTGTTTTGTTTATTTCCTTGAATTTTACTATTTTTAGAATAAACACTGTAGAGTATTAAATAAATCAGTTTATTTTAATACTCTATTAGTATCACAATACAATATTTGAATACTCTCTAGTATTAAAATAAATCAGTTTATTTCAATACTCTGTTATTAGAAAGTTAAGGTAAAAAATCGTCAAAAAAGTCGAAAACTTCCCATACAAATTTCCTTTGGGGTTTGTTTCAGAATTGAATCGAAACTGTATATTTGGACTATGCCAAATCTATAGTTTCGATTTTCGATAGACTGTCCATTACACCCGTATCATATGAATAGAAGGAGTAGGAAAATAAATCCAGTTCCCCCCGTAAAGCTACAGGATAACATATAAATAGATGATTTTTCTAATGGTAAAATATTACTATTGTCTTTAGACAGCACAGATACTAATGCTGCATTACCATATTACGTTCAAACCGGAATACAACTGTGTCAAATATTGACACTATTTTTATACGAATATATATAATTGCTAAAGCGGATCTGTTTCGAGTCAGATGTTGCAGAACTCCACTTAGTTATTATGTTGATGACTCCTATAGAAAATCGTTTGCTTTTTACGAAATGTTTGGCAGAACATCAGATTCCGGAGGCATCTTAGTAGCCCCGAAATGATAAGCGAGCCAAGGAAAAATTGCTTAAAAATATTTTATGCACAATTTAAAATGTACTATCATTCATATTCACGCCTCCAAACGGCAAACATACAAATATTTTCAATACTATAACAGTCTTAGAGTTCAAAACTATTTTTTTTTAATTCCATTGGGCTCACTAAAGGCCCAAACATTGGCCTTCCTCAAAGCACTTTGTTGCTTTTATGAATCTTCATTACTTCGGATATAGATATAATAAAAACAAAATTTCTATTAGAAAAATCCAACTTCTAATACAAATTTCATTTTTATTCTTGGTGTTGTTAAAATATCTATAATAGTGGAGTCATTTTCATAAAAATAAAAAACACATTTTTTAAGTTACGACAATTTACGAAGGACCCGTCGATATATTTAAGTTTTTTTAATAAATCACCCTTCACAATTTAAGTTAGGGGAAGAACGGATGAATGGATTTTTCCATTTGAACTTTTATTCATTTATGTTAGAATTCATGCTGGAGATCTGAAATTAAACAAGCACCTATACAAACTTCTTTTAACACAATAAAACATACGTGTTTCAGGTTTTTGAAAATGAGGAAAGAAAAGATGAACAAAATAATAAATACATATATTCATAAGTAACATACAATAATAAGAGAAATCTCACTAAAAACATTTTCATTTTTATGTTTAACACGAAACCATATGGCTCCTACTGTCAAAAAGTTATTAGATATCATAAAGATCCACGCTTCTCTCTTACTTTCAACTCTGCTTTCTACTCAACTCTGCTCTTTCTTCCCGTGTTGGTCCCGGGCTCCTTTGAAGAATAAACCAACTGTCATTCTGCCAGGCAGGTCGTAAAAATTGACCGAGTGGCTATGCGCGTCACTACCATCCTGACTACTAGGTGGTAGAGTTCTGCATCAATTGATCTGAATTTTCAAACTCTATACACTAAACAAAACGGCTAAACCAAATATTTGGACTAAGTTGTAGACTTTGAGAACTTAGGGCTTTTAAAATTACAGTGTGTAGAGTTAGAAGATTGATTCTACATGAAAGTTTGCGAGCTATAGGTTTTTATCTTGGCAACATAGTACATGAAAATGTTTCATTTTTAAAATAGTTTATTCTTTAAAAAGTATCTGGGATAATACAGGAGATTATTATAATTATTTGCTAGGATCAACATTTTAAGTTCAAACGAAATTTCTTTATGGTGTAGCTTTTCATGATCAACTATACCTTTCACAAATATTTTGTTTCGACTTCAAAAGGGTTAAGTATGAAGGGGCTCCAATAGAAAGTTAATAGCCTTCTCAAGGACCCACAAATTAATGATGGCCTTTTGTGTTATGAATACCGAAACTAATCGTGAATGGAATCTCAGTTAATCCGTATTAATCTAGTGATATTAAATTATTGAATAACTATAATTGTACTCGGGGGGATATTGATTAAGATGTCGTTAGCAAAGCAATGCAGTATAAGGCATTTGTACCGTCTTTTGTTATTAAATTCCTGATCGGACTTTACTTTATGAAGGTACAAATTGACAGACATTATCCTCTAGATTAGCTTGTGACAGAAGATGCAAAGCTATCCCTTTGTCAAAGAAATAACTCATCTCTAATTTTTTTAACGTCTATGACTTAGAATTTTTTTTTATATTATAAGATAGCAAACAAGCAGATGGATCTTCTGATGGAAAGAGTCAACCACCACCTATAGACACCAATGATGTTAATGGTGCATTGCTATCTTGTGGCGAGGTCTAATGCTACATGTATAAGTTTACTTGCTACTTTACCCTCCAAACCCGAACACGGTAGTGACAAGCACTGACACTATTGCGGCAAGAATAGGTAAGGCGGTGGTACCAGACCCGGGCGAGACAATGCGGATTTCTACCACGTAGTAGCCACGATGGTAGGACTCGTATAGCCAAACGGTCGCCTTTTACGACCTACCTGATAGAACAGCAGTTGGCCTATTCTTCAAAGAAGCTCGGGACCAATACGGGGAAAAATATAAAACGGGGAAGAAACACTTAAGAAGCTTATTAAAGACCATCATTCAGACGGCATCGCAGACGGCAAAACCTTCGTTATTGCATTATGTTTATATGCCTTAGGTAAGATAGCGGATAAATTTGTACATATTGTTCCGACCCCTTTTAAAGAATGGACCATCTGCCGTTTTGCCGGGTAGGTCGTAAAAGTATCATTCTTTCAAAACGCTTTGATAAAATGTAGTTAGTGCCGTTGTTCTTCGCTCGTTTGTCCTAGTGGCGGTATTACCATATCTCCAGAATCTACTGTTCAGCCAAACAGTTCGTAAAAAGCAAACAATTGGCTATACGAGTCGTAAACATTGTGAATAATAAGTAGTAGAGTTCTGCAACGTCTCCCCGAATCAGATCCGCTTTACCTATTCTTGCCACAATTTTCCCAAAAAAATCTGAAAACCGATTAACGCTGAAGGTTAGCCTTGAAACTTCCCGCTAAATTGAAGTATTTTAAGCTCAACGAAGCAAAAACTGTACCAAGGATGATTTTTTGAAAACAAAGAGTTAAAAAATTTAAAATAAAAATTCTAAAGTTTGTGAAAAGAATAGTATTTTAATGTTTTAAAAGCTGTTTATGTATTTTCAAAACGATTATCGATTTTGATCTTTTGGATGATGTTCAAAGCAGTTTTTGAGTTCTAAGTAGTAGTTAAAAAAAATTATTTCAAAAATTTGATTTGCCAAATACGTTTATAGTGCAGCGGGCTGCATGCTTCAGCTAGTATCTAATACCTTTAAATGAGCATTTCATTGCTTGTAACTTAGTGTCTAAGCAAAGTCAAAGTTTATTTTTAACGCAATGTAGTGAGATAGTAATATATAAGATTATTCGGACTCTTAAAAATACATACTCCACTGGATGCGACGGTGTATCAACTTTTATTTTCAAAGCCGTTGCTCCTTACATATTAAGCATAATAACTTATTTAATTAATATGTCATTTGAGCAAGGTATTTATCCCGATAAATTGAAAATATCAGTTGTTAAACCGTTGCATAAAGGGGGAGATAAAAACATATTAAATAATTATAGACATATCACTTTGATTCCTATTATAGCCAAGGTATTTGAAAAATCACTTCACAATCGGCTCTCACGTTACTTAAACAAATTTGATATAATAACCAAAGACCAAAATGGATTTCAAAAAAATAAATCCACCACTCTAACATCGTTTAATCTTATAAGAAGTGTAACGCAAAATATAAACAGGTTAAAATCGACAGTTGTATGAGTTTTGATATGACAAAGGCATTTGATCTACTTGACCACAAATTGCTACTACAAAAATGTCAATATTATGGTATAAGAGGTCCACAATATGATTGGTTGAAAAGCTACATCACGTAAGAAAACAGTACGTAGAAATAGAAAAAGTAGATAAATCATTAGAAGTGAAAACGTAAGGGTCCAAATGTGAGGAAATTCAGTATGGAGTTCCACAAGGAAGTATTATGGGATTATTTATTCTAGGAATTAATGATTTGCCCAAAGTCACAGATCACCAATGTTATCTATACACTGATGATATATCTGTTGTGATTACAAGCAAAATATCGCAAATTCAAATTGAATGCAATAATACACTGAAACTGATAGTAGAATGGCTTAATGCCAACAATTTAAAAGTTAATTTCAATAAAACAACATATATTCATTTTCAAAGCTATAGAACTAGTCCCATTAATCTTACTATATTTTATAATAATACCTCAATACAAGAAACAAATACATTTAAATTTCTTGGAGTTGTACTTTATAAAAATTGTAGTTGGAAGGCACATATAGAGAAACTATGTAATAATATTAATTCACAAGTATATGCTCTTTTTAGATTGAAATTTTGTGGTGAAGATATAGCTTTAACTTCTTATCACGGATTAGTAGCATCCAAGCTAAGGTATGGACTTATTCTTTGGGGAAATTCTACAGATGTTCAAAAAGTGTTGATCGTTCAGAAAAAAATTGTGCGTTCAATATGTGACATAGACCCTTTCATTTCTTGTAAGCCATATTTCATAAAACTAAAATTGATGACCTTACCTTGTATGTACATCTATGAAGCTGCGATGTTTGTGAGAAGGCATCCGAATATTTTTCCTAGATTAGGAGACTTAGCTAACTTCAATATTAGGGATAAGGATAAAATTACTATGCCAGTTTTAACTGGTTCCATTGTAGCAAAGAACTGCTATCTTATGTGCATTAAAATTTATAACAAATTACCAAAAGATATGAGAATGTTGGCAATAAATAAGTTTAAAGCAGCTTTGCAATCTTTATTAATTGACAAAGTTTATTATACAGTACAAGAATTTTTCGTAAATTATAAAGATTAATAGAACATGTTAATAGAACCATGGCCTATTATCATTTCTAAGTTCATTCCATCAAATTGTTATTGTTTTTTTATTATTATTATTTAAATGGATGCTAATTTAGTTGCACGAAATTTGATAGATATTTTGCTACGTTTTTACTTTTCAGGCTATAGATATTTCGTAACATTTGTTTATAATTATAGAGTAGATTAAGTTTATTATTAGATTACTAAATAATAATGTTATTTAAAAAGTTTGGAAATATTAACCATGACAGGCATATGACGATTGTATAATTATTCTAATTTATTGTTGGTTCAAATACTTAAATTTTTGTGTCAAAGTAATATTAAATTAGTAGATTTAATTTATAATTATATTTGTTTAAAAAAAATTGCATGCCAATTTGGTAGAATACGTGGATATATTATAACTAATGTAAAACTATAAAACTACCGTATTTTGAGCAATAAATATATTTCACTTCAATTTCATTTCATGTATAATATAATTATATGAATGTATAATCTGAATCTCCAACGATTTTCATGACATTCAGGTAAATATGGAGTGTCGGGGGCGATAAAATAATCTAGCTAGGTCTTATTTCAGTAAACGTCAATCTTACAAAAAAAAGTACCATCCAAGCTCGCTCATCCAGGTAATAAATATAAACTTACATATCATAAAGCTATCGTAGTATTCAATTATACAATAAATGGGGTAAGTATAAGTTTCTATAGTTACAACATCTAAGACCTAGAAAATGTTATAAGTGAATAATGGCCTATTGCAGAATTATTTATAGATTTGTAGTATTTTCACGACTTTTTCCCTGAAGACGTAGGCGGAGGTACAACCAGTGCACCCACGATTAGCCGAAGATACTTGGTCCCACATGTGATAGGTGGCAAGCCTATCGTCAACCGGGCACTTTTTTCATTCGGGCAATCTTGAGCAACGTTGTTTTTATCAGAAAACTGAAAAAGCACATTTCTTAATCACTCGACTCGGGCATCGAACCAAGCACCACATGTGGTCAACACCAAAATATCACATCCCCGTGTTGGTCCGGGGTTCTTTGAAAAAACTGCCGTTCTGACGGCGTGAGGTCGCCGTCATTTTCATCGTCGATAGGTCGTAAGAAGCGACCGATTGGCTATACGTGTTGCTATCATCATGATCATTAGGTGGTAGAGTTCCGCAACGTTTTGCCCGAGTATTTGGTACCACCGCCTTATTTATTCCTGCCGCAATAACGTCAATGTTTGTCATTGTCGTGTTCCAGTTCGGAGGGTAAGGTAGCCAGTCAACTTATGCATGTGGCATTACCATCCCGCCACACGAATAGCAAAGCACCATTAACATATTTAGTGTCTATATGCGATGGTATCTCTCCATCAGGAGAGTCACCTGCTTGTTTGCTATCTTATGAAAAAAAATACCAACACCGGACCACTAGACCACAGAGACGACTTATTTATTGATAGTAATAAAAGTATATACGAGTATAATATTAAAATATTAATATTAATTAATTAATACATATAATAAAATCGTAGGAAAGTCAAAACTGTATATTGAGTATTTTTTAAAAGAGTACTTGGGGCGTGATCTGCTACAATCGATATCGAAGCCAAAACTATAGTTTTTTGTCTGTTTGTCTGTTTGTCTGTTTGTCTGTCTCTCTGTCTGTTCGTCTGTTCGTCCGTTCGTCCGTTCGTCCGTTCGTCCGTTCGTCCGTTCGTCCGTTCGTCCGTTCGTCCGTTCGTCCGTTCGTCCGTTCGTCCGTTCGTCCGTTCGTCCGTTCGTCCGTTCGTCCGTTCGTCCGTTCGTCCGTTCGTCCGTTCGTCCGTTCGTCCGTTCGTCCGTTCGTCCGTTCGTCCGTTCGTCCGTTCGTCCGTTCGTCCGTTCGTCTGTTCGTCTGTTTGTCTGTTTTTCTGTTTGTCTGTCTGTTTGTCTGTTTGTATATTTGTCTGTTTGTCTGTATGTATGTCCGGGGTAAACTCAAAAAGTACTGCATGGATTTACTTCCTATTTTGCATGAATATTATGTATTAACAGGTCAGATCAACATATAAGCTACATATTATCACGCTATCACCTACGGGGGAGGAGCTGTGCGGAGTAAATGAAGTCCGCGCGGACGAAGTCTCAGGCAACAGCTAGTATTAATATAAATATCTTAATTATGAAATTTATCGAAACTATTCATTGGAAACAGTACATGAACAAACCATAACTTATACTAGAGTCTCCGCTATAAATTAGACTAGACTAAACTAAGTTGAAGCGCTATGTTCCAGATAACTTAGTGACTACAAGCGCTCCGTAACTGGATGACATTATTAACTGCCCTCAAAGTGTCATTTGCATTCAAACGCTCCTCCAAGTAGGTACGAATTTGTATAATAGATTTTGGTAACTTGGAAATTATCTTGTTGGCTCAACCATAACTTTGTCTAGTTAATAAACTCGAGCAGTACCTTATTATGTTATGGACCGACTAGCAAGGTGTCAGTTTCATAGGAATAATTTTAGGGTGCGTCTTAAGTCAAAACGACGGGTCTTACGAATACTAGTGCAAGTCTTTAGAGGAAAGCAGATTAAACGTTCTATAGCTTGCAATTTTGACATAAATCAATAGAAGTATTTTAAAATTTGTATTTTGTGCAAGTTTTCAATTACTTTAGTACATTAATTTACTACATTAGGACAAATATACGGTAATTTTAAGGCTTTCGATGCAAAAAAATGGTTTCTGTTGTTTTGCGGGTTGCACCAGTATACTTAGGACCCGTCGATAAGATTGTTAAGGACCCATTTAAACAGGTTGACGGGTAAAAGACGGTAAATACTGAGAGAGGGTGTTCAGCTTATACTTTCCATGGACACTTAGTGAAATTGCATCATACTGATTTGTTAAACACTTGTACTATTTCACAACTTACATTTAAAAAAAAGCTAACCGGTTTCGCCTATTATAGCATCATCAGGGGTCAGTTTATATATATATTACTAGCTGGAGCGTGCAGCCCGGTGCATTATAAAAGTTTTTGGTGAATCCCGCGGGATCACCTTGTTTTTCCGGGATAAAATGTAGCCTATGTGCTATTCCAGATCATCATCTACCTGCGTGCCAAATTCCATTCAAATCCATTCAGTAGTTTTTGCGTGATTGAGTAACAAACATCCATCCAAACATCCATCCACACATCCAAACTTTCGCATTTATAATATTAAAAAAAATATAGATTTAAACATTAAAAATACACGCGCAAAGACAACAACTAATGGTTATACTCAAGTATTGTATACTCTTTGGTTATACTAATCACAGATTATGAATAAATACGCCTTTCAAGATAATTTCTTAATTTGTCAGTGTAGCACCAAACAGGTATTACAAAGCTATTAACGGTTTCGGCTTATAATTATTACTGTGAATAATAAATTTAAAAGTATTTTCGTAAACTTTTTTTACTTTGTGTTATTTTCTATTGGTATTTAATTAAAAAACGTTTTTAGAAGAAGCTTTTGCTCCAAAGGTCTCTTGTATAAAAACGAAAATAATGGCGATCATCTTAGAGTTGATTTTTTTTTTCATAATGTATTGTATTTAACAAATTAAGCGCTTTGATTTGATACCAATATTGGGTAAGTTTTTTTTTATATCATAAGATAGCAAACAAGCAGATGAGTCTCCTGATGGAAAGAGTCAACCATCGCCTATAGACATCAAAGATGTTAATGGTGCGTTGCTATCTTGTGGCAAGGTCTAATGCCACATGCATAAGTTTACCGGCTACCTTACCTTCCAAACCGGAACACGACAGTGACCAGAACGGACGCTATTGCGGCAGGAATAGGTAAGGCGGTGGTACCAGACACGGTCGAGCCGATACAGAACTCTACCACCTAGTAGTCACGATGGTAGTGACTCGTATAGCCAATCGGTCGCCTTTTACGACCTGCCTGGCAGAACGACAGTTGACCTATTCTTCAAAGGAGCCCAGGACCAACACGGGGATAAAAATATTATTGAGATCGTCATTTTGTTGTGACTGCAGTCTTGGATTAACAACAATATTTTACTATCAAAACTAAAGGTGTATTCCAAATTTCAGCTTAATCTGACAATGGGAAGTGGGTCAAAGTTAGCTTGCAAAAGATGAATCACACTAACACGGCAAGTTAAAGAAAAGCATCATCACACCCAATTCTCTGACAGGGTAGACAGAGTAAGCTAAACGTCTTTTCGGTTCACAACGTTTTACCGGTTTGTCGGTTGGTGAAATGAGTGATGACCCCCGTCAATTAATTTTTGTCGACCTGATGACGATTGTCGACTATTTCTAACGATAACCGAGGCCGAATGGTTTACGTGCTCATCCGAGGCAAGGGAGTGGTAACACACCATCCGTCAGAATCAGTCTGCTGCTAAGGTTTTGAGAAAAAACTCTAAAATATCTCAATAACACTTTAGGGGCGTTCATTAATTACATGATGTAATTAGCAGAGGGGGAGCTGCAATAAACGCGTTTGTTTGCTTAACGTGTTAATCCGAGAAATGAATATTTGAGGAAAGCTCGAAATAACCTCAATAACATATCTTCTCGGCCCAGGGATTTAACCTGTAACCTCATGATCCGAGCCCAAATAGGATTACACCTAGACCACGAGGCAATCAACTGCTAAAAAGCTTGTAAAAATCACTTTGTACGGCTAGTTTGTAGTATGTCAAATAATTGAATTTATAACATAACTTGCTGCAGCGTGCAGCCCGCTGCAATATAAAAGTTTTTGCCGAATCCCGCGGGATCACCTAATTCTTCCGGGATAATAAGTAGCCTATATGCTATTCCAGGTCATCACCTACCTGTGTGCCAAATTTCATTCAAATCCTTTCAGTAGTTTTTACGTGATTGAGTAACAAACGTGCGTGGATAAACATCCATCCAAACATCCAAACTTTCGAATTTATAATATAGATTAAAGATTAAAGATTAATCAGTTAGACACATTCGAATTGAAGTAAATATTAGAGAATGTTCCAGTTTACCTAAATCCGTAATTATTAGTTTACATACAACATTAGTGTAACAAGTAACCGAGTCAGCTTAAAACACAATGCAAGCAAAAACAAGTCAAAGCTACGCGGTAATGTTATATTCAGAGACCATTAATCCACCGTTATTGCGGCCATACGGGCTTATTCTGAAACAATATTACGATTTAGTTTTAATCTATAATAATTACTAAAATCACCCATAGATGGCGTTGTCAACAAGTATCGAATTTTTATTTATTTGACTACAAAGATTGAAAAAGTACCTACACCAAATTGCAAAATCTGTTGTATAGTTGAAGACGTTTGCCACTTATTGATGGAGTGTCAAGAACTGGGACAAAATCAATTAGTTTATTATTAAACATAAGACCTTGAAGCATTTGTAAATATTTTATCGTAAGCCACTAGCGATGCTGCAATTAAGCTTTTCGGAGTGTTCCTGTGATACTCTTAGCTTATATTTTGTAATTTTAGATAAAGAAATTGTAGTCTTATGTTATGAAATCGTACCTATTAGGGTCAAAGCCCTTCAAATAAAAAGATTTAAAGAAAACAACAAAGACTTAGATACATGAATCCTATTACAAATAATGCTCCATGTAGTAATATATCTCTAAACAATCGTCAAGAAAAAGCGTTATAGAGTAGTTTCGAGGTTTTTTCAAATATTCATAATCTCAGTAGCAGCTAGGTGTCTAGGATGTATTACCACATTTTTTTATGTTATAAGATAGCAAACAAGCCAATAGGTCTCCTGATGGAAAGAGTCAACCATCGCCTATAGACACCAAAGGTGTTAATGTTGCGTTGCTAT
The DNA here is from genome assembly GCA_036924255.1 of Apodemia mormo. Taxonomy (NCBI): domain Eukaryota; kingdom Metazoa; phylum Arthropoda; class Insecta; order Lepidoptera; family Riodinidae; genus Apodemia; species Apodemia mormo. The sequence continues at coordinate 4,445,848 of JAUPFN010000007.1, read as the reverse complement.
CTTAACTGTTCTTCGGCCGCCACATTGGAAAAGGGATGCAAAGGAATTTCGCGCTGTATCTCAACAACCAAAAACAACCCAAAAGAAAAATTTATTAAACATTATTTATAGAAAATGAAATTATCAACAACTTTTTCGTATTACTTTTTGTCGTACAATGAAAAATAAAGTATCTTCACGCCCGTATCCCCGAAGAGGTGGGCAGAGGTACAGCACGTGCACCCTCGATTAGCCGAAGATACTTGGTCCCACAATGTGATAGGTGGCAAGCCTATCGCCAACCGGGCACTTTCCAATACCGGGCAACGTTGTTTTTATCAGAAAACTGAAAAACACATTTTTGAATTGCCCGACCCAGGAATCGAACCCGGGACCTCATGTGGTCAACTCCGACACCAGACCACTAGACCACAGAGGCGAAAATGGAAAATAAAACTCTACTAACCAAATGTCGTATTCTTACGAGTACTCAAGAACCTGGCCAAGTTTGGAGCATCGTAAAGTCCAGACAAATTAATGAAAAACAAATTAGTACTGGAAATTATTCGCTGAAAATTAGATTGTTCTCTATAAGATTGCTCTGATGCCTCTTTTATCGCACAACTAGCTGTGCCCGCGACTTCGGTTTTGTTTTTTTTTAAAAAAACGTAGCCTAAGTTACTCCTTATTACATCAGCTATCTGTCAGTGAAAGTTCCGTCAAAATCGGGCCAGCCGTTTCAGAGATTACTCGGAATAAACAGACAGACAGACAAAAATTGTAAAAAAAAAAAATTTGGTATGTGTACCGTGTATACATCCATAAGTATTTAGTAAAAAGCAGTTATTTCAATATTACAAATAGACACACCAATTTTACTTATTTGCATAGAACATTATAGTAAAAATTATAGCGTCCAACAGAAAATTTGTTAAAAACATAATTTATTTTTGTATATAACTTTTTTATTTTCCATTTCACGACAAAAATAAGTGTAAGGAACAGACTTTTGGTCGAGATCTCATTTGCAGAACAGGCCATCTGCCATTCTGCCTGGCAGTTCCTCCAGTAAAATAATGTATATGGCATTGCCATCCCACCGTACGGATAGCAACGCACTATTCACATCTTCGGTGTCTATAGGCAGTGGTTTCTCGCCCCATCATGAGATTCATCTGCTTTTTTGTTACCTAATAATGTAACATAAAAAACAGATAGACAGAATTTCGCTTTTATAAGTATGGATTATAAAATGCGAAAGTCTGAAAAAAATATTAATAGTAAAGTAAAGATTTGGGTTCGAATCTCTAGATAGATGTGCATAATAATTGCAAATGCAAATTTAATAGATGCAAATTTGCATAACTAATACACTGATGGCTGATTATAGATAGGTTAACTAAACAAGCATAAATTAAAGGGAACCTACTTGATAATTGCTCTGATTGCAGAGTTTAATGTACTATTTTTTTTATTTTTTTTTATATCATAAGATAGCAAACAAGCAGATGGGTCTCCTGATGGAAAGAGTCAACCATCGCCTATAGACACCAAAGATGTTAATGGTGCGTTGCTATCTTGTGGCGAGGTCTAATGCCACATGCATAAGTTTACCGGCTACCTTACCCTCCAAACCGGAACACGACAGCGACAAGCACTGACGCTATTGCGGCAGGAATAGGTAAGGCGGTGGTACCAGACCCGGGCAAGACAATGCAGAACTCTACCACCTAGTAGCCACGATGGTAGTGACTCGATAGCCAATCGGTCGCCTTTTACGACCTGCCTGGCAGAACGGCAGTTGGCCTATTCTACAAAGGAGGCCGGGACCAACACGGCGGTAACTAAATAACTAAATAAGCAATGCCAAGTAGAAGAAATTACTTTTAGTCAACACTCGTTGTTGCGCTGAAATAATAATTAATCTTCCAAACAAAGTCAAAATTAAGAATCGCTGCAGCATATAATAGAGTAATATTAATAATTTCGTCAAGGGTTACGGTAGACTCAATCAAAACCTTACCTAAATTATAAAGCGTAAAAAATAATAATTTTGAGTCGACAAAATTTATCAGCAAAATTCGGATTGTCGAGTATTTTGCAAAAAGAGTGATTAAAAATTCTAACCGTGCTGACAAACAAATCGGCCATACTTCTTTAAAGGTTACAAATATGTGGTGTAGATGGCGTGAGCATTTATTGAAGTACAGTAGAACGGAGCGCAGATTATCGTGAAACTTATTTCTCTTCGTTCATAAAATAGTAGAAATTAAAAAATAGCAACACTATAGTGTTGTCTTAATAGTTGAAAGAAGAAGTCACTACAGTGTTGCTATATTTAATGTCTACTATTTGAGTTAGTATATTATAAGATTGCGTATTATGAGACTTTCGAGCAAAGCCGGGTTTTCATCTAGTAATATATATTCGCGACAAAAAGGTAGCCGCCGAGAATTAAAGTGCAGTCCATGGACTGCACTTTACTGAAAGAGTCAACCATCGCCTATAGACACCAAAGATGTTAATGGTGCGTTGCTATCTCGTGGCGAGGTCTAACGCCACATGCATAAGTTGGCAGGGTAATGTAGATGGTAAGCACCGGTTTGATTACACGCCTACCTAGTAGTTAAGATAATAGTGGACACGTATAGCCAATTGTTCACCTTTTAAGAGCTGCCTAACAGAATGGCATATGGTCTATTCTTCAAAGGGGGCCCTGACCAACAAGAAGTTTCTGGATGCGTTAGATACTATTTTGTCACCAAATGCCTTTTTAGGGTTCCGAAGTAAACTTTACAGTTTCGCTATGTCCGCCCGTCTGCACGATACCTCAGAGATCCTCATTACTAGAAAGCTGTTATTTAACACAAATATACATACAAGTCACGTCAACAAAGTAGTAACGTAAATTCTCGAAAAATTTTTTTCAGGGTAGCTCCTCTACATGTACATTGGGGATGGTAATTTTTTCTCACGTACCCCACTGTGTGGGGTACCGTTGGATAGGTTTTTAAAAAGTATTGTAGGTTTGTGAAAATAAGTTTATTCAGCCTTTATGTGCTAACTTTTGTTAGAGTCAAGTAACCTCCCTCTCTGCAGGCTTAACGTTTGGTTTTGGGGTTGGAAAAAAAACATGGTAGTAGTAAATATAATGAAGTTAAAAGGAAAACTATCATGGCTTAGAAGGCTCTACAATTTTTTGAGTAATAGTCGACCCACTTAAAAAAAGGAAATCAGAGAGATTTTATAGGTGGTGAACCTGTTGTACGGGTATATATTTGTCATTAACACGGAATTACATTAACGTTGAATAGCTTAAATGTTCGTAATATGAAACTACGAAGGCCCTCTTCTTAATCCTTCTTAATCCGCATTATTGTGATGGGCAACCCTACATTGCGCGTGGCCCGACCACACTTAACCATTTTTTAATTATATCAAAAGCTTACATGTTTACAATAATTAAGCATATCCATATCCATACTAATATTATAAATCCGAAAGTCTGCCTGTCTGTCTGTTGCGCTTTCATGGCTAAACCGCTGGACCGATTTTCATGAAATTTGGCATAGAAGTAGTTGAATAGCTGGGGTCAAACATAGGCTCAAAAATCAATTCTTAAAGACTTGAAATAGGGGATGAAATTTGTATGAAAAGCTATCTAGACGACATCTTAATCTACTCGCGGGCGAAATAGTTTAATATATTTGTTTATATTTAAATGTTGTTAAAATAATTAGTTTAGTTGGTTTGTTGAGTGATTAGCGACACTGATTGTGCAATCTACTGGACTCAGGTTTGATTTCTAACACACAAACATCTGTATCATGAGCATCAATGTTTGTATTTCTTCCTCCAGAGCTAGCTTACCCAGGTGTGATTTTTTTTAAATATATTTTGAGTACATATGATCAAAAAGTTTTCCTTGTATGTCTAACGTACGGAAAGTTATTCTATTTCGCGCTAGTGCTTTTTGTTTTTCTCCTGCGCATAACCCCCTAATTCATAAAGGAGGTTTTTAATCAAAAGTTTCTGTACAACAATTTTTAATGAAATTACTATTTTGTAGGGTACTTTTAATACACGAATTAAATTTAAGATATTTTTTACAAATAATGTCAGTAAATAAATAACTTAATTAAATTTATTTTGTTTTAGATAATTATTGTCATTACATTGGCTGAATGTATAAAAACTGTTGCCCTGCCATGTTCTCTAAAAAAGAAACTTACTCCCGCAAAATTAGATTTCTGAATTTTTTACGACTGAATTTTATCTGATTCGTCACAAGGCTTTGTTAATAAAAATGGGTTCAGTCAATCTGACCACGTTTTTAAAACAAGCAAGGTTTTTTTTAAATTCCTTATTGGTTTTGAATTTTTAGAAGTAATGCGCGTATGATCAATTGATTTTATTTATAATGGATATTTCTATTAATTTAGTGTTTATTAAATTAATTTATTCATCGCTTTAATCTAAGATTATTAGTTAAACTAAGATTATAAGTAAAGAATATTACGTCCTGAAGATGCTTTAAAAAGCGAAACCGGTCGATTAATCTAAAATTATATGTCTATATTTGTAGTGAAATTAAAGTACAAGTGATTATAACCTTGTTTGGACTTATAACAATGGAATTTCACCAAGTGCCGACGATTGAAAGTATAAAATCTATAAGTAAAACAGTTAACCATTGCACTCAACAATAAATAAATATTCTTGGGACAAATTACACTGACTGATCTAACTCCAAAGTAGGCAAATTATTTGCTTGTGTTATGGGTGTTAGTCAACGATACTAATACATAGAAATACATATATGTATAAATACTAGAATATATTTAATAAACACCCAAACCCAGAGATACAAACATTTATGCTCATCACACAAATGCTTTTCCACGTTGGGAATCGAACCCGAGCTCAGTCGATTGCGTAGTCAGGGTTGCTAACTACTCGACCAACGGGGTGGTCAATACCGACAATGTAAATATTAACATGTTGTAGGTGTTCCCCGTGTTGTATCCGGGCTCCTTTGAAGAATAAACCAACTGTTGTTCTGCCAGGCAGGTCGTAAAAGGCAACCGATTGGTTATACGAGTCACTACCATCGTGGCTAATAGGTGGTAGAGTTTTGCATTGTCTCGCCCGGGTCTGGTACCACCGCCTTCGTATTCCTGCCGCAATAGCGTCAGTGCTTATCGCTGTCGTGTTCCGGTTTAGAGGGTAAGGTAGCTGGTATACTTATGCATGTGGCATTAGACCTCGCCAAAAGATAGTAACGCACCATTAATATATTTGGTCTATAGGCGATTGTTGACTATTTCCATCAGGAGACCCATCTGCTTGTTTGCTATCTTATGATATAAAAAAGATACCATTTACAATTTAGCCTGATAACTCACATTGTCCACCCAACATCGTCCTGTGGCTAGTTGGACATTTTAATTCATTCATAAGACTGCTAATTTATAACTGTGGATCGACAATTAATAGCCCGTCGACCCCAAAACGTGCATATTTCCACAACACTCAACAATAAACACCGACACTCGACAACATTAACACCGATGATGTTAATCTTGACATTTTTAAAGTTATTAATTGACTGACTACGATTTAGTATGTTAAACCACATTGTCTACGCAACATTGCTTTGTGATAGTTCGAATTTTAATCTATATTTATATACGTATAATAAAATCGTAGGAAAGTCAACGTATGTCCAGGGTAAACTCAAAAAGTACTGCATGGATTTACTTTAAATTTTGCATGAATATTACTAACAGATCGGGTCAACATATAGGCTACATATTATCACGCTATCACCTACGGGGGAGGAGCTGTGCGGAGTAAACGAAGTCCGCGCGAACGAAGTCGCAGGCAACAGCTAGTATATAATAAAATCGTAGGAAAGTCAATGTATGTCCGGGGTAAGCTCAAAAAGTACTGCATGGATTTACTTCAAATTTTGCATGAATATTACCAACAGGTTGGGTCTACATATAAGCTATATATTTTTACGCTATCACCTACGGGGGAGGAGCTGTGCGGAGTAAACGAAGTCCGCGCGAACGAAGTCGCAGGCAACAGCTAGTATATAATAAAATCGTAGGAAAGTCAATGTATGTCCGGGGTAAGCTCAAAAAGTACTGCATGGATTTACTTCAAATTTTGCATGAATATTACTAACAGGTTGGGTCTACATATAAGCTACATATTATTACGCTATCACCTACGGGGGAGGAGCTGTGCGGAGTAAACGAAGTCCGCGGGAACGAAATCGCGGGCAACAGCTAGTAAGTCATAAGACTGTGTTAATTAAACATCGACTAGTGGAAACTAGAGTGGTGGTTAATATAATGCATAGCGTTTTTTTTTTTTATGTCATAAGATAGCAAACAAGCAGATGGGTCTCCTGATGGAAAGAGTCAACCATCGCCTATAGACACCAAAGATGTTAATGGTGCGTTGCTATCTTGTGGCGAGGTATAATGCCACATGCATAAGTTTACCGGCTACCTTACCCTCCAAACCGGAACACGACAGCAACAAGCACTGACGCTATTGCGGCAGGAATAGGTAAGGCGGTGGTACCAGACCCGGGCGAGACAATGCAGAACTCTACCACCTAGTAGCCACGATGGTAGTGACTCGATAGCCAATCGGTCGCCTTTTACGACCTGCCTGGCAGAACGGCAGTTGGCCTATTCTACAAAGGAGGCCGGGACCAACACGGCGAGAAAGCGTTATAAAATAGCACGCTATGTATACTCAACATAAACAGTAGACAAATATAGTTAATAGTCTATAACGCGCTATCATAAAATAGTTCATTCGAACAATACACCACAACTTTAGTGGACACGCTTAAAACTGCTACAGAATAAGTGCGCGCAGCATTTTAAATATTACGGTTTTCAATTGCGGGCTACAGCGGCTTTGTGGTTTATTTGAAAAGCTTGTTCTCATTTAATAATGTATATTTAGATTTTCAGAAGAGGTAATAATAGTTCTGTGTACTGCAGTATTTGGATGGATACTGCATTATCTTTTTGCTTTGTGTAATATTAAAAATACATAAACCAGTTATCCGTAATAATAATAAAGCCTTTATTGATTCCTTACATAACCATATATAATTTTACAATATGTCATTTTAATTATTATTATTTTAAATGTGTCTTTAAAGTAATCATTATATTTATATAAAGAATTGACATGTTACTATTTTTTTGTATATTTTGATATTTTTTTCACATACATATGTAGCGGCTCAAACAATCACAAACGCTACAAGAAAAAATAATAAAAAATAGACAAAAATCAATAACAAATGGAAAAAATGAAATTCAAAAATAAAATCCTGAATCGCGATATCACAATTATTTATCTTGTAAACACTATATACAAGTTTCAACGCTTCATGGAATTCGGTCCCCAGGCAGTACACCTTGCCTGGCTGGGAAGATCTTCCTTTTCCCCGTCCTTGTCTTTATGTAACGTCATCGACCTCCATAGTAATGACGTCATCTGACAAGCAGCTGGCCCGCTGGTTCCATCACTATATGATCCTTCAGCGGTACGAACCAGCGGCGCCACAGTGGTTATCCCGACATGATCATCACCACTAACAGCTATCAACATGCCACAGTGGTGACCCTCGGCAAAACAACACGCATCAGCCTTCTGACCATTAGCGTCTAATATACTCCCCTCTGATTTCAAGCAGCATCAGCCAGCTTCACAAGCTACGCCTCAACTACGCTTTCCGGAATCCACTTCGAACTGCCTACGTTCACTGGATCTCCAAGCAGCAACTCTGTCCCGCTCGTTCCGACTCATTGCGAACCACAGCGGAGGCGCACTCGTCCCGACTCACCGAAGACGGCGCATATTCGGCTCGTCTCGATGCACCGCAGACTCGAGCACTCAAGGCACATACGCTTCACTGGCCCAACTAGATCGACCTTCGGTCTTGGGGGAGAGTATTGTAGCGGCTCAAACAATCACAAACGCTACAACAAAAAATAATAAAAAATAGACAAAAATCAATAACAAATGGAAAAAATGAAATTCAAAAATAAAATCCTGAATCGCGATATCACAATTATTTATCTTGTAAAACTATATACAAGTTTCAACGCTTCTCAAATGGACTTCGGTCCCCAGGCAGTGCACCTTGCCTGGCTGGGAAGATCTTCCTTTTCCTCTTACTTGTCCTTGTGTGACGTCATCGACCACCACAGTAATGGCGTCATGCTGACAAGAAGCTGGCCCGCTGGTTCCATCACTATGGGCCCTTCAGCGGTACGGACCAGCGGCGCCACACATATATATCATTATATATACATACATATTATATGGTACATAACTGATTTAGATCTTTTTAAACCAGTTATTCATGCCGTGCAAAAAATCATTGTTGTGTATATGCAATAGGTGTGATCCTGACCCTACTTTACGTAGTCCCCGCCACGTTCTCACCAATCCCGAAGACCCAATAACTCTGGCCACCGGTACACACGAACATAAAACATACCGTCACGCGACACGCGTACGCGACACCGTCATCGCCGGCGGTGAGGCGATGAGGACCCTGTTTTGCCCATCGGCAAACCAAAACCAAGGTCAAGGATTAGCCGACTGACAAAACAATGCCACTAACTCTCCCATCGCAAATCATGGCCCCACCCTAAGCCGAGGTTCGGTCTTACAGTAGACACCTTTTAGGCGGAGGGCGTACAGCCCCTTAACTTTAAACTCTGGCTGAGCGCTCCGCTCGCCAACACCCCCGGTGAAGCTGTGAACACCCGTAGGGCCAACAGTGATTCAGTCATACCATAAAAAAGCGATTGTTGTTTATTTTCATGACGAGCCATCTGCTTCTTTGCTATTCCCGCTATTAAAATCTATTGCTATTGCTATTAAAATCGAGAAAAAATTACTTAAAAATTACGTTTGATGAATGGGAGCCCCCCTTTAACATTTACTTTATTTTTGTTTAATTATTTATTTTGAAAGCTAATATACAACTAAATATTCCGTGAACATATTTGCGTCGACCTGAGTGCTAAGTGTGAGTTTTTCTTTTCGCATTCGATCGTGAGCGCGTTCCGTGTTTACTAAGAATTTGTATGTGATTTGTACAGCGCCACCTAGTGGTGAACTGGTTTCTCACGTTTACCACTAGGTGGCGCTGTACAAATCACATACAAATTCCTAGTAAACTCCAAACGCGCCCACGATCGAATGCGAAAGAAAAACTCACACTTAGCACTCTGTTACCGTTATTAATATTGAGGAAAAAAAAGAAACGAAAAAAGCATGTTTATTGTACGGGCTCTTAGTATTTTTTTTTCAATTTCAGTATATTTGTTGTTATAGCGGCAACCGATGTTTGCCTTTCTTGTGCCCTTTGCGCACGAAGGGTTCCGTAAAATAATCTTTAAAAAATACGAAAAATACAAGCTTATTGTATGGGGACCCCCTTAATATATTTTTTATTTTCATTATATTTTGTTGTTATAGCAGTAACGGAAATACATAATTTGTGAAAATTTCAGCTTTTTAGCTATCACGGTTTATGAGATATAGACTAGTGACAGACAGACAGACGGACAGACAGACAGCGGGGGCTTAGTAGTCCCGTTTTTACCTTTTAGGTACGGAACCCTCAAAGCGATCACTTTACAAATTACACAAATTGATCTAACCTTTAAATAAATTACTTGCTTGTAATATGGGTGTTAGTCAACGATATTCATACAGAGAAATACGTAATATTTACTGAAAATAATCCGTTCGTGACGGAATTATATCTCCAATCAAAGTTTCTCTTTGGGATTTCCGGGAATAATCTGTCAATATAAGCTCTCTAATAATGTTACTCTCTCAATACTACTACCGCTTTCACTCGAGGATAACATCGCAAATAGCCAGCTACATTCATATATTTGACTGCTCCGTTGGTCGAGTGGTTAGCGACCCTGACTACGCAATCGACGGGGTTTGCATTTGTGTTATGAGCATAAGTGTTTGTATTTCTGGATATATTCCAGTATTTATACATGTATTTCTATGTATTAGTATCGTTGACTAACACCCATAACCCAACCAAATAATTTGCTTACTTTGGGGTTAGATCAGTAAATGTAATTTGTCCCGTGAATATTTTATGAATATTTATATATTAATACGGGAAACGAAAATTTTTCCCTCCTTTTTACAAAAATTGTGCAGACTAAAGAGTATTAAATTCGGCACAGTTTGTTTATAGAAAGGCAAACTTATATTAATCAATTTTGAAAGAAACTATTTTTATAAGATAGCAAACAAGCAGTTAGATCTCTTGATCAGTGTTAACCGGTTAATTTTCAAACCTATATATATATATATATATATATATATATATATATATATATATATATATATATATATATATATATATATATATATGTATATATATAAATCAATTGCTGTTCGTTAGTCTCGCTAAAACTCGAGAACGGTTAAACCGATTTGTCTGACATTGGTTTTGACTTAATTGTTGAAGTCCAGGGAAAGTTTAAAAGGTGAGGGAAAAGTCCAGGGAAAGTTTAAAAAATAAAAATAAAAATAAACAATAAAAATCACAATCCATTGAATAGTTTCGGAGAGAAGGAAAAATGTATATGTATATACAAACATACATGCATACACCGACAACATTTAATGGGAAATGAATACTTTTTTATGTCATTAGATAACAAACAAGTAGATAGCTCTCCTGATGGTAAAAACCACCGCAACTACCACCAGATACCAGGAAGCAAAAGATTGGGCAAATATCACCTAAAAAGCATGAGTCTTGCCACCTTTGGTCTTTAGTTTTACTTCCTAACCAACGATAAATAAACCGGCCAAGTGCGAGTCGGACTCGCGCACGAAGGGTTCCGTCCATCATCTATAAAAGAAAATAACGTTTGTTGTATGTATACTTAAATATTTATTTTATGTATTAGGTATTTATTTTTATAGTTAATATATTTCCAAATACTCACTTGTTTTGAAAATATTCAAGTTTCTACCAGTTTATTAAGTTCCTAGTAAAAAATTACTTAAAAATTACGTTTGTTGGATGGCAGCCCCGCTTTAATTTTTTTCTTTTATTTTTATTAAATTATTTTGAAAGGTAATATACAAATAAATATTCTGTGAAAATTTCTGTGAAAATGTCTACCTGTTACCGTTATTAATATTGAGAAAAAACATACGAAAAAAACACGTTTATTGTATGGGGCATTTTTTTTTTATTTTCATTGTTTGTTGTTATAGCGGCAACGAAAATATATAATTTGGGAAAATTTTAACTTTCTAGTTGTCACAGTTTATGAGATATAATCTAGTGACAGACAGACAGATGGACAGACAGACAGCGGAGGCTTAGCAATAGGGTTCCGTTTTACCTTTTAGGTACGGAACCCTAAAAAATCATCGCCACCACCACCAGATATTATGAAGCAAAAGATTGAGCAAATATCAATCATAAAGCACGAGCCTTGTCCCTTTGGTCTTTTTTTTTTATTTCCTAACCAACAATAAAAAGTAGGTTAAGTATTAATTTTTTTCTATCATAAGATAGCAAACAATCAAATGGCTCTTGGCGAGACGTTGAGGAACTCTACCTCCTAGTAGTCACGATGGTAGTGACATTTTTTTTTATATCATACTAACGACCTGCCCGCGGTTTCACCCGCGTAGTTTTTGTTCCAGTAGGAATATCGGAAAGGTTTATATACTAAAACCTTCCACGAGAATCAATCTATCTATTAAAAAAACCGCATCAAAATCCGTAACGTAGTTTAAAGATTTAAGCATACATAGGGACAGACAGAGAAAGCGACTTTGTTTTATACATCGACGAGTATGTAACCAGAAGAGTGGTTATGTTGTTTGTTTTGTTAGAAAACAAATTCCACCAAAACACTACGCCAGTTGTAATGCTGTGATTGGCTGACTCAAGGTTAATGTGATAATGACGCAGCAATAGTAAATGCGTATTGAATAAAATGGGATAGTTGTATATAAGTTACACCTAGGCAAGAGCAAGACGCATAAACATGTGTCCACATGTTTCGTGTTATTTGTCCAGTTTGACTTGAGCCATATTAAATTATGAAAGTAAATTAAAATAAAATCAATGTTTATTGATGTCGATGAAACGTAATTCCGTCTGTTTTATAATTCGACGTTTTGCTGCTTTTTCCACACCATCTAATAGAACAACACGACATTATGTGGTATAATTAATACACCAAATTTTGCATTTTTTCAAGAGTATCGGGGACGTACACACAGGTCACTTGTTGGTGCGGTACTGCTTTAGTGCGAGCGTGAATTGGTATTTATCAGTTGCAAAACACTGATCAGTTTCGGAATTAAATGGCTCATATTGCTACTCTATTACATTACATGCTCGATGGTTTTATACTATGTAGTGAAGATAGCAAACAATCAGATGGCTTTCCTCATGGAAAGAGAAACCATCGCCTATAGACACCAAAGATGTTAATGTTGCATTGTTATTAGTGTGGCGGGATCGTAATACCACATGCATCAGTTTAATCTACCGGGTATGGTACACGTCCCAAAAGGAGTACGATAATGACAAGCATTGATGCTAATTCGGCAGGAACACGTTAGGCGGTGGTACCAAATACCCGACCGAGATGTTGCAAAACTCTACTAACTATTAATTACGATGGAAGTGACACGTACAGCCAATCAGTCGCCTTTTACGAAATGCCCGGCAGAACGGCAGTTAATATATTCTTCAAAAGAGACGGGACTAATAAGGGGAGCTATACAATTGTTAACTAGTATTAATTCTGCATTCTTTTTTAACGTTTTGATTCGGGTTTTGAGGGGTTTATAATTAAACCCCTCAAAGCCCGAATCAAAACGTTAAAACGGGTTTTGAGGGGTTTATAATTAAACCCCTCAAAACCCGAATCAAAACGTTAAAAAAGTAACTAAACATCACTCTGTGGTAAATTTCGACCATAAACTAAACAGTAAATTCTCTTTTATGTTTTACAACATACTTTAGCCATAAACTTAATAGTACACATGTATGTATGTATTAATGTATTTCTAATACATAATGATAATATCGCTGAACAGATTACACAAATCGATCTAACCCCAAAGTAAACAAATTATTTGCTTGTGTTATGGGTCTTAGTCAATGACACCAATACATAGAAATACACATATAAATATAAATATTGTTACATAATAATAAACACCCAAACCCAGAAATACAAACATCTATGCTTATCACGCAAATGTTTGTTCCTGTCAGGAATTGAACCCGAGCCCCATCGATTCGTAGTTAGATTCGTTAACCACTAAGGCTAAGGACTCACGAAGCGGTTTTCACGTTGTAGAATACATATATTTATATAAAAAATTAAAGCAAATTTCACGTCGCGTTTTACGCCCGCGACGTGTGCGATTGTTTGCGGGTCCTGCTGCACCGGCGGTCATCTTGTACCGACAGGTGCGGGTTGCGTTCCCGCAGCCGCGGGAGCCCGCGCGTTTTGCGATCGGTTGGCAGGCGAACGCAGTGGGCAGCGAGGGGGGGGGGTGTACCGAAATCCGACGCCATTTTGCAGTGACTTGTTATTACTCGTTCCGTAGTGACGCGTTTGTGCACGTTTGTCAACAAAATGGATATTGATATTGAAGTCGATCTGTGGATGCACCCAGAACCTTTTAGGCCTTCTTTTTTAATTCTTCTGTGAAGTAAATATAACGCAACAGCTCGTTTCTGGTGTGTATTCATGGCGGTCTAGAACTCAACTGATTGTTTAAACGCCCGTATTGCGATAATCAACCGCCAAGTTTGCGAGCTATAATCGCAACCGCGATGGCTGCGTAACCGCACAAATCTCCGGTCTCGTGAGTTTTGAAAATAAAACTCCATTCCACCACCGCGGCGGGCGCGGGTGAAAACCGCTTCGTGAGTCCTTAGCCTAAGTTAAACTAAAGACAAACGAGGCGGTTGAATACTATTTAAAAATATTAGTTTTTATCAGTCCCTTGCACTGTAAACTTTAACTGTACCAAATTTCATATTCCACCGTTCGCATAATTGTCTTTTTTTACAACACAAAGTTTTTAATCATGTAAATGTACTTGTACTGTGTCAAACACTTTTTATTTTATTTATATCTCCAACAGGTTTCGCTGTTACGGCCTTTTAAATAGAGTTTTTCAAATTCCCGACTACAAAAACTATAAAATATACAAAGTTTTTTCTTCGCGTATTAATTATAGATATTTAGTGACAGAATTTTAAAAACATTTAAGTTGAAGTAATAAGTTTTTTTATCCTCATTTTAATCAAATCACCGACCACACAGCCCATAGACACCTAATAATAGGCGAATGGCTTGTGTCAACACATCTGACTTATAGTTCCGATGTAAATGTCCACGCGCCAATGAGTTGTGATTGGGTAATCAGTGTCGACCAATCAGATGCTCTGTACATTACTATCTTTCACTGTGACCTTGAGTTAGTCAATTACGGCGTTGCAGCTAGTTGCCAGAATGCATTCAATACGGAAAATCAAACATTAGCCGTCTATAGGCTGTGTGGTCGGTGAATCAAATAGACATCATTTCAGAATTACAACTTGGTTAAATGGTGAAGATATCAATCTCTGTAGTCATTAATTGTAAATTAAACTGAAAGGTAATATAATTTGGAACATTAGTCAATACAAAACTTGATTCGAGTTTTGATTAATTTCTGAGTAAATTTGGAAATAGACAGCGACCATTTTGTCGGTTGAATGTGGAATTATTTATTGAGTTAAGAAGTTTCCGAATCCAATTCAGTTTGATGAGAGTGGAAAACAATTGCTAATACAGTGTCTTAAATTTATATCACATACGTATTATAAATTCGAAAGTTTGTACGTTTGGATTTTTAGGTGTTTACCTACTACTAGTGTACCTGCCAATTACAAGTGAACACATAAATCATACAAAAAATAAAATAGTGAAATAATATTATACATTAACATAAAATAATTTCTAATAAATAAAAATAATAACTAACAAGAGAAACTTAATTTATAAGAAGAAAGATTTCAACTACTAAATGAGAGAAACCGAAGTGTAAAGAACCATCATCATCACCGTCATCCTATAAAACAACCATCTTAGCTCAGTTTTCCTGGGGATAGCTACCCGGCAAAACTGAGCTAGGAAGATTATTTGTGGCTTAGGTGATTTTAAGAAGCGGATAAAAATACACTTCCGAAGCCAGTATTGCATTTGTTTTATAGATAAATTTCAATAATGTATAATGAGCAATTGTTCTACCTAATTTACCACTCTCAATGCGCTACAGTTTTTAACTTTAGCAGCTGTTGAGAAAGCTAAAACTGTCTTGTATTATTTATTTTTGAATATCGAGTTTTCACCAGATCTCCACATTTTGAGGTCCTAGGACTCTTTTCCAACTATTTTCACGATGATGTTAATATGTCAGCATGCATGTATGTGTATGTTTATGGAAACATAATATCATAACTTTTGAACGGCTTGACTAATTAAATCGCAGTTGATGGTGTTTGATAATGTTCCGCCAAACTTAGACTTCTTGAAAATTTGAACCGATAGAAATTTGACAGAGAAGATTTATAAACTTTTTTCGTATATATAATTAGTCTCGAAGAAAATGGGAATATATTTTAGTCCAAGACATATTTTGCAACTTTATAAGGGACAAGTTGGGCCCCGTGTGGAATTATACATTAGGGCAGGAGCCCAAATATTGTGCAATATCTGAGCAAACTCTCCAATTTGACAGAATACAGTGGAGAGCTATTCGACTAATCGATAATCCTGTATTCATCAAAGGCTTAAGGCGTTTAGTCTTCGCAGAGACATTTCTTTATGCGTATTCTATCGGTTATACAATAGAGAGTATTCAGATTAAATTTCTCGATCCTAGTACCTACCTGTATCAACATTCCGCCTCCGTATTTCACGCTGTAGTGAAAGATTTCATCGGTGTGGATGGTGGCTTTGAAGTTTGATCATCTACCACTGTTCGCTTTTCACGCATTTTTCCCTCACACGTTTTTTCCAAGGAGCTTTGACATAAGAGAAGGATTGACAGATTCCTTAGGTATCCCATAGACCTACAATAACATTGCGCAATACTTTTATTGTGCAATAATATTGAATACCCCCTTTGACTCCAAACGTTTAATAAATTCACTCCATAAAATTGACAAACCAGTCTCATCAATATTTTCGAGCGAGCAACATGGCTGACGACGAAGTTTTAAAGTGATTTTGTTAAAAAAATCTATATATACAATTCTATATACTCTAGTAAAAACTCTCGTTCTTTATCTTTTATGGCATTCTTGCTTGCCATATTGCTTAAATTTACGACACGACCATATATTAAACACCGTGACTGACAGAACGCGACCGCTCTAAACTCGGAAGTAAAAAATATTGTGCAATATTAAGCCTACACAATGCAAGAAAAAAATATTGCGCAATAAAAATTAAACCCGCTGAAACTTTCATTCAATCTTTGTGCAATCTTCAATATTAATTCTAAACGGTCAATTATATTGCACAATACGTAATATTGCGCAATATTATTGTAGCTCTATGGGGCACCTTAAAGGTCACCATTAACATCTTTAGCGTCTATAGGCGATGGTTGTCTCTTTCCATCAGGAAAATCATCTGCTTGTTCGCATCCTTATTATATAATAGCTCGGATACGGAAATAGCGCTAAAAATAAAAAATAAACAGATATTACACATTACTCGTTGTGTATCATATTGATTTATTATTGGTATACAATTTGCAAATAAATCAGACTTGGATGGGTTTACTCGAAAGCAATAAAACCTCGGCGATATTCCGCTCGGTGAGGATCTTTATATGATTACATTCGTAGCGAGACAGCTCCGGAATAAATACCATGACAGATATACAGAGAGATGTGTATTTATCGATATATATTTATTTGATTATCTGGTGGTAATTCTATTTGACTGATGAGATCGATGCTATAGCTAGACAAAAATGATATATTTATTGAGGTATTTAAAACCCAAATGTTACCTTTAGGGTTCCGCACCTGAAAGGTAAAACGGAACCCTATTACTAAGCCTCCGATGTCTATCTGTCCGTCCGTCTTTCTGTCACCAGGCGGTATCTCATAAACCGTGATGCTAGAAAGCTGAAATTTTTACAAATTATGGATTTACGTCGCCGCTAGAACAATAAATACTAAAAATAAAAAAATGAAAATATTAAGGGGGGCCCCATATAATGAGTGTGTATTTTTCGTATTTTTTAAAGATACGGAACCCTTCGTGCGCAAAAAGCACAAGAAAGGCAAATTTCCGTTGCCGCTATAACAACAAAATATACTGAAAATATATATACTAAGGGCCCATTCAATAAACATGCTTTTTTCGTATTTTTTGTTCAATCTTAATAACGGTAACAGGTGGACGCAAAAAATGTTCACGGAATATTTAGTTGTATATTACCTTTCAAAATATATAAATAAATAATTGTTAAATTAAAATATAAATATATTGTTAAAAATAATAATTAAATAATTGTACTCTTTGACTCTTCTGGCCTAAAAAGTTGCTGACCCCTGGTCTAGGCATTGTTAGGGCTCCGTACCTAAAAGTTAAAAGCGGGACCCTATTACTAAACCTCTCCTGTCTGTCTGTCACCAGGCTGTATCTCATAAACCGTGATAGCTAGAAAGCTGAAACTTTCTCAAAAATATCTATTTCCGTTGCTGCTATAACAACTATTTGTTGTTATAGAGACAACCACCAAAAAGAAAAAGAATGAAAATATCAAAAGTCCCCATAAAATAAACGTGTTTTTTTCGTATTTTTTGCATACTATTAATAAAGGTAACAGGTAGACGCTTAAAATTTACACAGAATATTTAGTTGGATATTACCATTCAAAATAAATATTATATATAAAAATCAATTGCTGTTCGTTAGTCTTGCTAAAACTCGAGAACGGCTGAACCGATTTGGCTAATTATGGTTTTAAGTTAATTGTTGAAGTCCAGGGAAGGTATAAAAGGTTAGAAAATATAGAAAAAAATAACAGTAGTTAAAGAGGCAAAACAACGTTTGCCGGGTCAGCTAGTAATTAAATAAAAATAAAGTAAATATTAAATGGGGCCATACAACAAACGTCATTTTTAAGTATTTTTTTACTCGATCTTAATAAACAGGTAGAAACTTGAATAGCAATAGTACGGAACCCTTCGTGCGCGAGATCGACTCGCACTTGGCTGGGTTTTTTATATCATAAGAAAGCAAACAAGCAATTGGCTCTCTTCGTGGAAAATGCAACCATCACTTATAACAGCAGCATGCAAATATCAATAGCAGCTCGGAGTCTGGTGGCAGTGTGTTATCACCCCGGGCCTCGGATCAGCACTTACTGGAACCGACAGCACAGTTGTCGGTTCCAAGAATCGCTTGATATTTTAGGCCTCAAGCTGGATGTCGGCGGTCTGCTTCGCGGCGACGAGAGCGGCGCGATTTAGCACACCATTGTCCACGCCGCCGCCGTCGCGCCACTGTCATCCAGTTCATTTCCATAACAACCTATGTGTTAGATCGTCTGTCTGCCCGCCTGCCCGCCTGCCCGCCCGCCCGCCTGCCCGCCCGCCTGCCCGCCTGCCCGCCCGCCTGCCCGCCTGCCTTCCCGTATATTTCCGGATTTGGGTGTTTTTTAATATATTCTAGTATTTATATATGTATTTCTACGTATTAGTATCATTGACTAACACCCATAAACAAGCAAATTATTTGCTTACTTTGGGATTAGATGAGTAAGTGTAATTTGTCCCGTGAATATAGATTACCTAATCACAATATACTATTCTACAACTGCTTGTAATCGACAATTTCCATTTACCTTTGTATAGCGTAATATAGATTTCATTTACTATCTTCAAATTATCTTCAGTTACACTTACTATATTACGTGCTTTGATATGCTTTATTAGTGCACGAGATATCGAGAGTATCGGATAACTGAAATTTACCAATAACACTTTGCCAAGCAAATTTCACTCGTCTTTCAACGTAAGAAAGGACTTATCGTCTTCAGAGCTAGCAAACCTTGTCTTGTTTTATAGTATTACCAATTCCAACCGCGTTCGCCTTCCATGGCTCTGAATAGATAGCGTGCAAAATGATACGGCTCTCTTGCTGCCAATAATGCGTGATTTATAAAAAACGACTAGCAAAATTCCTAGTGAATGACAAAATGCACTCAAAGTTAACATATTTTTTGCTATTTTACCTATACTTGTTGTAAACAGTTTTTTTATAATATAAGATAGCAAACAAGCAAATGGGTCTCCTGATGGTAAGAGTCAACCATTGCCTATAGAAACCAAAGATGTTAATGTTGCGTTGCTATCTTGTGACGAGGTCTAATGCCACATGCATAAGTTACCCCAAGTTATACCCCATATAAGTTCGAAAAAAGAAACCACCCAAAAGCAGAGAATGATTGATTATTCACCCACTGAGTTTAATGTATGATCATGCATAAATTGTCGGTTTACTTTTTGTTAAAAATATCGTCGGGTTCTATGTAAGTTGTCGTGACTTAAAAAATGTAATTTTTGTTTTATTTATGAAAATGACTTCATTTTCATAAATAATAACACGAAGAATGAAAATGACATTTCTATTAGATAAATCCAACTTCTAATTAATAGAAATTTCCTTTTTTTATATTTTTTATATCATAAGATAGCAAACAAGCAGATGGGTCTCCTGATGGTAAGAGTTAACCGTCGCCTATAGACACCAAAGATGTTAATGGTGCGTTTATTTTTATTTTTGGAACGAAGTTCCTTATCACGCGTTGTGAAAGGGGGCTAGACGGAAAAAATTCTCACGTAAAGTTGTAACGACACTTTTTGCTATAGTAAGCTATTGTAAGCTGTGCGGCGTGCGCATGTTTCTCTGTCTGTCTCTCTATCTCTCTTATACAAAGCAAGCCAGATTTACATTTTATTACAATTTAAAATTTTATTACAATTCCTTCACTGATTAATCGAAAGGAACTTCCATCTGGGTGTCCCTTGACACCTCTCAACTTTTTTTATTCTTTTTTTATTTTTATTTTTCGTGATATTAAAAAATCTGTAAAAGTATGGTCATTTTCATAAATATAACAAACATCGTATTTTTTAAGTTACAATTTATGTAGGATCCGTCAATATATTATTAAAACATAATTGGATCAAAAATGCATATATCTATAGAACTTACTTGTGAAGTTCGACATTTTGGTCAAGTTACATTGACCGTGGTCATGAGCGAACAGCAGCAGCGAATTTCCACCGTATCTCACGTCGGGATCGAATTTAAGCTACACACTACTCTAACCTTATCTTGAACTTTGGCGTTTGCAAAGGCCGTATTCTGTTAACTACTGGATTTCAGTCAGTGGATAACTAAAACACATCTTCCCTGTTGACATTTTTATATTTTCAAATTTAACCCCTCAAGACTCAGACCGGAAAATATGACCACTCCTTGTTTTATAACTTTCAGTCGGCCGCAACTCGGTAAAATGTGACCACCCCATTTTGAACTTATACTCTATTTATACATAATAATAGAAATTAATTTAGTTTGAATAAGCTTGGTAATTGATGGCCTTGGGTCATTGATATAAAAACCCAAGATACACAATCAGTGTGTCAAAAACGTCCTCCAAAAAAGAGTGCACAATTTTAAATTGTGCACTTATTTCAAATAGAATCGCGTCGGCCGCGTCACTGTCAATTTTATTTGTTTTCGTACATTGCTTTGTAAAAACAACTATAAGTCTTGCACTTAAGGTTGGATATGCAAAGACATATGTTCTTGCCATATCTATAACTACTTAAAAGAAATTAGGGACACTTTTGAGTGTCAGGTTTGTTCGGGACTGTGCATCTAGGGTTTTTTATATCAATGCCTTGGGTATATTCTGTGAAATAAGACAGCTATATTGACATATACATCTGGCTCTTGTTGAAATTTTTAGCATTTTATGGTAACAGCAATGGCATGTCCTTTTAAGGGTCAAAGGTCAAGTGCCAGCAATTAATTCCGTATGTGCGGCCTTGGGTTTCGAGGGGTTAAATAGCTTCCCGTACTATACGGGGTAGTAAGTATCATTCTTTCCATATGGGTTGTACAAGTAAGTTTTATAGATAAAATTATTAATAGTTTTGTTAATACACTTGTACTGTTTCACAAATCACTTTAAAATTTAATCAATATCACCAACCGGTTTCGCCTTTTACGGCATCCTCAGAGCTGAAGATTCCGTAAAAGGCGAAACCGGTTCAGCTCTGAAGATGCCGTAAAAGGCGAAACCGGTTGGTAATATTGATTAAATTTTAAAGTGATTTGTGAAACAGTACAGGTGAAAAGGGAAATTCACCAAGCGCCTACGATAAAAAGTGTAAAATACATTAAAATTATTAAAACTATCCTGAGACATTGTTAACTATTAATTAAAATCGACTACACTGGAACTGAGTTTCAGACAAGACGCTACCGAGCGAAGGTCTAACTCACCTGAGAAAAGACCTCATATAGGTTTGAAACTAATCGGAACCTACGTCGACTAAACATGAGTATAGGCAAGTTCTATAGATATACGAATTTTGACCCTTTTATATTTAAAAATAAATAAATAATAAATAAATATTCACGGGACAAATTACACTGACTGATCTAACCCCAAAGTAAGCAAATTATTTTGTTTGTGTTATGGGTGTTAGTCAACGATACTAATACATAGAAATACATATATAAATATAAGAATATATTTAAAAAACACCCAAACCCGGAAATACAAACATTTATGCTCATCACACAAATGCTTGTCCCCGTCGGGGATCGAACCCGAGCCCCGTTGATTGCGTAGTCAGAGTCGCTAACCACTCGATCAACGGGGCGAAAAAATAAGTAAAGTCTCGACCCAGGCTAGTTATTAAATGCAATAGCCTAAGACTAAATACAGAGAAGAATAATAACATCATTAGAGACATAATATTTATCTAAAATTTAACGATTTTCATTTGCTTTGTTGCCAAAAACAAATGCTACCCGCGGCTTAGCGATGATTTCGTGTCGAGATACCAAAGCCAATTTTCAGTGATATAAACAATATATATTAAAGTAAACCTTATCTTTAAGGGATAAAGATTACTTTAATAGCTTTTTGATGAATAATATCATATTGCTCTTGGTAATCTCGTTGCGATAAATAAAATTGGTATAGAGCAAGAAACCGAAACTCATAATAGCAAATGGCGCGTTGAAAACAAATACATTTCTAAACTTTATTGCCTCGATTTCATATTTTGGATTTAGTTTGGAAACTACGTCCTAAATTGTACAAAATAATGTATAATTTCATACTAACTATGACTGGCGACTTCGTTTGTGTGATCTAAAATATTTACTTCCTGTTTCTCAATCGGGTAAGAAGTAGTCAATCTCCTGCATTATAAACTCCACTGTCTGTAAGTGAAACCTAATTAAAATTGAAAACTTGATTTTCAAAAGTTACAGCTTTACAGAAAAACAGTTACAGAGAAGAAGTTTTTTCAAAATTTTTTCAAATATTCTGGGCCAAATCGGTTCAGATTTGACTATGTTTGGCGGAACCTAATCGAATGCCGTTAACCAAATTTCGATCAGCTAAGCCGTTTAAAAATTATGAGATGTTTACTTTCACCCACACTCACACACATATATGTATTCAGACATACTGATGTCATCGTGAAATAATAATCTATACATATAATAAGATTTTATTAGGGAAGTCAAAACTGTACATTGAATATTTTTTTAAAAGAATACTTGGGGTGTGATCTATAATCGATATCGAAGCCAAAAATATAGTTTTTAGAATTTTTGTCTGTTTGTCTGTATGTATGTCCGGGGTAAACTCAAAAAGTACTGCATGGATTTACTTCAAATTTTGCATGAATATTACTAACAGGTCGGGTCAACATATAGGCTACAAATTATCACGCTATCACCTACAAGGGAGGAGCAGAGTAAACTAAGTCCTCGCGGACGAAGTCGCAGGCAACAGCTAGTAATAAATAAATAGTCACGGGACAAATTACACTTACTGATCTAACCCCAAAGTAAGCAAATTATTTGCTTGTGTTATGGGTGTTAGTCAACGATAACAATACATAGAAATACTGATATAAATACTAGAATATATTTAATAAACACCCAAACCCGGAAATACTATTATGCTTATCACACAAATGCTTGTCCCCGTCGGGGACAAGCATTTGTGCTCGGGGATCGTTGAGCCCCGTCGATTGCGTAGTGAGGGTCGCTAACGAATCGAGCAACGGGGCGGTCAGGCGGGGAAAATAGTCGAAAAAGGTAAAAACTTATTCTTTTGCTCAGAAAGAAGAACTTTTCCGATGTTTTTCACGTTGATTTCGACGACACCGAAAAGGTTCCTAGGATCTCAAAACATTAAGATCTGGTGAAAACTCGACTTCCGAAAGTCGGAGCAAATCAATAACATCCTTCTCTACATACGTAGCGGGAAGTTAAAATAATACACTGCGCTCAAGCTAAGCTGAAACCCAACACCTTATGTTCTATAATCCGACAGATTTGTCAAATAGATCATCGCGGAACCAGGCAGATTTAAAGTATCCAATTGTTTAAGTATAAGTATGTCGAAAGCTGAAAAAAAAACATATAAAAACTATCAACCCCTCAGTAGTGTACAAACATCTTAATTCTATTTAATATCCAATTAGTAGTTTCACGCCATATGGCTTAGTGATTTGTCATGTTTATGTAGTTTCCCACAGCTCAGGAATTTATAGTTATAACTGGAGAGCTTCTAACAGAAAGGTCTTCGTAATAATTATATCAACTTTTATTTATTTATTGAAACTTGCACAATTAAAGTGTAAAATTGTAAAATTATACATTACGTATAACTTAATACCTATTAGCATTCTCAATCAGTCAACTACAAGCAATACCGAAAAAAATGGATAATAATTTGAATTTAGTTCCCCCGTGTTGGTCCCGGGCTCTTTTGAAGAATAGGCCAACTGCTGTTCTGCCAGTCAGATCGTAAAGGGCGACCGATTGGCTATATGAGTCACTACCATCGTGGCTACTAGGTGGCAGAGTTCTGCATTGTCTCGCCCGGGTCTGGTACCACCGCCTTACCTATTCCTGCCGCAATAGCATCAGTGCTTGTCACTGTAGTGTTTCGGTTTGAAGGGTAAGGTAGCCGGTAAACTTATGCATGTGGCATTAGATCTCGCCACTAGATAACAACGCACCCTTAACACCTTTGGTGTCTATAGGCGATGGTTGACTCTTTTTATCAGGAGACCCATCTGCTTGTGCTATCTTATGACATAATAAAAAAAAAGAATATTAAAGTATATTATACAAATGTAAATGCAGCTTCACCTGCGAGTAGATTAACGTGTATTAGATATATTTTGTCTCACACACTTTCATCTCCTAATTCAACCCCTTAGGGGAAGATTTTTGAAAAAATAGGCTTCCTGCCTAGTCTTTCACCCCGGATCGTCAACTATATCCATGCCAAATTTCATTAAAATTGGTTCAGCTGCTAAAATGTGAAAGCATAACTGACAAGTATTTAATATATTAGCTACAACCGGCAGCTCATGAATTATAAAAGTTATTAGAAATCAGAATTTATTTTTTGTGTGATTGAGTGATACATTCATCCAAACTTCAAAAAATAAAAAAAAACAATTTAAGAAGGAATAGGAAAGAAGCATTACAAAATTCTAGACTATATATATATATATATATATATATATATATATATATATATATATATAAGTTCAATGATTTTATATTACGCTCGCTCGCTTCTCTAGACGTAAACTCTTTAATATATGTGGCTGATAATTTTCATCAATAGTTACAGTGCGTGAAACATACACAAACAGAAACAAACAGACAAGAAAAAATGAGAAAATTTATATCTGTGAGTCTTATAGCGAATATTTATCACGTATTTTGTCGAAAAAATTAATGTACATACAGAAACTGCAAATTTATATTTGAAATTTTTGAAAAAGGGAATAGAGTTAAATATACATATCTATATCTATAATAGAGTTCATATAATAGAAGTTAAATATCTGTTTTAATCGCTAATACATTTTAATCCTAACGAGGCATATCTCCCAAACGTTTCACAAAAATAACATTTCTCGGAAAGTTTTTGTACGCAAAAAACTTTACAGCTGTCATTACAAGCCACACGTGGATACACCAACACACTAATATTCCACTTTATTATGATAGCAATATGTGTGATATTTGTAAAATAGCTCCATTTGGAAATATAAAATGACTCGATAAGGAATAAATTTTTAAAATGTTTTTTTTTTTGCTTGTTTCACGATTTAGCGGTTGCTTTATGATCAACATAATATTTTGGACGTACTGCCATTTGCAAAAAGGGACAAATGGATTGTTTTTTGTACTTAGAAAAACGTTAAGAGTAATGATATATAGTTAAAGAAACTAAAACAAGTGCACGCTTAAAACTAAAACCTATTTATTTAATAAATAAATTTTATTCCTAACAATAACAAGTAGTTTTACAATATTCTAAATATTTTAGATAATTTAAAACTATAAAAATGTTTGTCCTACAAAACAAATAATTTCAATCATTGTGACCCTTTCCACGAAATTGCTTAAATATCAAATCCTATAGAAAACCAGTAGTCACAATAATAGGCTCCTGAAAATTCAAACCAATTTAGTTGAGTGGACTTTGAGAACTTTTAATAAAGTCTCGAAAAAATTTGCTTAAAATAACGTTTTTTTTTTTAAATAACTTTCGGCTTAATGTACTTACTGAATTGATTCCAATTTCAAACCAGTTCGTTTATTATGAAATAAAAATCTTGCTTTTTATTAGATTGTTTCAAACTAATTTAATTTTTTGAACTCCTTGTGCTCCAAAGTGGACGCAAATGTATGGTTTTGACTTATGTAAGCTTGAAATACTTTATCTAAACGAAAATATTCAAAGATTCAAGTAAACCAGTTAACAGATTTCTTTTTATTTTCTCAATATTATTTACTATAACGTATAGGTTCAAATTTTTAAGAAATTTAAGTTTAAAGGTACACTATTACTTAGGTACTTGTGCTACGTAATCAAATGTCTACAAGCGCGTTAAGAGCGGTTACGCCATTCAAAAGTCAAGAGGTTTATATACAACCATATACACACAAATACATACAGAAATACTGACAACATCATAAAATATTTAAAAAAGCTTTTTTGGGCTTACTTACCATCAGGTGCAGGAGATGCACCTGATGGTAAGTGATCACCGCCGCCCATGGACACCCACAACACCGGGGGTATTGCAGCTGCGTTGCCGGCCTTTTAAGAATGAATACGCTCGTTTCTTGAAGGTCCCCAAGTCGTATCCGTTCGGAAACACCCCTACGCGTAATTGATTCCACAAAGGAGTAGTGCGAGGCAAAAAGTGTCGACAAAAGCGCACGGTTTTGGATTTCCAGACATCGAAGATGTGAGGATGGAACTTTAAATTTTGACGCGATGTCCGATGATGGAATTTAGCGGCAGGAATTAATCCGAACACTCCCCATGATGGATATGGTAAAAGATGCAGAAAAACATACCCAAATTCACCATTCGTCATTGTTTTAAAAATATGTATTTATATCTTTGAGTATACAAACCTCATCTATATAGTCCCGATTCGTCATTCGTCGTTTCGCCGCCGCCGCCGCCGCTGCTGCTGCTGTATCAGTACCTTCACGCCCTTATACTCGAAGAGGTAAGCAGAGGTACAATCAGTGCACCCATGATTAGTCGAACTAGTCCCTCAATGTAATAGATGGTAAGCCTATCGCCAACCGAGTATTTTTCCAATCTCGAGCAAAGTTGATCAAAAATCAGAGAACTGACAAAACATATTTTTGAATTGCTCGATCCGGAAATCAAACCCGGGGCTTTACGTAGTCAACACTGAGATCGTACTACTAAACCACAGAGACGATTTTAGCCAATTAATAATTCAATTTATTAATTGATATAGATCCGGAAATCAAACCCGGGACTTTACGTAGTCAACACTAAGATCGTACTACTAAACCACAGAGACGATTTTAGCCAATTAATAATTCAATTTATTTTAATAAAATAAAGAGATACATTATTTATTAAAAAGTAATATCAAAGCTAGTTTTTTATTATTTAAAATAAGCAAAATTCAGTTGAACACTAAACTAAGTATTCAAAAATCTCAATTTTTCTTCGTAATGATTAATTCAATAGGACTAAGTCTTCATTCCCATTCCAAATCATATTCTTTACGCCAGAGGTTACTTCAACGGTAGAAAAATTCTAAGAGAGCTTCTGAAACCAGCGATAAACCAATAATGCGCATCTCAGTTCTTTTGCTACCATATTGAATTTATGAACGGGAATATGATTGAATATTTTAAAGATTTTATTAGCCTTTCCATCTTACAAAATGGTAATTGACTTATTTTTTAGCTAACTTCAAATAGTGGGTGTATATTCAACTTAGTGTTGAAGAAGATCGTAATTTTGCACATTTATAAACAATGTTCTATAAACTCTTTAAAATTGAGGCTATTATCTGACCGTCCCGTTGGTCGAGTGGTTAGCGACCCTGACTACGCAATCGACAAGCATTTGTGTGATGAGCATAAATGTTTGTATTTCTGGTTTGGGTGTTTATTAAATATATTCCAGTATTTATATATGTATTTCTATGTATTAGTATCGTTAACTAACACCCATAAGGGCCATAACAGAAGAAAATAATTTGCTTACTTTGAGGTTAAATCAATAAGTGTAATTTGTCCCGTGAATATTATTATTTATTATTATTGGTATGATAGAGTGCTGCAACGTCTCGAGCGCGTTAGAAAACCAGGATTGCTAACCACTCGACTCAAGGCGACCAAGGGAGCAAAATTATGTTAATATACATACGTCTACAATACATCTGAAATATTTCCCAATCTGCGCTTTTAACATTCTGCTCTTTTAACATTTTACGAGCAGTTATCGTTTTGCGCCTTTAACATTATGCGCCTCAACGCACCGTTTTACCTATTAGTACCAAAACAACGGAATTACATTTTAACTTTCCGCTAGTATAAGGAAGCTAAAAATGTAAGGAAGGACTTAATTATATAAGAAAGTTACTGACTTTGCCTCGAATTTCGAAAATCAAGTATTCGCCAGATCTTTACGTTTTAAGGTTCTAGGAACCTTTTTGGACTATTTTCACGACGACGTCTGTATGTATGTATGCATATATGTATGTATATGTTTGTATGCGTGTGTGTGTCTATGTAAACGTCTGGTGACTTTTGAACGACTTAACTTTCGACCGATCTAAACGCGGTTGATTGCATTTGATTGGGTTCTGCTCAATTTAGACTTCCTAAAAATTTGAAGCATTTTGGTCTCTCACCCTTGCGTTACCCTCGAATCGTTAGATTTTCTAAATGTACCTAGACTTTGACGTAGTCTAGTATTCCGGTGTCGGTGTTGACCTTATGTAGTCACTCAAAATTGGATAAGTGCCCGTTAGGCGATAGGCTTGGCTTTATCACATCGCAGGACCAAGTATCTTCGGCTAATCGTGGGTGCACTTGTTGCACCTCTGCTTACTTCTTCGGGGATGTGGGTGTGAAAATACTTTCTTCAATATATTAGTATCGTTAACGAACAAGAACAACCATATTACAAGCAAATAATGAGCTTACTTTGGGGTTAGATTCATTCGTGTAATTTGTTTAGTGCCGTTTGTTATTCTTACTAGCAGTAACTAGCAACTAGGCATGGATCATTTAACAGTTAACATATCAAATTTCATACTAAATTTTTTTAACAATTAACAACTATTATTTATATTAGCAAATACTGTTAAAAGTAATTGTTATCCATTACTAAAATTACCAATAATTTGATATATGATAATAATGTTATTAAAAGTATTTGAGAGAGCCTTTTTTTGCTCGCTAACTTGATTTATGACAATACTGTTATTAAAAATATTTCGAGAGATCGTGATAATAATAACTGTTAAAAATTATCAAAACTATTTAGAGGACCTTTTTTGGTAGCTTCGAATATTTACTGCTTCTAATACTTATCATATATAGGCTACTGATATAATATAACATAAATAAATAACTGTTGAATATTAATTAACTTTAACAACATAACAGTTAATCTGATTTAACAACAATTTCCATGCCTACTAGCAACCCGCTACACATCGACATAAAAAACCCAAGATGCACAGTCCCGAACAAAACTGACACTCTAAAGAATCCCTAGTTATGGATATGCCAAAAACATAATGTCTTTGTATATCCAACTTTAAACGCAAGATTTACAGTTGTTTTTACAAAGTAGTGTACAAAAATAAATAATAAAAAAAAATATCACTGGACAAATTACACAAATTGATTTAACCCCAAAGTAAGCAAATTATATGCTTGTAGTATGGGTGTCAGTCAACGATACTAATACATAGAAATACATATATAAATACTCTGATATATTAAACCCAGAAATACAAACATCTGTGCTCATCACACAAATTCCTGTCCCTGCCGGGAATCGAACCCTTACCCCATTGATTGTGTAGTCAGGGTCGCTAACCACTCGACCAACGGGGCGGTAAATAAAAGTAACAGTATAGTGACCACTGACCTAGGCGATTCTATTTGAAACTAGCTGTTGCCCGCGACTTCGTTCGCGAGACTTCGTTTACTCCGCACTGCTCCTACCCCGTAGGTGATAGCGTGATAATATGTAGCCTATATGTTGACCCGATCTGCTTGCTATATGCTGTTTGCTATCTTTCAAAAAAACTTGTAGCAACCGTATTTTATTTTATCGGGGAAATCTACTACGAGTCTTAGTCATCGCTAGAAATAAGCAGTAATCGTTAGTAGATCGTTAAAACGCAACTATAGAGATCACCAGCAATCTAGACAATTGATGAACCGGTGAATTCTGGTAAACCAGAAAGTGTATAATCATTCAAAACTTTCTGCCCAGTCCGCAAGGGAACTGGCGTGATAATCATATCTAATAAATATATAGTCAATGTAATGCGATAAAAATCAATTAATCTTCAGCTGATAAAAATAAGAAAGATTTGCCATTTTAATCATATATCCGACGTAAAATGACACATTACTCAAGTATGTCCCTAAAGGTAAGTTAAACTTTTCTAAGATATAAAGTTTTGAAGCATGGCTCACATACAAATTCGAATATCGCATAGGATATGAAAATCTTAACTTAGAAAATAAGATGGCCGAGATGTACAGATATCATGGACCAATCAGACAGTTAGCTCACTAGTTAGTTAGAAAGATATTTCATGGCCCTTCCAACCAATCCATAGTTCCATAATTCTACTAATATTTAAATGCGAAAGTATGTTTAGATGGATGGATGGATTTTAGAACGAAGTTCCTTATCGCGCGTTGTGTAAGGGGGCTAGACGGAAAAAATTCTTACGAAAAGTTGTCACGACACTTTTTGCTATAGTAAGGTATTGTAAGCTGTGCTGCGTGCGCATGTTTCTCTCTCTCTCTCTCTCTCTCTCTCACTCTCTCTCTCTCTCTTATAGAAAGCAAGCCAGATATTTTCATTTCTATTTCGCATTGAACAGTGTGGTGTCGCGACGATTATTTTTGTTGAGTGTATATAGGTTTTTTGTAAATAATAATAAAAGGAACTTCGTTCCATCCGGGTGTCCCTTGACACCTCTCAAGTTTTTTTTAACTCTTTTACGCCAAAAACGGCTGAACCAATTTAGATGGAATTCGACACACGCATAGATAATAACCTGAAATAGCATAGAGAATACTTTTTATCCCAGATAAATCAGTTTTTATCGTAGGATTCACCAAAAACTGTTAAATATAGCGGGCTGCATCTACACTAATATTATAAAGAGGAAAACTTTGTTTGTATGTTTGTTTGTTTGTTTGTAATGAATAGGCTCAAAAACTACTAAACCGATTTTAAAAATTCTTTCACCATTCGAAAGCTACATTATCCACGAGTAACATAGGCTATATTTTATTTTGAACAAAAATAGGGTTCCGTAAGATATTTGAGGTTTTCGGATACAATGTGTAAAAAATCAACCAGAAATGTTAATTATTTTGCGTACGTTTTCTAAACTATAAAAGATAGAACCATGAAATGTTCTAATTAATCGTAGATCTTATAAATATTTACAAAAAAAGTCCGCGACACACTATATCTATCTGCGTCGAGTGAGGCACAACAACCATTTTTTTATTTAAAAATCTTGAATTTTTTTGGACTACATTTAAACGCATTTATTTCACTCAAGCTATTAATTCTAATCAAAATAAATTATTTCATCACTAAGTACAGTTTATGTAGATAAAATTAGGTCTTTGAATGATTAAAATTGGATGTCTGGTTTTGAAGTTATGGCGAAATGAAAATATTAAATTCTGCTGCACGGCCCGGACTTATTTGTCGCTTTTACATGTAACCCCGAATGGCCTAAAATTAATGTCATGACATAATTTCACGTGTATTTCATTTAAAGATGAAGAAATTTATTAAATTATTTGTCAAAGAACAGATATTCGGTAAAGTAAAATGTTATATGGCAAGTGTGGAGTGGCAAAAGCGCAGTTTACCTCATTGTCATTTGCTGTTCTAGCTAGAAACTAAAATACAACCAGATGAGATCGACAGTGTTATAGGTGCCGAGCTACCCGATCAACAAATTGATCAGGTACTACACGACATTATAACTAAAAATATGGTACATGGACCCTGCGGAGAACATAATTTAGCTGCACCATGCATGAAGAATGGTTTCTGCACCAAAAAATACTCTCGCCATTTCATTACCCAGACCGGAGAGGATAGGTATCCAGTTTATCGTAGGCGCAATACAGGAAATGGCGGTCGGAGCACTACGCTACAAATCAGGGCCAACATGGTGACGATAGATAGTAGGTAGATTGTTCCATACTCCCCGCTACTATGTAAGACTTTTAACGCACATATAAACGTGGAGTATTGCCACTCTGTCCAAGCCATAAATATATGTGTAAGTATATAATTAAAGGTTCAGATAAGGCAACTTTTAGCCTTAGAAACCCACACGATGAGGTCGAAAACTATTTAAATGGCAGGTACATAAGCACATATGAAGCTGTCTGGCACTTATTTGAATCTCCCATTCACGACCGGCTTCCTACTGTAGTGCATTTGGCCGTTCATCTAGAGAACGGTCACAGGGTGTATTTTGCACCAGGGACAGCTCATCAGATTGTCCAGAAGCCACGCAATACAACATTACTGGCATTTTTTTCTCTCTATAATGACGATGAATTTACGAAAATTCTTCTGTATCATGAAGTCCCGTAATACTATACATGGGCAATTAATAAATTCACTAGAAGGAGGCGTCGTGAAGATGTAATTGGACATCCGGGAATAAAAAAAGATGCCGCTTTAGGTAGAGTCTACGAGATCCATCCATCCCAATCAGAGTGTTTTTATCTTAGGATTCTACTGCACCACCAACACCACTGTAAACGGTATTGTTAAAGAGATGTATCAAACAGTTTGGCGTAACCGAGGTTTACTTGAAAACGATGACCATTGGGGTAACACTTTAAGCGAAGCTTCGTTATCACATTGTCCAAAAAAACTAAGGGAGTTCGTAGTCATACTTTTATTTTGTCAACCATCGGAACCGTTGAAGTTATAGGATACTTTCAAAGATCAGTTCTGTGAAGATATTAGACATCGTATCAGACAACAAAATCAGGATAACTACCCTTCACTGAAGTTATTTATAATGAAGGATTAATTGAAATAGAAAACAAACGACAAAAACTTAAGTGATTTTGGATTACCCTTTCTTGTTCGTACCCAGAATAATAACTATTGACACAATGGTACAACAGTATAACAGAAATGACTTAACAGCGTTCGTTGACCCTTTCACGCATATGGGACACATGCGTGAAAGGGTCAACGAACAATAATTTTGCTAAACAAAAATATTAAATATTATTTTATTATTATATTGCGACGTTCCACGACTGTTTTTCGTGATAGTTATATTCACTGGTAAGTATAATTATTGTTTTATTACATATTTTTAGTTTTATTAGGAAAAGTAATAGATATTATGCAAAAAAATATAAAGGGACACGTATGTCCCTATATGCATCAAAGGAGACTATTGGTTCATAGTAATGATATTGCGTTGCTTGCTATTATTGTCTGTTTATCATTGATATTTTTATATATTTTATTACAGACCATGTCTTCAAATCGACACAGAGAGTTTTCGCTGCAGGAAAACGATATTTTCGAGGTCTTGATGGCTGACAACAGCGATGACGAGGATAGATTGCTTCTTTCTCTGCGATTGAAGAGGACCAAACGTTTTTAGTGCAAGAAAAATGGAGATTTAAAATATGGTGCAGGGCAGACTTCTTTACTGGCTATCTATTTCAGTTCGATTTGTACACGGGGAAGAAAAACGGTGGCACTGAAACTGGATTAGGTGAATACGTTGTGTTGCAATTATCTGAAGATTTACAGGTTATAGGTAGCGAACTATACTTTGATAATTTTTTCAATTCCCCTAATCTTCAGTATATATTGGCAAATATGAATATAAAGGCTTGTGGTACTGTACACTCAAATAGGAAGAATGTCCCAAAAAACATGCCATGTGATAAAAGTATGAAGCGAGGATACATTTTCACGACCAGTAGCAATGGAATTTTTTTTATAAAATGGATGGATAACAAATCTGTATTTTTATTGACAAATTTCTTATCACCAATACCGACAACGACAGTCAAGAGGCTTGTACAAGTAAGTGGTGACAAGATAAATGTAACTTGCCCTGAAGTTGTCGTAAAATATAACAAACATATGGGAGGAGTCGATCTCATGGATCAAAAAAAGCTAAGAAGTGGATAGAAAAGCAAAAATGAAATACTACCTAACATTATTTTTCGATTTATTGGATATTGCGATGCATAATTCGTAGGTATGTAATATATTGCAAGTTGCACGAAGCAAAACGTGTTGAAAGAACTCTGCTTTCTAGCCTTGAATTTCGCCAGGTAGTGGCTCGTTCACTTATTGGTAGTTTTTCGTCTCGCCAAAGAGCTTTATCGTCATTGTTATGACAAAAAAGCGAATCTCTTACACACAAAAAAACCGGAATACCTTCACATGTAATGGTAAAAGTACGTAAGTAATAGAAAAAGATGCGTACAGTGCGCCAAACTTCGTGTTGAAAATCGCACAAACAACACATGCTCTACGTGTAACGTTCATTTATGTTACGCGTCTAAACGTAATTGTCGACTATCATAATATTTAATATGTAATTTATATTTATATAAGTCTCTACATTTAATAAATTGCATTTTCTACCATAGTTTGTGTTTATTTTACAATAAAAGCGTTGCAGTATTTTATTGTGATACCTTGAAAAATGTAGACCTTAACGCATATAGGGACATATGTGCCCCCTTTTCAAAAGCGCTAAAATATACAAATCTTCTATCTTCTGTATTACTTTTATGTTATATAAGATCAATATAAATAAATATAAATAAACAAAATCATTTTTACTATCTTGGAATAGTTAGAAACGTGTAAGGGTTAATAAAAATGTGTCAAAATTATTACCAGATCAACGACATGCTTATGAGATTATTATGGATAGTTCAAACTCCCGCTATCCGTATTTTTAGATCAACGGTCTACGTGCTCTATTCGGAAAAATGGGCCTCTTGGTAAGTTGCTGCAAGACGCGTTGTTGGTAATATGGGATAATTGCACCATGAGTCATAGAGCTCATGTGGAGGCCGTGGACCGTACTTTAAAAGACCTCCGAAGCTCTGCTAATGTCATGGGTGGTATCACTTTTGTATTTGCTGGAGATTTCCAACAAACGCTTCCAGTCGTCAACAGAGGTACGCGAGCAGATATTATGAAGGCATGTTTAAAATCATCTCACCTTTGGACATCTGCTCAACATTTGAATTTGCGCACCAATATGAGAGCTCATCTACATGGAAATACGCATAGCAATTTTCCACAACAGCTGCTGAAACTTGGAGAAGGAATTTTTCTATCTTTAAATTTGGGCACCGATTATACGGTTAATTTGGATAAGTCTCTAGGCCAAATAGTCCATAATTTAGATAGTCCGATAGATGCTTATATATATATATATATATATATATATATATATATATATATATATATATATATATATATATATATATCTCATAAGATAGCAAACAAGCAGATGGGTCTCCTGATAGAAAAAGTCATCCACCATCGCCTATAGACACCAAAGGTG
Organism: Apodemia mormo; assembly: GCA_036924255.1. Classification (NCBI taxonomy): domain Eukaryota; kingdom Metazoa; phylum Arthropoda; class Insecta; order Lepidoptera; family Riodinidae; genus Apodemia; species Apodemia mormo. Next base: position 4,410,276 of record JAUPFN010000007.1, on the reverse strand, counting down.
TTAATGGTGCGTTGCTATCTTGTGGCGAGGTCTAATGCCACATGCAAAAGTTTACCGGCTACCTCACCCTCCAAACCGGAACACGACAGCGACAAGCACTGACGCTATTGCGGCAGCAATAGGTAAGATGGAGGTACCAGATCCGGGCGAGACAATGCAGAACTCTACCACCTAGTAGCCACGATAGTAGTGACTCGCATAGCCAATCGGTCGCCTCTTACGACCTGCCTGGCAGAACGGCAGTTGCTCTATTCTATGCTATATATCCTGACATCAAAAACTTACATCAAAATGATTTTCATTGGCTGTGTTGTAGAGCAATAGTTTCTCCCAGGAATGAAACAGTGAACGAAATAAACAATTTAATAATGTAGAAAGTACCGGGTGAAATTAAGTGCTATAAATCCATAGACACCGTTACTAACATCGAGGACGCAGTGCACTACCCCCAGGAATTTTTAAATTCTCTGAACCTCGCTGGGCTACCACCACATGAACTGTCGTTAAAAGTTGGCACGCCGATAATGCTTCTCAGAAATTTAACCTAACCTAACCCAACATGTGTAATGGCACGAGACTTCTTATAAATGAGATAAAGGATAATTTAATAGTAGCGAAGATTATCACCGGCCTTGCAGCTGGTGAATTAGCTCATATACCAATAATAACCATGATCCCTACTGATTTGCCTATATCCTTCAAAAGGCTCCAATTTCCAGTAAAAATTTCTTTCGCACTAACGATAAACAAATCCCAGGGCCAAACATTCAAAATAGTAGGAATTGATTTACGAAAAGAATGTTTGGCGCATGGGCAACTTTACATTGCCCTATCACGGGTCGGGGCTCCCGACCGTCAGTATATTTTGTTGCCTGACAATAATTTAACGTCAAATGTTCTTTATAGAGAAATCTACAATAATTGCTTTAGTTATATATCCTAAAATAACCGGTTACACTCCGGGACTGCCAGCAGAAGTGAAAACTTAATATTAATTACATTTAAATATTATCATCATTAACTACGTTAACATCCACAAAAAGACAATCTGTGCAGCCTGCGGATAATGATAATTACTGCAACGAGGAAAACTTTGTTGTGATGTGCTTATTGGAATAAACGAGATATTAGTCGAGGTCGAGCAATAGCTCTTCTCTCTCACGCATATCGCGTGAAAGAGAAGAGCTATTGCTCTTCTCTCGCAGCGACGCAGACGCTGTTTATTTTAATCAGGCTAGCAAAGGGATTAGGCTATAACATTAAAAATATACTTATAACATTAAAAATGCACTAATGACCGGCAAATGAGGTAAATACATAAAAATAGAGATATTTTGTATTAAAAAAAAATCTACGCTAATATTATAAACAGCAAAGATTTATAATTTTGTGTGTCTGTTGTGGTGTATAAACTCAAAATAAAACAAACTAATTTATAATCTTCTTTCATGATAAAATATCTAAACTTACCAAAGTATATTCACGCCCATATCCCCGAAGGGGTAGGCAGAGGTACAACAAGTGCACCCACGATTAGCCGAAGATACTTGGTCCCACAATGTGATAGGTGGCAAGCCCATCGCTAACCGGGTATTTCCAATCCCGGGCAACTTTGTGTTTCTCAGAAAACTGAAAAATCGCTTTTTTATGTGCCCGACCCGGGAATCGAACCCGAGACCTCATGTGGTCAACGCCAACGCTGGACCACTAGACCACAGAGGCGACTAAACTTAAACTTACCAAGTATAACATAAGCATCTAGAGTACTGCAACGTCTCGCTTAGGTATTTCATACCACCGCCTCACCTATTCCTGCCGCAATAGCATAATTGCAATATAAAAAAATATTTATTTGCAAGAATATTATAGCATTCATTGTGGTGTCCTAGTCTGGAGGGTAAGGTAGCCGTAGACTTATGCATGTGTAATTGCCATCCCGCCACACGGACAGCAACTGACCATTAACGTCTTTGTTGTTTTTCTCTTTCCATCAGGAGAGCCACCCGCTTGTTCATTATCTAATGAAATAAAAAAAACGATTTAGCTGCCATCGCAAAAAAAAATATTGCGAACAGCTGTTTAAAATAAAGTCAAAAAAATAGTAGTGATAGATGATATTATAGTGAATCTATACAAAGAAATAAAATTGGAGTGTCTGTTTGTAATATTAAAATAACCGCTTATTACTAAATGCATATGGATGTATGCACGGTACATATACCAAAACAATATTTATTACCATTTTGTCTATCTATCTGTTTGTTCCAGCTAATCTCATAAACAGCTGGAACGATTTTGACGGGATTTTTACTGGCAGGTGATATGATAAAGACTAACTTAGGCTACTTTTGTTTTAGAAGTTTTGTCCACGCGAACGAAGTCGCAGGCACAGCTAGTTAACAATAAGTTATACAAATTACTTTTGCGAATACAATATTTGTATAAATTAGGTTAGGTACTATTAAGTACCTAGCAGAGCAGGATCAAATTAATGCCAAGTGAATTTTCTGTTTTATCTGTACTCGTGTACTGATATCTTACAGTCTCGGATACCTTTAAACTTGAACAAAACTTGTTTGAGTCTGCCGGAAACTTTACCTTACTGAAACTTGGCCTACATTTTATGTCATACCAAACCTTGTGGCCACAATTATTAAAGATTGCACGCTTCTTGCAAAATGAAAAATCTGCCAGGTCAGGTCATCAGTTCATTCTTTTAGGAATTTCGTAAAATACGAAAGATTGGTCAAAAATATCACTAATATTGTGAATACAAAATTAAAAAAAATATTCAAAATGTCTTAGACATGTAACACTGCGCTGCGCCGCGCAATTGCGCTAACTCAATTCACTGAGCGGGTGTGTCAACTCACTTATTCAAAATGTGTTAGCGCACATAGTTATACCACAGACTACTTAGAGACTAATGACTATACGCAGTAAACTCTCATTCATGTGCACAATTATCATGAGTCATGACTCTTATGTGTCGCTACTAGGCATGGATCATTTAACAATTAACATATTAAATTTCATACTATTTTTTTTTTAATTAACAACTGTTATTTATATTAGCAAATACTATTAAAAGTAATTTTTGTGCATCACTAAAATTACCAATAACTTGATATATTATGATAATAATGTTATTAAAAATATTTGAGAGAGCGTTTTTTTTGCTCGCTAACTTGAATTATGATAATATTGTTATTAAAAATATTTCGGGAGACCGTGATAACAACAAAATTTATTAAATTTTGTTGTTATCACGGTTATAAAAAGTTATTAAAATTATTCTAGAGGACCTTTTTGGTAGCTTCGTGTTTTTACTGCTTCTAATACTTATTATATATTATAGGCTACTGATATAATATAACATAAATAAATAACTGTTAAATAATAATTAACTTTAACAACATAACAGTTAATCTAATTTAACAATAATTTCCATGCCTAGTCGCTACTCACTCGTTGAGTTACCAATGAACCAACGCAATTCATGCGCTGTGCGCTGTTTGTGTTATGAATCTGTAGCGTGGCGCACGGCGCACGTTTCGCTCGCTGCTCGCTTCTCTTTACCCGTGGGCTGCGCAGATTTGTTGCGCCATGGCGCAATTTTGAGTTAGCGCAATGAGCCGGCGCAGTACACTGCGCTTGAGTTACTGAGTTAACGCAAGGAATTTCGCTGAGTTACCCATGTCTACAACGTCTTACTTGGATTTGGCATTACCGCCTTACCGCTTTCTGATGCAAAAACATGAACTGACCTGTTATTGCTGTATTCCGGTTTGGAAGACAAGAAAGCTAGTAAACTTATACATGTGGCGTTGCTACTTTGCCACGCAGATAGCAACATACCATTAACATCTTACCGGCTGTCTTACTCTCCAACCCGAAACATAACAGTAACAAACACAGACACTATTGCGACAATAATAGGCAGTGGCACCAAATTTTTTTTTAAGTTTGAATTGATAACGTATCAATAACTCGACGTTACCCAAAACTGTACTTAATGTGTTTTAACTGTCATCCAACGATATGTACATGAATTTTAGAAAATTTTTGATATAATCTATACATATAAAGTCGTAGGAAAGTCAAAACTGTACATTGAATATTTTTTTAAAATGAATACTTGGGGCGTGATCTACAATCGATATCGAAGTCAAAATATTGTTGTTTATAATTTTTGTCTGTTTGACTGTTTGTTTGTTTGTCTGTTTATCTTTTTGTCTGTATGTATGTCCGGGGTAAACTCAAAAAGTATTGCATGGATTTACTTCAAATTTTGCAGGTGCTGTGCGGAGTAAACGAAGTCCGCGCGGACGAAGTCGCTGGCAACAGCTAGTAGAATAAATAAGACTTATATAATTTATATTGTCAACTTCTGTTAGCAGTGGCTTCAAATTTTGAAATTAAGTCTGTCACTGCATTAAAAGAAATAAGTTGCTCCTGTTGAAAGTTTGTGAGACATTTTAAAATAATATGATTTTTCAATTTTCAATGATTTTATAGTTGGTTTAATTACATTAGATAGTGGAATATACGCTTGAGGTTTTGGTTTAAGGCATTGCAACAAAATTCTATCACCTAGTTAGTACTCGTAATATTAGGGATACTTATAAGCCTTCTTTAGCCTTTTATGAGATGATCAATAATACAGTTGATTCTTTTTTCAAATATTTTTAACGCAGTAAAACCAAGGATTTATATCGTTATAATATTGATATGTTAACGTCATCATGATTGGTTATCTTTTTTGATATTATGACGTTGTCTTCTAGCGCTAATTGACGAACTAATCACGAAACAGCATGAAACGCAGCGAACCAATCACAAAACAGCAAACGTATCGATATTGTTACATTTTAAATTCTTGAGTAAAACTGCAGCAAATGACTTCCCATTTCCTATATCTTTGAACCTTGCATCAGATCTTCACCGAAATAAAATGGGTCTACACGGAGAGTAAGTAAACTTTTTCAAATTAAAAAATATTTTTTTTAAATCCTTTCATAAATGGATGTAGTTAAACGAAAAGGATCCAATCCACAATATGGCCAAAAATGAGTCAAGTGCACCAAACTGATGCAAAATAACAATACTATTCGCCAGTAAAAAAGATCCAAGCAAATATAGCTCTCTATGACTATTCAACGTCAGAACTAGTCCTCATGTGTAGCACGTTAAGAAATAAACAAATTGAATAACCCAACTTTCCTGGTTTACAACCGATATTACCAACTGATTAGGTAAAATGAATCAAGGAGCATTGAGGTACTACTACTAGTAACATAGTTCAAAATCAAGGAGTCTGAATTCTTTTGCCCAATTAAAATTAGTTCATCATTAATACTGACTCTTCAATAAAAACACTGATAAAAATAATCCAAAATTAATCAAATTTTTTGTGTGGATTGGATCCTTCTCGTATAACTACTTCCAAATAAGATCACAAACATAAAAAAAAACATACAGCCGAATTGATAACCTCCTCTAGCCGTAATAGCTTGACAAATAGCATGTAATTAAAAACTTTGTAACCTAATTTTTTTTAAATTCTATGACAGAACAAATACAGGTTTCCTTTTATCACAAGACATCCAATAAGATGATGGCTCTCATGATGAAAAGAGACAATCATCATCTCTTGCCTAGAGGTAATGATTGTTTCTTCCCATCATAAGCTATTTTAATGGTGCTATACTATTCATCTGACAGAAATGAAATGCTAAATGCATATCGGCTAACTTACGCTCTAAACTGAAACACGGCAGTGACAAATACCGACGCCATTGCGGCAGAAATAGGTAAGCCGGTGGTATTAAAACTCTACCACTTTGGATCACAATCACGTTAGTGACACATATTACGCTTTTTTCGCCCTTACGAGATGCCTAGCAGTAAAGCACTTGATATATTCTATGAAATAGGCAAATAGACCTTTCATCAAGAGAAATCCATCGTGGATATTAATACACACACATACACATACATGTCTTCACGCCAGGTCCCTTACGGGGTAGGCAGAGAGAACCGAGTGCCATACATCACGATCCTTGCAGGCTTGTCTCGCTTCCTCCACATTCATCACTCTCTTCACACACAAACGCCGGTTGCGAAGACTCTTGACACAACCTTCGGAAAGTACTCGATCAATCTGATCGTGGTATGTCAGTCTTGGTCTTCCCCGGTACCTACATCCTTCCACATTCGCATTGTATATCTGTTTTGTTAACCTTTCATCTACCATTCTTTCTACATGTCCGAACCAACGGAGCATCCTTTTCTCATCTTTACACCGACACTTTCTTTCAAACCTAACCTCTCTCTCACTTCGACATTACGAACCCGGTCCGCGAGTGTCACACCACATATTTTTCTTAGCGACCTCATCTCAACCGCTGTGATTCTACTTTCATGCCCTTTCTGATATACCCGGCTCTCACTTCCATACAATAGCGTTGGGATAAGCACATGATTATGCAGAGCTAGACGGGCACCCTGACTTAAAATTGTGCTATTAAGTAATCTCCCTAACGCTCCATTTAATCTGTTCCCTGCACACACTCTTCTTTCAACATCAGCGGTGTACCTTCCATCCCTGCTAAAAGCACATCCAAGATATTATTTTTATATATATTTTTAAATATTTATTGGTTATTAATGATCTCGTGTTACGGGAATATAATGCCTCATGCATGCATTCAGCTACATTATCTTTCAAATCGGAACACAACAAATATTGCCATTGCGGAGTAGGCAAGTCTGAGGTACCAAACCCCGGTATAATGCAACTGAACTCTTCCATCTGGAGTGTGTAGATTATTGCAATAATATAATGTTAAGAAATAGTAAATTATATATCATCATATGACAGAAAAAACTCACTGACATCATTAAAATTTTGAGACCAAAACATATTAATGAATTTTTCCTGCCCGTGTTTTAGAAAACAATTTTGTATATGAGTTTTTCTTCTTATCTCATTAGAAATATATTTATTGACTTGTTACCTTTTTCCAGGCCAAGATGATTAAAATTGATAGCATTATAACTCGACATCACCCAGTTTTGGGTGATGTAGTTAGTGAGTTTTAAATGTTAACCAATTATTTGCACGTAAATTTTAGCAAATATTTGATAGAACAAAAAAGACTAATTTTATCGCCAACTTAGTGGCCTCATATTTTAAAATTAAGTCTGACACTGCATTAAAAGAAATAATATCTTGAGATGGAAATAAGTTCCTCCTGTTGAAACTTTGTGAGATATTTTAAAATAATATAAATCTTTCAAAAATGTTGATTCTACAGTTGACTTTTTTGCATTGGACAGTGCTTAAAGTTTCGGATTTAGCGTCCAGTTTCGTCGTCCAGTAGCGTTCAAAAAAAGCAAGCGTGTGGTCGCGTTCTGATCTGCCCATTAAAATAGCCTATGTCCTGCTCTATAAACTCTTCTACCTTCCAGTTCAAGTTTTATTAAAATCGGTCTATCCGTTTTAGAGATTTCTCTGTACAGATTGACTGGTTGTTTAGGTATTAATGTCGGAAAAATTACACACTGCACTTAAAAATAATAACCTAGTTATTATGAAATCACAAACTACTGAACTGATTTGGATGAAATTTGTTACAACGATAGTTTGAGACCCGAAAAAGAACATAGATAAGTATTTATTCCGGAAGTCCCTCAGGACCAGGTACTATAATGCGGGTAAAACTCCGGGAATTGAGAAATTTACCTTACGGACGAAGTTGCGGGCATAGCCACTTTAAAAGATTGGCATACAAACTGAGATTTTACTGATATAATATTTATTAATCTGAATGTATTCTTTTAGGGGATGCCCTGGGGCTAAAGTTATAAATTGCCCTACAACCCTCTTTTTTATACAAGAAGTAAAAATATTTTATATATTTCAGCAGAATTTCCCCAGGGCAAAATTACATAGAGTATGATAATGTAAGAGCATAGACTACATAAATACTAGTAACTAAATAACACAAATTTCGCAAAGTCCACATTTAGTAAACGTTTAATTTTTTAAATGCAAGTATAAGTTTATTTACAGTTTTCCCTGTGTTGGTCCCGGGCTCCTTTGAAGAGTAGTCCAACTGCCGTTCTGCCAGGCAGGTCTAAAAGGCGACCGAGTGGCTATGTGTGTCACTATCATCGTGACTACTAGGTGGTAGAGTTCTGCATCGGCTTGACCGGGTCTGTTACCACCGCCTTACCTATTCCTGCCGCAATAGCGTCAGTGCTAGTCACTGTCGTGTTCCGGTTTGGAGGGTAAGGTAGGCAGTAAACTTATCGTGGCATTAGACCTCGCCACAAGATAACAACGCACCATTAACACCTTTGATGGCTGTAGGCGATGGTTGACTCTTTCTATCAGGAGACCCATCTGCTTGTTTGCTATCTTATGATATAAAAAAAAATTCAGTGACCAATAATTTGCTGAGTAGTAGTGACTCGTTTTGCCAAGTATTTGCTGAATAGTAGTGACTCGTATAGCCAATCATTTGTTGCTGAATATCATTGCTGAATAACAGTGGCTCGTATAGCCGATCATTTACTGAAAAATAGTGACTCGTATGCTGAATTTAGTAGTGACTCGTATAGCCAATCATTTACTGAATAATAGTGACTTATATAGCCAATCATTTTCTGAATAGTAGTGACTCGTATAGCCAACCATTTGCTAAGTAGTAGTGATATGGCCAATCATATGTTGCTCAATTATAGTAGTAATACATATCCATACTATCCATACTTTCCATACTAATATTATAAATGCGAAAGTAACTCTGTCTGTCTGTCTGTCTGTCTGTCTGTCTGTCTGTCTGTCTGTCTGTTACGCTTTCACGGCTAAACCTCTGAACCGATTTGGATAAAATTTGGTACAAATATAGTTTGAGACCCAAGAAAGGACATAGGATAGTTCTTATCCCGGAAATCCCACGGGAACGGGAACTATGCGGGTTTTTATTTTAGACATTTTTCCACGCGAACGAAGTCGCGGGCACAGCTAGTAGCTAATAATTTGCTAAATAGTAGTGACCTGTATAGTCAATCATTTACTGAATAGTAATGACTCGTATAGCCAATCATTTGTTGAATAGTAGTGACTCATATAACCAACCATTTGCTGAATAGTAGTAACTCGTATAGCCAATCATTTGCCGAATAGTAGTGACCCATATAGCCAATCATTTTTCTCTTACAAACTGTCTGGCAAAAAAAGGTAGTATTTTCTTCAAAAAGAGGCTTTCTTATGATATAAAAAGGATGACTGGTAACATTTTAAGGGTAATGGGCCCACTCCTCGTTCCCACCGCTGTAAAATCTGTAAAACAGAATTAACAGCGGCAATCTTCTTGATAACTACTGAGTTGCGAGCTTAGGGTGCCTTGGGCATAAGCTAAGCTCTCTTAAGGCGAAATTAATATGAAGTATAGGAAGAGTACGAAAATACATCCAGTTTGACTGGTGACTGTCGTTAAGTGAAGGGAAGATATTATTTGTTATTCCAACATAAAAGACACATAAAAACTTAAATTCAGCCAAACTTGATCGATTACCAGATACGAGTCGATCGTAAATCGGAGTTAAAATTTGATTCGACGTAGCCATTAAACAAATAGAGTTAAATAAAATCTTGGCAACACAATACGGGTAAAAGACAGCATCTAATAAATATATAAATAACGTCATTTTTACATCTGGAGAGTCTCCAGCAATAACATTAATGAACGCCCCGTTGGTCGAATAGTTAGTGGAATCTCCCCGTGTTGATCCCGGGCTCCTTTGAAGAATAGGCCAACTGCCATTCTGCCAGGCAGGTCGTAAAAGGCGACTAAGTGGCTATTCGCGTCACTACCATCGTGACTACTAGATGGTAGAGTTCTGCATCGGCTCGACCGGGTCTAGTACCACCGCCTTATCTATTCCTGCCGCAATAGCGTCAGTGCTGGTCACTGTCGTGTTCCGGTTTGAAGGGTCAGGTAGCCGATAAACTTATGCATGTGGCATTAGACCTCGCCACGCGCCATTAACATCTTTGGTGTCTATAGGCGATGGTTGACTTTTTCATCAGGAGACACATTTGCCTGTTTGCTATCTCATGATATATAAAAAAAAAACTACGAATCTGAGGCCTTGGGTTCGATTCCCGGCAGGGAAAACATTTGTATGATGAGCATAAATGTTTGTATTTCTGGGTTTGAGTGCTTATTATGTATTTAACAGTATTTTTATATGTATTTCTATGTAATAGTTTCGTATGACACAAGCAAATAACGTCATTTTTACATCTCAGAGTCTCAGGCAATAACATTTTTGAACGCCCCGCTGGTCGAGTGGTTAGCGAACCTAAAGCCCCGTTTTCACTTTGATTAGTGCGAGTGTGAGTGTTTAATGCAGGTGCTTAGTATTAAGCCAAAAATACGTGAAGATAGCCATGGATCAGTGCGAGTGATTCGTAATTAGCGTAGTAAAAGTGAATGGATGCTGATTACTTATCACTCACACTGATCAACGGCTATCTTCACGTATTTCTGGCTTAATACTAAGCACCTGCATTAAACACTCACACTCGTACTAATTAAAGTTTACAGGATTTAACTACGAATCGGGGGGCTTGGGTCCAATTCCCGGCAGGGACAAATAATCTTTTCATATACGTACGCACCCATTCACCTACCATCAGGTGCACCACCTACTCGTTTGCCCCTTCTACTATAATAAAATAATAATAATTTGCATGCTTTGGGGTTAGATCAATTGGTGTAATTTGTCCAGGAATATTTATTTCTTTATTTTTTATTAATACTGAAAAATAACAAGGGAATGCTCCGCAGGGCCATGACTACGCAATCAATGTAACTCGGGTACAATAATCTACAGATACTACCTGACCCGGCAAATGTTGTATTGCCATATAAATTATTGAATTAAAAAATAGGGGTTTCTGAGAGAAGGGAAAATTTAAAGTTTTATGTATTTTTAATGCCACATTATAAAAAAAATAAAAAAAAATTGTCCAAAAAATTAAAAAAAAACTTGAGAGGTGTCAAGGGACACCCGGATGGAACGAAGTTCCTTTCGATTAATTTACAAAAAACCTGTATACACTCAACAAACCACACGTGACACCACACTGTTCAATGCGAAATAGAAATGATAATATCTGGCTTGCTTTCTATAAGAGAGGGAGAGAGAGAGAGAGAGAGAAACATGCGCACGCCGCACAGCTTACAATAGCTTACTATAGCAAAAAGTGTCGTGACAACTTTTCGTAAGAATTTTTCCGTCTAGCCCCCTTCCACAACACGCGATAAGGAACTTCGTTCTAATAAATGTTAGGGGTGCACAACCCTTATCACTTAGGGGTATGAAAAATAAATAGCAGCCGATTCTCAGATCTACTGAATATGAATGTAAAATTTCATAAAAATCGATCAAGCCGTTTCGGAGGAGTATGGTAACTAACATTGTGACATGAGAATTATATTTTAGTATGTTCTATATATGTACGCGTTTTTGACCCGTTTATATATTTTTACCGACTAAAGAATTAAGATTTATTTTTGTAACAAGTTTTCTAAAAAAACATCAAAAATTTTAGTTATAAGAACATGCAACAGTCTAAAATAATTTTATAAAACATTTCTTGTTTCTTGGTATTCCCGCTATGTTTGTTACTTAAAAATAATATGACTTCTAGAAAACTAGGTAAATAAAATTTTGAGCTAATATATTCCTGACATCATGCCACCGTGTTGGTCCCGGCCTCTTTTGTAGAATAGGCCAACTGCCGTTCTGCCAGGCAGGTCGTAAAAGGCGACCGATTGGCTATCGAGTCACTACCATCGTGGCTACTAGGTGGTGTAAGTTCTGCATTGTCTTGCCCGGGTCTGGTACCACCGCCTTACCTATTCCTGCCGCAATAGCGTCAGTGCTTGTCGCTGTCGTGTTCCGATTTGGAGGGTAAGGTAGCCGGTAAACTTATGCATGTGGCATTAGACCTTGCTACAAGATATTTTTGATTTGGTGTCTATAGGCGATGGTTGACTTGATTCTTTCCATCAAGAGACCCATCTGCATGTTTGCTATCTTATGATATAAAAAAAAAAACATCAATGTATTGTATAATAATAGTCTGTGCAAAATTAAGAATGTAGTTTCTAAATAATGGAAATACTAAGAAACAGCAAATTGTTAGATTTCAGAACATTTTAGAATGTTGCATATTTTTGTAATTGAAAATTATTGGAGTTTCTTTACAAAACTTGGCACCTAAATAAATTTCAATTCCCTTGTCAGTGGAGTCACTAGACACGCATATCCTTATATTGAACTTGGCTCTCATTTTCACACTTATGATATTAATGGAATAAACATCACATTTTATTTATGGTGATGGTATATATGTTGGCAAACTTGTAAGATATTTTAATATAGTCTACGTTATAATGTATATCACATGAATGTAGTTTGTGTAATGTCTATTTTTATTAATTTATGTATTTTTAATGTATATTACGTAACATATTAGGTTTCTGCAGTCCTCTAAAAGGTAAACTTTAATTTTGTCAAATTTTATACTCCACCGTTCGCATCACATTTATTGTTTTTAAAACGCATTGTTCCAAAATTTTAATTTAAAGGTAAACAATTTTTGCTTTACGTGTGAATATATAAATAAAACAATGAAGTGTCCGGTCTAACGAAATCTAATTAACACTACAATGGAACCAGCGGGTATAACCCAAAACAAATTTAATTTTAGAGAAAAATGAACCAAAGGTTTTTAAATGACAAAGGCCTTAAAAGCTTATTAATATATAATGTTACAGGTATAGCGTGCAAGTTTATTTGTAATAGGTATGTATCTTTTAGATTTGCTAAAACATTTTAAAAAACATCAATTATATATATATATATATATATATATATATATATATATATATATGTATGTGTGTGTGTGTTTGTGTGTGTATGTATGTCAGTCCATCTGTCTGTATGTTTATTACGTTTCACGGCTAAACCACAAATTTAACCAAGAAAACGTAATAAACAGACAGACATCACGTGGCGCACACCTTGTCCAGTACCTTCCTACTTTTGTACCTACATACTTCGATCGATCGCTTAAGTCGATCTATTCTTCAAAAGGAGCTCCGGCCTTCTAAACAAATCTTATATTATTTTAATTATCATATTACCATCGCCTCTGTGATCCAGTGCTCCGGTATCAGTCTAGATCATATGACGTCCTGGGTTCGATTCCCGGGTCGGACAATTCAAAGACTTTTTTTCAGTTTTCTGATAAAAACAACGTTGTCTGGGATTGGTTAAATTAAATGCCCGGTTAATTGGCTTGCCATCTATCACATTGAGGGACTAAGTATCTTCGACTAATTGTGGGTGCAGTGTTTGTACCTCTGCCTAACTCTTCAGGGTACGGACGTGAAGACACTACTATATCATAATACCATAGATTAAATATATTTGCAATTAGTTTGCATTTTTTTTCCTCGCAATAAAACCGACATCTCAGCCGTTTTACTATTGAGTGTGGTTGTTTATTATACCTAAAAATATAAAGCTAAATACACACGAATGTTTATTTGAATCATTCGCTCCAAGCTGTTAATCCTAGGATTAGAGAGCTCGTTACATGACTCAAACTTGATCGCTTAACTCTGGATTACACATCGACTGATATAGCTTCGTTTGAATGCTTTTTGTTTATTTGAGGTTAGTCCAAATTAATTATAGTCAAGAATAATAAATATTAAGGCAATAACATGGTGGAATTAACTTCATACCGGGGTTTGAAATTATCTATATATTATTTAGTATGATTGTGAAATGGGTATTATTGTTGTAGTTATTGGTGTTCATAAGGTGTGTTCATACATTCATACTTACATTAATTAATTCATTCATTTATTCATTCGTTCATTCATTCATTTATTCATTCATTCGTTCATTCATTCATTCATTCGTTCATTCATACATTCATTAATATGCGGAACAAAACTTTGTGTCCCTTTTCTCGAAGATCGAAGCTGGGGCCCATAGATCCGAATAGGCTATATATATAGCCATAGAGCCGAATAGAGTAATCCTAGGGATTAGTGAGCTAGTCACGTCAATTCACGATAAGATTAACGCAGTAACATGATGGAATTGACTTAAATGTAAAGTTAGAAGTTATAACCACGGAAGTCATATTTACAAACCTAACAAAGTAGACGAAAGCATTTTCAAAGGACCTTAATCTAGGAACGTTTCAAAAGTTATAATGGAATTTTTTACGACTTGACTGAGGATAAGGTATAAGTTAGAGTTATCTATTTATCTTTTTACTATATAGGGTAGTCAAAAGAATGGCAGTACTTTGATAGTAAAATATCAAAGTATATAAGAACGCCGCTTTATATACTTTGCTATTTAACATTCCAAAACCCAAACTATTCTCTTACTTCACGTCAAATAACATTTTTTTTTATCATAGGACGGCAAACAAGTTAATAGCTCTCTGATGTACAGGAATTATCATCGCCTATTGACACCAAAGATGTTATATATTACTTTTATCTTGAAACGGGACAGTAGATTGCTGTGGACTACACGAGTAATTATAGTAGTAGTCTATAGAAGGACATCTGTTACCATAAGGAGCAATAAGAAAAGAGCTTACTCATTCTTAAAAGGCCAGCAACGCAACTGCAAGACCTCTGGTATTGCGGATGTCCACGGGTGGTGGTGATCACTAACCATCAGGTGCACCTTCTGCTCGTTTGTAAAAAAAGGAAAAATGAAAATAAATATCAATGTTCAGTTTGATTTACTAAAAGTTTTGAATATTTCGAAACTTTTTATTTCTAATTTAATACAGGATAGTACATTTCAAAAAATATTATTAATGACATTACATAAACTCTGGCTAGTTTTATCTCAAGTCAGAGTTAAATTAAATTAACCAAAAGTTTTGAATATTAAGATTTTTTTTTAAATTTGAATACAGAATAGTACATTATAAAAATATTATTTAAGACGCCATATAAACTCTTGCGAGTTTTATCGAAAATCAGAGTCGCCGACACAATATACTTCCATACAACAAAAAAAAAAAAAAAGAAAAAATGTATTAATTTTACAAACATCACAACTTATAAATCTAAGTCAAGAATAGTATATATAAACTTTTTTATAGAAGAAGGGGCAAATGAGCAATAGGTGCATCTAATGGTAAGTGAAGGCCGCCCCCATGGACACCCGTAACATCAGAGGATTTGCAGTTATATGGCCGGTATTTTAAGAATGAGTAAGCTCTTTTCTTTAAAGTCGCTAATTCATATTCGTTCGGAAACACCCCTGCCGATCCCACATCAGAGTAGTGCGAGGCAAAAAGTGTCGAGAGAAACGCACAGTTGTAGATTTCCAGACATCGAGATGGTGAGGGTGGAATTTTAAATTTTCACGCGATGTCCAATGATAGAATTCGGCAGCAAGAATTAATCCAAATATCTCGTCGAAATACTCGCCATGATAAATACGATCGAAGACGCAGAGTGAACCAACATCTCTGCGCAATGCTAAAGAGTAAAGTCGTTTCGAAATGGCCTGGTCGTCAAGGATTCGAACCGCTCTACGCTGAATGCGAAGAGTACTCCAATGAATTTTTGTTTAAAAGATTATATGAATGATATATTGCTATATTCAAGGGCAAAGCTGTGCTGATCAGCTGGTGTTTTTTATAAAATATAAGAACTTTACGCCTGTATCCCTGAAAAGGTAGGCGGAGGTACAACCAGTGCACCCACGAGCAGATGAATATCGTTAGTCCCACCGTGTGATAGGTTAAATATACTTGGTCCATTTCTGTTTCTGATATACATAAAAGACTTGCCATACATGTAGGGGATAAACATGGAATCGTACTGTTTGCGGATGACACTTCACTTTTATTCAAAGTGAAAAGATGAATTGGTAAGTATGGCGAAGTAAATAATGCAATTTCAAAAGTTGTACACTGGTTCAGTACGAACAATCTTTTACTAAATGGTAACAAAACTAAGCGTGTTAAATTTTCATTGCCTAATGTAAGGCATGTAGATACCAGCGTACAACTAGATGGAAACAACCCGGATCTGGTGGATTCCACTGTGTTTTTAGGTATTACTTTAGATAAGAAATTACAATGGGGACCGCACATTAATAATTTAGCAAATAGACTTAGTTCAGCAGCTTATGCAGTAAAAAAATTGAGACAGTTAACTGATGTCGACACAGCAAGAATTGTATACTTTAGTTACTTCCACAGCATTATGTCATATGGAATTCTTCTCTGGGGAAATTCTGGTGGAATAAATACTATATTTGTATTGAAGAAAAGAGCTATTAGGGCAATTTACAATCTTAGCCCGAGGGTTTCCCAGAGAGAAAAATTCAAATAAATCAATATTCTAATTGTTATATCCCAATGTATATTTGAAAACTTGATGTACGCTCGTAAAATATTTGCATTTTTAAAAAAAATGGTGACGTACACTCAATACAAGGAACAAAAACAATCTTGTTGTGCATGCATCTCGTCTCCATAGAATAAGTAACTCTTTTATGGAGCAATGTATACGCTTTTACAATAAACTTCCCGAAACTATAAGAGATCTACCAGCCAATAAATTTAAAAAATGTGTTAAAACAAAACTGTGTAAAAAAGGATATTATAAAATCTCAGATTATTTAGAAGACGAAAAGCCTGGGATTAATTGCTCCTCATACCGATCTCATATATTTTTTGTAATATTGTGATAATGTAAAAAAATCAATGACATGAAAAAAAAAGACAAGCCCACTGAGTTTCTTCCGCCGGATCTTATCAGTGTGTGGCCAGTGGTAGTAGTTTTAAAAAAAATATGTTGACGTGTCAAAATAACTTGTAAAAAGTTAATTGAATAAAGTATTTCTGATTTCTGATAGATAGTAGCACATAAATATGTAGCCTGTGGTTAAACCGGGCAATTATCTAATCCTGGACCATGAAGTTTTGATCAGAAAACGGAAAAAACACATTTTTTGATTTTCCCGACCCGGGAACCGAATCCAGGATGTCATGTGGTCAACACTGACACCGGACCATTAAGACACAGACGCAATTTTATTTTTTACAAAATGTCATCAAAAAAATCATAAATCTATAAGCAATACGCCAAAACCATACTGAGAAGATGAATCATTAATGATTCAGCTATGGATATTTGACTTCGAATTTTTTTAAAGGCGAAAAGTTGTGCCTTTTCTAGAGTCATATAAATTTAGTACTAAAGTTAATAACGTAACCCTTCTTAGCATTATAAGGGTTGCCTTCTAAATTTGGGCCATTGTTGTGTCTTACAACTTCAAATATAAGATTGATAATGCGTCTCCGTTATATATTAGTAATGGCCGTAAAAGGTCACTTCTATGATGTAGAGAAATTCTAGAATAGATTAATAAAACTATATGAACCACTTAAGCATTAAATTCAAACGAAGACTACTTCTGGGAAGCATCGAAACTTGTATATTATACAAGTACATTATTAATGTATATGGTGTTATAAGATAAATAATTGTAATATCGCAATTTAGGGTTTAACTTTAATTTGTTTTCCGGCTACGCATGTAGATAAGGAAGTAACTGGTTTTGCTCCAATTTTCCAAAATCTAGTTTTCACCAGATCTCCACATTTTACCAGAATCACCAGAAAAATTACATGTGATTTATAGTTACTACATATTTGGACAATAGGTACTAAATTTTCCGACTATTTTCACGATGGTGTCAGTATGTGTTTGTATGTATGTATGTGTGTGTGTGTGTGTGTGTGTGTGTGTGTGTGTGTGTGTGTGTGTGTGTATGTATTTATTTATTTAATATGAATCACCAGAAAAATTACATTACTAGCTGACCCGGCAAACGTTGTTTTGCCATATAAATTATTGAATAAAAAATAGGGGTTAATGATAGAAGGGTGAAAATTTAGGGTTGTGTGTATTGTTAATGTCACATTACAAAAAAATTAAAAAAGTATATCCAAAACATAAAAAAGAAGTTAGGGGGTGGAAAACCCTTATCCCTTAGGGGTATGAAAAATAGATAGTAGCCGACCCTCAGACCTAATGAATATGTACATAAAATTTCATAAAAATTGGTCAAGCAAATAGCCAGTCCATGGTACGTCAGTAATATAGATATCTTCACAAAGATCTAGAGTTATCTACAAAAACACTTCAAAAAGACGACGCAATGTCGCTTTGAAAAAACAATGAGACACATAAAAGCTCTGGTGAGAGCCGCGGCTGATTACGTCCAGGACACGATCACCGATATCAAACTGAGATGCTCTTGTCACGTCCTATCCGATCTCGATGATCCAATCACAATACCATGTACACATGTGCATGTAAAGGCATATACCAAAGTCGCTGCCAGCGGCGACTCGGCACACACGCAAATAAATATTTTTCATTTTCATTTTCATTTTCATTTCACGTTTCAGGCCGCCAATACTCGAGACAACGGTCAGGAGTGATTAACGACTCAAAATCCTGATGCCACTTTCAGTCCTACTCACCTTCAAGATCATCTGATCTAATCCAAGGTTCGGTCTCTCAGAAAACACCCTTAGAGTGGGCTCTTAGCCCACTTAACTAAAACTCTGGCTGAACACTTTGCTCGCCCGAAGGACCTAGTTTCACAGAAGCGGGCATTTGGACCAACTGCTTTAGTTCATTTCGAAAAAAAAGATAAAAGCAAATAATTATTACAAACCTACAAACAAACAATTTGCTTACTTTGGTTTTAGATGAATTCGTATAAATTGTTCTGCGTTTATAACTAACTAGCTGTGCCCGCGACTTCGTTCGCGTGGAAAAATTCTAAAATAAAAACCCGAATAGTTCCCGTTCCCGTGGGATTTTCGGAATAAGAACTATCCTATGTCCTTTCTTGGGTCTCAAAAATTTTATCCAAATCGGTTTAGTGGTTTGGCCGTGAAAGCGTAACAGACAGACAGACAGACAGACAGAGTTACTTTCGCATTTATCCTAATAAATCCATACTAATATTATAGTATGGATTTATTTGCTTACTTATAAGAAAATTATGGTGATTTTTTTTCGTGCGACTCGTTATGACAATTGGGGTTTGACATTGATGAAAAAGTCCTGATTGGTGAGCGAGAATCGTTTTAGTAAAACTCGCTGGTATATTATTTCGATACCATCGTTTTGTATAATAACGAGCCTGGCTCTTGTTTGCTATATTTTTTTCACAATTCTTCAGTTTTACTCGCAAGTCGATCAGCACCAACAAGCCGCGAGTAAAACTGTGGTTCTTTAAAACCGTATTATACGCTCGAAATTCGAGAAGGGTCTTAAATTTCCCTATATAATATCACTCTGTTAATAGAAATATGAAATGTCTAATCCAGTAAAATTTATATCTTTACAAAAATTGTTACATTTGTATGCATTGGCTAGCGGGCTATTTGTACGGGCCCTGAAGATCGACTCATAACTTATGTTGACATGCTATTGATCAAATACGCTAACACAATTCCAAATCCCGGCCGTTAACTGGATACAATGTAAGGAATACTCCACTTTTGATGTCATATTCGCATTTTGTATAATGTTTTTATTTCGTATGTTCTATTCCATCATTACTGTAAATTTCTTATGCTCAAAGAAAGACTTACAGTAATCTTAAATCCCGTTAATATTTCAGATAAATGAAGAAAGGTGGAACACTGCTATATGTCATAATGATGCCATTATATTTTATTACATATCTGAGTTTGGTGTACGACGCTTCGATATGCACTGATAAGGATCAGCTTGGTTTAATATCACTTTGTGCGTAAACATTGTATTTATTTACACGGCTCAGCTTGGTTTTAAGTTTTCAATAAAATATTCGAGGCGCTCTTTAGTCTGCTTTAAACATAAATGACCAGTTAATATATTGTTATCCACATGTGATATGTCGGGCATGATTCTAATAACATATTAAGTATATTTATATATGTACATACTTGCTAGCTGATGATTTACTCATACTTCACCTCTCTAAAGTATTTATAAAAAAAGTATCTTCACGCCCGTATCCCCGAAGGAGTAGGCAGAGGTACAACAAGTGCACCCACGATTAGCCGAAGATACTTGGTCCCACAAATGTGATAGGTGGCAAGCCTATCTCCAACCGGGCACTTTCCAATCCCGGGCAACTTTGTGTTTATCAGAAAACTGGAAAAAACATTTTTTTTAAGTGCCCAACCCGAGAATCGAACCCGGGACCTCATGTGGTCGACGCCACAGAGGCGATAAAGTATTTATAGATTTTCCTAAAGATGATTCGGCTACTAAGTGAAACTTGCGTTCAGTAAATACTATGTTTCTGTTTGTGGTACTGACTTAGGTCAAAGTGTGGTGGACATATTGGGTAGGCTGTCCCCTTTAACTTCTAGAGCTTTGGTGTGCATTACTTTTTGCTTCAGCTTTACTTGAAAAAGTAAAAGATGAACTGAAACAATTAATACTTCCCGTATCCATAATCCGGACCTCGTTTTGAAGAATCATCAACTGCTCTACTGCTAGGCATCTCGTTAAAGGCGAGATAAGGCTACTGTATCACTATCTTTGTAACTACTAATTAAACGGTAGAATCCTGGATGTTGGCACTGTTTTATTCTCTTTTAGAGGTTAAGGTAAGCATGTGTCATTACAATTGCATCACACGGATAGCAACACATCATTAATATCTTTAGTGTTTATAGGCGAAGGTTTTCATTTCGTATGAAAGAGTACATTACAATTGTTAAAAGTGATATTGTCTCTTTACATTAGGATAGTCATCTGCTTGTTTTCTACGTTATGAAATTGATCAGAAATGAAGAGACTTGCATTAAATAAAAATTACTTCACGCCCGTATTCCCGAAAAGGTAGGCGGAGGTACAATTAGTGTACCTACGATTAGTCAAAGATATTAGTCCTACAATGTGATAGATGCAAGCCAACCAACCGGGCACTTATTCGATCCGGGGCAATATTGTTTTTATCAGAAAAGTGAAAAAAGACATTTTCAACTGCCCGATCCGAAAATTGAACCCGGGACCCCACCTCATGTTGTCAACACCAATACTGGACCACTAAGACCACAGAGGCGATATTACATTAGAAAATTAAAATGCCCATGCAAATTAAGTTACCAAGACTTATACTGTTTATAATCGGACAAATTTTCTTTTTACCACGATGCCGAGTCCAATAAAATTAAACTGAATTATAATTTTATCATTCGAGCTCCATCTCAAATGAAATTTCCCAAACAAATTCAATTTGAGACAAAAATACAATATCTCGAACCCAGTATAGAAGTAATTTGATAATCTCTTCGCAATTATGGTCTCTACCGTTCGACGCTCTGATGTATAACAATAAAAACTCATTTTGAATCGCAGATATTTTCAATGAAAAGTTTATTTTTTCAATTGATGGCATTTTCTTTTCTTATATTATTTTTATGGTTCCTTAACAAATTTATTTACTGTTGAAAAGAAATAAACATCGTCTATAAAAACCAAAAATAATGATAGTTATAGAAGTTCACTGGTTTCAAAGGTTAAACGATGGTTTTAAACTCGGGCGAGACGAAAACATAGTAGCCATGAAGCACCGTTTATAAGGACCAAAGATAGTACTAGGTATAGAGATTTTCTGGTTTTAAAAACTAAACGATTGTATAAAATTCAAGCAAGACATTAAGCCATTGACCCCCGTAAAAAAAATATGATAAATTATTTGAAGCAGTCCAACTTAAATAGGCCGCTCGCGCCATTTTTTGGAGGTTGAGGTAAAGTAATGTGTTACGCGAAAAGTGTAAATACACTAAAACTAAACCATATATATATATATATATATATATATATATATATATATATATATATATATATATATATATATATATATATATATATATATATATATATATATATATATATATATATATATATATATATATATCACACACATATATCTTCACGCAAGATACCTTACGGGGTAGGTAGAGACAAGCCGAGTGCCATACATCACGATCCTTGTAGACTTGTCTCGCTTCTTCCATATTTATTAATCCCTTTATACAGACACGCCGGTTGCGAAGACTCTTGACATCACCTTCGGACAGTACTCGATAAATCTGATCATGCTACGTCAGTTTTGGTTTTCCCTGGTATCTTCATCCTTACACATCCGCATCATACAATCTGTATCAAATATCTGTATTGTTAACCTGTCAATTACGATTCTTTCCACATGTCTGAACCAACAAAGCATGCCCTTTCTCATCTTTAAACCGATACTTTCTTTTAAGCCTAACTTTTCTTTCACTTCAACATTACAAACCCAATGCGCGAGGGTTACGCCACATATTTTTCGTAGCGATCTCATATCGACCAAATTCTCATACTTTTATGCCCTTTCTGATATACCTAACTCTCAGTTCCATATAATAGCGTTAGGATAAGTACTCAATTATTCAAGGTTAGACGGGCACCCTGACTTAAAATTGTGCTTTTAAGTAATCAGCTCTAATGCTGGAGCATTTACTCTATTATTTACACACTCTGTTGTTTCGAGTCAGGCCGGGCTTTGCCAGGGTCTGTGGGGCTTGCCCATGCTTCGACCATGATCTTTTTCGCAAATTCTTATCGGAGGTCACCCATTTTTCATCACCCGTAATCAACTGTTTAAGAAATGATTCGGAATTGTTACGTTTCAACAAAGAATCGCAAGTGGAAACACGTTGACAGGGTAGACAAAATGAACTGAGTGCCATTCACTACGATTCTCGCAAATGTGCTTTGATTCCCTCACACACTTTAGCTCATAAAAACTTAGTGAAACACAATTGATTCCCTCATACACTTTAGGTCATAAAAACTTAGTGAAACACAATTGATTCCCTCATACACTTTAGCTCATAAAAACTTAGTGAAACACAATTGATTCCCTCATACACTTTAGCTCATAAAAACTTAGTGAAACACACTTGATTCCCTCATACACTTTAGCTCATAAAAACTTAGTGAAACACAATCAAATTACGGTTTATATGAGTAGCTTTTATAGTTATGACACTATAGCTACTTTATAAGATTAAAAATTAAATCTTTACAAGGAACTAGACCATAATTTCCATAACTTGCTATTACACTTATATACACATCTTCACGCCAGATCACGTAAGGGGTAGGTAGAAAGAACCGAGTGCCATCCATCGCGATCCTTGCAGACTTGTCTAGTTTCCTCTACAATCATTACTCTCTTCTTACAAACACCGGTTGCAAATACTCTTAGCACTAACTTCGGACAGTACTCGATCACTAAATTATGATATGCTAGTTTTTGTCTTACCTGGTACTACATTCTTCCACATTCACATTGTATATGTGTTTTTTAAACCTTATACATGTATTAGAACTATTTAACCTTGTCCGTATGAATTTGTATTGAAGACCTACCTACCTACAGATTACTTTTTAATTAAAGTGGACCTTTAATTTAAAAGATTCCTTGACTTTAAAAATAGACAAGTAATTATTATCTTACCCGGCACCCGGCACCCGGCCGGCTTATTAATAAAATTATTAGCTTACCCGGCAAACGTTGTTCTGTCAACTTTATGTCTAAATTTTCTGTTTCTTTCTTTGACAGTAAAAATGCTTGTTAAAATTAATTTGCGTTTCAAAAACCGGCCGTTGATGCCTCACTATTGACTAAACAGATAAATTGTTGGCACTATAATGTAGTCTATTTCAAGCATAATTGCAATTTTATAATTTTCAATAAGATCCTAGTTGAAAAAAAGAGCTCCGCACAGCAATGCTTCTTTTTCTAAGTGTAAGATGTAAAGGTAACCTAATAATCCAATAGGTAAGTAATAATCCAACTTTTTAGTTACGTCATAAAGCGTGTTGCAAGTAAAAGAGTATCGCTAGGGTGAAATAAAATTAATTTATCGCAAGTGAAGCTAGAAGTTTGTGAGTGTAGTAATAACAGAGAAGTCGGATTGATACCACATTATTTAATTTTACTCATGACATTATATATAGTTTATCTACATGACGTAAATTACTACTCCACATAAACTTACACTTTTTTTCGGAATGGCTCAATTACTGCTAGCCTTGTGCGCTGTTACAGCTTCACCGGTCGGGGGGGCGAGCAGAGTGCTCAGTCAGAATTTAAAGGTGTTGGGCTGCACGCCCTCCGCCCTAAGGGTGTCTCCTGCGAGACTGAACCTCGGCTTAGAGTGGGGTCATGATTTGTGAAATGCGTTTGATTTGCGATAAGAGGCCTAGTTGCATTGTTTTGTCCGTCGGCTGATCTTTGCCCCTGGGCTCGGCTCGCCGAAGGGCGAAACAGGGGTCCTCGTCGCCGCCGGTGGCGACGGTGTCGCGAATGTAGGTGTGTAATGTTTATGTGTGAACCGTTGGCCAGAGTTATCGGGTCATCGGGATCGGTGAGAACGTGGCGGGGCCTATATAATTTGGGATCAGGATTAGAATCTGGGATGTAGTCAGCTGCGGCTACCACCAGTGGGCTCGGATGCGAAAGAGCACGATCGAAATATCTTTTTGAGATTTCTTTGAAATGCTTTGCTAAGCTCGGCAATTCAAGATCATTATGGAGGTCTACGTTGCGCATATACCACGGTGTTCCCGTGGCAATACGCAAGAATTTGTTTTGTACCACTTGCAACGGATGCAAGTCAGTACGGGGGAGGTAGGCAAATGCTACACAAGCGTATGATAGGATGAAAACTTACATACTACAAAGGCATGATCAATGCTAGTAATATCATATAAATAGCTACTGAGCTACATTAGTTAAAAACCAATATTAATTGAAAGCGTATCTCACAAGGAAATACAAATAACTCAAGCTCTCTGGAATTTACAATTAGGATCACAAAACAATGGCCACCAGGTCAACAACTATTTCAATTTCTCTACTATATTGTATCAAAACGCAATAAACTACGATTTACACTGTTACGACTGCCATATATTGACTACGTACAAACTAATTTAATAAATCATTTTCTTCTGAAACGGTTAGTTTTCCATATATTAATAACTAGCTGTTGCCTGCGACTTCGTTTACTCCGCACAGCTCCTCCCCCGTAGGGGACAGCGTGATAATATGTAGCCTATATGTTGACCCGACCTGTTAGTAATATTCATGCAAAATTTGAAGTAAATCCATGCAGTACTTTTTGAGTTTACCCTGGACATACATACAGACAAACAGATAAACAGACAAACAGACAAAAATTCTAAAAACTATATTTTTGGCTTCGATATCGATTGTAGATCACGCCCCAAGTATTCTTTTAAAAAAATATTCAACGTACACTTTTGACTTTCTTACGATTTTATTATATGCATAGATTTATAATTCTAACAGGATAGCTCTATATATGTATATACACTTCTTAACGCTAGATCCCTTACGTGGTTAGGAGAGAGAAACGAGTGCCATATATTAGGATCCGGGCAGATTTGTCTTGCTTCTTTCACATCCATTACTCTATACAAACATGTTGCTTGCGAAGACTCTTGACACCGATTAATCTGATTATGATATGACAGCCTTGGCCTTCCTAAGTACTCATCTATTGATTGACATAAATTGTGACCAAATAAATTTATACAAAACAACGTGACGGGATATCGATAGGACGTTCAAATCTTGTTTTTTATTATTTTGAAGCAATCTTAACTAAAACGTAGGCTGTATTTAATCACAAATTCGATAGATATTTCAAAGTTATTTTTCTCTTATTTTTTCTTTGCGAATCTCTGCATATCTTTGCTTAAGCAGTGATCAGGCTTCACGAAACCCACTTGATGCGAGAGATTAATTATAACAGAACAAAAAAACAAATGTCTCATTTTATTAATAAATGCCTTATCCGTTGGCTAAAAAATACGTATTTATAAAAGCAAATCCGTGTTCTGTGATTTCCATTTGTAAAACCGCTGATGATTAATTAAACAGAAAAAGCCACTTAAAAATTGTAAAAACTAACGAGTCCTACACATGTCACGATATATCGTGTCGTTTATAAATGTGTAGAATAATCTTATAAGTTTATTTAGTTTCAAACGTTATTTTTTACCAATTAAAATGTTCGTATATGATGATTAAAACTTTCTTATCATTACCTATGAAACATCTATTTGGTAATTCAAGAAGTCGAGTGGCAAAGTTTTTTTTCAAATCATACAGTAGCTGATAAGCAGATAGTTGTCGTGATGGAAGAGAAACCCTCGCCTATACCAATCAATCGCCATCACCAAAGATGTTATTGATGCGGCGCTATTTATATGGCGGTATGGAATTACACATACATATATATAACTGCTGCCTTATGCTTCGAACCGGGACATCATAAACTTGGGTGACATTGTAATAATTGTAAACTTGGGTAACACTACCAACTAACAGTCACAATGGTAGTATAAAGTATAGCCAATTATTTGAATTTTACGAACTGTCTGACAGTCTGTCTGTCTGAACTGTCAAAAAGGTTGACGGCCTATTCTTTAACGTGGGAAAAATTACTAGTTTGTTGCCATTCGTGTGTCGGTGAGATAATGTCGCATGCTCTAGTTTGCGGCTATCTTTCCGTTCTTAGTTAAACGTATCAGTGACTGCAGTAGCACTAATGCTGTTGCAGCAGCAATAAGAAAAGTGGTGGTACCATGTCCAGCCTAAGTGTTACAGAACTTTTATACTATCTGATGACAAGTAACTATCTTAGACAAAATTTTCTGTGATGAGTGGTGAGTTTCATCGCTGCATTAGCCACAGTTAGGATTATCGTTTGATATTTACGACAAACACAACCAATAGCTTTACATACTTTTAAAATCAAACTCATCCTATTTAGATTTTTTAAATAGATAACTCCCAATTGCACTTAGTTTGATCTAAGAAATAAACACGTCAGTTCAGGATCTGAAAAAAAAACAGATTAATTGCTAAAATAACCAGGTATTTGTTTAGTATTCGTTTTGTCCTAATATATTATGTTTACTTTTCATATAGAAACAAATAGTAATCCACTTTACGATATATCGTTACGTCTATAGTACCCTTACAGACTTCAGCGGTGACAAAAAGCTCGTTGAAATTCAGTATTCGTTTGCGTAGTTAATACTTTGATACGGCAGCGTTTCGACTTAATTAATGATAATTAATTTTGCAATGAAGTTTTGTTTGATTTAGTAGTGCGGCGTCGATAAGTTCCGTTCATTTTATATTTGTGTTGTACGAAGAAATTAATTTGAATATTAGATTGGTGTTAATTAAAAAAGTAGGAAAAAAATGCTTATTAATAGAAATATGCCTATCTATTCGCCTCTGTGGTCTAGTGGTCCAGTGTTGGCGTTGACCACATGAGGTCCCGGGTTCGATTCCCGGGTCGGGCACTTTAAAAAAAAAAAAAGGTGCTTTTTCAGTTTTCTGAGAAACACAAAGTTGCCCGGGATTGGAAAGTGCCCGGTTGGCGATAGGCTTGCCACCTATCACATTTGTGGGACCAAGTATCTTCGGCTAATCGTGGGTGCACTTGTTGTACCTCTGCCTACCCCTTCGGGGATATGGGCGTGAAGATGCCTATCTATTTATTGGAATTGAGTTCTTTATAGCAAGTAACTAGGTTTTTTACAAATTTTCGCGAATTTTTACGTGTACTTTGCGATGCCACTAGGAGAAAAACATAAAAAATCGGTGTAAGAAATGAAACTTTGGTGGCAGCCAGCACTACCGCCAGTTACCACCATCAAATGTCTAATCACGACGGTTATCTCTTACTAACCGCGTGGGTTATCTATTCACTTCATATTTTCTACTGTAAATAAGAACCCTGCGTTTTATTTAAACTCAAAGTACACCCGTGCCAGCTGCCGTTAAACCTCCAGCCTCCAGCCTCTCTTCATCGTCTGCAACTGGTGAGACCTTCTGAAAACTACTTACAGGAGTCAATTGCTAGCGGCCGTGCCATCCTGCCGCTACGACCACTAGTGGCACCTTCCGGCCATCACCGCTACAGACTGCTATAAAACAAACCCACCATAGGCTTGAAAAATAATGAAGATCCCAGCAGCACAGTTATCCCTCGTCCACCACACTTTACACCTTGACAGTAACAATCACAAAAGCACACAATATACGCACACAACGCACGTTTCATTTTACGACCGAAGCATCTTCATGAGATGTGAACAATACTACACTCAACGAGAGCCAAAAATAGTACACTTACATCGCTTTTTTATGTTTTTCTCTTTCAGTGGCATTGCAAAAGTACATGTAAAGTTCACGAAAATTTACAAAATAACTAATTTTCTCCGATTGAATAATGAATTTCCGCAAAGTGATGTCTGAATCTATAAAAAATAAAAAATGTGAAACAATAAAACGCCACCAAAAACCGAACAATTTGCAGTGATTTTTGCGGTTTTTTTTCAAACCCGTTATATATTTTTGAATATGCTAACTTCACAATATCAGCTGAACTGCCTTATCTTTTGAATATTCTTTTCCGAATATTTTATAATAAAATAAATAATTTTATGAAAATGCTATTCAGATTTTCCTCTAAAATCCGTGAAAATTTCATACGACGTAATGCTGTGAAAACTGCTAAAGTCAACAATTCTTACTGTGTCAACACCCTTGTCGTCATTCTTGCATACGTAATTTTTAAATGTTTACAAATTTCCGATTTATCGAAGGAAATTTACCCATCGAATATTTATATTTAATTTATAGAAGACACGGGATTCAATATTACCAACGTCATCGCTCTCGTCGGCTTCAATTCAAACCTTACACAAACCCCTACATATTTTACGTCAGATCCCTAACGGGTAGGCAGAGCGAACTGAGAGCAGTATGTTACGATCCTTGCAGATTTTTTTGCTTCCTCTGCATTCATTCTCTTCATACAAACACGTCGGTAGCATGACTCTTGACGACACCTTTGGACAGCATCGAAGGAATCTGATTATGGTATGTTAGTCTTAGTTTTCCCCGATACCTACATTTATATACATACCGTACATTTTTACACATACTGGTCCAGGCTCACTTTGAGGAATAGACTTTCCGCCGTTCTGCCAGTCAGTTTGTAAGAGGCAAACGATTGGCTATGCGAGTCACTACCATCGTGCTTCTAGGTGGTAGAGTTCTGGAGTGCAAAACCGCCTAACCTACTCCTGCTATAATAGCGTCAGTGTTTGTCACTGTCGTATTCCGGTTTGGAAAGTAAGATAGCCGGTCAACTCATGTATATGGCACATCCTACCACAAGGACAGAAAAGCATCATTAACATCTTTGTTGCCTATAGGCGATGATTGTCTCTTTCCATAAGAAGAGCCATTTGCTTGTTTAATAAATTATAATATAAGAAAACACACACAATGTGTATTTTTATATATTAATCTGTAATTATATATATTTTGTTGACTTTTCACTTGCTATTCTTTGCGTCTGCTAAATAGAATCTATTCAGGGTAACTTTTGGATCTCCTGCCAAATTGGTGGTTCAGACCATGAAACATAACAAGTTTTCCAAAGAAACAAAAAAATCGACCTTCCCATAGAAAACTGATTGATGACGTGGTCGATTTCGTATGGAAGATCTGAATTTTTTTTCACTTTTCGATCCGTGTTTCTTTGGGAAAGTTGTTTACTTTCATGGTCTGAACCACCTATTTAAATTTGGCAGGAGTTCCAAAAATAACCCTGTAATAATGGAGAAGAGAATAGATAGGTTCTCTTAAATACCTTCACAGATAGACGTTTGGTTCCCTTTGCCTAATTTGTAAAGGCGTTGACATAACTTCAAAAAAATCGGCAACTAAATATCTAATAAATACTACTAAAAAATCCAATAAATCAAATCAAATCAAAACAAAAAATATATATTTATTCAGATAACACTGAATAATAAAACACCTAAAGACTATCTTATGATATAACTTAGCATGTATCTGCCTGAACTAGGTTGACTTGTGTTTCAGGCGATAAGGGCTAAGAATACCATAATTTTAATAATCACTGATAAAAAAATTAAGTGAGCATAGTTTACAATGTTATTAAATTAAACTTTTAAACTTAAGAAATAATATAACTTAGGAAAACAGAGTAATTCTTTAAAACTATCACAAATAACAACAAGAGAAAAATTAAACGTACTTAATTAAAATACATAACTCTAAGCTTCGTTTATTTATAAACTAATAATAACTTCTCAGTGTCATCATAGGACATAGTTTGTAAAATGTCAATTACCATCTTTTTGCAATTCCTAAAACTTTGTCAATAAATAACATTTAGAATTCTCAGAATTCCCCAGTTTTAGTTCGGGATCCTTTGGCAGAACATTAGTTGGTCTATTCTTCAAACAGGTTGTAAAAGGCGACTGATTGGTTATACATAACATCGTGACTACTAGGTGGTAGTTTCGCAACGTCTCGCCCGGGTATATGGTTCATCCGCCTTACCTATTCCTGCTGCAATAGCGTCAATGCTTGACATTGTCGTATTCCAGTTTGGAGGAAAAGATGACCATCTTACTCTCCAAACCGGAACATGTTCACTGAAAAAGGACTTCAAAATGTGGTTCAACAGTCGAGAATTTTAATCAGTAATGAGATTTACAAGTAGTTAGATACCGTCTACTAATAATTATCATAACATCGATGATAATACATGGATTCTCATCGTTGTTCGCGAACTACTTCTTACAATTACGCATTGACGTTTTCATTGGCAGACATGCGTGGTGTAAGAGCTCTATGCCCTCAGGGTATCGTCAAATGACCTTTTTCGATTAAAGATGTCTAATTGAGTGCTCCTACTAAATGTCGGTGCGTATTAGATCTCTCTAATCATTTGGGTTGAGACTTTCAATGAAGTTAAGAGGAAGATACATAAGGCCGTGTTTCGGTTTGTAGTGTAGGGTAGCCGATTGATTTACGCATGTGATATTTCCATCTCGCTACATGGATAGCAACGCACCATTGACATCTTTGGTGTCCATAGGCGGTTATTTATATTTCCATTCGGAGAGCTATATGCTAGTTTGCTATCTAATCTATATCTATTCTATACATATAATAAAATCGTAGAAAAGTCAACGTATGTCCGGGGTAAACTCAAAAAGTACTGCATGGATTTACTTCAAATTTTGCATGAATATTACTAACAGGTTGAGTCTACATATAGGCTACATATTATCACGCTATCACCTACGGGGGAGGAGCTGTGCGGAGTAAACGAAGTCCGCGTGAACCAAGTCGCGGGCGACAGCTAGTACATGTAATAAAATCGTAGGAAAGTCAAAACCGTACATTGAATATTTTTTAAAAGAATACTTGGAGCATGATCTACAATCGACATCGACGCCAGAAATATAGTTTTTAGAATTTTTGTCTGTTTGTCTGTATGTATGTCCGGGGTAAACTCAAAAAGTACTGCATGGATTTACTTCAAATTTTACATGAATATTACTAACAGGTCAGGTTAACATATAGACTATATACTACGGGGGAGGAGCTGACACACTAAGAAGACCAGGTGGAAGAACCTCAGCTGGCTTGTCTTTTTTCATATCATTTTTTTACAATATTACAATATTACAAGATCATAAAACTTATATATGAGATCGGTATGAGGAGCAATTAATACCAGGCTATTTTGTTTTCTAAATAATCTGAGATTTTATATATCCTTTTTTACATAATTTTGTTTCTATATCTCTATATGTAGATCTATTATAGTTTCGGGAAGTTTGTTGTAAAAGCATATACATTGCCTCATAAAAGAGTTACTTATTCTGTCGAGACGAAAACTAAACTATTAGTTACATCACAAAAAACCCGGTCAAAAGATGTGATCACATGGAAACTAAACCTATAAAGTACTTCCCGATGACCTAGAATCGTGAAATTTAGATATGTATGTGTAGCTAAAGTTACCTAAAATTTTCTACGGAAATCTTGGTATTTTTTTTAAATAATAAATAAATATTCACGGGACAAATTACACTCACTGATCTAACCCCAAAGTAAGCAAATTATTTGCTTGTGTTATGGGTGTTAGTCAACGATAGTAATACATAGAAATACATATATAAATACTAGAATATATTTAATAAACACCCAAACCCAAAAATACAGACATTTATGCTCATCACACAAATACTTGTCCCCGTCAGGGATCGAACCCGAGCCCCGTTGCTTGCATAGTCAGGGTGGATAACCATTCGACCAACGGGGCGGTCAAATGGTATGCAAATCCAGCTCGCGCTTGACCGTTTTTTTTACTTTAACTTTGTATAATTTTGATTTATTCTAGTACTCTACAGTGCTTATTCTAAAAATATACTTAAGTTAAAGGGAAATATACAAAAATAAACAATGTATTATGCGTCATGTACCACGCTAGATGAAAGTTTGATTCGAGAGTTTCGTAGGCATGACGAGCCGGAGCAATGTAAGATTTACATTGCGTGTAACGGGCACGATAGAACACGTTCATGCTGGGGCACTACATGCAATCACGCGTCCATACGCGTAAATGATTAGTATATAAGGTAAAGGAAATTCACACTAAAATACAGTTTAATAAACACATTTACTAACTGATGTGTGACTGTCATTTAACCAACGTAATATTGCGGGGCATAAAAATAACAAAAAGATTATAAAACGCAAATTTTACATTTGAATAAAAAAACAATAGAATTGCCATCGTGATTAGAACGCAAAAATGGTATATTTCCTTATTATTTCTCTTTCTCTAACATTCATGATACATCCAGCTATTATGTTTATAGTGTGAATCAACGGCCATGTGGAGTCACTTAATTCCAGGGCTGGCGTATAAATTGCACAGTGCAGCAACTAACGTCGTAGTTAATTTAATTTAATAGTATATTATGCCGCATGTAAGTGCATTGCAACAATAGTAAATGATTTCTCTCGCCAAGTAATTCACTGTTTCATGTACTGAGTTCTTGTACTCATAGTTCTTTTGACTTCTTTGTTCTTTGTGTTCCAATAATTTTATCCTTACTAGAATTATATTTAGTTTTTTAGTATTAAATAGCAATCCAGCAGATGGCTCCCATGATGGAAAGAGAAACCATCGTCTATAAAAAATAAATGTTAATTAAGCCTTGCTATTCGCGTGGCGGGATGACAATGCTTCGTGCATAGGTCTATTGGCTACCCACCCCATAAACCGCAACACGGCCTTACGTATCTTCCTCTTAACTTCATTAAAAGTCTCAGCCTAAATGATTTGAGGGATATTATCCGTATATACCAGTAGGAGCACTCAACTGGACATCTTTAATGGAAAGAGGTCACTGACTGTACCCAGAAGGCTTAGAAGTCTTCCACTACGCATGGCTGGCACGCCAAAGAAAATACCTATGCGTAAATGTAAAAGTATCTCACGAACAAAGGCAAGAATTTAGGGGATCTATAGGGAATAGGGGAATATAGGGATATTTAGGGGAATATAGATTTTATTATGTATGCATGATCGTTGAAGAAGAGAACCACCCATACGATTGTTTTAACTAGCACCCCGTACAAGAATAATTTAGAGCATTAAAATAGTCAAGAAACAAAAAAGTGAATAAAAAAATATGAAAAAGGAAAAAATGTATCTAAAAACATAGAAAAGCTAAGAAGTAGCTAAAAGGAAGTCAAATAAAAGAAAGAACACTTCATGAAGGGCATGAAGCATGTGATGGGATAAAGAATGATGACGCTGTTGAATTTATTTATGATATATGCAGCACAGCACCTGCAAAAAAATAGTTTGTTTTTGTTGCGTATTTTTGTTCTTATATCCTTTTCCTTCAGCAAAATATTTGTTTACGCAAAATGGGATTAAGGTGATCATAGGGATCATCTTACCTCTACCTGGAGGATCATCTTACCTATAGGGGTGTACAAGATGACTACTTTGTTAGGTTTTTTTAAAAAAATAATATTTTAAGGTTTACCTCAAGCACTCTCTGGTGTTGAGTATGAGGAAAGTTAGACATATTTCCTTCCTCCTTTGAAGAATAGGCCAACTGCCGTTCTGCCAGGCAAGTCGTAAAAGGCGACTCAGTGGCTATGCGCGTCACTAACATCGTGACTACTGGGTGGTAGAGTTCTGCATCGGCTCGACCGGGTCTGGTACCCCCACCTTACGCTATTGCGGCAGGAATATCCTGCCGCAATAGCGTCAGTGCTGGTCGCTGTCGTGTTCCGGTTTGGAGGGTAAGGTAGCCGGTAAATTTATGCATGTGGCATTAGACTTCGCCACAACTCACCATTAACATCTTTGGTGTCTATAGGTGATAGGTGACTCTTTCCATCAGGAGAACTTGTTTGTTATCTTATGATATTAAAAAAAAAAACAGATAAATATATTAATAGTAATCGCCTTTATTTTTGGTTAACCTTGAAATATATGCATTTCACACACGAAATAAAGAAAACAAGGGGAAGTGAAGAGTGGGCGTGCCGCGTGCGTCACTATTATGCGCTTTTACTCTAAATTGCCTTAGTGATACTTACCATAGTCGTCGTGCGAAAATCTATTATACACTGAATTATGCCGTATTGTGCTATCCTTGAATGCAGAAATGATAGTAGAATACAGATGATTAAAAATGGAGATATTTCATATCATTCGAAAGTACAATTTTCATTTTATTTTAATTAAATTCCTGATTTAATATAATCTCTAATGATATAATAGAAAGTCAAGCTAAAATCAGCCGTACACTTTACATATAAAGTTCATTTTAGGTTGACCTAATTTTTCTAGAAATATATACGTAATGACAGTCATTACGTATATCGTTCTAGAAAGTTCTCTACTCAAATATGATCAACTGAAAACTACGGAAAAATCAATACTGCCATCTATTGTAGAATAGCGAAACTATTAAGATCTTAAGTTTCACAATTGTACACATAGATGAGTCTATTTTGAATAGACTACAAAAGGACGTAAATAATTTTTTTTTTTGTAGCAAAATAAAATTTATTGTAACGAAGTTTGGTATATTTTTAAATGTTCTGTTTGTGTGTTTCGGATTATTGTTGTTTAAAATGAAAACGACCAATGAAACAATGTTTGCATTAGTAGTTTATATGTAATAATGCTTATTTTATGTGTGAGTGTGGCGATCGCGGTCCTGATACAAATGTTTGTACTTGCCAATTCCGTTGTTTTCTTTATTTCGTGATTTCACAGCTATCCACGCTTAAGGGGATCATCTCGTATCTTTCTCTATAATCATCGGTTACATGATAATTAGTACTTTCAGTAGTATAAAATATAATTACTTGTAAATCTCATTACTGATAATTAAAATCCATTACTGTCGAAATATATTTTAAATAAATTTTCAATGAACTGATATTTTTTAAATAGAACAATTTTTTAATCCAAATAGCTTCATTTATTTTTACAGGCTTTCAGCGCTGAACCACTGAAAAACAATAAGATGAACTTTGATAATGGATTTTAGAGAGGATTCTCGATCGTGCATATCAGCCAAGCCTTTTAAAAAGTTGTTTAGTTTAATAGTAAAAAAATATTCATTTTATTATCTTACTTTTGTGTTACATCAATTTGTGTAATTTGTCCAGCGACAGTTATTTATTTATTTATTATTAATATCTTTATGTGGTTAGCCCAATCGTCTTTCAATCAATATTATTTTAAATCTTTTACTTGTGCTGTTTCACAATTCAATGAGTTATTCAAATCAAAAATTAAAATAATATTTGGCTATAACGATATAGACGATGGAGAGTATAAATCATATTAATTATTTTGGTTTGGTTCAGGCCCCTTTTTAAAGAATAGACAATCTGCCATTCTGTCAGGCAGTCTAACGAAAAAAGGTTTGTAGATGCCTGATGTCAAAATTTAAATTTCTACCCTCGCGATCTCGATGTCTGGAAATCCACAACCGCGCGGTTCCACGGCCATTTTTTGCCCCGCATTAATCTTTTGTGGAATCAATTACCGGCAAGGGTTTTTTAAACAGGTACGACTTGAGGACCTTCAAGAAAAAAGGCTTATTCATTTTTAAAAGGTCGGCAACGCAACTGCAAAACCTCTGTTATTGCGGATGTTCTTGAGCGGCAGTGATCACATATCAGGTGCACCTCCTGCTCGTCTGCCTTCTTTCCATAAAAAAGGTGCCAAATGCATAAGGTTTTAACCACTCACCATAAATAATAATAATTACAATAATCGCTGAACAAATTACACAAATCGATCTAACCCCAAAGTAAGCAAATTATTTGCTTGTATACGAGTGTTAGTCAATGATACTAATACATAGAAATACATATATAAATACTGATATATACATAATAAACACCCAAACCAAGAAACACAAACATCGGTGCTCATCACATAAATGATTGTCCCTGCCAAGAACCGAATCCGGGCCCCATCGATTCGCAGTTAGGTTTGCTAACCACCACCGGACCACCGGAGCGGTCAAATAGATAATCAGAGTATTTAATGTCATGGAAAAAATCTGTGTTTTTAACGATCATCTTCATTAAATAGTATCTATAAAATAAAACCTTTCTCGCTGTATGTTCGCTTAGATTTTTTAAATCGCGCAACGGATTTTAATAGAATGTCCATCAATAGATACAGTCAAGGTTTATATGTAATTATATACGCTTAAAGTAGTAAAGAAAAGCAAATAACTTCAAAGGTTTTAACAGCATATCATTAAACACCCCTGCGACGTTGGGGCAGGTCGCTAGTAATCTTTTTATCAAAACGCAATAGTGATAAACACTGATGTCATTGTGGCAAGAATAAATAAGTTTATACCAAAAACTAGGTCAAACACGACGTAAATCTACCAACTAATAGTCAAAATTTAGTCTTCGCTCGCCTTTAAAGAGCTGTCATAGAGAAAGATCTGCCTATACTATCATAACAGGAAAATTTCGGACTTTTTTTAAGTCATTATAGAGTAATACATGATCGCTCCGTTAGTCGAGTGGTTAGCGACCCTGACTGACAATCGACGGGGCTCGGGTTCGATCTCCGACGGGACAAGCATTTGTGTGATGAGCATAATTGTTTGTATTTTTGGGTTTGGATGCTTATTAAATATATTCTAGTATTTATATGTATATTTCTATGTATTAGTATCGTTGACCAACACCCACAACACAAGCAAATAATTTGCTTAGTTTGGGATTAGATCAGTATGTGTAATTTGTCCCGTGAAAATTTATTTATTTTATTATTTATTTATTTATACAAACTATTCAGGACACTATTAGTTTCAAATTATCTGATTTACTATTAATTTCGGACTTTCTCTTTAAGTCA
Organism: Apodemia mormo; assembly: GCA_036924255.1. NCBI lineage: Eukaryota > Metazoa > Arthropoda > Insecta > Lepidoptera > Riodinidae > Apodemia > Apodemia mormo. The sequence continues at coordinate 4,372,745 of JAUPFN010000007.1, read as the reverse complement.
TTATCGAGTCATATAATCTATTTAGTACTGTTTTATTAGTTTCAAATTATCTGATTTATTCATATTCAATACGGCCATAATTTCGTATATGGAAATTACTACCAGCATTGTGGAAGTAAAGTTTGATAAAGTATCTTTATAATAGATGTGGTGATTGGCCCTGTAAAGCAAATATTATGATATAAAATTCTATATTTGTGGTATAGTGTTGTTTTAGGCAGTAACCTTTTTTATATCATAAAATTACAAACAAGTAGATGGGCCTCCTGATGGAAAGAGTCAACCATCGCCTATAGACACCAACGATGGTAATGGTGCATTGCTATCTTGTAGCGAGGTCTTATGGCACATGCATAAGGTTATCGGCTACCTTACCCTCCAAACCGAAATACGACAGTGACAAGCACTGACGCTATTTCGGCAAATAAAGCGGTAGGTAGTATCAGACGCAGGCGAGATAATGCAGAACTCTACCACCTTATAGCCACTACGGTAGTGACTCCCATAGCCAATGAATCGTCTTTTACGACTTGGCTGGCATAACGACAGTTGGCCTATTCTTCAAAAGCGCCTGGACCATCACGGAGAAAAAACCTAATAAAGATCTAAGTAGTATTGAACATGAGGTTAAAAATGTAAAAAGACTTAAACGTGTTCAATGAATGATTGGACCGAATAATGTAAATCAATGATTGGACCGTACTTTAGAATGATTATTTTTAATGATTCTATCTTAAAAACTAGATTTTATGACGGGATTTAATTTTAGAACGCCATTTGTTAAAGCACGTAAATTCGTTTAGTGGAGGATAGTTCAGTATACCAGAATGATATTTAGTTCATGATACTAGCTTATTTTTTATTTTATTTTATTTTATTGGTTTACCAACGTTTGAATACAATAAATAATTAATTTTAACACTTGTCAACAACCATGCTAACTGTATCAAACATTTACAGGTAAACACCACATGCTTGCTTAAATCACAAGCAACCGCTAGATTTTAGACAAGATTAAATTTTAGAACGCCATTTGTTAAGGCATGTAAATTCGTTCAGTTGAGGATAGTTCCGCATAACAGAATGGTCTTTACTTCATGATAGTAACAAACAACAGCTATATTTAAGACGACATTTAATTTTAGAACGCCATTTGTTAAGGCACGTAAATTCGTTCAGTCGAGGATAGTTCCGTACAACAGAATGATGTTTACTTCATAATACTTATAATATAAGCTTAAATAACAAACAACAGCTATATTTAAGACGAGATTTAATTTCAGAACGCCAATTGTTAAGGCACGTAAACTCGTTCAGTCGAGGATAGTTCCGTACAACAGAATGATGTTTACTTCATAATACTAGCTTAAATAACAAACAACAGCTAGAATTAAGACGAGATTTATTTTTAGAACGCCATTTGTTAAGGCACGTAAATTCGTTCAGTTGAGGATAGTTCCGTACAACAGAATGATGTTTACTTCATAATATTAGCTTAAATAACAAACAACAGCTAGAATTAAGACGAGATTTAATTTTAGAACGCCATTTGTTAAGGCACGTAAATTCGTTCAGTTAAGGATAGTCTCGTATAACAGAATGATGTTTACTTCATAATACTAGCTTTAATAACAAACAACAGCTAGAATTAAGACGAGATTTAATTTTAGAACGCCATTTGTTAAGGCACGTAAATTCGTTCAGTTGAGGATAGTCCCGTATAACAGAATGATGTTTACTTCATAATACTAGCTTTAATAACAAACAACAGCTAGAATTAAGACGAGATTTAATTTTAGAACGCCATTTGTTAAGGCACGTAAATTCGTTCAGTTGAGGGTAGTCCCGTATAACAGAATGATGTTTACTTCATAATACTAGCTTAAATAACAAACAACAGCTAGAATTAAGGCGAGATTTAATTTTAGAACGCCATTTGTTAAGGCACGTAAATTCGTTCAGTTGAGGATAGTTCCGTACAACAGAATGGTATTTACTTCATAATACTAGCTTAAATAACAAACAACAGCTAGAACTAAGAAAAGATTTAATTTTAGAACGCCTTTTGTTAAGGCACGTAAACTCGTTCAATCGAGGGTAAGCTTGTATAGCAAAAAGGTGTTCAATTCATGATTCTATCTAAACAAAAAACAATAGCTTGTTCTAAATTAAAAAAAAAAACAATAGCTTGATTGTAGACGAGATTTAGTTTTAGGACGACATTAGTTAAAGCACGTAAACTTTTTCGGTTGAGGGTAAGCTTGTATAGCAAATGTAATGTATGTGTGTGTGTGTGTGTAATATTCATGATTCTAGCTTAGGTAACAAATAACAGCTAGATTTAAGACGAATTTAATTTTAAAACGCCATAAGTGATAACGAGTTTACTCGTACAGTTGAAAGGCCCGCATTTAAGAATCATGATCAAATTATGATACTGGCTTAAAAACTAGATTTAAAACAAGATTTTATTTTAGAACACCATCTGTAATAACACGTAAACTCATTCAGTAGTGAGCAGGCTCGTTTGGGAATTTTATATTTAATTCATGATTCTAGCTTAAAAACTAGATTTTAGACAAAATTTAATTTACAGCACCATTTATAAACGCCACAATCACTTATTTTATGAGCTGAAAAATATTTTTAACTTAAATGTGATCCGAGTTATAATTTAGGAAACGAGCCCTAATCTAATAAGAAGTCAAGCTCTAACATCTGCTGTTTAGATTTAAAACTAAGTTTAAATAATAAGTAATAAGATAAAATATAAGTCCCTAGAAATAACTTTATTTGTTGGTAGAATTCTGCATTTTTTCATACTGATCCATCGCCTTACCTATTGTTGCCACAATAGCTTTAGTACTTCTCACTGTCATATTCCGGTTTGGAAGGTAAGGAAGTAGATAAACTTGCACTTGAGCAATTAAGACACCATTACAGGGATTGCAATACACTTTTAATGTCTTTGGTGCCTATAAGCGATAGTTATCTCTTTCCATCAAGAGAGCCATCTGCTTATTTGCTATCTTATAATATACAAGTGGATTGGTAATAAAATAAGGTAACTATTAAAATTAATCCCAAAAGCGTAGTAAAGGGTTGTTAACTGCATTACAGATATAAAGTGATACATTTTTTGGTTATTTTACTTTCCAAAGCAGTGACAAACACTGAGGGTACTGTGGCAGCAAAAATAACAACGAACAATGAAATATAAGCTTAAAGTTTAATTACTTCATTAGAACATCTATTTAAGACAAGCATACTATACAAAGAAACAGGTCACATAGATTGATTAAATAGTAATCTGTGTCACCCGAACATATCACATTCTATGGTTGCAAAGGACATATGTACGTTTGACCCGCTGATAGCATCTTCGTTGTAGCTGCGGCCCCACTGATTAGAAGGCGTCAGACAGGAGTGATTGATGACTGAGTCGCAAGAACAAATGACAGACTAATCGATAATGTCGCGTCTGCCTCTGTGATGGATATGTGCTTTGTTAGATTCGAATTAGTCTCATTATTCAGAATATAGGGAATTGTATAACGATTTTGTCTGTAAAGTTATCGCGAAAAGATGAAAGTATCGTAAAGACATAAAAACATGTCGTCGAAATAGTTTTTCATACAAACTTCATCACCTCTTTCAGCCATTTAGGGGTTGATTTTTGAAAAAAACATTACCCTATGTTTGACCGCAGATCTTTAATTATTACCATGCTAAATTTAATGAAAATCGGTCCAGTGGACAGCCACACAGGCAGACATTCACATTTATAATATTAGTATGGAAGTATGGATTAATACGTGAAGGAAAAACTTTGTGCTCCATTTTAAGACAGTTACGCGTATGGTAAAGTATGAAATTAAAAAATATATATATTTTAAATAATAAAGATTGAAAATATATCTAAGTTATTTAAAAAAACATATCACACACTACATTTATGCAACATACACGATAGCGAAATTTTTCCCCGTGTTGGTCCCGGGCTTATTTGAAGAATAGGCCAACTGCCGTTCTACCAGGCAGGTCGTAAAAGGCGACCAATTGGCTATACGAGTCACTACCATTGTGGCTCCTAGGTAGTAGTGTTCTGCATTGCCTTGCCCGGGTCTGGTACCACCGCCTTACCTATTCTTGCCGCAATAGTTGTCACTGTCGTGTTCCGGTTTGGAGGGTAAGGTAACCGGTAAGCTTATGCATGTGGCATTAGACCTCGCCACAAGATAACAACGCAGCATTAACATCTTTGGTGTCTATAGACGATGGGTGACTCTTTCCATCAGGAGACCCATCTGCTTGTTTGCTATCTTATGATATAAAAACAACACACTACTCGACCTGAACATCTCCTATTTCATGAATGCACAAGATATGGGCACGATTGATATCATCTTCTGTGTCTGGGGCCCCATTGATTAGAAAGCGTCAGATAGGAATGATTGATTACTGAGTTGCAAGAACAAATGGAGGCTAATACGTCTACCTCTGTGATTGATAACGCCTTGTTGGTTTGAAATTAGTTTAATTGTTCATATTACGTATATATATGTGAAATTAAATCAAAAATTATCTATGACATTAATAAACCAGGTTAGCCAATACCTATTATAAATTTTTGTAACCTTTGTTATAAATAATTGTGACTTTTAAACTGTTTATTTAAAAAAATATCATTGTCTTAATAAATGGACTATAACAAAGTTAATAAAAAAATTTAAAAAAGTATAGCCGTAGCTTAATATTGGTAGAAGTATCTCCGTTAATAATGCTTAAGAACGCAATAAATATGAGTTAAAAACGAGAGACTGAAAGGAATTGTCAGGGATTAATGACCGTCTTTTAGAATAACTATCCATATTAGAACCATGTGTTATAATACAATCATGTTATCTAGTTACAAGTAACAAGTATTAGATAGCAATCTATAAAACCTAGGTATATCATGGATGTAATAGATATATAATACCTACCTAGGTATTTCATGCATGTAATAGATATATAATATGTACGTTTGACCCGAAGATAGCATCTTCGTTATAGCCGTGGCTCTACTGATTAGAGGACGTCAGACGCGAGTGATTGATGACTGAGTCGCAAGAACAAATGACAGACTAATCGATAACACCGCGTCTGCCTCTGTGATGGATTTATGCTTTGTTACTTTGGAATTAGTCTTATTATTCAAATCATAATACAGCGCTCGGGAATTCTATATGCTGATTAAGTACAGGGAGATATCTGTTTGAGATTGGCATTGAGATATTCGAAACTATAACTCGATTTCTCAATTTATAATAATAGTATTGTACAGTTCACAAGATTGTAGCTAAACTATTAGCACTTAGGCGAACAAGGCCTGATCGCATATTTTTTTTGTAAAATTGTGTTTTTCGTAAAATATGTTTAAATATTCGATTATAGGTTTAAAACACGCTTTCAAGTTTAAAGCTTCTGTGATGAATTTGTGCTTTGTTATTTTGGAATTAGTTAATTTATTCAATTTATACAGCGCGCTAGCGAATTCTATGTATTGATTTTGTCCACGATGACATCTGTTTGAGATGTTAATTGGCATTGAAAATGAGATATTCGAAATTATACCTCGATTTCTCAGCATGTAATAATAGTGTTGTTCTTGTAAAATTTACAGGATTATACAATATATAGTTAACCCTTAACACCTGGAAATTCAAGCCTTGATTTTTTTATTTTTCTCAAATGGTGTTTTTCGGTAAACATATTTAAATATTCGACTACTTTGAGCTAAAAGTTATCTGTCATTGACAACAATAAAATAACTATAAAAACCTATATGATGGCAATATAGGCATAAGAGTGGAAGGTTATTTAAAAAGACTTTCATATAAAATTGCATTTTTATTAGAAATAATAAAAGTAAATTCATAACCACACTCATTAGCGGCTGGCGTGGTGAACATACATTTTGAATAAGTATATTCACGCACGTATCCCCGAAGATGTCAAATTTAGTGTTTATTTTTTACATATTCGGTTTCAAGTAATGAATACCCTTTTTAAGTTTTAATACTCTTCATTCGCAAGTCAACATGTATACAGGTTGTTTGTTTTATTTTTATCGACTTTAGCGACTCACGACAAAGAAACTATAATATAATTACGGTAAAAAATAATAATAACAAATTGTAATTTACCCGCATGCATAATATGTTTAGGTAATTTTATGTATAAATCGAATTTTGATATTGACCTAGTTTATCGACACATGCTATTTTTATTTTGTTCCACGGTAGAAAAAAAAAATAACATACGATGATATGACCTTCATGTTCATAAAGCTGTATCATAAATTCGTAATCGTTGAGCGAATGAAATACAGTTACACACTAGCATAAGTTAAAGCATTTAAGTAACAAATGTTCATTAATTAAGAATTTGAGAAGAAAAGATTTTATGGAATGTTATAATATTCTTGTTTGTTTTGTCGTGGGCCGCACAAATATCATCAGCGGGCCGCACAAATGTAACCGGACGGCCGCGGTTTGATGACCAGTGATAAAACGTCGTTGTGACGTAAGCAGTTGTCGCGAGGTAGTTCGTGACAACATCGTGCCAGCGCAAACCTTCGCCGTAGGCCGATATATGTAGCCGCGGGGTAATGTAGAGCGCGGCTGTGTAGTGTCTCCCGCACCCCGCATACACCGCCCGTCAGCCGACTAACTGGACTCGGTGCATCCGATTCATTTTGGTATAGTTTAAAATAATATTTTCATATTACCTTGCAATAATTTTACAATAACAACTAAAACGCACTATCAATTCAATATTTTGTTCTTAATTTTAAAATTTAGCGGGACCTTTAAAAGTAATCTATACATATAATAAAATCGTAGGCAATTCAAAACTGTACATTGAATATTTTTTTAAAAGAATACTTGGGGCGTGATCTACAATCGATATCAAAGACAAAAATATAGTTTTTAGAATTTTCGTCTGTCTGTTTGTCTGTATGTATGTCCGGGGTAAACTCAAAAGTACTGCATGGATTTATTTCAATTTTTGCATGAATTTTGCATGAAAAAAATAAATAGATAAAACTTATCGAATGCCAGAATATAAATAAGGATTCAGCTACAGAATTATCTACGCGTTATCAACTACGTCAGCAATAAACACAAAAGCACGCACGCATACAACGCAGGTTTCCCTTCGTAAAGCTCCGATTACGCTGTAAGTGTGAGTGCGAGTGTTTAATAAAGGTGCTAACTATTAAGCAAAAAATACGTGAAGACATCCGTTGATCAGCGCGAGTTATTAGTAATCAGTGTACTAAAAGTGAACAGACGCTGATTCGTCTATTTTTTTCTTTACTACTGCATGGATTTATTTCAATTTTTGCATGAATATTACTAACAGGTCGGGTCAACATATAGGCTACATATTATCACGCTATCACGTACGTGGGAGGTGCTGTGCGGAATAGACGAAGTCTGCGCGGACGAAGTCGATGGCAACAGCTAGTTCTGTATAAATTAGAGCCTTCACTGGATTATTACTTTTTAAACTGAAAAAAATATGAGATTTCTTGGAATTAAAAATAAATATTAACTGCGCAGATAGCCATGGGACAGATTATATTAAAATAAAATAAAATACACACTTACCTCTGATGTGGGACAGGCCTTATTACACGGTCGGTATATTATACAGTCTTATGGGATTTTCCTTCACAATTCGGATATTTTAATTTTAATCTCATATCCATCGGCCTTCATTTAACGCTCATAAATTATAATTTAGGTCTACACATTTGTAAATTTCATTATTTGTAGGAGAGAATATCAGCTTATCGTGAACATTTTAATTGCTAGAATTGTGGTCGAGTTTTAATCTTATTAGAACGCAATCGTAAGGTCACGATATCAATCCTCGAGTCAGGTAAAAAGATTTTTTTTTTATTTTTTATTTCCACACAAAAACCAAAACAATAAAACATGCATACAAGAGTGTAAACATAAATTCTTACGAATTTCACCGTACACCCTATAATTTATGTTTTTTGAGTAACTATCACAGGAACAGGTCGGAGTTGGTAATGAATTAATACTCCCGTGTTTTGAATGGGATTGTAAAACAATTAAGTATGGTTGTGCTGGTTGTACCTCTGTCTACCTCTTCGGGGATACGTGCGTGAATATACTTCTTCAAAACGTATGTTCACCACGCCAACCGCTAATGAGTGTAGTTATAAATTTACTTTTATCACAAGAAAAAAGAGATAAATTCGATAAATGTGGCGATTATGATCGCCACCCATTTTGCTAACCAATAAATAGTTCCCCTGTTTTATTACAATTATGTAAAGTGTCTTGATAAGATCCACTGGATCTCATGAGTTTCGGTTTCTTCTACTTACCTTCCATGCCTTCCATGTTAGTAAATAATGAACTTTGATATCAATTGCGGATGCCCGAACTAGACATTTTTATAGATAAGTAGGTCAGTCAACCTGTACATATATAATATGTATGCATATATATTTACAGGTATATTTTACGATCTACTGTAAACAAACTTACAAACCATATCTCTTTATGGTATTAGAATAAATAAATAAATATAAATATTCACGGGACAAATTACACTTACTGATCTAACCCCAAAGTAAGCAAATTATTTGCTTGTGTTATGGGTGTCAGTCAGCGATACTAATACATAGAAATACATATATAAATACTTTTACATACATAATTAATACCCAAACCCGGAAATACAAACATTTATGCTCATCACACAAATGCTTGTCCCCGTCGGGGATCGAACTCGAGCCCCGTTGATTGCGTAGTCAGGGTCTCTAACCACTCGACAAACGGGGTATTAGAATAGATTTTCTTCCATATTGGAGAGATTATATAATGTTTTTATTGAGTCAGGCGTTACTTTGTGAAAACCCATAATTCAAAAGTGAAATAAATTGAATTTGCTATTTTTCGCGAACTCTTTTAGCGTGAAAAACAGCATTTTATTAAATAGATAAAACTTATCGAATGCCAGAATATAAATAAGGATTCAGCTACAGAATTATCTACGCGCTATCAATTACGTCAGCAATAAACACAAAAGCACGCACGCATACAACGCAGGTTTCCCTTCGTAAAGCTCCGATTACGCTGTAAGTGTGAGTGCGAGTGTTTAATAAAGGTGCTAACTATTAAGGCGATTACAGCTGCGAACGACCTTGAGTTTCTGACAGGAGCAGCGCAAAAATTATATCGCGCGCTAGCTTGCTCCAACGTCAAAGAGTATTTACAGTGAATGCAGATACCTACGTTTTAACATTTTTGTTCACCTATATGAACTTTTATCATCATGAATCGACTGAATGTTGTCAAACTCAAAACCAATACCAGTAATCGCTCATACATATACATTCGTTTTAGAAAAACGATAAATATCTAAAGAAAAAAAATGTACCGAAAATCGACAACAAATCATATAACAATTTACACAATAATAACAGTTTCGTTTCCTATTTCTTTGAAAGTGTTGTAATATACAATACATCCCGTGTAGCACTTTATTTTAATACATACAATCAACAATTAATATTTAACAAAACCTTTCAAAATTTGATTTGGTTAAATATAATCTCTTGAATAATATTTTAAAACTAACTAGCTTCTTAGTTTTTGTTTCAAAATCTCGTAATAAAAAAGAAAATATATAATTTGATTTAATGTTTATAGAGGAAACTACTAAATAAGTTGATTTATTTAGACTATTTGTATGTATAACATATTTAATTTATTTATTTTTAGTTGCGAAGTCCTTACTACCTTCAAATAGTACCAGTTTTTTTTTCTTTAGAGTTTTGCTTTTTATTCGATTGCTTGAATTATCTTCGTTGTTTATATGTTTTATTTTTTATTTATTTTTGTACATTTATACAAAATATTGACAAAATACTTATCTATCTATAGCTAATAAAACATTCAAGCGTAAACGTAGGAAAGCGTAAACATGAATAGTCTCAAAATATTATTCAGCGTCTACTCGCAAACAAAACTATTTATAAAGTACTAGCTTTCAGCCCCTTTAATACCCTCTTTTACCTCTTTAAGAGATAAAACTCACAGCATCCTTACATGCACGTTTATTTAATTGAATTAAAGATCATGACTAATAAATTTGAAGAGATTTTGATTAAACATATTTTATTTTTTCTACAAACTTTACCCCTTTTTTCATCCTTTGAAGAGATGACATTTGAAAACCTTAAACTCGTATTCATTTAATAGTATTAAAAATCATAAATACTAAGTTTTAAATAATTTCTACAATATTCTACAATAAACAATCTATTTTTTATACAAACATCAATGCTTTTTTTACCCTTTAAGGAATAAAATTTTAAAAAATCCCCAAATATATGATTCTTAAATTGTGTTGAAGATTATAAGTGCCGAATTTAAAGTTATTTTCACCATAAACCTTTGATTTTTCATATAAATTGTAACACACACTTTTACTCCTTTAATGGATGAAACTTCGAACATTACATGCATGTTTCTTCAATTTCGATTGAAGAGCATAAGTACTAAAAAAATCCAAAAATTCGTACTTCTTAATTGTATTAAAAATCATAAATACTTAATTAAAATAATTTAAATTTTATAGTAATGCAATAAATAAACAATTCATTTATGATACAAACTTTAAAGCCTCTTTTTACCTCTCTATAGGCTAGAATTCCAAAAAATATTAAATTTATATTTAATTTTTTTTCAGTTAAAGGATAATTTAATTACGGCATATCATTCTATTTGAGTTGTAATAACTCAATAATGACAGAGTTTCAAACAAACTTTCACCCCCTATTTCACCATCTTAGGGGATGAATTTAAAAAAATCCTTTCTTATTCCTTGTCTATATCATAAGAACAACATCTGTAAAAAAAACAGACTTCTCGGTCCAAGCTCATTATCTACTATAAAAAAACATCCAAGCGTAAACGAAATCTTCAATTTCCAAACGGCACAATCTTACTATTGTGCCAAACGTTCTATCTGTACTATTACTCTTTGACTCGAATATGGAGAGCGGAGCATGCTAACATGCGACACAGCCTCCCCGTATGAACGCTACCGGGAGACTGACTTTCGACGCGAGCGCTGTCCGCGAATTAAATTATAAGGTTTTTATTGATTTAATAGCACACTATAATGATTTTGTAAAATTTTGAACTTAAATTTTATAAAGCAATAAATTGTCTGTAATAAAAAGAAAAAATCATCAAAATCGTTACAGTAGTTTGGAAGTTATAAGCAATTTTTTGTGTAAAAATAAGAAAGATATTCGATTTTTTTCCGTCAAAAATAACAATAAAATTTGAAAAAACGAACTTAAAATTTAAACTTAATTATATTATACGTATAATGCATATTTTTTTTAAATTATTGGACCAATCGGTTAGCAGTAGTAGGCTTTCAAAGAGGTGTCTATTTCGTAGTTTGGCATTACCTATCGCCTTAAGCAAAAAAATACGTGAAGACATCCGTTGATCAGCGCGAGTTATTAGTAATCAGCGTACTAAAAGTGAACAGACGCTAATTCGCGTATTTTTTTCTTAACGGCTGTCTTCACGTATTTTTTGCTTATTACTAAACACCTGCATTAAACACTCGCACTTGCACTAATCAAAGTGTAATCGGGGGTTAACTAAACCATCTTCAAGAGTAAACACTACTTCACTTGACGTGGAACTCGATGAGTTTTATCCATTTAATAAACTAGTGTATTTTTTTTCAGTGTCATCGTAGAAAGCACACAGAATAGTTTGCAGAACAAAGCATATTTAATTAATTTCACGTATAAAAACACGATTTTTCGACTATAGAATACGTTAAAGTCTTAATAGTCATGATAAATGATAGAGTTCTGAAATTACTTACATAGATTCGCTGTTTATAGCCTATACAAGAAAATGTATATTTTTAATTTAATTCGATAGCAAACAATTAAGTAGCTCTACTGATGAAGAGAAAATCAGTTTTTATAAAAATCAAAGATGTTTATAGTGCGTTTCCATTGGTGTGGCGGGTTGAAATTCAACATGCACATATTTGAAAAAAAACTTTAAAAACAACAAAGAAAAATATCGACAGACAGGGATTGAACCTGCGATCGTCTTTTTAAAGCCAGGACGCTCTACCACTCAGCTAGTGTCGACAGACTGTCGATATTTTTCTTTGTTGTTTTTTTAAGTTTTTCCAGTTTCCCAAGCACAAGGTAAGTGCTGTAACACAAAAATAATTAGATGCACATATTTGTCGGTTATCCAAATAGGAATTCGTAAGTGTTAATTAAGCACTGACGTTATTCCGAGATTGTTAGGAAGGTGGAACCATTACTGAATGAGACGATATATAATCTTATCTATAAATATAATGTCAGAAAAAAAAACAGTTAAAAATGTTTCATGAATAAACTTCTAGAACAAAACAAGCATTTTTTAAGAACAGTAGCGTTCGAAACTTGTTTTTTTATATCATAAGGTAGCAAGCAAGAAGATGGGTCTCCTCATGAAAAAAAATCAACCATCGCCTATAGACACCAAAGATGTTAATGGTGCGTTGCTAACTTGTGGCGAGGTCTAATGCCACATGCATAAGTTTACCGGCTACCTTATCCTCCACACCGGAATACGACAGTGACGCTATTGCGGCAGGAATAGGTGAAGCGGTGGTATCAAACCCGGGCGAGACAATGCAAAAGTCTACAGCATAATAGCCACGATGGTAGTTACTCGTATAGCCAATCAGTCACCTTTTACGACTTGCGTGGCATAACCGCATTTGGCCTATTCTACAAAGGAGCCAAGAACCAACACGGGGTAATTGGTACTGTCGTGTTTCAGTTTGAAGAGTAAAGTAGGCGGTAAATTAATTAAATTGCCATTCTATCCCTGCAACACTAATATCTACTCACCATTAACATCTTTGATGTCTATATTCGATGATTGTCTGTTTTTATAAAAAGAACCATCAACTATCATAATCAACTATCTATATCAACAATCGTGATATAAAAAGAAGGCAGACCTACCAAAACCATATAATTGTAAAGTCGAAAAGCGTTTAATTTTAAAACCTATGTGGTCCAGTGATTCGGCGTTGGCATTGATCCCATGAGGTCCCGGGTTTGATTCCCGGATCGGACAATTTACAAAAAATGTTTTTTTTTCAGTTTTCTGATAAAAACAATATTGCCCAGGATAAAAAAGTGCCCGGTTGGCGATAGGCTTGTCAACTACTTACGTGGGTCCAAGTATCTTCGGCTAATCGTGGGCGTACTTGTACCTCTGCTCACGCCTTCGGGGATACGGGGGTGAAGATACTCCGTCAACCTATTTAGACTGTAGACTGTATAGTGTGTTAAAAAATGGATATACATACAGCAATACATATCTTCTAAAAGAAGACAGGAAATTTCTTCGAATAAAATGGGAAAAGCTATAGCTATACTTGTAAGGGCTTTCCTTTGGAGATAATCCAACGTCGTTCCCTTTAAAGAATGTTCACCAAAAGTTATTGCTTTTACAAAATGACTGTTACTGATGGTATAATAATAGTATATCTCCGTTGGAGTTTGATTGATTCAAAATTACACTCAATGATGACGTCATCCCCCGGGAACCGAATTGGGGTGAATATAATGCCTCATTAATATAGCGTGACGACTCCGCAGATCTTTATCGATGGAGGGTCGTGAGCCTACGCGCGAGTTCTTTGAAAAGGTCCCTTTAATTCACTTTTATTAGCAGTTTTTATCAAAAATCATGAATTTAAGGGAGAATTAGGTTAGGTAGGACTTTAGGAGCGAACATATATATATATATATATATATATATATATATATATATATATATATATATATATATATATATATATATATATATATATATATATATATATATATATATATATATATATATATATATATATATATATATATATATATATATATATATATATATATATATATATATATATATATATATATATATATATATATATATATATATATATATATATATATATATATATATATATATATATATATATATATATATATATATATATATATATATGTTCGCTCCACTTGGTAAAAGGGTGAAAGATTTATTAATTTAAACAACAACTGACGGAATATTGAATTATATTAATATTAAATACAAAATACACGACTGATGACACTTTATTATATGTTACGATGCTTCATATTATATGGTACGACACTTTAATCTCAGTTTCATAAAAACAAATGCTTTGAAATATATATGTCAGGCCTTTTATAATATTTTATTCTAGTAGTTTATTGACTTTATAATTACTTTAATCAAGTAGTTGACTTTATATCAGCTCAAAAACCATATTAATTTAAAATATGTTAAATAATTAACAATACTTAATATTTCATTACATATTTTAATAACAAGTAAAAATTAATAACTCATCTTTATTTTGACATATCAGTTTAGAAATTGGTGGCCGCATATACTCATTTTAAATATGTTTGTGTAAAATATTATATATATATATATATATATATATATATATATATATATATATATATATATATATATATATATATATAACCTATTTAACGTCCATGATGAATATACCGCAGCACAGGTTCACCGCCTATAACAACTTCTCCGAGCACATTTTATAAGTTGGTTAACTATTTACTCAAAAGTTGTAAAGCCTTCTGAACCGTGATAGCTCTCCTTTTAACTTCATTATATTTACTACTACCGTGATTGCCATGACTTATATGTATATTCCTGCCAAATTTCAGCTTTCTAGCACTAAGTGTCTTTGAACTAGACTGCGGACGGATAGATGTATAGACATAGCGAAACTATAAGGGTTCCATGTTTACTTCGAAACCTTAGAAAATGAAGTATAAAAGAAGCAAAAATATACTTATGTCATTAGCATTTACCGTCAATAAAAATAAATGTGTCTATCCCCTGAAATCGGAGACTCGCAAGATGATGCTGGAATAATCTGTATCGACTCCTTCCAGTACAGTTAATAGGTTCATGTTTATAAATTGCCTTCGACGTATAAGGATTATGTGTATACATTTCATGGAAAAGGGTTTTCTAAAAGGTTTTCTGGTGGATTATGGAAAAGAATATCCTTTTTTTGTTTAGTTTTTATTAAAAAAAGAAAGGTTTAATATGAAATGCTGGCTTCTTAACAAAATGATTTTTTGATTGAATAAGCGAATCTACTGAAACAATCTAGTGGTTGTGTGTATGTTTGTATTGACTGATCTAGTGGTTAATGAGGCTTACTATGACAGCACAACACTCGGTTCTTTGGCTTTGATTGCCGCCAAGGGTAAACATTTGTGTGATGAGTTTTATATTGTTTTATTTCATAAGATAGTAAACAAACAGACGGTTTTGATAAACTATCGCCTATAAATACAAAAGATGTACGTATATCTACAGGTTCTGGGCCGGGAAGGGGGGAGGGGAGAGGGGGGAAGGGGGAGGGGGTGACAACCGTAACATTTAAAGAATATATTTTTATTTTATTATATTTTTATCTACAACAGTAGATTATAACTAGAGAGGTAAACAAACTCCAGGGGGGAAGAGGTAAACAAATGCTAAACTAAGTTTACAGGCTACCTTACCCTATAAACGAAAACACGATCGGAATAGGCAAGGCGGTGGTACTAAACTCGGACGAGGCAATGTGGAATTCTATCACCTTTCTTGTTTGATAGATATACATTTCATGTAAATGCACTTACAAGATAATTTATTTATTTAATATTTTATTGTACATTACCGTAAATTTAATAACACTAATCAACAAAATAATAGCTTTGTTCCCCCACCTAAGGAAAATATATAAATTATTAATCTTTGCTGCCAAGGTGTAAACGCACGATGAATAAAAAGTCGAAGTTAGCACTTGTTGTTTTAGTTATTATATTTATGATTATGAAATATAAATTATAATTATTATGAATTATAAAGTATCTTCACGCCAGTATCCCCGAAGGGGTAGGCAGAGGTACAACAAGTGCACCCACGATTAGCCGTAGATACTTGGTCCCACAAATGTGATAGGTGACAAGCCTATCGCCAACCGGACACGTTCCAATCCCGGGCAACTTTTTGTTTATCAGAAAACTGAAAAAACACTTTGTTTTGATTGTCCGACCCGGGAATCGAACCCGAGACCTCATGTGGTCAACGCCAACGCTGGACCACTAGACCACAGAGGCGAGACAAAAACAATGAATTATAATATTTACAATAGTTTAAAAGATTCTGATCGATTAGATCTTTTGGCTTTTCTGATGTAGGACCACTCCGGTGTTTCTCTAACGATGGACCAATAATAATCAGCAAGCATAGATGGTTCCCATTTGCCTTGGTAGCGTTTTGTAAATGACGCGATTTCTTGATCGCTCTCCGTGCTCATCACTCACAGCTCCCATATTTTGTGGAAAGAAAGATGTGATTGCAAAAAGTGTATTTTTAAGGACATTTTACATCCCATTCTTTGGTAAGCTTTTAACATCATTTTGACGATATTTACATATTGCGGAGATTTGTGATTGCCAAGAAAATTTTTGGTCACATCTACAAAGGACAACCAGGCTTCTTTTTCAACGTCTTTTAATGCTGCCAGAAACTCTGGATCCTAAATTAGTTTCCTTATGTCAGGTTCAAAAATATGCCTCTTTTATCTTGGCATCGCTAAGAGAAGGAAATTTATTTTTCAAGTATTGAAACTCAGGACCATTTTTGTCCATAGCCTTAAGGAAGTTTTTATTAATCCCAACTTTATATGTGAAGGTGGCAATATTATTTTTTTGGGATCGACTAGTGGAATATTTTTTGCATTTTTCTGGCCAGGGATATAAGCTATTCTTTCAGGCCAGTGCTCTCGAGTGTAATGTTTTGACCGATCTCTACTATCCCATTCACACGAGAAACAGCAGAATTTGGTATAGCCAGTTTGAAGTCCTAAAATTAAAGCAACTACCTTTAAATCAGCACAGATGGTCCACTGGAAGTCTTTATAGTTAGTTTTGTCTAAAACAAATCTCATCACTTCATACGTTTCTTTTAAATTAGCACTGCATGCTACAGGAATGGATGGAAGCTGTTACCATTATTTAGAAGCACGGTTTTTAAACTAGTCCTAGAGGAGTCTATGAAAAGCCGCCATTCGGAAGGAACATACTGATGGCCTAAATTAACAAACAGGCCGTTAACATCATTGCAAAACACTAGGATTTACTCTTTGAAAAAAAATAATCAAGAACAAAACTGTGACGTTTGCGATATTTACATATCTCCGGGTTCGAGCAAGTTTCACTGTTTAAGACGCGATCCCAGATCCCTGGATATATCATCGAGTCGTTCTTGCCTCACTAGGTCTGGATGCTATTAGAAGGATCAGGAAACTCTAGATCAGAGGGCGAATCTTCCGGGCTGTCTGATGATGTCTCATTGCCTAGTTATGAGTGAGTTGGCAAATCCTCACAGGTTTGTTAACCGAACTCACGTCGGGATACTTTAGAGTATGTTTCTTTTTCCTGGTTTGCCCTTTGAGATCAGTTAGGCAATAATAGCAATCCGTAATGTGATCTTTTGGTTCACGCTAAATGACCGGCTTCGGAAGAGGCAGTATCTCAATTTTTTTATGAGACCAATCGGATTTTTTTATGAGACCAATCGGATTTTTTTATGAGACCAATCGGATTTTTTATGAGACCAATCGGTTAAGTTTTTGTAGCAAGCTATGCCGTATAGCTAGGTAGACATGTGGAACCCATAATTTATCTAGATTGGCAACTCTGATTTTAAAATAGTTGAAATAACACTCTTCGTTATGCGCAGTGATAGACTTTTTTTTGCCATTTGTTGTGAACTTTCCACACACGTAACAAAACTGATCGGAAGAATTTTTGCAACTGAGCGGCATTTTTGTTGTTTACTATCTTGCGTTTCGAATACGACTGAACTTGTTTCAATAGCTTGCTTATTTTATAAAGTATTGTAAAAAACAAAGTTGTAAACATGGAGAATTCAAGCAAGTCATTTATTTCAAAAGCGGGAGCTAAACGAAAATAAATATTATTTTTTTTGTGGTAAGGTCATAGATACATAACAAAGCAGTATAAATCGTTTAGGTGGGAGAACCATTGTTGACTAGTGTAATTACTTGCATAAATAAAATAAGTACGCTTTTCTTTTATTTATGCAAGTAATTAATGTAGAGTTATTTCTAAAGAACAAAGATTTCTTACTTAATATGTTTGGATTTTTATGGTAAATAATCAGAATTAGTGTTTTTGGAAATGTGGTGTATTATATTTTGTTATTGTTGGTCTATTCTTCAAAAGAGCCCGGAACCAACACGGGGAAGCCCGAAACCAACACGGCGAAGCCCGGAACCGGAAAAGTTAATATACCGGAATCGGAAAACTTAATCTACATACAAGTAATATTCAAGCAATGCACACATATACACTTCTCACGGACGCGATATCTCGGAAAGGTTCGGAACAAACTATCCCGAACTATTCCGAGATATCACATCCGTGAGAGGTGTTTATGTGTGCGTTGCTCGAATATTACTTGTATATATAGATTGACTTATGTTAGTCTCCAGTATTCTGTGCTATTATTATTGCACTTGTACTTATATTTCACTTTTAAATATGTATATTTAAATTATTACTCGACCAGTTTCACTTTTTAAAGCATCCTGAAGATGCTTCAAAAAGTGAAACCGGTCGAGTAATATATTAGAAATATATGTATAAAAGTGAAATTTAAGTACCAGTGCAATAGTAATAGTGTCTAATAACAGTGGAATCTCACCAAGTGCCGACGATGAAAAGTATAGAATATAGTTGACTTTTCTTTTTGCCAGATCATTGCTAGACTAATTCAACAATCTGCCTAATTCAGACAATTTGTAAAATGCTTAACGTACTACTTTAGTCCCAATCCCTTTATATGCAGATTAGGATTCTACATAATGTACGCGTATATTCATTTTCCTTAGTAAATATTGTTTATGTAAATATTGTATTTTGCTGAAGCCTTTGTTCCCTTTTATATTCTAATTAATTTAACGCTTCAATTTTCGTTTGAGACACGAAAGTTATGCTAGTACCTTTTTATATACCTTTTTTAGGATTAATTCAGCTTATATTATTTGTGGTATATCATGCTTTAAAGAAAGAAAACGTCGATTTTAAATTCGAAAGTAAACTATGTTCATCTTTTTTAAAGTCGAATAAATGGATGTGTAAGACGTTAAATTTCTCTGCAACAGAATTTTTGTGAGACTATATATTTATTTGACAGCTGTATGGTTTTGACAGCTCTATTCAGCTTAGATCATGATATCCCAGTTTCGATTCGGGTTAAGCCAAAGTGCTATTTATTTATTTATTTAATATTTTATTGTACACAACTTTTAAGATTTCACAGAGAAAAAATATGACTAATAACGTACAAAAGGTAGAATTATCTCTAAGGTAAAAAATATTTCTTCCAGCTTATGAAGCGACTACATAGAAACAGCAGAATTTGTGCACAATCAACCATAAAGTTAAAATACACATGAGATAAGCAAAAAAAATGAGAATGACTTACAAAACTATGAAATAGAAAATAACAAATAAAAATTATACAAATCAATAACTAAATTTAAAAAGAGACAGAGAGATAGTGATTTCTTAATCGTTTTTTTTAAAAAAGGCAGGGATGGGCCAATACGAACGTGAAATGGGAGTGAACTCCATATATTAACGCCCTGAACACTAAAAGACCGAGAATAAGCTTGAGAATGCGATTCAGGAAACTTCAATAACGAACGTACAGAATTGCGACAAGGAGAATCAGGGGAATATAAAAAGGAGAACCATTCACGAAGGTATTGAGGAGCAGCTGGGTTAAACAGTATTCTAAAAAGTTTGAGTTTTTTTGAGATTTTTGTCGAATATCCAAACAGTAAGCGCAGAATCGTGTCCATCCGCCAGGATGATGTGTAACCTTTGTGTTACGGAAAGCTGTCGGCAATTTCAAGGTTATTATTAGAAAAAAGCAATTTTCGTTATCAGGATCAACCACTCATTTTGCCAACCGACAAATCTGTGGGTCGTGGTGAACTGGAAAAAAGACGTTTGGCTTACTTTGCCTATCTCGCAAGGAAACAGGCATCCATAGGCGAAATGCAAATATTGTTGGTCCGGGTCCCTTTAAAGAATCTGCTATTCTGCTGGGCAGTTTGTAAAAGGCGAAAGATTGGCTATATGTGTCACTAACATCATGACTACTACGTGGCAGAGTTAGGATAAGTCGCCCCCTTTTTTATTATCATAAGATAGCAAACAAGCAGATAGGTCTCCTGATGGAAAGAGTCAACCATCGCCTATAAACACCAAAGATGTTAATGGTGCGTTGCTATATTGTGGCGAGGTCTAATGTCATATGCATAAGTTTACCGGCTACCTTACCCTCCAAACCGGAACACGACAGCGACTAGCACTGACGTTATTGCGGCAGGAATAGGTAAGTCGGTGGTACTTGACCTGGTCGAGCCGATGCAGAACTCTACTATCTAGTAGTGATGATAGTGACGCACATAGCCACTCGGTCGCCTTTTACGACCTGCCTGGCAGAACGGCAGTTGGTCTATTCTTCAAAGGAGCCCGGGACCAACACGGGGAAAGGTTCAACCGCTTTATCTATTCCTACCGCCATAACATCAATGCCTGCCATCATCATGTTTCGAGTTGGATAGTAAGATAGTCGGTAGACTTATCATGTATCGGATAACACGTGTTTAAGATCTTTGGTGTCTGTAGGCGATGATTTTTCCTTTTATGAAGGAGCTATCTTAAGATATATAAAAAATCTTTGTAAGCAGAAATTGACATCGTAAACCTAATTAGAGGTGTAAATATGAGCCCAATGAAACAAAGCACTATATTTAGCGTATTCATTGCAATAAAGGGAGCATATTAAACCGCAGCCATGATTAAAATCAGCGGAATCTAATTAACATTACGTTCGAACAATGAAATAATAGTATTGAGGTCTATTTCACTAACTGATCAAACTTAACACTTGCACGGCCAATTTAATATGTTACCTGATTGAATCGTATTATAAAGTAATATAATTTTAACCCATTCGTTTGTTCGTCTGTTTCTAATTTTGCGGAAGTCTGTTTCTAATTTTTCTGTACCTTTCGAACGTCGCCGGTTAATAGTGTTAATCACTATTTTGATCATTAAAAATTACTCTAGACTAGTTGCTTTCAAAACATAAAAGTGATCAACGATTTGATGTCATTCGTTGGTCACTAAGCATACGCAATACCAATTGTCAAACTATCCACACTAAAATTGTCGTTCCAGGGCACGATAGTGGCTTTCGACGACACTAAGTACTTGTGACGTCATTTTCGTTTATCACCGATATTAGTCAATACGAAATTAGGGAACTGACAGCTAATTGATGTCAACTTTGCACAGTGATCATCACTTTGATTGTCAATTTAAAATAGGCAATGGCCCCCAGGTAAACCTGAGTTGAGTAGAGAACAAAATATGCACAGCTACGTGAGATATTCCGGGCATCCTCCTTATAGAACTTTCTTGTGCTTTGATTTGTCTTGGATCTAGATTGATAAGATCTAGGCACTCTAGAGGTGTGTAACTCCGGGAGTACTGAATCGAACGTTTTGCTTCCGGAGCCGTCTACAACAAGCTTATTTATTTCTTCAAACGTTTTTTCTTCAAAGATATGATACGCTGCAATAAAAAAGGACGAAGTGAGCTAACGGAATAAATAAGGTAAATCATAACCGAACTTGGAGCCGGAATAAGTGAACAAATTTACCCCAAAGAATAAAGATTTCCCACCTAAATTTACTCTGTCTAAGTTTTTAAGTTTTAACTCTTGGGAGCGCTATGTAAGTCTACTTTTTTTATATTATAAGATAGCAAACAAGCAGATGGGTCTCCTGATGGAAAGAGTCAACCATCGCCTATAGACACCAAAGATGTTAATGGTGCGTTGCTATCTTGTGGCGAGGTCTAATGCCACATGCATAAGTTTACCCTCCAAACCGGAACACGACAGCGACAAGCATTGACGTTATTGCGGCAGGAATAGGTAAGGCCGAGGTACCAGACCCGGGCGAGACAATGCAGAACTCTACCACCTAGTAGCCACGATGTTAGTGACTCGATAGCCAATCGGTCGCCTTTTACGACCTGCCTGGTAGAACGGCAGTTGGCCTATTCTTCAAAGGAGGCCGGGACCAACACGGCGAGAACCTTTTCCTAAATATTGAGGATCCTATGTCAAGAAGAGCGCTGTCAAGATTAAGTCTTTGTGTTTTATGAACAGCAATAGTAGCACACGCTAGGGGTATGTGGAATTATTACCAGTAAACAATGCGTATGTATTACTGAATATACGACATGTTCTAATTCGTAAATTAAATTATGGTTAAATAAGAATTATCTTTTTTTTACCATACCATACAAAGCTGGCATCAAAAGCAACGTATTTAGACAGATGGTAGCCGTATTGTAATACATTATTAATTTCTTCTGAAATGTAAATTATATAATTCTGAAATTCACGGAAAACCTATAAAGATTAATATTAATTGAATTCACAATAATTATTACATACTAATTGAAGCCATTTGCCTGGAGGGCGGGTTCCTGAGCGGGCAAAACTGTCAGATCCCTAGCGTGTCTGGCCAACTTAAATCAATAACTCGCGATTTCGTACGTTTGACTTAGAATAATTATTTTTTTTGCTCAGTTTAGTAAAAGCTATCCAATGTCACTCCTGAATAGCATCGCTTTCTAATGGTAAATATTTTTTTAAATCGGTCCAGAAGTTTTGCGTTTATTTGTTATTAACATCGCCTCTGTGGTCTAATGGTCCAGCTTTGGAGTTGGCCACATGAGGTCCCGGGTTCGATTCCCGGGTCGGGCACTTTAAAAAAAAGTGTTTTTTCAGTTTTCTGAGAAACTCAAAGTTGCCCGGGATTGGAAAGTGCCCGGTTTGCGATAGGCTTGCCACCTATCACATTTATGGGACCAAGTATCTTCGGCTAATCGTGGGTGCACTTGTTGTACCTCTGCCTACCCCTTCGGGGATATGGGCGTGAAGATACAAAAAATACAAATGTTTTCCTAATATAATATTAGTATTAAAGTATAGACAAGTTTTGCTTTCATAGAAAAAGAAAAGAAAAAAGTGTGATTGAAGTAGGTAAAACTTTTTTTTATTAAAGTTCTTTATTACTACACTTACCCCGTCGGTCGAAAGGTTAGCGAACCCAATAACGAATCGATGGGACTCGGGTTCGATTACCTAAAGGGACAAACATTTTCGTAATGCACATAGATGTTTATATTGCTGGGTTTTGGTGTTTTATATGTATGGTACAATATTATATACTTATATATTTCTATGTTTTAGTATCGCTGAATTTCATATTTTTGAATTAATTATGAATAAATTAATTATGAATGTCATAACATAAGCAAATAATGCTCTTATTGTGGGGTTAGATCAATTCGTGTAATTTGTCTAGCGATATTATTATAACTTTCACTCCTAAAATAATTTTTACTAATAATTTTATCAATTAAGAATAATTCTATCAACTGTAAATCTATATATTAATGTCAGCTTGTCAATATTTTGTTATATAATATACTCTGTATTAATATCACAACATTCTATTTTTAAATAGCGGAAATTGCGTGAATAGTCAATAGAGTATTGCATTCATTGATATATAGGGTTTTATATATCAATGATTGCGTTATTTCCGTCCACATAAAAATCGGAGCTAGTCTCAAGTCGCGCCTAAATATGTAAGTACTTTGAATATATCAACACGCGGGTTCCCATGTAGGGTAAACTGAGTGAACCGAATATGTCTGTTTGATGATAATGTCTCTGAAGTAGATGTTTATCAACAGACTTAAGAAAGTAAGGGCAAATAAAAGTAGAACACAGAGTTCAAATATTTATGTAAGTACATCTTTCGAGTTAACATGAAAAATAAACGTCCATTAAACGTTTTCATAAAAATATGTAATAGTTTGCTATGTCGAATATTAGATTCAAGATGTCTAACTTTGAAGGCTTAGAAGGAAATTTAAATGTACTTCAAACCACGGTCTACGGTCAGAGTCAAAGGAATACGAGAAATAAATTTGCACGCGGAGATATTTGTGGAAAACATTATTGAATATTTTTATTATTTACTTCATCTTTCACGGTGACGTTTTGTTACGAATTAAACTTGACTAGCAAAAGCCGTTTATGCGAAATTTTACCATAGATTAAGCAATAAAACTTCTTTTAAATCTGAGAAAAGATTTTAGCCATAAAGAAAATAGTATACGTCATGTGAATATAATATTATATTATCATGTACGTTACGTGAATGTATTGTGTGTAATGTTGTTTTAAATTAATGTATTTGTTATGTATGTCGCAGTGAAATTGTCAGTACCGTTAGATTATAATTTACCTAAGTGATATTATAATTTAACTGCTAACCTAACCTAAACAAATTATAAAATCCCTAGGTAGATTATAATCTAACGGCTATTGACAATTTCACTGCGACATGTATATTATTTAAAAATATTAGGTTTTGCAGTCCTCCGCAACAAAATTTCATACGCCACCAATCACGTAATTGTTATTTGTACTTCATAGAAGGGGTTTTTTTTATAACATGAAATAGCAAACAAGCAGATGGATCTTCTGATGGAAAGAGTCAACCATCGCCTATAGACACCAAAGATGGAGATCTAATGCCACGTGCATGAGTTTACCAGCTACCTTACCCTCCAAACCGGAATACGACAGCGACGAACACTGACGATATTGCGGCAGGAATAGATAAGGCGGTGGTACCAGACCCGGGCGATACAATGCAGAACTCTACCAACTAAAAAGATAGGAAAGTTTTTATGTCAATTAACCTCCCCCCCCCCCAAGTAGCCCACCAAACTATTCAATAGAAGTAATTTGTATGGCAAAACAACGTTGGCTGGGTTAGCGAGTTATGCTGATTTAGTTTTTAAAATTAACCAAGTAACAAGCCCTGAGTACCGGTCTTGTTTTATTGTCATCGAAAAATATTTTCTTTTCTGACTTTATATTTTACTAGCGTTTGCCCGCGGATTCGCTCGCATTAAATCAATTTTAAGGAAGTGGGGGGTTAGAAAGAGATAAAGTAGCCAATGTCACTCTCCATCCCATCAACTATCTTCACTTAAAAAAGCACACCAATTCATCGCTCCGTTTTGCCGTGAAAGACGGACAAACAAACACACTTTCGCATTTATAATATTAGTATGGATTTTGAATAAGAATTATAGAGAAGTCAGTGTAATTGACTTATTTATTTTGTAGTTTTATAATAGAACCCAAATTAATTTAATTGATGACACGGACAGAAAAACATTGCTTGTTTGACAGCTAATAGAAGGATGGATAAATACATATCTTGTAAAACAGTAAATAATCTACACTATCGATACTAATGTTATTAATGCAAAAATCGCATCACACAAACGCTTATCTCTGACGGGAATCGATTGCACAGTCGGTTTTGCTAACCACTCGGCTCAGGGCGCAGCTTATAATTTAATTTGATCTATCAATAAATAAATGTGTTAAAAAAATTGTGTAAAAAAGTGTGTTATAAAATTTCAGATTATTTAGCTGAGAAAAAAGCCTGGGATTGGTTGCTCTTAACACCAATCTATACTAACATTATAAAATTATAGAGTTTGTTTGTTTGTTTGTTTGTTTGGTTGTACGCGGTAATCTCGAAAACTGCTGCACCGATTTGAATAATTCTTTTTGAGTTGGATAGCCTGTTTATTGAGGAAGGTTATAAGCTATATAACATCTTGCTATGACCAATAGTAGCGGAGTAAATAAGGTCCGCGCGGATAAAGTCGCAAGCGACAGCTAGTTTCTTATATTTTTTGTAATATGAAATAATTTTTGTAATAATGTAACGCATCCATAGGAATATTATAAATGCGAAAGTAACTCTGTATGTCTGTCTGCCTGTCTGTCTGTCTCTTCTTCACATCTAAACCACTAAACCAATTTGGATGAAATTTGGTACAAACTTAGTTTGAGAACCGCGAAATGATATAGGATAGTTTCTATTTCGAAAATTCCACGGAAACAAGAACTTTGCGGGTGAAACCCCGAGACTTTTAGAAGTTTATCTACGTGGATGAAGCCACGGGTACAGCTAGTTTTATGTAAAAAAGTGACAAAAAACACATGGCCGGTGAGTTTCTTCCGTCGAATCTTCTCAGTGTGTGGCCGCGTTCCGATCCGGTGGTAATTTAAAAAAAAGTGTCTACTCGTCTATAATGGTCTACTTGAATGAAACATTTTTTTGATTTTGAATTTGAATTTGAAATATAATACAGTAGGGCATGGAATAAAATATTAAGAATTATTTCGCATAACAATACCTTTTGTAAAGTTGAAGAACTTTTCTTCCTACTGCTTTGTTCTGCCCATATTTAAATACTAAGTTAACAAATTAAATTTTGTCATAACATTTGAACTTTGGGGCCTTTAGAAATCAAAATCTTAAATTTATTTGACTACTTACAGCTTGTACTAACAGTTACTCGTGATTTCGTTCTTATGACCCAAAATCATTATTTTCCTTTGTTGAGTCGGATAAAAAAGTAGTCTATGTCACTCCTAGTGAAACATCAGACCCTCAGAAGACGATACTACGCTTTCTAATGGTCTGGTAGTGGGAATTTTAAGGATCAGTCAAGAAGTTTTTTTTTTGTTAAGACAACAAACAGTACATTACAAAATAAAGACTAAAGTATTTTACGTAAGTATGTAGAAGTAGTAATTATAATGCAACCAACAGCGCGGATCAACAACGAGTAATAAATATTTTCATTGTATCACTAGGTGTATTTAATGTGTATTTTCTTTTATATCTGAAGATAGCAAACAAGTAGATGGGTCTCCTGGTGAAAAGTCACACATCGCCTATAGACACTGTAACGTGTAGCGATAGAACACGCTCACACTTATCACGCACAGATACTATCGGTATCTTATTGCAACAACATTATCAGATTTTATCACCTCGTGAATCTCTAGTACTTAAGCTTAATGTAAACCCAGTTAAATTACAGTTAATAAAACACATTTATGAACCGATGTGTGACTGTCATTTAGTCGACGTAATAAAGGTGCGTTGCTTTCTTGTGGCGAAGTCTAATGCCACATACATAAGATCACCGGCTACCTTACCCTCCAAATGGGAACACGACAATGACAAGCACTGACGCTATCGTAGCAGGAATAAGTAAGGCGGTGGTATCAGACTAGGGCGAGACAATGCAGAACTCTACCACCTAGTAGCCTCGATGGTAGTGACTCGAATAGCCAATCGGTTGCCTTTTACGACCTGCCCGGCAGAATGAAAGTTGGCCTATTCTTCAAAAGAGCCCGGGACCGAAATTGGGAAATTTAAATCACAGATATAATAACAACTTAAATCTAACCTAAATAAAATTAAAAATATAAAATTTCGTTCGATTTATGTATTTAAAATAAAATATAAATTTAAAAATTGTATAGAGTTTTTAATATATTCGGTTTTTGAATTTGGGTAAAGTGATGATGTAAAAATATCGATGTGTTAAAAAATCTTCTTGTATGAATCTGCCACTCGGCTTACAGGAGAGCGCACACCGGTATTAGTTCGACACAGGTCTACTGCAAAAAGCTCTCGTACACGCACATGGCGCTTTCTTTTAGTTTTTGAGTTTATTCGTTACAGACATACGAAAATACATTTTTTATAATATCAACGATATATACTCGTATTATTTCTAAAAGCATTTTTTTTGGGAGGATCTTACGTATTATATGGATTATTAAGTTTTGTCTCTCCAGATCATTTTATACCTGCTTTTGATAAAAAAAATACTATTTGCATTACCATCTCGCCACACGAATAGCAACGCACCATTAACGTTATGGTGTCTATGGCGATGGTTTAGCTTTTCACCAGGAGAACTATCTGCTCGTTGCTTGCTTGTCATTGGATGACTCGAAAATTCCCCTTTCAGACATTAATGCTATGCATCTCGTAAAATACGAGAAATGACAAATCGATGGGTAGGACCCATTTTTATAGATATGTTACAAACGCGAAGAATAAAAATGAAATTTCTATTAGATAAATCCAACTTGTAAAAGAAATTTAACTTTTTTCTTAGTTCTATTAAAAGATCTATACAAGTGGAGCCATTTTCATAAATAAAACAAAAATGCATTTTTTAGTTACGATGACTTGTATAGGACCCGTCGAAATACGTATCACTAAGTACGTGAGATCTGACTAGGTGGTAGAGTTCTGCAACGATTCATCCGGGTTATGGTATCACTGGCTGATTTATTCCGATTCCAATGCCAGGGGGTTATCACGTAACTTGCAATCCGTAATTATCGTAATTGTTTAATTATTGCAGGACACACAATAGTCTTGTATATTAGTGGCAGTCGTTGCCACTTGATTATTGTTGGTACTGTGACATTCTAAAAAGTGCATCCAATGACAAGCAAGCAATTGGTGAAGATTTTGACCATTTTTTTTTGTTACGTTTAAGAATCAGTGCTGGTCGCTGACGGTTTGCAAATGTTAGGTGATACGCCAGCCCTTCTGGTCACCGTCGTGTTCCGATTTGAAGGATAAGATAGTGTGTGGCATGTGAATGCAAATTTTTTATAAATTTTTTGAGTTTGGCATTCACTTACCATACAAATAACAACGCATTATGAATATCTTTGTATCTATAGACGACGGTTATCTCTTGTCATCAAGAGAGGAATCAGACAGTTTGCTATCCTTTATATAAATAAAATCATCAGCTAAGTGCGAGTCGAATCATCCGCAATGTGGTCCAAAATGTACTTAACTGGTGCTATAACTTATACGTGTGGCATTACAGCTCGCCTCAAGATAGCAACACACTATTAACATCTTTGTTGTCTATAGGCAATGGTTGGCTCTTTCCATCAGGAAATCCATCTGCTTATTTGCTATCTTATGATATAAAAAAAATATGGAGTTCTGTAGCAGCTCATTAAAATGATGCGGAAAAAAGAATTTTTTTTATTGTTTCGTGCTATGAAATTTTAACCTATTTAACTGCAATGATAGATATATCCCACTAAAGGTTCATTGCCAGTAAAATCTTCTCCAAGTACATTTTATAAATGATAGAAATTCGTTGCTGATCTTTTAAAAATGAGTAAGCTCTTTTCTTGTATCTGTTCGGAAACACCCCTGCCAATTTCACAAAGGAGTGCGGGGCAAAAGTACTGAAAGAAACGCACAGTTGTGGATCTCACAATTAAGATGACGAAATGGTGGTGGTGGAACTTCAAATTTTGACGCAATGCCCGATGATGGGATTCATCAGCAGGAATTAATACAAACAACTTGTCACAACACTCTACATGATAGATGCGATACAAGATGCAGAGCGGACACATCTCAGCGTAATGCCAAAGAATTTATCCGTTTCGAAATGGCTTGATTGTCAACGATTTGAACCGCTTTTTGGGAATACGATGAAGTGGAAGAAGCTGGTATTGAGGAGCTTCGGCTCATAGATGAGAACAGTAATCCATTTGAGGCCGAATTTGCGCCTTATAAAGTTAGAGACGATAGACTGGCCAGAAGTACTGTTTCGTTCTGCTGAGCCAAGCTTACACCAAGCTTTTTGGAGGCTAGTTTAGCCTTACCTCCCAAATTACCGTGAAACTGAACTTTATTCGATATGTCGACTCCTACAATTCAGACACTACCAACAACCTTACCCTCCAAGCCAGAATACGACAGTGATAACCACTAACGCTATTGCAACAGAAATAAATAAGGCCGTGGTACCAAACAGGGGCAAGACGATGCAGAACTTTACCTCCTAGTGGCCACGCTGGTATTGACTCGCATAGTCAATCATTCTCCTCTTACAAACTACCTGGTAAGTCGGAAGTTGGTCTATTCTGGGAAATTTTGATTTGAACAAGGAATTAATTTGAAAGAAAATTTTCCTTACGTAAATTCTGAATAGTTCCATAGTATTATCGTAAGCTAGCCGCGTTGAATAACATTTTACCGCTGAAAACAACCCAGGAACAAAAATATGTTGATTAACATACTGAAACGATAAACTTTACATTCGCAAAGGGAGTGTCAGCAAAAATCGTGTATTTATGCTTTAGGTAATATGCTAGGTCTGCGGTGAAGCGAATATTAGAATGTTAACTTTTGATTAAAATGTTTTTATATTACCTTATATGAGGAATATCCAACCGGGATATTCCTCATTTGGTAAAATACTGTTCGGTAAATCGCTATTTGTTAATCAGATATCTATGCGTCGGTATTCGTACATAAAGATTTTTATTGGATAATTAGGATAGGACGAAAGTTAAGCACCTTTTTTTTCACATTATCTGTATCAGACTTGACTACTGAGCGCCCTCCCTTATTATGTATAGTTTTTTTTTGGTTCGGTTATAAGTTCCGTGAATATTCCAGGTTGAGTGAACCTGGAACATTCACGGAACTTATAAATTTAAACTTTTGTTTCAAAAAAAATCGAAACGTTTAAATTTTTATTGACATCATAAGTGCTGCTTCCGTTTGGAGGCAATGTGATGCAATATATATTATTTTTTAATAATAGAAGAAGAATAGAATTATACGTAAGAATAGAATTGTATGTGGTTGGTTGAGAAACGGCTACTCAATCCATTGATACCATTTTTAACATAGTATGTTGTATTTTTTATAAATCAATATTAAAAAATGTAAACAATAGAAAGCTTACTTACATAAAAAGTTGACATAAAGAAAAAATAAGCTTATATCAAGGATATAGAGCCTATAAAATTAAAATCTTTAAATGTTCATACATTTAATCAAAAATATATTTAAGAAAACCATACTTTTGCCCACACTAAGAAAAAATAATTAATAAATAATGTTTAAAATAATTAAGAAAGATTTTCAGTGCCGAAATTTATTTAA
Source organism: Apodemia mormo (assembly GCA_036924255.1). NCBI lineage: Eukaryota > Metazoa > Arthropoda > Insecta > Lepidoptera > Riodinidae > Apodemia > Apodemia mormo. The sequence continues at coordinate 4,341,530 of JAUPFN010000007.1, read as the reverse complement.
ACATACAAATTGATGTGTTTCATAGTATGCGCTCGTTCTGTTACACGATATATATATATATATATATATATATATATATATACACATATATATACCGCTCCGTTGGTCGAGTGGTTAGAGAACCTGACTACGCAATCAACGGGGCTCGGGTTCGGGACAAGCATTTGTGTGATGAGCATAAATGTTTGTATTTCCGGGTTTGGGTGTTTATTATATATATTCTGGTATTTATATATGTATATCTATGAATTAGTATCGTTGACTAACACCCATAACACAAGCAAATATTTGCTTACTTTGGGGTTAGATCAGTAAGTGTAATTTATCCCGTGAATATTTATTTATTTATTTATATGACGGCGTCCGCGTCATCAAATGCAAGAATATTGTAAAGTGTAAACATCAAATGCACGGCCCGGGCCGGCAAGCGCATCGTTCGATATCCCTACTACTCAACTTGTTTTGCTACCTGTATAAAAGGCTCGGAGCGCCCGCCGATAAGGCAGTCTAGGCTCTGGCGTGGCTCGGTACACTTGTTGTATCTTGCTAGTAGCTTATCCTTGACTCTCGGATAATTAATTTGTGCAAACAAGTTAATTATTATTGTCAACTATAAATTAGTCGCAGTAAATTTATAATTGACTGTCTATTGCTTAAATTATGACTTATTTGTAATAGGGAATAATTAAGTTACTTGGAATTGTTAAACTAGAACTAGTCATTAGTGATGGAAAGCTTTAATAGTGATCTAATGTTATTCTGATCTAAATATAAAGAGTTGTTATATTACCACATCCGCATTTTATTTATCATATCTGACCCACTTCCTACATCAGAAGTGGGATCGGATTCACTCCCACTTCAGCATCAAACTATTTCGGTTAATTATGTAGAGCAGTAAATGTTTCTTTTCACTTGTGGTATGGAAATTATTCTTTGAAAAATAGCAGAAAATATTAATTCACGTTCTGTAAATACATCTACTCCCCTTAAGTTGATATACTTTGATTCTGATGAAGCAGACGATATGACTAACTGGTGTCCTCCTCCTAGCTTCGTATTCTTCATTACTGAGGGTCGTAACCTCCTCATTAGATTGTTCTTGATAGCACAATATTATGCCATTGGACTCTATCTTCAGCGACGTGCAGAGCATCATAAAACATTTTAGACATAAGATTGGTGCAAACCTGGTCCGACCATCGCATAGGAGTACGACCACGTGGTCTTTTGTCTTCTACTTTTCCGATCACTATTAGCTTTTCGAGATTGTCTCCTTGCTTTCTATAGAGATGTGGCCGAAGTATTATAGAATTCTTTGAAGGCACGTAGCAGACAGTCTGGTCTTTACTCCAAGTTGTTTTAGTATGAAGGTGTTGGTCCTGTGTGTTGTCCAAGGGATACGTAACATTTTCTCCAGCACCACATTTCAAACGCATCAATGCGACGTCTGTCTGCAGCTCTTAGTGTCTATGACTCTGCGCCGTACGTAAATATGGAGAACACCAGCGTACAAACCAGCCTCTGCTTTGTTTTTAATGAGATGCTTCTGTCGTTCCAAAGACCCTTCATCTGACTCGTAGGATTTTTGTCGTGTAACTTACTAGCTGGTGTACCTCAAGTAAAATAAATATAGAAAAGAAAAAAATAGACGGGGTTGATCTGATCATTGTAGCTACTCACTCACTTAAGAGTCATGCCGTCACCTACTTCACAAGCTGCTGTCTTGGCAAGCTATATTAGGACTTGAAGATCTCTTCCTTTTAGACTTAAATATGAACCGATTTAAGAGCACCACTGTATTTCGAGGAAGTTACAATTTTGTGATAGAATCGAACATCGTAACAACTATTGCCGTGATAAACAGAAACTTATCTCAAATAATTTTTGCTTGCAGCGAAAGCAGGTCATCTACCACTATCTCTGGTGACGTGTCCAGTGGCCGACCACCAGTGGTCTGCTATGTATGTTGTGACCCCGGCCAAGCCACAAAGCTTCCATTTGACCGATGCGCTACAAGAAGAAAGAAGTTGCCACTTCGAGTTCCGAAAAACAGAAAACCAGTCAACATCTGTTCCAGAGCGTCACATGGTGTATAACACTAAGTGAAATTTAATTACCTTTTATATTTGACTCTGTTCAAAATTCCATATCAAACAAATCTCTTGTGATTTCTTTGTAGGAGAACGGTTTTATGAACAAGAATCTAAGTAGTCGCTTGTCCTGATGTAGTTTCCACTCAATAGATCAAATGCTTAACTTAATTGAATTAAAACCAGCGAACTTAAATCGATTTAGTTGACCCTAGACCGTTAATAAGCGATCTTAAAGTTTATTACCAACTGAACTCAAATTAATATTAAAGAAAAAAAACAATACAGATTTACATCTTCTTGCGACAGGCACATAAGAGCTAACGTCAGTCCGAACGTGTTTAATTTATTTATTTATTTTTTTATAGAAAAAAGGGGCAAACGAGCAGGAGGCTCACCTGATCGTAAGTGATTACCGCCGCCCAGGGACAGTCACATCACCGGAGGTCTTGCAGCTGCGTTGCCGGCTTTTTGGGAGGGAGTATGCTCTTTTCTTGGAGGTGCCTGAGTCGTGTCCGTTCGGAAGCGCCCCCGCCGGTAATTGATTCCACGGAGGAGTGGTGCGTGGTAAGAAGTGCCTAGAGAATCGCACAGTTGTGGATTTCCGGACATCGAGGTGATGAGGATGGAACTTTGAGTTTTGCCGCGATGTCCGATGATGAAATTCGACAGCAGGGATCAGTCCAAACAGTTCGTCGGAGCGCTCTCCATGATAAATGCGGTGGGGGATGCTAAGCGAACTTACATCTCTGCGTGGAGCCGGGGAGTCAAGCCGATTGGAGATTGCTTGGTCGTCAACGATTCGAACCGCTCTACGCTGAGTGCGATCAAGTGGAGGAGGCTGATACTGCGGAGCTCCCGCCCAGAGATGAGAGCAGTGCTCCATGTGCGGGCGAATTTGCGCTTTGTAGGGTTGCAAGCGATGAGAAGGCAGGAAGTGCTGTCTCGCTCTACTGAGCGCACCGAGCTTTTTTGAGGCTAGTTTGGCCTTTTCTTCCAAGTGGTCGCGGAACTGAACGTTGTTCGATATGTCAACGCCAAGAATTCCAATATTGGCTGGGGTTGTCAGAAGAGTGTTCTCAAAGCGAGGTGATGCGAATATTGTAGGGTTGAATAATGATAGCGGAGTATAACTCTGACAAATTATGGCAAGAGCGGTTTGGTAATATTCAACACGCGCTCAACAACATTAGGTGTAGGGTATTTGGATTTACCCCCATAGATTTGACATTCGGAATTCAAGGCAACTAACTAAAACTCGCAAAAGTATCTACAAGCATTGAAGATCCAGTGTATCCAATAGAATCAAAAAATCAGTCTAATCGGACATTTTACGAGTAGAGGTAAAAGAAATGTTAAACCTTTAAGTGTAGGTGACATTGTCTTTGTTAGGAATGAAGAACGACACTAAACGAAACTTGATTCAAAATATAAGGGCTCCTTAAAAGTTACCGCAATTTTAGAAAACAAGTGCGCCCATGATAGCCTCTGCGAAGTACCCATATTCCTGCAGGGTTTCTTGAGGTACCTATATGAAAATTATAACAAGGATGACGTGACGGCGTATACTCATGATAATGATCTTGTTCATAAAACTGGTCCAAACAATATTGATAGAAATGCAGTGTATATTGTAAATAGTTATAACAGTCAGAGTTTTTAATATCTTCGAACTACCTGTGAAGGAGATTCTCTAATCTTGTAATAACTAATGCCACTATTCATGAGGCAACATCATCAGCAAAAAAAATACGATATTAAGTAAACGAAACAAAAAAATTTAGTAAAATGATGATAAAATATCACTAAAAATGTAAGTAAAAAAAAAAAAAAGAAGCGAAGAAAAAAAATAATTAAAGGAAATGGGAGTCTTATAAAACTATGAAAAGAAATCAATGGAAAAAAATGTAAAAGGAGTAATTTAACAAAAAATTTAGGATTGACAAAAGATGCAGGATTGACAAAAGATGCAGGATTGACAAAAGATGCAGGATTGACAAAAGATGCAGGATTGACAAAAGATGCAGGATTGACAAAAAATGTAGGATTGACAAAAAAATGTAGGATTGACACAAAAAAAATGTAGGATTGACACAAAAAAAATGTAGGATTGACACAAAAAATGTAGGATTGACAAAAAATGTAGGAAGATTAGAGTCATTGAAGGGAGTGTCCGGTCCAATGACTCGGCTAAAGGGGTTCATTCCGGTCTAGCCTTTTGGCTACAGGGATTGCAACCCGGTCTAGCACTGTCAGCTAAAGGGATTTCCGGTCTAGCATTAGCTAAAGGGATTTCCGGTCTAGCATTAGCTACAGGGATTTCCGGTCTAGCACTGTCAGCTAAAGGGATTTCCGGTCTAGCATTAGCTATAGGGATTTCCGGTCTAGCACTGTTTGCTAAAGGGATTTCCGGTCTAGCACTCTCAGCTAAAGGGATCTCCGGTCTAGCATTAGCTACAGGGATTTCCGGTCTAGCACTCTCAGTTAAAGGGATTTCCGGTCTAGCACATTAGCTAAAGGGATTTCCGGCCTAGCACACTCCAGTCTCCGGTTTTAAACTGATGAGAGGGAGCTTAGTACACTCCAGTCTCCGGTTTTAACTGATGAGAGGGAGCTTAGTGCACTCCAGTCTCCGGTTTTTAACTGATGAGAGGGAGCTTAATATACTCCAGTCTCCGGTTTTTAACTGATGAGAGGGAGCTTAGTACAATCGAGTCTCCGGTTTTTTCAATTGATGAGGGATTCCTAGCTTAGTAGGATCCAGTCTCCGGTTTCAAAACTGACGAGAAAGGTTTAATAGTTGTAGTTGCTGAAGGGGTTACCGGACCAGCACACTATTGTAACATTTCGCTAAAAGATTACGCTAATTATAGAGTTGTAAAAAAAAGAGATTATGTTTAGTTTTCTAAAAGATATGTCAGGATGAACGAGGCGTTCCTTGTCCTCAGATGTATAAAGATGCGCACACGAGGACGTGTGCATGTCAGTATGGCCGTGACGGCGTCCGCGTCATCAAATGCAAGAATATTGTAAAGTGTAAACATCAAATGCACGGCCCGGGCCGGCAAGCGCATCGTTCGATATCCCTACTACTCAACTTGTTTTGCTACCTGTATAAAAGGCTCGGAGCGCCCGCCGATAAGGCAGTCTAGGCTCTGGCGTGGCTCGGTACACTTGTTGTATCTTGCTAGTAGCTTATCCTTGACTCTCGGATAATTAATTTGTGCAAACAAGTTAATTATTATTGTCAACTATAAATTAGTCGCAGTACAATTTATAATTGACTATCTATTGCTTAAATTATGACTTATTTGTAATAGGGAATAATTAAGTTACTTGGAATTGTTAAACCAGAACTAGTCATTAGTGATGGAAAGCTTTAATAGTGATCTAATGTTATTCTGATCGAAATATAAAGAGTTGTTATATTACCACATCCGCATTTTATTTATCATATCTGACCCACTTCCTACATATATATATATATATATATATATATATATATATATATATATATATATATATTTCGCAGAAGACATTAAATTATAATATACCACCATATAGTCGTCTTATCATTGAATCAGTGCGCACGTTAGGCACGGTCGGTTCTCTAGCTGTGAGTCCTCTTATAAACCGATCTACTGACTCGGATTTCGTTACGACAGGCGATATTTGATATATGCTGGCCGATGGATGACTGTTAAGATATAAAATGACGTAAGTGACGTACGCAACGTATAAGTCAAATACACTTTATTCTACTCTAGATAGCGCTACGCTACCTTAGGTTGCAAATACTCACATACTTCCTCACACGGCCATTCTGACAGACAACGCGCTCTCGCGTGTCGCACAGTTATCTTCGTAACATTACAAGCCTGTAGGCAATACGTAATAGAAATTTCCACTTCGTTAAAATTTTACTGTCTTTTGGTGTGATACAAAGCACATAAAGCTCATAGTAACGTCGCACAAGAATATTAAAACGACACACAACGCCGACCTGGGAGCTGTACTAAGAACAGAGCTTCCTTTACAATCTGAATTGCTAGTTATCGGAAGCACGGAGCTTCCAATACACTTTCTTATTAATTACACGAAGCGTTGAGCTTCCAATGTACTTCCTTAATTGTTACATGAAGCGCGGAGCTTCTAATACACTGACTTGTTAATTACACGAAGCCCTAAGCTTCCAATGTACTTTCTTAATTGTTAGGTACATGAAACGCGGAGCTTCCAATACACTGACTTGTTAATTACACGAAGCGCTAAGCTTCCAATGTACTCCCTTAATTGTTACATAAAGCACAGAACTTCTAATACACTGATTTATTAATTACACGAAGCGCTAAGCTTCTAATGTACTTCCTTAATTATTACATTAAGCGCGGAGCTTCCAATACACTAATTTATTAATTACACGAAGCGCTAAGCTTCCAATGTACTTCCTTAATTATTACATGAAACGCGGAGCTTCCAATACACTGATTTGTTAATTACACGAAGCGCTAAGCTTCCAATGTACTTCCTCAATTGTTACACGAAGCACGGAGCGTCCAATACACTGATTTGCTAATTACACGAAGCGCTAAGCTTCCAATGTATTGTTTTTATAGTTACGTGAAGCGCGAAGCTTCTAACGCATTGACTTCTTAATTACACGAAGCGCGGAGCTTCCAATGTACTGACATGATAGCTACATGAAGCGTGGAGCTTCCAATGTACTGACATGATAGCTACATGAAGCGTGGAGCTTCCAATGTACTGACATGATAGCTACATGAAGCGTGGAGCTTCCAATGTACTGAAATGGTAATTACATGAATTAAAGTGAGACATGGTGCTCCAAAAGCATTAACACAAAAGTAGTTTATCTTAAAACCAACAATTTTCATTATTTTTCATTGCATTTCTGGAACAATATTAAGAGATATCAACACAGTAACATTTAAATGTTCGTACAATTTTTTTTTAATATAATGTAACAGTAATTAAATAAAGCACAACAAAATAACATTATAATAAAAATAAAGCAAAAAAAAAAAGTTTTTGTTCTCATTTATTTTTGATACATTTTCCTATTTGTATAGATGTGCAATGAATGTACAAAAGAACGGAAACAGGCACAGAAATCGCATTACGAGGATATAAAAGGAAGGTTAGATACATCTATTAATTCTCATTATAAACTCTTATTTGGCTCACCTTCTTAATTACTATTTAAATCGTGAACATCTGTTATTTTACAAGAATTTGAAAACCTTTCCATAATTTATTAATTAGCCTAGGATTTTACTCAACTAAAACTATATCGCTTACATTAAAAAAAAATGTACTTCGTTCTAACTCTTATTAAAGCGTGCTTTATCGGCACAAGCTAGTTCGTCCATCCTGGCTTAAGCTAGGCAGCTAAACTATCCGATGGTATTTTATCAATTTTACATGTTAAGCACCGGTGAACATATAATGTTCTGGCACAAGCGGTAGTGTTGGAAAACCATATATGTTTTCGTATTTTATTTAAGTTGTATCTCAAACTATATGTTTTGAATCCTCATGAAAGTGTTGAATAAGTTGCCTATTATAATTTTAAGAACTATTACGTGATATAACATGTTTTTATAATTTGAAAGTTTTTATGAAGCTAGCTTATTCTCCATAACATATAATGACCGCAAATTTACTTCGAATGTGTCGTTTACTAAAGCCTGGATAATCCAGTTAGTGTCAGGGTCTAGCCTCTGGTCGAGTTGAAACCAACCATATTGACGACTAAAATAATAAACGTGTGGTATCCCTTTCCTGTACTCCACATCAAAATGCCTACCTAGGCCCATGTATTATCTATGTATTCAAGGAGCTAAATCTTTTTTTTTTAATGATGAAATGCCTTAAGGCTGTTGTAGTTTATGACATCCTTAAAACTTGTCCTGAGAAGAATAGTACCTGAAATGCTTCAGGGCTTTGGCTTTTTCTTTATTTGATAAAATTAACTTGAGTGTCGATTTTTGCGATAGTACAGTTCCATAGCCGAGACGGCTGACGTATAAATAGCTACATTTTTAGAGTCAAATATTGATAATATTGTCATCTGATATTCATCGAAAGATAATAATTATCATGCATGGTTTTTAGCTTTTAAATCTCTGAAATAAAACAAAGGCTATCTGTCCCCTTTTTTTTAAAAAAGAATAACAAGGCAAGTGTAGAGGGTTACGAACTTATTTTGGAAGTGATATCCTTTACAGAATTTATTTTTGTAGAGATTAATGGTTAAGGATGGTGTAGTACGACTTTATTTAAATTTTCAAGTCTCATTTTTATTTCACAATGAAATAGTGGGAATTGCCCTTTGTGCAAACGCAAACCCTTTTAATCAAGTAATATAGACGGGCAATATCATCGTCGATTAGAGGTGGCCGTTTCTAACGAAACGCTGCTGACGATCGATGTCGGTCCATGGTGACGACATCCGGTGCCGAAATGCCCAGTAACGGATGGGAATAACACTCAAATTCAACGCGATGGCAGATGTCGAATAACGACGACTGTAATCGACGCCGCCAATTATAATACGTCGATGCCCGATGGCCCTTACTGTGAATATCCAACTGTGAATAAACAACGGATGAGCGCAACGTTACCAATTCTAAATGCCAACCTTACTGCGTGCTTGAGTAGAAAATCATCCTTTCAAATGCGTATCCAAATTTTAACTAACTAAACTAAAAAAAAACTTTATATTTCAATATTTTGTTTATCTATTTACATCAACTGTCATTTACTCTCCTAAATTTTTTACGTTGATGCACGACAGTATCACAACGTTTATGAAAACGCCAAACCATCAAAGTGCTTGACGTTTCCCAGCCAGTACGCTAGTAGATGTCCGACACCGTTGTTGGAAACAACGATGTTGACAATGATAACGTTTACGAAACAACGACGTGTATCGATGCTGAAAAATAACAAAACACCCATGTCTATCGTCGATAGTAATATTGGTCATGTAAATCTGCGCTCTGTGAAACATAAACATCCACTTGAACTTTTTTGTACTGTGCGTACCTTTGTTTTTGTAATGAAAGGTTCATTCCGGGTCGACTAAAAAAACATCCCGCCCGATAATGATGTCACAAGGTGAACAATCAGAGCCGCTAACTAAACATTGTAACTTAAAACTTGAGATCGATCCCAACGCATAAATTTATTGATTTGTTACCTCTGTGGTCTAGTGGTCCAGTGCCGGTACCCCGTGAGGTCCCGGGCTCGATTTCTGGGTCAGGCAAATTAAAGAATGTGCTTTTCACCTTTGCAAAGTAACGCTGCCTGGGATTAGATAAGTACCCAGCCGGCAATCGGCCCGCCACCCATTGTGAGACCAAACATACTCGGCCAATTGCTGGCGCACCGGCTGCACCTCCACCCACCTCCTCGGAGATACGGGCATGAAAATACTTAAATTTATGTTCTGATTGTGAATATAGACTTACTAACACTTGATTTTGTATACTTATCATCTCTTCGTTTAGAAAAATACACCTGTTCCGTATGTCCCACTTTCAGACAATAAGATCACTGAAAATTAGCACGCCATTTGTCTGGCAAACTAGGTTTAAGTTCATAATTTGTAATTAAATAACGTCTAACACATTGTTACCCTACTTTAAGCTAATAAAGAATTGATTGATTGATTGATTGAACACTTTCATCACTAGAATTAAGGCTACAAATCTAAACTTTTATTAAAAATCTTTCGACATTTTGCGTTATAACTCGATTTATAATATTTGTAACACTATACGATCGTTCTGTGGCCTCAGATCAGAAAGTGATAATTACAAAAAATAATTTTACAAGTATTATGCACAATGCACAATGCGTATGTATTGTTATGATCAAATGTAATATTCTGTTTTTTAACTTATCTTGAAATGTTCATAGACTGTAGAAGAGTACAGTATTGATGGAGATATGTCTATCTGATCAAACGATCCGTTTTTCGCAATGCTAATTGTATTATTAACATTGTTCAGCTAAAAGTGCACTTATGATGGTCTGACCAATGGCCACAGCATTGTATTCTAGTCAATGACGTTTAAGGTAATTCATAAATAGTTACGGATTGATAGGACGTTTGTAATTTCCAATTTATGTGTAGTGCTAAAATATCTGTCAAGTGACACGAAGTTATCTACACTAAAATTATAAAGACTTTACATTTGATTGCTCGTTCATTTGTTACAATTTAACTCAAAAACTACTTAACCAATTTCAAAAATTCTCTCACGCCCAGAAAGCCACATTATTTAGCAATGACACAGGCCACTATTTTACCTACTGGGCAAATAGAAGCATTGATTTTTGATCACGCGAATGAAATCGCGAGTAACTGCTACTTAGAAGTATTTTTAATAAATCAGATCATACCTGGCTGTCGAAGATACCTGAGACGACGACTTCAATTTTGTTCGCCAGTATTTTTAATAAATCAGACCGTACCTGGTAATCGGAGATACCTGAGATGACGGCTACAATTTTGTTCACCTCGCTCCACCCAGTTTCTATTTCATCCACCATTACTAGGTTTTTTTTTTTATAGAGTTCTCCACATAAGTTGAATCGCAATTACTAGTATACTGCACCATGTCGTGAAATCTTCCAATAGTAGCGAACTGACGTGATTAACATTCCTTTATTTCATCCAATGTTTTGCATAAGGGTGATTTTGACACCCTTTTATGAGCACGGCCTTGTAAATGAATGAATACCATGAAATAAAGAAAATCTTTATTTCGTGATGAATACGGTAATAATCCTTGTTTCGCACTTTTTTATTTTATTTTGCACTTGCATCACCATTTTCTTCAAATTGGTTCGTTTTCAACGTTCATGAACTGGTGGGCCGATAGTAATATTAGATAGTAAGATTGGATTTGATCCCACCGCTGCTTTCGCAGAAGACATTAAATTATAATATACCACCATATAGTCGTCTTATCATTGAATCAGTGCGCACGTTAGGCACGGTCGGTTCTCTAGCTGTGAGTCCTCTTATAAACCGATCTACTGACTCGGATTTCGTTACGACAGGCGATATTTGATATATGCTGGCCGATGGATGACTGTTAAGATATAAAATGACGTAAGTGACGTACGCAACGTATAAGTCAAATACACTTTATTCTACTCTAGATAGCGCTACGCTACCTTAGGTTGCAAATACTCACATACTTCCTCACATATATATATATATATATATAATAACTGGCCCGCAAACGTTGCTTTGCCATACAAATTACTTGTATTGAATATATTGGGCAGGGGTTAATTGAGATTAAAACTATTCTTAAGTTGGAATATGGTTGGTATACCAAGCAGTGGATATTTATAATATTTAATTGAAATTGTTTAAGTAGTTTGGAAATCCATAGCGAATCAGTTTTCGAATGAAAAATAATTATTCGAGCAAAGCTTGTTTGCCTAGCTAGTTAATGTTAATCAGACATGTTGCACCTTTTGCAATGTCAGCTACAAGAAGAACGTTCGAAATGGGTTGGTGGCCCGAGGCAACGAAACTTTAACGGGAAATTAAATTAGCATAGCGACAAACTCTTTTAACTCAGCAGTCAATAGAGAGAATAACGGAAGCAAGAGTAAACCGCACCCCGGGGATGTCACTGCATTATGCTTCACGGTAAGTATGACAAGGAAGTCTAAATCATAGGTGTAAGCGATTTAGTTTGATAATATTAAAAGCGGAAGCGTTTTAAAGCAAATATTTTATTCATTTTTCATTCATACAAATTTCATCCCCTATTTCAAGGGTTGATTTTTGAAAGAAAGCTGCTTGACCCCGAATTTTTAACTGTGTGCCAAATTTCATTAAAATCGTTTCAGCGGTTTAGCTTTAAAATCATAACAGATAGAACGACAGGCTTTCGCATTTTTAATTCATATTAATATCATTATTAGTCTGGATATCTGTGAATGAGGTTTGGCCTTGAGGCCCGGTGTTACCTCAACATTCACAAAACTGGGTTTTTTTAGTCACTCGAATATGAAAATACCCAAGGAAAATATCCCACGTAAAAAATACAGAGCATAGAAAAAGGTCTAAAGAAAAATCTTAACAAATCGTAATGTGCTTCACAAAAATAAACTTTGGCCTCAAAATTCTCTGAATTTTCAGCGGTAACAATATGTATTTTTAAAGAATGTAATAGACATAATGGTTTTATTAAAACTTTAGTTAGACAAATATTGAAATTTAATGCGTATACTCTGAGTCATCTGAGAAAATCCCGCAAACTAAACGTTTATTTGCAGCGTAGTTACATCTTTAACCATTGATATAAAAAACCCTAGATGCACAGTCCCAAACAAAACTGACACTCAAAAGTGTCCCTAATTTCTTTTAAGTAGTTATAGATATGGCAAAATTATGTCCCACCTTAAGTGCAAGACTTATAGTTGTTTTTACAAAGCAATGTACGAAAATAAATAAAATTGACAGTGACGCGGCCGACGCGATTCTATTTGAAATGAGTGCACAATTTAAAATTGTGCACTCATTTTTGGAGGACGTTTTTGACACACTGATTGTGTATCTTGGGTTTTTTATATCAATGTCTTTAACAAAATACTTTTGATTGCTTTGCTTCGCAATTTTCAACCTCATTCAGCATCCTGTAAATGTAAATTTAGATTACGCAGTAATATGCGGTTATGTGAGTGAAATCGACGTTTTTAAATCGTAGTCATTCCGCGCCATAATTAACGTGTCGCAAATATTATAACATAATAAAAAGAAATACAACACAATAACTCTTTATTGTGCACCAAAATATATGACAACATAAAAATAAAATACAATTTCGTACCATGTTAGATACACAAAGGCGGTCTTATCATTAAAAAAGTATATTATTATTATATTTATACTTATTATACATATTTATTATTATTTATATTATTATATGAATAATAATAATTTAAACATTAAACTGACTCAAATATAAACTATATACGCATATCAAAATTATTCAACTGGTTTTGATGAAACAATATGCTTTGTTTAAATCAAAAAGAATTATCTCGATATGGCTTTTAGTTCCGAAGGAAATCGGAGACAAACACACAAACACGACAGCGACAAGCACTGACGCTATTCCTGCCGCAATAGCGTCAGTGCTTGTCACTGTCGTGTTCCGGTTTGGAGGGTAAGGTAGCCGGTAAACTTATGCATGTGGCATTAGACCTCGCCACAAGATAGCAACGTACCATTAACATATTTGGTGTCTATAGGCGATGGTTGACTCTTTCCATCAGGAGACCCATCTGCTTGTTTGCTATCATATGATATAAAAAAAACAAATATAAAAAATACAAATTTAATCTAATTCAAACAATATAATACTGATAATAATAATTATTATTATTGTAATCTTAACTTCAACAGACTGAGCACAAGTAAACGTAAACGTAAACGTAAATTCCAACTTTATTTAGCAACTATTCCCATGTTTAAAAAATATTTATTAAATGCGGATAAGTTAAAGAGTTGATATAGAATCTTACGGAATATATTAAACCTAAAGGTAATAGGTTAAAAAAACGATGTATGAAATCTCGCCTGTGTTCTTTGTGTGAAAAGGACAGAGCAATTCAACCTCTCGTAACCCAGTAATTTTAAGTAGGTAAGTAATCAATAGAGAAAGAAAAGCTGATAAATTTTTAATTCAATCGATACAATAGCCTAAAAAATATTTTAAAAAAAGTTTTCTAAATATCACTAGTCGCCTCCGTGGTTTAGTGGTTCGGTTTCGGAGTTTACCACATGAGGTCCCGGGTTCGATTCCTGTATCGGGTAATTAAAAAATGTTTTTTCAGTTTTCTGATAAAAATAACTCGGGATTGGAAATTTTCCAGTTGGCGATAGACTTGTCACCTATCACATTGTAAGGCCAAGTATCATAGGCTAATCGTGAGTACATTTGTTGTACCTCTGCCTACCATTTCGGGAATACCGTTTCGAGGGCGTGGAGATACTTTTTTTCTATATATTAAATAGGTTTACCGTAAAAACTAAAATACTAATATTTTGAAAGCTGTGTGCTTTTGATTTTTGATTTTTGAAAAGGCATTCGATTTAGTTTTTTAAGTACTTAAATATTGTAAAATACTTTTTTACAAAATTTTTCGTCAACGCTTTTTCCCGAACAGATGAATCGATTTTGATGCAATTTATTCATTGGACGCAGTTGTTTGAGTAAAAGAGCTGATTAGATTTTTTTCCCAATCGGTACATTACTCTGGAAGTTATTTTAAAAAATACTGTTTCGCCAAAAGTTTTTTAAGGTTTTTTTAAAATTTCACAATATCTCCTAGACCAAATTGGTTAAAATTTTCAGGAAGCATAACGTGAGCTGAATCCAGTCAAACGCCATCAACCGCGTTTCGATCGGTCAAGCCGTTCAAAAGTTTTGGGATGTTTATATACACAGCATACATACATACATACAGACATACTGACGTCATCGTGAAAATAGTTGACAAAGGACCTCAAAACGTGGAGATCTGGAGAAAACTAAATTTGCGTAAATCGGAGCATAATCAGTAACTTCTTTAACTACATACATAGCGGAAATTTAAAAATGTTTATATTTCGAATGTGTGTTACTAATGACTTGGACCAACAATGGTGTGAATATATTTTCACACCACACACCGCATTCTAATTGCATTTATTTGCGCGCTGCCGTAGACGCCAAGCTTGAGGTGATTTCGTACACTCAAACGTAAATTTTTACTAGCTGTTGCCCGCAATTTCGTCCATGCGGACTTCGTTTACTCCATTCCTACTGTACATAGCGTGATGGTATATAGTCTTTAGCCTTCCTCGATGATTGAGCTACCTAAATTTTCATATATTGGAACGAAGTTCCTTACGGCAGGCTTGGAGGGGATAGGGATTTTGCTGCGCGACCGAACTGAAAAAAATGTGATAGTAAAACCGTAAGAAAAATGCGTGGAATAAAAGCGTTAAATGAGACGTGCGCAGGCGCGACAGTCGCGTACACAAGCGAGTAGTGCCGTTTAGCCGAAGGAAGTTCGTTCCTACCTGGTGTCCCGCGACACCACATCATTTTTTTTTTAAACCAAATTGACCGCCCCGTTGGTCGAGTGATTAGCTACCCTGACTACCTGACTACGCAATCGATGGGGCTCAGGTTCGATCCCCGACAAGGACAAGTATTTGTGTGATGAGCATAAATGTTTGTATTTTCGGATTTGGGTGTTTATTACATATATTCTAGGTAATAGAATCGTTGACTAACAGCCCATAACACAAGCAAATAATTTTCGTACTTTGGGGTTAGATCAGTAAGTGTAATTTGACCCGTGAATATTTTTTTTTATACTGAACAGTAATTCCTGAGATTAGCGCGTTCAAACAAACGAAGTACAATGAGAAATCGAACGAATTTAAATTCCGCCATCCACATTTTTTTATCGATCATTGAGGCGCACTGATTTTAGGCATCGCCATATGATGGACGTTCAACGTACCCGGACAAAGCGGTCCGACTCGACATTCTTCATTCAAACCGCAAGGGACTGGAACATGCTTCATGAGTCGGTGCTCCGCGACAAGTACAGTCTAGGCATCTATAAGAGAAAAGTGAACAGGTACCTTCTAGGAAAATACATTCCACTTAGGCTACATCTTAGCTTACCATCAGGCGATATCGCGGTCAAGCACTTCCCTATCGACACTAAAAAAAACAAACAAATAATCTCTTGAGCTGTATAATATTAGCATGGATGGGAGTCATGGATATAAAAAATCCAAGATGCACAGTCCCAAACAAAACTGACATTTTTTTTTATATATCATAAGATAGCAAACAAGCAGAAGGATCTCCTGATGGAAAGAGTCAACCATCACCTATAGACACCAAAGATGTTAATGGTGCGTTGCTATCTTGTGGCGAGGTCTAATGCCACATGCATAAGTTTACCGACTACCTTACCCTCCAAACCGGAACACGACAGCGACAAGCGCTGACGCTATTGCGGCAGGAATAGGTAAGGCGGTGGTACCAGACCCGGGCGAGACAATGCAGAACTCTACCACCTAGTAGCCACGATGGTAGTGACACGATAGCCAATCGGTCGCCTTTTACGAGCTGCCTGGCAAAACGGCAGTTGGCCTATTCTACAAAGGAGGCCGGGACCAACACGGCGGACGGTTGTGCGTATCTTAACCTAAGCGCAAGATTCATAGTTGTTTTTAAAAAGCAATGTACGAAATGTAATCAAATTGACAGTATCGCGACCGACGCAATTCTATTTGAAATGAGCGCACAATCTATACATATAATAAAATCGTAGGAAAGTTAAAACTGTACATTGAATATATTTGGAACGAAGTTCCTTACGGCAGGCTTGGAGGGGATAGGGATTTTGCTGCGCGACCGAACTGAAAAAAATGTGATAGTAAAACCGTAAGAAAAATGCGTGGAATAAAAGCGTTAAATGAGACGTGCGCAGGCGCGACAGTCGCGTACACAAGCGAGTAGTGCCGTTTAGCCGAAGGAAGTTCGTTCCTGCCTGGTGTCCCGCAAAACCACATCATGTTTTTTAAAAGAAATCTTGGGGCGTGATCTACAATCGATATTGAAACCAAAAATATAGTTTTTAGAATTTTTGTCTGTCTGTTTATCTGTTTGTGTGTATGTATGTCCGGAGTAAACTCAAGAAGTACTGCATGGATTTACTTCAAATTTTGCATGAACATTACTAACAGGTCGAGTCAACATATAGGCTACATATCACATCACGCTATCACCTAGCGGCCAGGTGCTGTGCGGAGTAAACGAAGTCCACGCGGACGAAGTCGCTGGCAACAGCTAGTTTAAAATATTGCGCATATTTTTAGCGGACGTTTTCGAGACACTGATTGTGTATCTTGGGTTTATCATATCAATGATGGGAGTGCTTAGAATGCAGCGACATTCTTGTTGCACTATGTCAGTTATAGTGCCGTAAATTGCGGAATATAAGTACTTGCTACGAAATACAACGCAATAGTAGCAAACTACCCGTTTTTTTATATCATAAGATAGCAAACAAGCAGATGGGTCTCCTGATGGAGAGTCAACCATCGCCTATAGACACCAAAGGTGTTAATGGTGCGTTGCTATATTGTGGCGAGGTCTAATGCCACACGCATAAGTTTACCGGCTACCTTACCCTCCAAACCGGAACACGACAGTGACAAGCACTAACGCTATTGCGGCAGGAATAGGTAAAGCGGTGGTACCTGACCCGGGCGAGACAATGTAGCACTCTACCACCTAGTAGCCACGTTGGTAATGACTCGTATAGCCAATCGGTCGCCTTTTACGACCTGCCTGGCAGAACGGCAAGTGGCCTATTCTTTAAAGTAGCCCGGGACCAACACAGGGTAAAAATGTCGTTACCCGACTTGTAACATATATATGAAATAGGTTTGTTGTCTGTAGAAATCTAGAATCTAGAATGATAGATAAATTTTCTTATAAAATCGAAAAAGATTTAAAATATCTGTTGACAGATCATATCTCAAAAACTACTGAACCGATTTTGACGCAACTTATACTGTACCCTAAGTTGATATACCTGTTATATTTCAAAAACGGTCATCTCAATATGGCTTTTGGTTTTCGAGAAATTCGTGGAAATACATACATACATACTTACAAACATATACATACACAAAATTTAGCACATGTGCTTGAAAGCCTAAATGGACCATCATATTCTAATATTATACAGATCCATGAATATTCCATACATACAGGTCAAACTGATAACTTCTTTTTTGACGTCAGTTAAAAAGAAGACCCGTGCATTGTGGCTTCGTCTACATTCTAGCTCCAGTGTAAGGAAATTATTTTCTTGCATATAATGTAAGGATTGCATCCAAAAGGATGTAAATTAGCGTAATAATAAAAATAGGAACAGTTTTATTTTTTCGACGACCCTTAATTTATGTCTCATTTCATATCGATAAAAATATTTAACCTTAATACTTTGGTACTAGAGTGTACTTTATCGTAACTGAATTGTACAAAACACAACGTGTGTGCCAATAATAACTACATATTTTTGGAGTTGACGATTCGCACACCAAAAAATGAATTTCACGCGAATCGCTTACAGAAAAAATAATTTTATTAAAAATTGTCGATTCGCACATTTCGTACGAGTTAAATTCGTGCGGATCATCCAATAACCCGATTTTTTGAACTCAATTTCCTGTAATTTGTTTTATTTTAATAATACTCTATTGTGCCTATACTAAAAAATAGTAATTTGAGTGCTGTAACACAAAAATAATTAGATACAAAGAAAGTACTGATCAAAATCATAAATATGAATTTTATCTGTAACGATGAACTCATTTAAGTAGTTATACGTATGTATACCTAGCGATCAGTACAATCGAGGTAATCGATCATATAGCAAAGAATTTCGCCACGTCGAGCCTGTCGATACTAGCTCAATGGTAGAGCATCCCGGCTTTACGGAGACGGTTGAACCTGCGACCGTCTCCGTAATAATAATCCCTGCGTGTCGATATTTTTCTTTGTTGTTTTTAAATTAAAAAAAAAAAATATTAAAATATAAGTTTAGTATTGTTGATCAACCCTAACCCCTAACGTAAGCTAGTAATTTTTTTTATATATGTCGCAGTGAAATTGTCAATAGCCGTTAGATTATAATCTACCTAGGGATTTTATGATTTGGTTAGGTTAGGTTAGCAGTTAAATTATAATATCACTTGGGTAGATTATAATCTAACGGTATTGACAATTTCACTGCGACATATATATCGTTAGATGGCAAAAAAGCTGATGGCTCTCTTAATTTAAAGAGAAACCATTGGCTATAGACTAGGCTATAGACATTAAAGATGTTAATGGGGCCACATGCATAAGTCTACTGGCTACCTTACCCTCCAAACTGGAACATGAAAATGACAAGCATTGATGCTACTGCGGCAGGAATAGGTAAGGCGGCAGTACTATTACCTGGTGACACGTAGCGAAACTCTACCACCTAGTAGTAACGATGGTAATTACACGTGAAGCCATTCAGTCGTTTTTAAGACCTGCCTGACAGAACAACAGCTGGTCTAATTTTCAACAGAGTTCGGACCAACACACGTGTTGGTGTGTGGTGTGTTGGTTGTCCGCCGTGTTGGTCCCGGCCTCCATTGTAGAATAGGCCAACTGCCGTTCTGCCAGGCAGGTCGTAAAAGGCGACCGATTGGCTATCGAGTCACTACCGTCGTGGCTACTAGGTGGTAGAGTTCTGCATTGTCTCGCCCGGGTCTGGTACCACCGCCTTACCTATTCCTGCCGCAATAGCGTCAGTGTTTGTCGCTGTCGTGTTCCGGTTTGGAGGGTAAGGTAGCCGGTAAACTTATGCATGTGGCATTAGACCTCGCCACAAGATAGCAACGCACCATTAACATCTTTGGTGTCTATAGGCGATGGTTGACTCTTTCCATCAGGAGACCCATCTGCTTGTTTGCTATCTTATGATATTAAAAAAATAAAATTAAATATTAAAATTAAAATTAAAACACGAAGGTTACATTGGAATTAGAATATATTCAGCAATATTTATTTATTTGGCGTAGTTCGGGTCACTAACCTTTCGACCAAGAGGTGAGTAAAAACGTAAAATATTAAAAGTTTTGAACTATCAAGGAAAAATTGTTAATATTTGGTATATATTATAGAGTGGCTTACGTGTTTGGGATGGAATAAAGCCAAAATATTAATCCAGGTGTGCCAGCAAATACACTCCGTATCAAACCAGATTTTAACATATTAGAGCTTCGTCAGTGGTTGGCACCCATCCATATTACGATTGTTTTCAACAATATTACATATTATATAAAGTATTAAAGTATTACCGAATATAAATTATATTAATATTTTAGATAATATATAGAAAATCATCACATACATTACAGTCAAAGGTAGGTTAGCTTAGACGACATTATTTTTGTTTTTATAGCACTCACCCCGTGCTTGGGAAACTTGAAAAACTAAAAACAACAAAGAAAAACGTCAACACGCGAGACTCTGACCCGCGACCTTCTCCCTCAAGCCGAGACGCTCTGCCACTGAGCTAGTGTCGACGGCCTCGACGTGGCGAAATTCTTCTTTGTTATATGATCGATTATGTCGATTGTACAGAGTGCTAAGTGTGAGTTTTTCTTTTCGCATTCGATCGTGAGCGCGTTTGGAGTTTACTAGGAATTTGTATGTGATTTGTATAGCGCCACCTAGTGGTAAACGTGAGAAACCAGTTTATCACTAGGTGGCGCTGTACAAATCACATACAAATTCCTAGTAAACTCGAAACGCGCTCACGATCGAATGCGAAAAGAAAAACTCACACTTAGCACTTTGATCGCTAGATTTACATATGTATAAATAATTAAATGAGTTCATCGTTACAGATGAAATTCACATTTATAATTTTTTGATCAGTACAGTCGTACAGTCACCTTGGACACCGCGCGGAAGCACGTGTCTCGCAGCGCGCTATCAACACAATACATAGGTAGGTACACAACAAAGAGCGCGGGGTGCTTAGAGAGTTAATTTCCACATTTCACTTATTTTTAGAGAAATATTGGTCAAAAATTTAGCTCCTAAATATATTATTTCATTTTATCGAGAATCGAGTACCGAGTACTCTCCAGAAATATCGAAGGTAACCCACCAGTCAGTCTGTATAATATGCATGATATTTACCATCGCCGATAACACATTGCCACGGCATATTGTTTTTTTTTAATTACTTGTTATGCAAATGGGTTGTTTATTTGGAACTAGAACCCTAACCGGCTAATAACATTAAAAAAGTACGTTTTGTTAGATCGCCTTTAGGTCTCACACCCTGGAAAAGGATCCCCGCTCAGCGCGGCTCCGACGACCGTCTGCGACATCAGAGTTTATAGTTGACATCAGAGATCAGAGTTTCAGGTGGTAGAGTTCTGCATTGTCTCGCCGGGTCTGGTACCCCGTGTTAGTCCCGGGCTCCTGTGAAGACTAGGCCAACTGCCGTTCTGCCGGGCAGGTCGTAAAAAGCGACCGAGTGGCTATGCGTGTCACTACCATCCTGACTACTAGGTGGTAGAGTTCTGCATCGGCTCGATCGGGTATAGTACCACCGCCTTACCTATTCCTGCCGCAATAGCGTCAGTGCTAGTCACTGTCGTGTTCCGGTTTGGAGGGTAAGGTAGCCGGTAAGCTTTTGCGTGTGGCATTAGACCTCGCCACAAGATAACAACGCACCATTAACATCTTTGGTGTCTATAGGCCATGGTTGACTCTTCGCATCAGGAGACCCATCTACTTGTTTGCTATCTTATAATATAAAAAAGGAGACATTGACGCCATTTTTTACCTTTTGTAATTTGTATTGACAGTTTACATTTATAAAATGACGACACCATTTTTATACAGACGAATCATAGAATTTGCCTGCGACATTTACCTATTCCACTGGAACTACGTGGTGCCACCTTCATATCTATTCCTGCCGTAATAGCGGCAGTGCTTGTCACTGTCGTGTTCCGGTATTAGACCTCGCCACAACATAGCAACGCACCATTATCATCTTAGGTGTCTATAGGCGATGGTTTTATCTTTCCACCAGGAGACCCATCTGCTTGTTTGCTATCTTGTAATGTAAAAAACCTAACCACGAATCGATGGTGCTCGGATTCGATTTCCGACAGGGGCAAACATTTGCGTGATGAGCATTATAGATGTTCGTATTTATATGTATCTATACACATAATAAAATCGTAAGAAAGTCAAAACTGTACATTGAATATTTTTTTAAAAGAATACTTGGGACGTGATCTACAATCGATACCGAAGCCAAAAATATAGTTTTTAGAATTTTTGTCTGTTTATCTGTTTGTCTGTATGTATGTCCGGGGTAAACTCAAAAAGTACTGCATGGATTTACTTCAAATTTTGCATGAATATTACTAACAGGTCGGGTCAACATATAGGCTACATATTATCACGCTATCACCTACAGGGGAGGAGCAGTGCGGAATAAACGAAGTCCGCGCGGACGAAGTCGCTGGCAACAGCTAGTTATATATAAGCAAATAATTAATTTACTTTGGGGTTAGATCGATTTGTTTCATTTGTCCAGCGATATTATTATTATTATTACAATGTTTTAAATTCTAATACCATAATTACGAATGCATTAATAATTATAACTGGAAATGACTCATATCAACCGTAACAAGGGGTGTTAGTATTAATTTGCAAACACGCGTGAAAAACGTGGGGAGTGTACGTCAAACTCAGCACGCAATCCTTTTATTATCCTGTTAACATGTACATTGTACAAGGGTATACGTACCGGACCCATTGGTCCCATTCAGTAAATCACCATTTTGCAAATTCTAAAAGCATGTTACTTTAATGCCTAATGTTTGGATTTTCTGAAAACCTAATGGTTGGTTAGATGAAAATGCAAAGTACATTAGGCTGGACATATGCTTAATTTTTTTATTTACCTATACTCTCATACATAAACTGATAAATGTGACATTACCTCACAGATAGTAATGAAACGTTAATAAATAAATATCACTGGATATTTTATTAATTCATGCGTTACTTTTCGGAAATCCGTCATTAAAAAGGTGAAATTAATTAAATTTGCTATTATCCGTGAACCGTTTAATGTGAACTCCGCGATGGTACCAAAAACAAAGACGAATAAAACTCACCGATGGTCCGGACAAAAAAAAAGACCGCTGCGGCACAATTATCTACATGTGGGCACTTTTACCCACGTCGCGTCGGCATCAAGCACAAAAGCACACTATGTACGTACGCAAATACGTGCGTATTTGTATTTATTTTACTATTTGTATTTATAGTAGGGGTGCCAAGATGCTAAATAGGTAGTTACTCGAGCGTCGTAGGGACCTATTGAATTTTGTAGATTAAGTTAGAGGAAACATAAAAGGTTATATAATGTTTTTCATTTCAATGGTGGGGAAAAAATCTACAGATAAAAAAATTAAAAAAAAATCAGTGACTTGGTTAGATTAGGGTATGGTGGGTTAACTGTCAGCTAAAATTTAGAAAATCTGACGATTCAAGTATAGCGTAAGGGAGTGGGAGGGTCACAAAGTTGCAAAGAAAATATTGTCTTGACAGTCCCGAGCACGACTGAATTTTCTTTTATTATGAAGGAAATTATGTAAAAATTACGAAAAAATAATCTGACAATTTTCACAAGCCAAAGTTATCTTAAATTTGTTTCTTTTCTGCTATAGTTACCCTCCTCTATAGAAAGGGATTATATTTGGTGGAGAACCTCAACAGTTTGTGAGGTACCTCCCCTTTGTTAACCTGATGCGCTCGAGTAAATACCAAAATCCCCTTTTGGGCTCCCTTACTATTATTGAAAGATATTATTAATTTAACTTTTTAATCACTGAATAAATCACACAAATTAATCTAACCAATAACAAATTAATTGCTTGTGATTCATTCAAGGTAAACAATACTAAAAAAGTCAGAGTAAATAATTCTAACTAAATATATTTTAATAAAAATATTTAATTATCAAATACTAGCTGTTGCCCGCAACTTCGTTCGCGCGGACTTAGTTTATTCCGAACAGCTCCTCCCCCGTAGGTGATAGCGTGATAATATGTAGCCTTTATGTTGACTCGACCTGTTAGTAACATTTATGCAAAATTTGAAGTAAATCCATGCAGTACTTTTTGAGTTTACCCCGGACATACAGATAAACAGGCAAACAGACAAACAGACAAAAATTCTAAAAACTATATTTTTGGCATCGATATCGATTGTAGATCACGGCCCAAGTATTCTTTTAAAAAATATTCAATGTACAGTTTTGATTTTCCTACGATTTTATTATATGTATAGATGTAAAATAGATATTTTTTTCCAGTGTTGATCCGGGCTTCTTTGAGGAAGAAACCAACTGCCATTCTACCAGGCAATTCGTAAAATGCGAATGATTGGCTATATGTGTCACTACCATCGTGACTACAAGGTGGTAGAGTTCAGCAAAGTCTCGCTTGGGTATTTGGTATCAAAGGTAAAGCCTTACATATTATTAGCGTAATAGCGTCAATGCATGGTCATTGTCGTTTTTCAATTTGGAGAGTAAGATAGCCGGTAGACATACATGTGGCACTGCAATCCCGCCACACGCATAGCAATGTACCATTAATATCTTTGGTTTCCATAGGTGATGGACTCTCTTTCCATCAGGAGAGCCATTTGCTTGTTTTCTTTCTAATGAAATAAAAAAGTAACACGCAAAACCTGAAATACACTTATCTATGCTTTTCACCCAAATGTGTGTTCTCATCGAAAATTGAACCCAAGCCTTTTAATACCCATAGATAACGGTTGTCTCTTCGTAATAAAATTCTGCTTTATTATATTACTAACTGTTGCCAACGACTTCGTCCGTGCGGACTTCGTTTACTCCGCACAGCTCCTCTCCCTTAGGTGAGAGCGTGATAATATGTAGCCTATATGTTGGCCCGACCTGTTAGTAATATTCATGCAAAATTTGAAGTAAATCCATTCAGTACTTTTTGAGTTCACCCCGGACATACATACAGACAAACAGACAAACAGGCAAACAGACAAACAGATAAACAGATAAACAGATAAACAGATAAACAGACAAAAATTCTAAAACTATATTTTTGACTTCGATATCGATTGTAGATCACGCCCCAAGTATTCTTTTAAAAAAATATTCAATGTACAGTTTTGACTTTCCTACGATTTTATTATATGTATAGATAAAAGATCTCACTAATATATTAAGTAGATATAAAGCCATTTTTTTCAATGGGGATTTTCAAGAGAAGAGTAAACAGGTACTTTCTAGGGAAGCGCTTTCCATCTTAGGCCGCATCTTAGCTTACCATCAGGCGAGATCGTGGTCAAGCGCTTCCCTATCGATTATAAAAAAAATTATATTGTACTAAGTATTATTCTCTTGACAGTCGGCGCGTTAGAAAAAAATATTTTAAAAACACTTATACTATTTTTAATATAATAGGGAACGAATGAGTAAGAGGAACATTTGATGCTAAGTGACCACCGCCGGCCATGAACAGCTGCAATACCAGAGGCCTGATTCATTTTTAGTCCTTAAAGGTTGACAAAACTCATTTCTAGAAGGCCCCCACGTCTTATCCACATCAGAACATGATTATTTGAAACACTGACGCTATTGTGACAAGAAGGTGAAAGGTAAAGGTACCAAATATAGAAGATTCGTTACAGAGTCGTACAATCAGTAGGCAAGAAGGTACGCCCTTAGCCAATCTTTCGCCTTTGACGGACTGCTTAAATTCTTTCTTCCTATTTAGAAACTAATCTGGCGTGAAGATATGTATGTAAATTCATACTCTTTAATACACGGTCTTATTTTTGTTACGCCTTGTGTACTTGGAGAAACGACAAATAAAGCATCATTCGTAAACATAATATCCTTGTTTCCAATCCGTCGCATCGGATCTGTGGTACTGACAAATAGGTAGCGGTTTGTGCGGCGATGATTCATAGCGACTGGCGTATCGCCAATTCTCATGCAATGTTTTCGTGTTTTGTGACGTAGCTGTAGGTAAGATAAATATTTTTGTTAGGGAATTGATTAGGAATTAATAATTGTAATCTATTTCCAAATAAATGATTGCTATTGCCTCACAACTTCATGAAATTCTGAAGACAAGAAAAAAGTAGTGGTATAATAATATTATTCAGAAGAAACATTTGGTTTTTGAGTGTTTGTACTATTTTATTTTCGTATTTTCGCGTTTTGTTATTTTGGTTTTTGGTATTTTGGTGTTTTGGTGCTTTGGTGTTTTTATTTGGTATTTTGATACTTTCGCACTTTAGTACTTTACTACTTTCTTCTTTTTGTACTTTCGTTCTTTTGTACATTTCTACTTCCGTACTTTTGTACATTTGTACTTCCGTATTTTCGTACTTTTGTACTTTCGAACTTTTGTATTTTGGTGGTTTTGTATTTTGGTCGTTTTGAAACGAATTCTCAAACCCAATAACCACTGAACCTTTGTTAAAACTTATTTTACTATTAGAAAGCTACTCTACCCAGAAGTAGCGCAAACTGACTGTCACTGCATTCGACTTTCGAAATAATCCAAAAAAGCCTCTACAACACTTTATATTAAGCTGAACCGATGATCAAACCGAGTTTGATTATGAGAATCAAACTCGGTTTGGTTAATTAATAGCCAACGCTATCGATGCACTCAAAATAGAGGTTAATGTGTCAAATCTTCTATTGACCCACGTAATTGTGTTTGAAGCTCGGATTAAAGGAGCAGTGGTCATTAGGTTTATATCAAGGATTTATAACGTTATAATTTCGATATTTTTGTTGTTTTATGATTGGTTCGATGCGTTTCATACTGTTTCGTGATTAGTTCGCCAACTAACGCTAGAAGACAACGTCATAATATCATATACCATAACCAATCACAACGACGTAAATATATCGAAATTATAAAGTTTCAAATCCTTGGTTTACATTTGTTTTTGACACAGCATTAATAGACATCAAAATCTTCAGCCGTATCTGTTTTGGAAAACAAAGGTTCATTCGATATGGCAAACATAAATTGTGTATCTTATTACTAATAATTTTCATTGAATTCAGCATTTATAACCATTAATCATTACAGATATTGTATACGATAGAGGCATGGGTTCGGTCTCATTCGATTTCGGGTCTCCAATTAAATCAAACTTAAATGGGCCTATAAATTTCTACCCAGATTAATAACCAAACACTAATTTCTCTGCAATGAATCTAAATATTGTTGAAGTAGTATCACCCTAGATTTGCTTATTTACACGTCCAGATAGATAATTGAGCGAAATAGAACGGCTCGATTTAAGTCTACTAAATTTGGTAGACTCGATTCAAATTATATTGCATTGAATGTAGAGATACTAAAAAAAATATAATAGGCACACTAAGCAGTAAGCACGCACATAATTTTAGTTTGATTATAGTGAGAACACGAATGACACTCACATTTAATAAGCCGCTTTTGACTCCATCTAGAATTACTCCACCTAGACAAATAACCAAAGACCTTACATCGAATAAATAAAACTTCAAAAATATCATTACTCTTGGTTCCATTGCGGGGTAGGCAGAGAAAACCGAACGTCTGTGAATTTCCAGTTCATCACGATTCACTGATTTGTCGGTTGGCGAGATGAATGCTGATCCTCATCGCCGCATTTTACCAACTTGATAATGAATATTATAGATTATTTCTAGTGATACCGGGACCGGCGGCTTTACGTGCTTATCCGAGACACATGAGTGGTAGCATACCACCCACCAGAGTCCAGTGCTATTGAGATTTTGAGTTTTCGAGGAAAATATCGAAAAAACGTTGATAGGACTTTTGCCCGACCCAAGGATCGAACTCGGGACATCGTGATCTGAGCTGAATTGATCATGAATCTTTATCTATGAAAAACATAATACTAACAAGATAATTTCTCCCCACACCATTCCCGGTAAACGCTAGTTTACTGCTAAAAAAATCACCCTTTTTATACCTCTCATTTTAAAAATACTTCAGTATTAGAATACTTGGAATTGGAATATCGAGGAACGAAAGACTGAAATAGGGAATGAAAGATTGTATGGAATTGACCATTTTAATCACTTATCACGCTGTTCGTGGGCAATCCTGCGCAAGACAACTAGTCGATTTAAAAAAAATGCTATTAAATCGCTCGAAATAACGGATTTTTAAATTTTGTAGTTCAATTGAATAATTTAAAAACTTAGCAGATAAATCTCGACACGACAGGATCATACGTATCAAAATTTTTCTTTGTTAAGTTTCTAAAATTTCCCAAGCGCGAGATAAGTACTAAAACACATATACAGTTAACTTAATTAAACTAAATAATTTCGAAAATAAACAGACTTCAAATATCTGTCAACCTCGTACATATCTCATAACCTACCAAACCGATTTTCATAAAACTTAGACAGTTCCCTAAGTTGGAATACACCTGATTTAAATCAAAAATATTTATTTTCGTGCGGCTTCTAGTTCTCGAGAAATTCGTAGTCAAATATCCAAACAAACCTACATGTGCGAAATTTAGTACACGTGCTTAGATGCTTAAATAGATCACCATACTCAAATAATGTACAATCTTAACAATATTATATACATACATGTAACACTGATTCCGCTTTTTCGTTAGGTTGGAAACACGGATTAAACTGAATACGCCTTTCAAGGTAATATCTTAGGTGGTCAGTGTCGCTTGAATTTACATAGTTATAATACTAACCGAAGAAATAAAATTACTCCAGAGGTATTCCTTAAACCTTTTTATTTAACACTGTAAAATAACGCAATGTGGCATATTTTTATTTTTTACGATATAATATATCTAAAAGCGTTTGACATTTACATACATTTGCTCATATAAGAGGCTGCATATTTTGCGCCCAACTTCGTGTCTATTGTAGTATTTGTGTGGTCTGCGGTTGAAAATGACGTTTCTATCTTGTAAGTCATAGAATTCAAGTTTAAATTTAGATTAACTTAACCCTTTCCATTAAGTAACGGCTGTCTTCATCTAATTTCCGGATCGGAACGATAATTTAAAGTGAAAATTCTCAATGCCCATAAATTCCTCTGTCTTCTGTCTTAACTACTGTTCCAAAAGATTCCATTTACTTTTATCAGAATTTAAATTAAATAGCTTAAATTATAAGTAGGATTGGGCGTTGGATTGACTGGCTTGATTATTAATTTTCTTTGTGTTTGTTATAAAATAAATAAGGCAGGCAATTTAATTTTAATTTGTAGGTGGCGATAATTGCTTTTGATTTCAGTTTATACTTGTTTAAGTGCGCAAATCTTTACTAATATTGTAAGGAGATGTGATTTGTTTGTTTGTAAATCTCAAAAACCACTTAACTGATTTTCAAAATACTGATTTTTTGTCTTTCCTGATGGAAAGAGACAAACCATTGCCTATAGACACCAAAGATGTTAATGGTGCGATGCTAGCCATGAGGCGGATGGCAATCCCACAGATATAAGTCTATCGACTACATTACCCTCTAGACTAGACCAGACACGACAGTAACAATCATTGATGCTATTAAAGAATGAATAGGTAGGACAGTGTTACCATATTCCTGCAGGCTTAAGATAAGCAGCGCGATAAAATTTTATTGACCCGTTTTTCGACATTTATTTCAATTTCTCTATTCGCTAAATGCATATGACACTTGATTCGACACGATACTTTAAAGGAAGAGAAAATAATCACTTTTATTTGACAGTAGTTGTTTTCTTTACCGATCGAAAATCTTGCTGTCATTTTATCGATTTGACATGTCAATATATTGGTAATTGTTTCATAGTAATAAACTTCTATTTATTTTATTACATTCATTCGTTTTGTAATAAGTTAATTGAGAACTTAGTAAGGTTATTTTGGAGATTTCGGTCCAGACTATAGGTATACAGATTTAATAACGATGGCAGTGCCATATTATAATAATATGCTAATCAACATTGATTTCCCTATTCGAGTATATTTTGAGTAATTTATCTCTGACGTTTTAAATATTTATCGCGACATGTACATAAGAATAATATCGAGATATTAGTCAAGGTAAAAAAAACGTCACTTTCTCGATCGAGACGTATCTCGCGTTGTTTATCCTAAGCCTGCTGGGCGAGACTCTACCACTCTACCAACTCGTATTCACGATGTTAGTGACATGTATAGCCGAATTGTTCGCCCTTTTACGAACTATTTGGTAGAATGGAAAATAATATATTCTTTACTAGGGGCTGGGACCAAATATTTTTCACAGGATACTGGGACCAAAACGGAGCTAAATAATAAATAAATAATTAAAAAGGCAATGTAGATAAAACAAATTGATAAAATTATCTCTAGCTATTCTAAACTGATATTTTTGTCCACATACTCGCTAAATATTAAACATAGAAAGAATATTGGTGATAAGAGGGTGCATTTTCCAGGGGTGCTAGCTGTAACTTTTATTTTACGATTATGAGCATGACGATATCTATATTTTATGTTCGAAGTGGATTGCTACAGAAAAGTTTAGGGGTGGTTATAGAGCCAATTGATTTTTGGTTCTTTTAAGTTCCAGTTGGATCGTGAATGTCGATTGTAAAGTTCAATTCCTTGAATGATTTGACTCTTGTGCAAATTCCAATTTTCGGCAATGCTCCACAACATAAACTTTAACTATAGCAAATTTTAAAATTCTCATCGTTCGCGGATTTTTTTCGCGCGGATTTTTCTCTTTACTTATTTATATATAGATAGTTAAATATGTATACATTTTAATAAACATACGTAAACAGGATCGACCCAGTAAGTTTGAAAAACTTTTTTCACTTCGCTCGCTTTTTTAATTTGTAAGGAGCACGAATTTGTAAGGATTCGAGCTTTTTTGATATGGCTATGAAACCACAATATATATATTAATATTATAAATGCGAAAGTTTGTATGTTTGGATGGATGGATGTTAGTTACTCAATCACGCAAAAACTACTGAAAGGAATTGAATGAAATATGGCACACATGTATTTAATGACTCGAAATAGCATATAGGCTACGTTTTATTCTGGAAAAATTAGGTGATCTCGCGGGATTCGTCAAAAACTTTTATAATGCAGTGGGTTGCACGCTGCAGCAAGTTATAAATAAATATCGCTGGGCAAATTAATCCTCGGATTAGTCCAGGCAGGTGGTCTGTTCCTTAAAGGGCTTAAAGAACAGACCATCTTCCATTCTGCTAGGCAATTCGTAAAAGGCGAACGGTTAGCTATACCAGTCATAATCATCGTGATTCACAGGTGGTAGAGTTCTGCAACGTTAAGCCCGGGTTACGTCGCCTTTGTTATTCCAGCCGTTATAACCTCAATGCTTGTAGCTGTAACGTTCCAGTTTAAAGGGTAAGGTAGGCAGTAAAGTTATAAAGTTGGCATTTTAACACGGCTACATGGATAGCAACACACTATTACCATCTTTGAAGTTTTTTCGCGTATCACGCTAAAATCACAGAATAATTTGACATGAAATTTAATGCATTATGTTCAGCATGTTTTAGGTAAGGTCTTTGCTAAATTTTATCATAATGTTGATGAAAAAACTATGTTATTATTTATTACCCAATTCTGTCATTCTTGTAACTATAAATCGTAATCATAAAACATTCTCTTATACTTCACATAATACAATTAGTACAATAAATTATAAAATTATTGTGCTTAATTAATCATTACACTATAATAGATTTTTAAAAATCGAATAACAATGTTTGCATAATTCAATTAAATGCATGGCTGAATGTTCAATTTTTGCCCGCCCAAGCCAACAATTTAGCTGAAAGTTAACAGTACGTGTAAAGTTGTTGAGGTGGGAGGACGCGCGCGCTTTACTCTCCCAAAGTTTAGTTACGAAAATAGTTCTGTGTGTGGATGCAATTAGATTCAAGTGAGTGGACACTGAATTTTGTGAAGTGCTGTTATTATCTGTGACGTATTTAAATTGCAAAGGATTTATAGCGTAGAGTAAGGTCAGTATTTTTATTAAATCAAACATAAAACCAGTAAAAGCTTCTAATAGCTAAAATAACAATTCTTTAGCTTTAATAATTGAGTACACAATCAAAGATCTTTGAGTAAAATTTGAAATTAGATTTGTCGTTTATTCAAAATCTTAATTGTCATATGTCTCTAGTATTAATTATTAACTTGTTAAATATTGCTCTTATTACTAATATTATCTTATGTCTCTTGTGATTATTAATTAAATTAATTTTCTACATATTGCAGTAATAATTAGCTGCTTGAAACTATGTTCATAATATTGAAAAGATTTATTTTATGTTATAAAATTAGGGCTTTTATAATTTAATCAAGGTATAATTTTATGAGGTATTAAATAAAAATATTCTTAGTACCTCTCTTTAAATAACTCTTATGCCTCAGCCGCACTTGTGCTATCGTCACAAAGCTTCGTGCAATGACACGATAAATGCAGATGTGATCTCTACAATTATCGTGTCATTGCACGAAGCTTTGTGACGATAGACTCAAGTGCAGCCCCAGCATTACGAGAACAATTTATATGTATAGTAATTTTAGGTTTCTCCAAAATTTTTCATTTTTTATAAACTTCTAAGTTATTTTAAAAGTATGGTAGTAATAATATTACCATAATGTAAATTTATAGTACAGCACCTAGTTAGCGGACGCCTGTGATTTCGTTCGGAGGAAAACAAAATTGTTTTTTTTGACTAAGCCTTTTTACTTCCCTATAAATATTCTTTCTTCCCTATTTTCCTGTAAATAGTGTTTGTTATTTTTTTTCATTAGATAGCAAACAAGTAGATATCTCTCCTGTTAGAAAAGAAATTATCTTTTATAGACATCAAAGATGTTAATGATGCGTTGCCATCCTTATAATGGTAGTTGCATGTGCTTAAGTCTATCGGCTACCCGGCCCCACAAACCGATTACAACAATGACTATTGTTGACGTTATTGCGGTAGCATAAGTAAGGTAACATATCGCACCTTCAGCATTATAGTGACCTAATTTAAAAAAATCATGATTTTGACTTCGATCATGATTTGATTTTGTCAATAAACGACCTAAAACGACTATCTTTATCGACTTTTATTAAAACACAGGCAGATTTTAACATAGAAGGCTGTAAAACGTATACTTCTGTCTAATAATGTAATTTTTATACAAAAATCTTAACTTTACAAATCTTTATTTGACGTTTCCCTAAAATGAATATTTTTGAAATAGGTCATTATAATTCTAAGGGAGCGATATTCCCGGGCGAGACGTTGCGGATTTCTACAACTTAGTAGACGGCATGGTAGTGTTATAGCCAATCGTTTGCCTTTGATAAAACGGCAGAATGTCAGATGGTCTATTTTTCAAATCTATATTATAATATTATAAATGCGAAAGTTTGGATGTTTGGATGGATGTTTGTTACTCAATCTCGCAAAAACTACTAAACGGATTTGAATTAAATTTGGCACACAGGTAGATGATGACCTGGAATAGCACATAGGCTACGTTTTATCTCGGAAAATCCCGCGGGATTCGCAAAAAAATTTATATAATGCAGCGGGCTGCACGCCGCAGCTAGTAATTTATAATTTAATGAATTACCGGAATAACACCTTCATGTATCTATTTTTAGTTTTAATTCTCTCCATTTTCTTCACCAATTTGCCTGACTTGGGATTTACTCCTAGGAACTCAAGCTTATACCGAGAACCTGTGAGACTACTTTGTTACAAATCTTACGATATAGAATTATCACGTGGCTCTAGTGATGAAAAGAGACAATCGTCACTTCTAGACACTAAAGAAGTTTATTTATTTATTTATTGTACAGTTACATTACATAATATTTTTCACTTTACGTGCATAAGACGATTTACATAATATTATGTACCTTGTCAGGCGCAGCAACTGGAATGGCAATGGGGTAGCAACTTCTTATTAGAGTGATTTGTCTTCTAAATATTCTTGACAGAGTAATAGGCCTTTTCAATTAAAAGTTTATTTATACTATTTTTGAATTTATAATAGTAAGATTCGCTTTTCAGATTTTCTGGTAATTTATTATATACTTTTACAGACATGGGATATGGCCCGGAACTATGTAATTTTAATTTCGATGTTTTTTATGTAAATTATTTTTTGAGCGTGGTTCGTAGCGACGAGGTATTTGTCCTAATTTTGTATATAAGTGGTTAGTTTTCCTAACAATTTTGCAAAGTTCCAACATCGTTTATAGTGCATAGTGCGTTAGTCAAGTTAATAGTGCATTGGATAGCAATGCACTATTAACTTGACTAACGCACTATATATGACATCGCGATTCAACGCGGTAACGCGGCGAGTGTCATGGGCACTTTTGCGCCGGGAACGATCCACGTTGGATTAAATAGCTAGTATTAAGGTTTGACAACGAGAATATGTGAATTTTGAGACAATTTTGTAATTAATTAATGATTATATGTATTTTATTAATTTAAATAGTCGTTCTATATATATATATATATATATATATATATATATATATATATATATATATATATATATATATATTTATATACATCTCGGTCGCCTTTTACGACCTGCCTGGCAGAATGGCTGTTTTATTCTTCAAAAGAGACTAACAACAGAACGCGTAAGCGCCATGAAATTCACGATGGTTAGGATCTTTTGGTTACTAATATACATCATGCTCTATTATTCGCTGCAGCGCGTGTTAACGAAATGGAACACGACTTCTACTTAACATAGCTTCTCTAGTACGTACTACATTAAACTCTCTGGTTTATTTCGATATAGGCTTTGCTTGTTATTAATTAAACAAAAAAAAAACACTAATTGAGGGAGTTAAGCAACGTCTCACTCCAGGGTTTTGTACCGTAGCTTTACTTATGCTATTCAACTTCGTCCAGATTGTAGGGTAAGGTAGCCAGGAAACTTTCCTATGTGGCATTAACATCCTTCTATACGGATAGCAATGCACTATTAACTTGACTAACGCACTATGCACTATAAACGATGTTGGAACTTTGCAAAATTGTTAGGAAAACTAACCACTTATATACAAAATTAGGACAAATACCTCGTCGCTACGAACCACGTTCAAAAAATAATTTACATAAAAAACATCGAAATTAAAATTACAAAGTTCCGGGCCATATCCCATGTCTGTAAAAGTATATAATAAATTACCAGAAAATCTGAAAAGCGAATCTAACTATAATAAATTCAAAAATAGTATAAATAAACTTTTAATTGAAAAAGCCTATTACTCTGTCAAGAATATTTAGAAGACAAATCACTCTAATAAGAAGTTGCTACCCCATTGCCATTCCAGTTGCTGCGCCTGACAAGGTACATAATATTATGTAAATCGTCTTATGCACGTAAAGTGAAAAATAATATGGAATGTAACTGTACAATAAATAAATA
Source organism: Apodemia mormo (assembly GCA_036924255.1). Lineage (NCBI taxonomy): Eukaryota > Metazoa > Arthropoda > Insecta > Lepidoptera > Riodinidae > Apodemia > Apodemia mormo. The sequence continues at coordinate 4,306,237 of JAUPFN010000007.1, read as the reverse complement.
AATAAACTTCTTTAGTGTCTAGAAGTGACGATTGTCTCTTTTCATCACTAGAGCCACGTGCTAATTGTATATCGTAAGACTTGTAACAAAGTAGTCTTATAGGTTCTCGGTATAAGCTTGAGTTGCTAGGATTAAATTCCAAGTCAGGCAAATTGGTGAAGAAAATGGAGAGAATTAAAACTAAAAATAGATACATGAAAGTGTTATTCCGGTAATTCATTAAATTATAAATTACTAGCTGCGGCGTGCAGCCCGCTGCATTATATAATTTTTTTTGCGAATCCCGCGGGATCACCACATTTTTCCGAGATAAAACGTAGCCTATGTGCTATTCCAGGTCATCATCTACCTGTGTGCCAAATTTAATTCAAATCCGTCTAGTAGTTTTTGCGAGATTGAGTAACAAACATCCATCCAAACATCCAAACTTTCGCATTTATAATATTATAATATAGATTTGAAAAATAGACCATCTGACATTCTGCCGTTTTATCAAAGGCAAACGATTGGCTATAACACTACCATGCCGTCTACTAAGTTGTAGAAATCCGCAACGTCTCGCCCGGGAATATCGCTCCCTTAGAATTATAATGACCTATTTCAAAAATATTCATTTTAGGGGAAACGTCAAATAAAGATTTGTGAAGTTAAGATTTTTGTACAAAAATTACATTATTAGAGTCTGCTCGTGACCACGGTCAATGTAACGCGGCGAGTGTCATGGGCACTTTTGCGCCGGGAACGATCCACGTTGGATTAAATAGCTAGTATTAAGGTTTGACAACGAGAATATGTGAATTTTGAGACAATTTTGTAATTAATTAATGATTATATGTATTTTATTAATTTAAATAGTCTTTCTATATATATATATATATATATATATATATATATATATATATATATATATATATATATATATATATATATATATATATATATATATTCGCGACCAAAAATTCGTGAATTTCATGGCGCTCACGTGTTTTATTCAACACTGCGATTAAGTGGGACACATCTGGCCTGGCACATGCCTTGTTTATATTACGTGTTTGTGCGTGGTTAACTAGAATCTAGATTCTAGGCCAGGAGACGGCCTGGGTTAAGAAGGTTCGAAGTAAGAAGCCATATTACATCTATACTAATTAATAGTTGCGCCGAGTATCACACGCGTTACATACCTACCTTAAATATTTTCATAATTCAGGGAGCATCAATTATTTTTGAAACGTACCTTAACACTTTCTCAATACAGTGAGCACCAATTATTTTTCAGCTTCAAAATCAAAAACTACACGACCAATTTTAAAAATTGTGTTATATTTAGAGAGCCTCATTACCTAGGAGTTGCATAGGCTACTTTTTACTCGACAAAGCAAAGGAAAGTAAAGATTTTTAGTCACGCCAACTAAGTCGTGACTAAAAATCTTTACTTTCCAAAACGTAACTGTAAGTAAATACGATCATTTAATGACGTGTCATGTATAAAACATTTTTATTTTTTACGTATTACCTTTACGATGTAAAATGCTACATAACATGGATGTTTTGATAAAAAGCAGTGCCTTTGAAATCGTATCTGCTACCGTATCAAATGGGCGACGACATCAAAAGCGTGCCGCCGCCGCGCTGTTAGGACATTGTATTTTCCAGTTAAATATATTTACTAAATTTTTATCGCCTCTGTGGTCTAGTGGTCCAGCGTTGACGTCGACCACATGAGGTCCTGGGTTCGATTCTCGGGTCGGGCACATAAAAAAGTGTTTTTTCATTTTTCTGAGAAACACAAAGTTGCCCGGGATTGGAAAGTGCCCGGTTGGCGATAGGCTTGCCACCTATCACATTTGTGGGACCAAGTATCTTCGGCTAATCGTGGGTGCACTTGTTGTACCTTTGCCTACCTCTACGGGGATATGGGCGTGAAGATATTTTTTTAAAATTTTAAACGAAATAAAAGATAATTACGAACATACTACTGTTTCGTGGTCTAGATGATAGGCTGTTTAGCCCAGGTCATGAGGTCTCAGGTTCGATCCCTGATTCAGACAAACGTGTTATTGACATTTTTTCGAAAATTTTCTCGACAATCTAAAATATCAGTAGCAGCTTGGAGTCTGGTGAGTATTGTCACCATTACTATGCTGAGATGAGCGAGTAAAGCTGACGATCCCGGTTATCGTTAGAAATAGTCAATAATTGTCATCAGGTCGGTGTAATGCGGCGATGGGGATCACCACTCATCTCGCTAACCGACAAACCAGTGAATCGTAGCGAGCTGGAAAGTCTATAGACGTTCGATTTACTCCGCCTACCCCGTAATATAGCCGGGCGTGATGATACTATATTTCAGGCCTATAATGAATCGCATCGATTCACATGCAATGAAACAGTAGAGGAGCCTTAGCATACTTTGCGTGACTATAGGAGGTCGTCGCTCGATTGTGATAATCCGCAAAATCACGCATCGTATGGAGCCAGATTAACATATATCTCTATATGTTGTCTTCTTTATCAATCTAAACGCTTTTACTATAAACTTCCAAATGCTAATAAAGATCTACTAATACACAAATTTAATAAATGTATCAAATCAAAAATTTGTAAAAAAGGTTGTTATAAAATATCTGAATATTTGGATAATAATAAGGCATGGGATTAATTGCTCCTCATAGCAGTCTCATAAAATAATAATTATAATATGTTATTCATAAATTATTGTAAATAACTACATTATTTAAAAAAAAATTGTATATGTGTCGCAGTGATATTGTCAATACCGTTAGATTATAATTTACCTAAGTGATATTATAATTTAACTGCTAACCTAACCTAGTCAATCAAATTATAAAATCCCTAGGTAGATTATAATCTAACGGCTATTGACAATTACACTGCGACATATGCATCAAAAAAAGACAAGCCCGCTGAGTTTCTTCCGCCGGATCTTCTGTGTGTGGCCGCGTTTCCGATCCGGTAGTTACTCAAAAAATGTTGACTCGTCAAAAGTGCCTGTAAAGGATAATTTGAATAAAAATCTAATTTTAAAGGTCTAAGCATACATAGGGACAGACAGCGAAGAGCAACTTTGTTTTATACTATGTAATGTTTATATGGCCGGTTATGCTTTGATATCAATAATTGCAACTTATATTTAAAATCTAGTTTTTAGTTAATAATTTTCTGGATGAATAACATGGGTTTTATCGGGGCCAAAAATGATAGTATATTTGTGGGTGTCTATATTATCATAAAAATTGGCTATACGCTAGTTTCTTAGAATAGGTCTTTTGCCCATGTTGGTCCCGGGCTCCTTTGAAGAATAGGCCAACTGCCGTTCTGCCAGGCAGGTCATAATATGCGACCGATTTCCTATACGAATCACTACCATCGTGGCTACTAGGTGGTAGAGTTCTGCATTGTCTCTCCCGGGTTTGGTACCACCGTCTTACCTTTTCCTGCCGCAATAGCGTCAGTGCTCGTCACTGTCGTGTTCTGGTTTGGAAGGTAAGGTAGCCGATAAACTTATGCATGGAGCATTAGATCTCGCTACAAGATAGCAAGGCATCATTAACATCTTTGGTGTTTATAGGCGATGGTTGACTCTTTCTATCAGGAGACCGATCTGCTTGTTTGCCATCTTATGATATAAAAAAAATGCTCATTCCGATTGGACTTATGTTTAATTATGGACAAACAGTCTAGTAAATAAATAAATAAGTGTGTAAATTGGCACTTATTTTGTCTCATTCATTCTAACGTATTGCTACGTTGTAGTCAATGTGACAGAATGAAAGCTAATTCACATATCAAAAAGTTACTTAACAGCTTTAAAAAATGTAGTCAACTTTTGTGTGTAAAACAAAAACTATAAATAATAACTGCCCATATCCACAGGAGGATAGATAGAGAAGTAGCAAAACCTAATTAAACTAATTAAAAAATAAAAAGAGGTATTTCCTAAATGGAAATTATTACCTAATATAAATTTAGTACCTAAATCATAAAAGTTTGCTAACGTGCAGCCTGTGCTTAAAAAGGGCAGTCATGTCGAATCCTTTGACTATAGGCCAATTTCAGTCATGTCCATTCTCTGAAAGACTATGGAGCGTGTACTGAACAGGAGGCTAATGACACACCTAGCAGCGAACGATTTACTCAGTGACCGCCAATACGGGTTTTGTCGAAATCGGTCCACCGGGGATCTTCTAGCGTATGCCATCTACGTCTTGAGTGCAGCCATCGAGAATCATAGTGAAGCACTAGCTGTCTCCCTTGACATCTCTAAGTTCTTTGAAAGGGTCTGGCATGACAGTATTATTAGCAAGCTTCCTTTGTACGGTATACCCACTGGTCTCTGCACCTGGATCTCAGATTTTCTGAGTGGCCGGTAGATAAGGGTAGTCGTCGACGGCTCCTCGTCCGACCAAATGGATATAAATGCCGGAGTCCCTCAGGGATCCGTTCTCTCCACAACTCTGTTCCTGCTACATATCAACGGTCTGCTGAAGCTCGGTATCTACGGGTATGCAGACGATAGCACTGTTGTGAAGAGTTACATATCCAGCACGCGAGCCAGTACGGTACAGATCCAGTCTCTCAGAGAAACGATGGTGGATCGTATGAACCTGTCCTTACAGGCAGTCTTCGATTGGGGCGATGCAATCTGGTCAAGTTTAATACCTGGCTAAAACCCAGGCCTGTCTATTCTCTGCTAGACGGAATCCATTCCACCTATCTCCGTCTTTTTCAGGGTGTGTCTGTGCCAATAACTGACCACCTCTAGCTTCTTGGTATCACCTTAACGTACATCGGATCGAAAGCCCAAGTTGCCTCAAAAAGATTGGTATTCTGGCCATGGTGAGACAGTATTTTAGCCCGGGGCAGTTGCTCAATTTTTATCAAGCACAAGTCCGTTTGTGCATGGAATACTGCTCTCACCTCTGGGATGGATCCGCCAAATGCTAGGCGGAGACGCTTGAGGCGATATAGAGGCGTGCCAATAGGCCCATAAACGACGATGATCTGGTAGGCAAAAAACTCCAGAGCCTCGCTCATCGCCGCAGAGTGGCTAGTTTATCGGTTTTTTATCGGATACATTTTGGAGAGTGCGCTGCGGAATTGCACGACTTAATACCGCCATTCCTGTTTTTCTATCGATCATCGAGGCGCACAGATACTAGGCATTGCCATATGGTGGAAGTTCCACGTACCTGAACAAAGCGGTTCGACTCTACATTCTTGATCCGAACCGCAAGGGACTGGAATATGCTTCCTGAGTTTGTGTTCACCGACGGGTACAACCTGAGGATCCTTAAGAGAAGAGTGAACAAGCACCTTCTAGGGAAGTGCGTTTACTCTTAGACCGCATCTTAGCTTACCATCAGGCGAGATCGTGGTCAAGCGCTTCCCTATTGACAGTCCCTATCCCCAAAAAAATAGAGAAAACAAACAACAACATTATAACCTGACTCGACAATCGAACCCGAGACCTTACTATATTAGACCAACTGCTAAACACTCGAGCAATGTAGCTGTATTAAACCAACGTCTTTCGGTACCATCGCGAAGGACACATAGAACAGTTTGTGTAATGTGTATAATAGCAAATTTAATTAATTTAAGTTGCTTAATAATGGATTTCAGCAAAGTATCGTCTGAATCAATAAAATACCTTACCTTGTTTTGAATTCGAAATTCAATTATACGTGTCAACGCCTAGCAAAAATATAAATACAATTCCCTGTAATTCCCGAAGGCAACAATTCGCTGAGGAAATTAGGAACACGAACTGTCACCACAACTTGAAATGTTTCGCAAAACTTCAAACAGGCGTCTTAATGGAGACGCAAGACTGTCTGAAAAAACAATATAATACTTGTCTGTGTTTTTAAATAACGATAATTTTTTGAAGTGAAAACTTATTTAGCCGCGTTAGACGATTTCTTGCAGGGGAAAATCAAATGGATTCGTGTCAGCAACATGCTATCCTTGGACGAGCGAATAAGAACCATTTTAACTATAAAGTCAATGGTGTTAAGGTTCGAATCCTATAGGGACAATTATTTGTATGGTTATTTATAATGTTATAGTAACTATAGAGTATTTTTTGTTTCTTTTGTGTGGTCTATTTTAACCAAAATTTTAAAAATATTTTCAAATTTATTTAAAAAAATGGTACAAAATATTTAAGGAAGGGGGAGATATGAGGAAGCGGAGATAAAGGTAGGAGGGAGATAGGGGTGTAGGAATATATATGAGTGAGGAGAGAGCTTAGGGAGAGGGGGTAGATAGGAGAGGGGAGAGAAGGGGATGTGCAAAATAGGGGGCACACAGGGGAGGGTAGATACAGGGAGAGGGAGATGCTAGAAGATGGGTAATAGAGGGGGAAAGATAGAGTAAAGGTAAGGAAAGGAATGTAGAAATAAGCTGGGGAAGGTAGGGTAGGGAAAGAAAGCGGGAATGTAGGGGGTAGGTAGCTGGAAGGTAGGAAAAATGTTTAAATATATGTATGTAAGGTATAAATCTGTGCTTGTAAATACCGTTTCAAGTTTTCACTTATGTCGGCAGTCCTCATGACTGTCCCCGATTTTCTTTCTAAAGAGAGTCATCGGCTTGTTTACTGTGTTATGATATACATAAATACCAGTGATACAATCAGTATGTAAAGTAACTAGTTACACAGTTAAAAAATTATCTTAACGCCCATATCCCCGAAGGGGTAGGCAGAGGTACAACAAGTGCACCCACGATTAGCCGAAGATACTTGGTCCCACAAATGTGATAGGATCACCAACCGGGCACTTTCCAATCCCGGGCAACTTTGTGTTTTGTGAAAACTGAAAAAAAACTTTTTTTAGTGTGCCCGACCTGGGAATCAAACTCGGGACCTCATATGGACAACGCAAACGCTGGACCACTAGACCACAGAGTTACACAGTTAAGACATAATATAACAGTAGGAAAAGTATCCACACGCTCGGTTTCCTTTGGAATAGGCAGAACAAACCTAACGTCTATAGAATTTCCGGTTCACCACTACTACTAGGTGGTAGAGTTCTGCATTGTATCGCCCGGATCTGGTACCACCGCCTTACCTATTCCTGCCGCAATAGCGTCAGTACTTGTCGCTGTCGTGTTCCAGTTTAGAGGGTAAGGTAGCCGGTAAACTTATGCATGTGGCATTAGACCTCGCCACAAGATAGCAACGCACCATTAACATCTTTGGTGTCTATAGGCGATGGTTGACTCTTTCCATCAGGAGACCCATCTGCTTGTTTGCTATCTTATGATATATAAAAAAAAAACACGATTCATCGGTTTAGCGGTTGATAAGAAGATTATTCCCGCGTATTCGAGACATTTCTAGAAGTCAAACTCGCAAATAAATGAGAGGTTCTTGGAGATTAAAAGAGAGAGGATATTTATTTGTACGTTGTTCTGTTCAATATCTTTTTGCATATTGTTCTGCTCTGTCATCATCTACCTGTGTCTCAATTTGGCACACAGGTAGATGATGACCTGAAATAGTGTAAAGGCCACTTTTTATCCCGGAAAAATTGGATGATCCCGCGGGATTCATCAACAACTTGTATAATGCAGTGGGCTTTACGCTACAGCTAGTAATATTATATGCAGGAAAGATGAGAATTTTTGTTTATTTTTTGTTACGCTTTAACTCAAAATCTACCCTGCTGATTTTAATTTTTTTTGTAAAAAGCTGCATTTACTAGGAGATACATAAGCTATTTTTTACCCGACTGAATAAAGTTAAGTAATTAATTTTGGTCAAGCAAACGAAGGCATAAGCGGCATAAGTTAATTTAACACAAAATTATAAGAATATAAAAATTTCTTGATATGCCTTAATTAACTCTCCGTGTCTTTTCTGGTCTCCTTTAAAAAATCGACCATGCGATTTTGTTTTTGTTAAACCTGTCATCATCATCGTGACTACCAGGTGGTAGAGTTTCGCAATGTCTCGTCTGTTTGGTTTTACCTGTTCTTGTCACATTGGTGTCAGAGCTTGTCGCTATTGCGCTCCGCAGGCGTATCACCTATGGTTTGCAATCCGCTAGCGATCTGCAATGACTCTTAAACGTAACAAAAAATCAAAAACGTCGCCAATTGCTTGCTGGTCACTAGATGCACTTGTGACGGCTCAAAAACAATCACAAACGCTACAAGAAAAAATAATAAAAAATGGACAAAAATCAATAACAAATGGAAAAAATGAAATTCAAAATAAAATCCTGAATCGCGATATTACAATTATTTATCTTGTAACACTATATACAAGTTTCAACGTTTCTCAAATGGACTTCGGTCCCCAGGCAGTACACCTTGCCTGGCTGGGAAGATCTTCCTTTTCCCCTTCCTTGTCCTTGTGTGACGTCATTAACCTCCACAGTTATGACGTCACCTGACAAGAAGCTGGCCCGCTGGTTCCACAACTATGACCCTTCAGTGATACGGTATGGTTCGCAATGAGTCGGAACGAGCGGGACAGAGTTGCTGCATGGAGATCCAGTGAACGTAGGCAGTTCGAAGTGGATTCCGGAAAGCGTAGTTGAGGCGTAGTTTGTGAAGCTGGCTGATGCTGTTGGAAGCAGAGGGGGGTGTATCAGGAGTCGCTGATAGTCAGAAGGCTGATGCGTGTTGTTTTGCCGAGGGTCACCACTGTGGCATGTTGATAGCTGTTAGTGGCGATGATCACGTCGGGATAACCACTGTGGCGCCGCTGCTCCGTATCGCTGAAGGGTCATAGTTGTGGAACCAGCGGGCCAGCTTCTTGTCAGGTGACGTCATAACTGTGGAGGTTAATGACGTCACACAAGGACAAGGAAGAGGAAAAAGAAGATCTTCCCAGCCAGGCAAGGTGTACTGCCTGGGGATCGAAGTCTATTTGAGAAACGTTGAAACTTGTATATAGTGTTACAAGATAAATAATTGTAATATCGCGATTCAGGATTTTATTTTGAATTTCATTTTTTCCATTTGTTATTGATTTTTGTCCATTTTTTCTTGTAGCGTTTGTGATTGTTTTGAGCCGTTACACACTTTTTGCAATATCACAGCACCAAAACTAATCAATTTCAAGCAATGACTGTCTTTACTGTTAGTGCTTCGAATTCGTAATTGTGCAATCAAACACCACTTATAATAAAACCGTTTATTTACAACACAAGTATACAAAACACCACAAATGCAATACGTAAATACACTTATAAACACCAATAGCACTCACTATATCGACACTAAACTTAACCGACTACGCTGAATCACTAAAACACTTCTCGCTTCACGCTGGTCGTTTCAAGTATCGCTTTCGATCGCTTTATAAAAACTGCAAATCTTGACATTATTCGCGAACGTTCCGAAAATATTGCGTAAACAATACTAACAGTTACGATAATTTCGCATTGCGAGTTATGTGATAACCCTGCCGGTGCGGAGTGTAAGGTAAATGAAATGAAATGAAATAAAAATATTTATTCGCAAGAAGTATTTATGTAGTATATGTAGTATTTATTACATTTGTCACACGGACAGTAACACACCATTAATATTTTATGGTTTCTTTTTATAGAGGATAATTATCTCTTTTCCTCCAAATACCTTCTTATGATAAGACAATAATTTTTATGTCATAAGATAGCAAAGAAGTTGATGGCTCTGTTGACGAAATGAGACAACCATCGCCTATAGACACCAAAGATGTTAATGGTACGTTGCTATCGTCTGTTGATGCCTCTTGCATAAGTTTACCGGCTACCTTACCTTCCAAACCGGAATATGATAATGAGAAGCACTAACGCTTTTGCTGCGAGATTATGTAAGGTGGCGGAACCAGATTTGAGCGAAACAACGCAGAGCTTTACAATCTAGTAGGTACGATGGTAGTGACTCGCAAAGCCAATAATTAACCTCTCAAAAATTGCTTGGCAAAACGACATGTTATCCAAAGACATCATCATCATCATGAAAGAGAAAGATCATTATCCAAAGAGCCCGATTCAATACGGGGGAAAATGACAATAAAGAGAAGAAGAGTCTGCCTAGATCTAGATCGTAAGGTGTGACGCTTTCTCTCTTTGCTTATTCCATAAAAGATTTGGCATACTATTGAACAAAACTAAGACAAGTAAACTGAATTTAATTTTAACGTTATAACTTCCTTGAACAACGCAATGGAAAAATAAAATGAAGCTTTGTTAAAAACATTTCGCCCGGTTTAAATTAAATTTCTCAGCAGCGAGAGTCAATTGCATTTGGCGATATTTTGCTCGATTTGCTGATATTCTAAGAAATAGAAACTAAAAAATAGGTGTTTTGTAATAGTTTTATAATAAAAAAAAACTTGAGAGGTGTCAAGGGACAGCCGGATGAAACGAAGTTCATTTCGATTAATTAGTGAAGGAATTGTAATAATTTTTTTTTAAGTTATAATAATATTTTTTTATTATTAACAAATATAATGTAATACAAACGTCGCGAATAATCGTCGCGACACCACACTGTTCAATGCGAAATAGAAATGAAAATATCTGGCTTGCAAAAAGTGTCGAGACAACTTTTCGTAAGATTTTTTTCCGTCTAGCCCCCTTTCACAACGCGCGATAAGGAACTTCGTTCCAAAAACAAATATACTGCTTCCTATCACGCTGTTCGTAAAAGATTCGTAGATCTACCAACATTACTGCGTGAATGATCTTACGCGATTAGTATTGTTTTCCCGATATTTTGTCACTATTAAATGCATCATGATTATGTCAAACTGAAGTGTTGTGGTAAAAAAACATTATTAGCAGATAAGCTTGTCTACCCTCTTACTTATTCATTAGTTTGTACCACTGAACTGAAAAGTCGCCTCGACAATGCGCACTAACCACATCACTATATTTATTTGAATAAGAATTGTTTTGAGCACATCGATTGACTTGTTCTTTATTGCTCTGATCTGAATTCCACAAACCAGGTAATTTAAATCCGTCTTCCCGGTTTAAATTTGGATGTTTATTAATTTTACTTCATTGGCTTTTTTCACAATCCGCAGATTGTAATGGCGTTGCCTATGTAATTATATTATCAAACTAGGCAAAATAATTAGAGTACAGGCACTGATGAAGTAAATTACTTTTAATTAACTTGTACGCAGTTTCACTTTAATTACCTACAGACAACTTAATGGGGACCTTTGTAAATAATGACTCTACATTATAACTCAGCATAACCTCATTGCTTCTATTCTAGTCTCTCTAAGTAGGTTCAGGACTTGACAGGAGTCTTTTATATAAGATAACAATGGCAACGCTATAGTGTTGATATATCGAGAGATCCTACGCCAGTTCTCGTAACTTACAAAAACGATTTTTGTTTTAGTTATGAAAATGACTACACTTTTATAGATCTTTTAATAATACGAAGAACAAAACTGAAATTTCTATTAGAAAAATCAAACTTCTAATAGAAATTTCATTTCAGAAAAATCAAAGTTCTAATAGAAATTTCATTTTTATTCTTCGTTCTATAAAAGTGGATTCATTTCATAGGCAATACAAAAATCGTATTTTTTAAGTTACGACAACTTACTTAGGACCCGTCGATATGTCTCCATCTATGATAAAAAGATTAAATCCCTAGACTAGATATGGGTTTAATCTTTTATATACTATATATTACACTCGACATTCCAGACGTTTTTGTATAACTGAGTAAGAAATAACCAAAGATTCAAACACCCAAACGTATAAATCTTCACATTTCTCATATGTATGATATGCATTTGTATATCATATAATGTAGTTTTTCCAATAGTATAATCCTACTGGAAAAACTACATTTAAAAAAAACTTGCTTCAGACACTAACCGTACTCAAGTTGGTGAGGAAATGGAGTTTTAGCCAAAACGTATGCGGCGCTCGTGTACGAAAGCTGACGATCATATGAAAAAATTCAGGACATAAATACCTAGCAGATATTTTGATTTTGTGTGTGTGTTTTTTGTATGTAGAAAAAAAAACGGAAAAGTAGACACAAAGTTGGCAGAACGACGCTTGCCGGGTCAGCTGGTATATACGTAGGTCACACTATAAGTTTTGCGTAACTAAAAAAAACAACATGTTATAACCAAAATATTATATTTATTGCTTTTCAAAATAATCTCCTTTACATTTTAAATATTTTTTCATGCGATCGAACCATTTTTTAAAACAGGAGGACCACAGATCTGAAAGCATGTTTTCTAAGTGCTTATTGAACGCAAACACTGCCTCTTCGGAGTTGGTAAAAGTAAAACCTCTCATCAAATCTTTGATTTTGGGGAAAATACAGAAATCACAGGGTGCTAGGTCAGGGCTATGCGCAGGATGAGTGACGAGATGTACTTTTTCGGAATCTAAAAAGGACTTTTTTGTCGGCCGTGTGTGAAGAAGCGTTGTTATGGTGTAGGAGAATGCGACTTTTGGGTCGTCTTTCGCGAACTTTTTCTAACACCCTGGGTAAAGAAATTGTAGAATACCACTCGGCATTAACACTCTTGTTCTTCAAGTGGAATTGTACAGATGGAACCCGTAGCTGAAAAAAAACGCGATCATTTTTTTACCAACGTTTCTCGCCTGTCTCACTTTTGTTGGCATGTTCTTATTTTCAAACACCCATTCATAAGATTGCTGTTTTTTTTCGAGTTCAAAACAATAAATCCACGTTACGTCTCCTGTGACAACGTCATAAACAGTATTAGAATGTCCGTGGTCCGCTTCTGCTCCGCTGTCAGTTCATGAGGGATCCAACGACAACAAAGTTTCTGAACTTTCAATTCTTCGTGTAAAATTTTCTGAATTTGGTTCATACCAATCTCCAATAGTCCTCGAATTGTCTCATAGGTAATCTGGAGGTTTTCTTCAATTAAACACTTAACAGTAGCTATATTATTTTCTTTGACGGCAGTTGAAGGCCGCCCTTCACGAAATTCGTCATGTAAAGAAACTCGACCTCTCTCAACTTCAGTATCGACCATCGACTTACGGTGATCAAACAAGGTACATCTCTCCCAAAAGCATTTTGAAGACGAGCGGCACAGTCTTGCGGAGAAAGAGAACTTCAAACTTCAAAGAAAAATCATAAAAAATCATCGCTCTAAAATCTTTTCGACTTAATTCCATTTTCGTTGCGTGCGTAGAACTTTGATGTATGATAAAAAAACAATTGACCAAATATTTCCCGCCAATTGTTTTTTTTTATTACTTACAAAGTTGCAACGTTTTAAAAATATAACATTCGAAATATAAATAGTTCCGATTAGCTAGAAGTGCAAAGCTTTTAGTGTGCCCCATGTATATATAAATCAATTGCTGTTCGTTAGTCTTGCTAAAACTCGAGAACGGCTCAATCGATTTGGCTAATTTAGGTTTTGAATTAATTTTTGAAGTCCAGGGAAGACTTAAAAGGTGAGAAAGTATAGAAAAAAATAAGAGTAGCTAAAAAGTAAAAAAAAAACGAATAATAAATGAAAAGAAATGACATCAATGTTTCAATATGACATAATTGAAATAATATTAAGTTTTTTTTTATATAGAAGAGAGGGCAAACGGGCAGGAGGTGCACCTGATGGTAAATGTTCACCGCCGTTCATGGACATCCGCAATACCAGAGGTCTTGCAGTTGCGTTGCCGGCCTTTTAAAAATGAGTAAGCTCTTTTCTTGAAGACTCCCAAATCGTATCCGTTTGGAAACACCCCTGCCGGTAATTTATACCACAAAAAAGTAGTGCGAGGCAAAAAGAGCCGAGAGAAACGCACAGTTGTAGATTTCCTGAAATCAAGATGTTGAGGATGGAATTTCATATTTTGACGCGATGTCCGATGATGGAATTCGGCGGCAGGAACTAATCTAAATAACTCGGTACAATCCCCATGAAAAATACGATAGAAGACACAGAGTGAACCAACATCTCTGCGTAATGCTAAAGAGTCAAGCCGTTTCGAAATAGCCTGGTAGTCAACGATTCGAATCGCTCTACGCTGAATGCGATCAAGAGGAAGGAGCTGGTACTGAGGAGCTCCGGCCCAGAGATGAGAACAGTTGTATAAAGTTGAAGGCGATGGGCCGGCAAGAAGTACTGTCTCATTCTGCTGAGCACACCGAGCTTTTTGGAGGCTAGTTTAGCCTTACCTTCCAAATGAATGCGAAACTGAACGTAATTCGATATGTCGACTCCCAGAATTCCCTCCCAGAGACACTAGTTGAGTGTGTCAAGAGAGTATCTCCAAATCGAGATGACACAACAAATGGTGTCTTTTTAGCGGAAAACACGCAAAGCTGTGTCTTCTTGGGGTTAAAAGTGACCAGGTTTTGACGACCCCATTCCGAGACATCGGTTTGTCGATTCTCAACTTCGGTACTCTTCAACGTGATCCCGAGAAATACCGCTACGGACGGAGTATGTAGCATCACCAGTACTGTCATCTGCATAGCAATGTATGTTGCGAATTCGCATCATATCATTGATATGCAGAAGGAGCAGTGTTGGTGATAGCAAGCAGCCTTGTGGAACACCAGAATTGACAGATTTAAGGTCAGAGCACGTACCGTTGACTAAAACCTTGATGCTCCGATCGGCCAAAAATTTAGTGATCCACTTGCATAATTTCTCAGGAAGCCCATTTCTCAGGAAGGCAGCTTCTCCAGAAGCGCTTTGTGCCATACCCGATCAAAGGCCTTCGCTTTGTCCAAACTAACTGCCAATGCCTCCTCCTTGGACTCAATTTCTTCCGCCCACCGATGAGTTAGGTATACTAGAAGATCACCAGCTGAGCGACCGCGACGGAAACCGTACTGGCGGTCGCTAATCAGCTGGTGCTCTTCTAAATACTTGAGGAGCTGAGAGTTGATGATTGTCTCCATAATTTTGGAGAACAAGGAGGTTATGGCTATCGGCGATAATTAGACGGATTAGAGCGATTTTCTTTTTTGGTGATGGGATGCACTAGAGCTGTCTTCCATGAAATCGGTATGGTATCGGTAGTGAGTAGGAGAGCCGGAATAGGCGTGTAAATATCGGTGCCAGCTCTGGAGCACACGCTTTAAGCACAATCGGAGGGATGCCATCCGGCCCACTCGACTTGTGGACGTCTAAAGAAAGCAGTGCTTTACGTACGGAAGACTGCAGGAATTTTAATTCCGTCATAGAACTATAGCACTGCGGGATGGTAGGCGGTGAATTTCCTTGGTCGTCCAGGGTCGAGTTGGCCGCAAAGAACGAGCCCAAAAGATCGGCCTTCTCCTTTGCGATATGAGCTAGAGAGTCATCGTCTCCGTGTAAGCATGGAAGAGAGGACTGTGAGAAATTTCCAAGACAGCCTTGGCAAGAGACCAGAACGCACGAGTTCCCGAAGGAAGGCGAACTAATTTCTCACCAATTCTGCCAATGTGTTCAAATTTTGGCTTGGCGGTAGCTCTTTTGAAGGCGGAATTGTACCCTTGCGTAACGCACTGGTTTTTTCATCACGAGATGTCGACGCTGCAGCCCAAGCCCGGTAGCATTCCTGCTTTCGGCGTGAAGCCGTTTTGCAGGAGCAACCAAACCAAGGCTGAGACTTACCACCAACTGGTACCGCAGAAAATGGAATGAAAAGTTCCATGCCCTGCAGAACCACATGAGCGATAGAGTCAACGATTACACTCAGATCATCCAGTGAAAAGCACATCCGCCCCCATAGGTAAGACGCAAAAAAAAGACTGCATCCCGTCCCAATCTGCTGACCTATAGGGCCAAACGCGACGACAGCCTGCAAAAGAAGGCCGTGATGGGCGCGTAACCGGCACTTTACTCCGGATCAGGCAGTGGTCTGACGTACCAAGAGGAACGTCCACAGATACCTGATAATGGTCCGGATGAGAGGTCTGCAGAAGGTCCAGCAGTGAAGGCTTATGATCATCCACATCGGGAACTCGCGTAGGCGAAGTTACCAATTGTGTTAGACCATTCGCCAAGGCAAATTCATGAACAGTATGTGTCCTGCATGATCAGTAATTCGTGAACATAGCCATTGGCTATGGTAATGGTATGGTACAGTCAATAGTGGTGCTACCACTATTGATGTATCATTTGCCGAGTGGTTACAGATCCCAACCTCGCAATTCGATGCTGCTGGGGCTCGGTTCCCATCAAGGAAAATCGTATGTAATAGTTAAAAAACCGAGGGAGCTATATATGACCAGCTAAGGCAGGTCATGATATTGTACCAATGGAATTACCAATGAGGCATGCTCATTGAGCGTGCGTCTGATGGTAGACCATCATACGCATGCTCATTGGTTAAATCTGATAGTGCGCGCTCACTGGTCAATTCAATAACGCGCGTTTATTGGTCAATTAAAAGAGCGCCCGTTTCGTGTTATTCCCGTTAGTATGTAATACACCTGTGTGTGCGCCCGTTTCGTGTTGTTCCCGTTAGTATGTATTACACACACACGCACACGCACACATAACATTACTCTCCCAACACTACTCTTATTCTATGATCGCATAGTGGGCTGTAAATATGACCTGTCTGACCTAGCGAGTTGGAGAAGTATTTATCAACAGTGCATTCTAATCGTAATATTTTATTTCACATTACTAAATAATGAAATTATCATTCGAAGTCAGAATTTCTTGAAAATTTTGTATATAAGATTCTTTAACAGGCAGATCAATGTACTCCTTAAGTTTCGGCAGCGCATCTTTTTGGGAACCGTTACCAATTATGTGGCTTATTTGTTCATTTGTAATTTATTTATTTATTTAGTAAGTTTGGATTTAATCAAAATAAGCGTTACCGTTGTACACTTAAGGTGACCATGCCTCTTTTTAGGGTTCCGAAGTAAACTAGGAACCCTTATAGTTTCGCTATGTTCATCCGTCCGTCCGTCCGCACGATAGCTCAGAGATCCTTATTACTAGAAAGCTGTAATTTGGCACGAAGATACATTTTAGTCAACAAAGTCGTAACATAAAAACTTTAAAAAATATTGTTTTTCAGGGTAACTTTCCCGCATGTAAAGTGGAGATGTTAAGTTTTTTTTTCACGTACCCCATTGCGTGGGGTATCGTCGGATAGCTTTTTAAAAAATATTGTAGGTTTGTCACAACAAGTTTTCGATTAAGTACTCGTTTGTAAAGTATTAAGCTTTTAAGTGCTAATTTTTGTTAAGAGTTAAGCCCCCCCTCCTGCTCTGCAGACTATACGGTTGGTTTTGGGGGTGGGAAAAAATCATGGTAGTAGTAAATATAATGAAGTTAAAAGGGAAACCATCACGGCTTAGAAGGCTTTACAAGTTCTTGTATAGGTAATAAGTCAACCAACTTACAAAATGTACTTAGAGAAGTTTTTATAGGATATATATTTGTCACTGACGTTGAATAGCTTAAATGTTCATAATATGAGACTAAAAGGCCAAAACTAACTAACTAAACTAACTTCGGAACCCTCCATTGCGCGTGGCCCGACACGCACTTTATCAATTTATAACTGCAACTGTACCGTGAATATTAAACGTTACCGTTACCGTGAATTATAAAAAATAAGACAACTTTAGCGCGGCACAAAAAGTTTACAAACACGCGCATACACTCAAAATAAACACATTTTGCCGACAATCTCAATTGTCTCGACCGGGTCTGGTACCACCGCCTTACCTATTCCTGCCGCAATAGCGTCAGTGCTTATCGCTGTCATGTTCCAGTTTGGAGGGTAAGGTAGCCGGTAAACTTATGCATGTGGCATTAGACCTCGCCACTAGATAGCAACGCACCATTAACATCTTTGGTGTCTATAGGCGATGGTTGACTCGTTCCGTCAGGAGACCCATCTGCTTGTTTGCTATCTTACGGAATAAAAAAAATCTCGTCTTTTTTATACCATAAGATAGCAAACAATTTCATTTGAAGAGTATTTGCTCACAACTGGACACGTAACAAAAAATCTAATACTAAATATTTTTGATTTTCTATAGTAAATTTAATAAGATTAAATTTTATATTCAGTACACGCAATTTTACCATTTATAGAAAGAAAGAAGGAAAGAAAGAAAGAAAGAAAGAAAGAAAGAAAGAAGAAAGAAAGAAAGAAACGTTTATAGCACCTTCCTTCATCTTTTATTACTGTTATTTAAGTTTTGAGGTCCACATCAACAAACTGTCCCGTTTGCAGATAAGCTGAAATGGTCACTTTAACTATAGCATTATATCATGCTAATGTATTTCGTATAAAAATGATAAATTGCCAACAAAAGAAACAGGAAAACGAGGAAAAAATACGATGGTTTCTTTAGTAAATGTATCTAGCAATTTGTCAATAAAGTTGTTATAGCCGCCATATTGGTTTCTCATTCCATAGACGGCCACATTATCGCGCGTACATTCGTTAAGTTGTCGTAATAAACTTTGTAATCGTGTTACGACTTACTTTGGCCATATGTGTTCGATCGAAAATAGTAACTCGCATTAATTTGCAATGCAAACTTTTTGAAAACTTTATTTTTGCTTGAAATTGTTTTTTAAATTTGACTTTTTGTCCTCCTTACTCTCTAGGCTGTAAGGCGATCGGCTGAGAAAACGTGTCACTGCCAATATGGCTATTACGTGAGGGAATTTAGCAGTCACTTATAATTGCAGTCCAAAAGAGAAGATAGCCAATACGGTGGTGCCAGAATATAGTAATGCCACATATATACATGTGACATTATTATCTTGCCAAGCGGAAAGCAACTCACCATTAATATTTTTAAGTACATTTTTTTATCGAAGAGGGAATGAACGATCGGGAAGTACACCCGATGTTAAGTGATTGCCAACCATGGACATCTGCAATACCAGAGGTCTTGCAGTTGAAGGTCCCTAGCAAAAGCGAAAAAGGATCGGAAAAACCTCTGCCGGTAATTGATTTCACAAAAGAGTAGTGCGAGGCAAAACGTGCCGGGAGAACCACACGGTTGTGGATTTCCAGATATCGAGATGGTGAGAGTGGAACTTCAAATTTTGACGCGATTTGTAATTAATATTCGATATTGCGATATTTTTAATAAGCAAAGGTTACCTCGGTCCATAAGGAAAACTATTGTATATGATAATTAATACTTCAGAAGCTAAAAAAAAACAAATGTATATAAGTATAAGTTTAAATAATGAACCTCCGTTTTTTTCGGCGTAATCGAGTAAAAAGTACAAACCCAATCACACAGTATCTTAGCAATCTCTTGAGTAAACATGAGACACTTGTCGAACTCGTAACTCGATATCGACCACAAAACGTTTTTCAGTATTGAAAACGACTCAATGAACGCCCTAATGCGTTCGTGTCTACTTGACCTAGAAATACGAAACTTTATTGAGTGTACGAATTGATTCTGCTTTATATCAATCCTATTTAGCTACATGAGAGCGTGTCTTATTGAGTAAATGAGATTATGTCGAATACTATAATAATATGAATGGACAAATCAGGCGAATTAATCTAACCCAAAACTAGGGAATTTATCTGTTATGGGTTTTATTTAATAAGGATATCAAATAAACAGTTGATTATTTTGATGGAAAAAGAAAACCATCGTCTATAGATATCAAAGATGTTTATGTTACGTTGTTATCCGTATGGTGGTGTGATAAGGCCACATAAATAAGTTAAACTGCTACTTTACCATTTAAAGCTGTACACGTTAGTGAGAAAAATGACTATTATTGATCGTACCAAACCTGAAACAAAGCAGAAGATAGCACACAGCTATGGGGAACACCAGCATTAACAGATTTGGGGTCTGGGGGATCGTTGTCAATGACCTTGATGCTACGATCTGCTAAAAAGCCACTGACCCAATTACATAATTTCTCGGGAAGCCCATAGATAGAAGCCTCGCTAGAAGCGCTTTGTGTCAAACCCTAACAAAGGCATTTGCTATATCTAAACTAACAGCCAACGCTTCCCTCTTAGTATTTTCTGTCTCTAGCTTTTTGTCACCCTATGTGTTTGCTTAGTGGCTTACCATTTTACCATCATGTTGCTATACATAAACATTAATTAATTTTTATGTTATTTGTTTTTTTCTTCATTTTTGTTTCTTCAATTATCTATGTTTTTTAAAAAGTGTTGCATGTGTATTTTTTTTCTCTTTCTTTGTTTACTGTGTTTGTGGCTTTTCTTGTCTTATTTGTACGCTTGTTCTTGTTTTAATTGTATATGTATAGTATGTGTGATAAATAAAACTATTCTTATTCTTGTTCTAAATAAAAAAAAGGATCTTCACGTCCGTATCCTCGAAGAGTAAGGCCAAGGTACAACAAGTGGACCCACGATTAGCAGAAGATACTTTGTTCTACAATGTAATAGGCGGCCAGCCTATCACATTGTAGAACAAAGTATCTTCTGCCCCCCGTGTTGGTTACGGGCTCCTTTGAAAAATAGACCAACTACCGTTCTGCCAGGCAGGTCGTAAAAGGCGACCGATTGCTATGCAAGTCACTACCATCGTGACTACTAGGTCGTAGAATTTTGCATTGTCTCGCCCGGGTCTGGTACCACCGCCTTACATATTCCTGACGGAATAGAGTCTGTGCTTGTCACTGTCGTGTTCTGGTTTGGAGGGTAGGGTAGCCGGTAAATTTATGCATGTGGCATTAGACCTCGCCACAAGATAGCAACGCACCATCAACATCTTTGGTGTCCATAGGCGATGGTTGATTCTTACCATCAGGAGATCCATCTGCTTGTTTGCTATCTTGATATAAGAAAAAGCTTATCGCCAATCGAGCACTTTTTCCAATACCGGGCAACGTTGTTTTCATCAGAGAAGTAAAAAAATACACATTTTTAAACTGCCTGTCTCCTGGGAGTCGAACCCGGGACCTCATGTAGTCAACAGTGACGCCGTACCATTAGACCACAGAAGTGATACCTATAAGGCCTCAAACTGGATGTCGACGATCTGCGGCGCGTCAACGAGAGCGGCGCGATTTAATGCTCTGACACAGCTCTCTGCGCCGCCATCCCGCCACTGCCATCCAGTTGACTTCCGTAAGAATCTATGTGTTAGATCGCGCCGCTCTCGTCGCCGCGCCGCAGATCGCCGAGATCCTGTTTGAGCTCTAAATAAGGTAAAACCTTAAAAACAGCAAAGAAAAATATCGACACGCGGGATTTGAACCTGCTACCATTTCCCTAAAGCCGGGACGCTCTTCTGCTGAGCTAGTGTCGACAGGCTCGAGGTGGCGAAATTCTTCTTTGCTATATGATCGATTACGGCTTTAGGGAAATGGTCGCAGGTTCAAATCCCGCGTGTCGATATTTTTCTTTGCTGTTTTTAAGGTTTTTCCAGATTCCCAAGCACGTGGTGAGTGCTATAACACAAAAATAACTAAATAAGGTAGTCTGAAAGGTCACGAGTCGAACGATCGTAACGGAAATCATATCGCCGGTTACTTATTAGCGGAGTTTGTCGTGGATTCCGATAGCTATGGGACGGTAGTTGGATGAAGCCGAGAGATTGCTTTCTTAAGTATTGGGTGAACTAAAAGTTTTTTTCAGGAAATAGCTACAACACCTGAATTATAAGAAAGCTTACATGGGAGTACTTTACAACCTAATAACGTTTGGTCAAATATTAACTACCATGATGACTCAAAGGTGTTGAAATATTTGATAAAGTGTTCGACTATTGCGATTGATGGACGGTCTATTTTTCAAGTATGGTTTACTATAACACAAGGGTTTTCTATGTATCAGCAGCTGATAAGCCTTACTTACTTGATAACAATGATTATGAATAAGGATAATAATGATTAGGAATAAGGTGATATGTATGAAATACGGAATAAGTCATATTTACATTTCAGAGGAATTTAGAATTTGTTCAGTTCCGAAGAAAGTGTATGAATAGCAAAAACGTGTGATCGAATTACACACGTTACAAGAAATTTGTCAGATGGTGCTCGTACCTCATCGCTTACGCACCACTGTCTCACGCTGACAAGGGTTGACGTCTCTATATCAACTACCCCGAGGCGCTTATAAGGCTGGGGCTACAAGATCTCTGCCTTTTATTTTTGAAAAACTTATGATAGAAATCACCTGTGTTTTAGGCTCGGTGTCGGAGTTGGCCGTATGAGGTCCTGGGTTCGATTCCTGGGTCGGGCAAATAAAATGTATTTTTTTTAGTTTTTTGTCTTCGGCTAATCTTGGGTGCATTACTTGTACTTCTGCCTACCTCTTCGGGGATACGGGCGTGAACATACTTTTTTCTGATAAAAATTAAGCATGTCCAATTGTGAAAGGCTGCCTCACTATCTTTATACGTTTATATTTGTTCTATATTTGTAGTGAGATTAAAGTACAAGTGATTATAACCTAGTTTGGACTTATAATAATGGAAATTCACCAAGTGCCGACGATTGAAAGTGTAGAATCTTTATACGTTTAGCTTTTACTTGGGACTTCATTCACGTGACCCAAAAACATTTTTTTGGGTCACAACACAACAACAAACCCAAGAAATTCGCGTAGGCTCCAATCCCGCGCGAAAATCTAAATAAAATGTTGCCTCAAAAATAATATAACTTTCTACTGGTAGAGTAATTTTAAAAATTGGTTTAGTAGTTCCAGAGATTACTTAAATAAATAAATATTACTGGACAAATTTCCATGGCTTAATCGAACCTCAAAGTAAGCGAATTATCTGCCTGCGATATGGGGTGCCAGTCGATACTATCGGCCAGTTTCTGAAACGCGAATTAATTTTAACAAGCAATTATTCTTTGCTTAACATGCCATTTGCTTGTAAAAATTATGTGGTACATAGATTAATTGCTTGTTAAAATTAATTTGTGTTTTGGCAACCGGCCTTAATGCATTGAAATTTAATGATAAATATTCAAATATATTTATAAACACCCGAATCCCGAAATACAAACTATTATGGTCATCACATAAAAATGTTTGTCCCTGTCAAGAAACACTGACTAGTGATCAGTTAAGTATATTACATCCTGTAGATGCTTAAAATGTGAAACCGGTTGAGTACTATACTAAAAATATATTGATTGTGAAGCGAAATTAAAATATGTGTGCTTAACAATTGTATCTAACTAATTAAAATGTACATAATATTGATATCGGTCGAAAAAATAAGTTTATGTTTGAATTTTAAACTTAATTTTTTTATTCCGGAATTAGTCTTAGGGGTAAACATGGGTTTGTAATTACAATCACACACAGGCTGCATTGCTGCATGGTGGATATGTTGTACTATTATGAGGCGCAAAAATTAGTGTAATAAATAGAATTCATCTACGAAATTTGAATTTAAATCTTACGCTAGTCTCAACTCGCCTAAAATAAGATGTGTTGACTTTTAGTCCAGAAAAATACATTAGTGTTGAATCATCATTTATTACATTGATTCTTATATATAATATCCTCCATTTACATGCGATTATTCTCAATTCTCATTTTAAGTAGTTTTCGATATTTTCAACATAATCACATATTCTTATCCATTGCATTACATTACATTCAACATAACGACTTAATATTTCAATAAGTATCAAATATAGAACCGTTCTCGTGGACTGTCCGATATAGAATGGTAAAAATGAATGCCTTCCCCCCCAACCGTTAGGTTAAGGCGGGATTCTAATCACGCCACCAACAGGTGACAATTGGCGCGGTTTAGTTTATATTTTAACGGCTTTACCGTTAAAGTTTAAACATCTGTTATTATTAAAATATTAGTTAATATATTTAAATAATAAATCATACGCATTTACATTCAGTTATTAAAAATATCCTAACAGATGATTGTACAAAAACGTTCGAATTGACTCATTGAAAGGCTTTGTAGAAATCCTTAATGTACATTCTAGTATTATTCCTTGAAGATAACTGCCAATCTTTGACAGATGCCACGAAGTATTAATAACTTTTGAGTCTATTGGCACCAAGAGAACCATCTGCTCAATTGCTATGAAATAAATAAAATAAAAATAATCCAAGAAATATGCGTTTAAAACTTACGCTAGTCTACACTTCGCTTACATAACATGGTTGTACAAAAACATTCGACCCTAATTCACTCACTGAAAGGTATGAAGTAGTGCGAAATACTTCTGAAAACAGGAATTCACTTTTGTTTTGTAGAAATCCTCCATGCATATTCCAGTATTGCTCCTTAAGAAAATTGGAAATCTTTGCATGAAATCGGACTAAGAAGGCTGGAATTTTACACAGTCGTTATTCTTACGATGTAAACAAGGATAAAAAGAGGATTTCCGAAATTCAAATCCTAATATTATGATGAAATAGAGGGTGGAATTATATGAATGTTAATTTACCTTAGGGTGAAACTGCGCGGGTCAGTTAGTACGAATGGCTACTTGCTAACACGACAGTGACAAACGACGATATTGCTACAGGAATAGGTAAGGCGGTGGTACTAGGCTCGGGCGAGACTACGTAGAACTTTACCACCCAGTTACCACAATGGTAGTGACTTGCATAGCCAATCGTTTGCATCTTGCGAACTGCCTGGCAAAACGGTAGACGATCTATTCTTCGAAGGAGCCCGTATCAGTATGGGTTAGCGACCCTGACTACGCAATCAACGGGGCTCGGGTTCGATCCCCGACGGGGACAAGCATTTGTGTGATGAGCATAAATGATTGTATTTCCGGGTTTGGGTGTTTATTATATATATTCTGGTATTTATATATGTATTTCTATGTATTAGTATCGTTGACTAACACCCATAACACAAGCAAATATTTGCTTACTTTGGCGTTAGATCAGTAAGTGTAATTTGTCCCGTGAATATTTATTTATTTATAAAATCCGTTCTAAGTGTTTTAATCGTGAAGACATTAATTTTACTTATGCTGTTGTCGAGTTTTTTGGACTGATAGTATCGGACATCTGGAGATAAATTTGTTTCAATCAGTAGTATTTCGTAGACGGAATAAGCAAAAAAAATCGAATTATCTTTTAACGTTACCAATACTTTATCAATCTTATGGTTTTTGGAAGGCGAGGGGCAATTCAGGCGATTGGCACTTTCTATCATACATAGGTGTCTATGATAAATTGCCGCTAAATTTTTCGAAAAATTCTTAATCAATATATTTGCTTGATAAAATTACTTTTCACCGAAATATATTTTTAGAAACCTGCTTATTTATTTCATCAATTATAGCAGAACGCTTCGCTGTGGCTCAGTTATTGTTACTCAAAAATACTCTCCGTTCCGTTGATATTTAAAGGACTTCGGAAAAGTATATAACTTACTACATTTACCCGTGATGGTGAACAAGTCAACTCATCGACTAGTTTTTAAGTTTTGTCGACACAAACATATGAAACTAAATTTTATATATAAGGATTTACGGTTTGTAATGAGAAAGTATTCTTGTATTTAAAAAAATACAACTTTTGTAGATTGATTAATTTACTGGATAGCTAGTACCTAATAATATTAATAATAATATTTCATCCACAATTTTTATCCCGATAGTCGTTTCCGTAAACGGTTTTGTAGCAACGAGCCTCGACCAACATCTAAGGAAGTTCAGCCTCCAAAACTGGATCAAGGGCCAAATATAAAATGCGGCAGTGTTAGGAATGGCACCTATTATGAGGAGGTTTCTTTCTGTGTCACCCTGACCTCACGGCTTAGCGGCAGGTTAACCCCGGCGAAAAAACCATTTTTAATATGGAACTTTATACTATAATGGTTTTTAATAATCTACATCAATATTAATTATAAATGCGAACGTTAGGATGTTCGGATGCATGGATGGATGGATATTTGTTACTCAATTACGTGAAAACTACTGAACGGATTCTTTTGAAATTTGGCACACAGGTACTTAGTGACATGGAATAGCACAAAGGTTACTTTTTATTCCGGGAAAATGAGGTGTTCTCGTGGGATTACTAAAAACTTTTTAATGTAGCGGGCTGCACGCTGCAGCTTGGATTATAAATGCGAAAGTTTTGATGTTTGGATGGATGGAGTTTGTTAATCACGTCAAAACTACTAAACGGATTTGGATGAAATTTTGCACACAAGTAGCTGATAACCTGAAATAGTACACAGTTTACTTTATATTCCGGAACAATGAGATTTTTTTGCGGGATTCACCATAAACTTTTATAATGCAGCGGGCTGTACGCGACGCACACTACAGATAGCTGTTATAATAATCATAAGTGTATTAAAATAAGAAAAAAAAACGTGAAACAGAGAATAATGATAAAAATAATTTAGCCCATAAATAATTATTTCTCGACACTAAATCATATTTTTAATGCAACAAAATATTATGGGATTTGCCAGGAACCCCTATCTGAGTATAGGCCTCCTTTAGTCCAATTTCAAAATTTCCTACAATCATATCTTCATTTGTTTTAGCTAAGCTCAATTGGTTTTGAAATCTCCGATCATAAACAAGTTGCGTGACTATTAGAGACTAGATAATATTCTTTTTTGTACAAACTTACAGCTCTATTGGGCCAATAAAGCTACATCCATAGAATAGAATTACTTATAGTTAAAAATGTATTCATTTTATTTTCAGATAGGTATAAGCATGACACACCATTTCATTTATAATAAAATTTGAAAAACATATCAGTTTTGCAAATCTGTTGGATTGAATACGCTATAGTTATTGAGAAAATTATATGTTGAATTATCACAAGGCCTTAATATTATACTACTCCTCTTAAATAGCACTCTGTTAGTATCTTTTGTGAACAAAACTCCAAAAAAGCTTTTTTCAAACACACATTTGAGAATATCGAAGTACTTATGTGGAAATCGCCGAACAAAAAGTTTCAATTCAAAGCGACGTCTGCGAATTTTAAAGATTTCAGTTCAAAGAATTTCTCAACTTCACAGGTTTTCATACGTAAGAATAGAAGCTCTTGAGTGAGGTTTTTTCGTGAATGCTTTTTAAACTGTGTGCTTTATGACAATTTTTTTTACCGGATTCAAATGTTGCACATTTATTGACATACAATAAAGAATAAGAATAGTTTTATTTATCACACATACTATACATATACAATAAAATACAAAAACAAGCGTACAAATAAGATAAAAAAGCCACAAATACAGTCCTTTGACTGTACTTTCTTTTTCTTTAAAAAGAAAAAAAATACACATGCAACACTTTAAACTTTTTAAAAGACATAGATAAATTGTCCTGAAAATGCTTTAAAAAGCGAAACTGATCGATAAATTGAAAGAGATATGTGATTTCTGAAATGTTTCTGGAATCAGAAAATCAGCATAAGAATATAACAAACAAAATGACGGCATAAAAATATGGAAGACTCTAGCGACAAACTTTAGTTTTCTTAGATTAAACTCACAAATACATATTACATACAAATAACATTATTCTGTTGTCCACAGAGTCGCTGTGGTCTAGTGTCGAAGTTGACCACATGAGGTTCCGGGTTCGATTCCCGGGTCGGGCAATTCGAAAACTGTGGTTTTTCAGTTTTCTGACAAAAACAACGTGGCCCAGGATTGGAAAAAGTGCCCAGTTGGCGACAGGCTTGCCACCTATCAAATTAAGAGACTAGGTTATCATGATATATTTGGTTAATCGTGGGTGCGCTTGTTGTATCTATGCCTACCTCTTCAGGGATGCGGGCGTGAAGATACATACGTTTGTATGTATCTTTACAACAACAAACATTGTACACATAAATGTACGCACACATACATAACTTTTGGAAAAATTTAATCATAAATTAAAATGTGTAATGTATATAATCTAGACCATGAGGTCT
Source organism: Apodemia mormo (assembly GCA_036924255.1). NCBI lineage: Eukaryota > Metazoa > Arthropoda > Insecta > Lepidoptera > Riodinidae > Apodemia > Apodemia mormo. The sequence continues at coordinate 4,278,416 of JAUPFN010000007.1, read as the reverse complement.
AGAAAGTTAAAAATTAAAATTAAGAAAAATAAAAGGTAGAAAATTATTTCTAAATAGAAATTATTACAATTTGAAAGACGGAAGTAAATATATGTACTAAACTACAAATTGCCGAAGGCAGATCGTTGATGTAATAAATTGCGTCAATGACAACAATTAACTCCGACGGAGGTCTTTTTCCGGGTGTTGGACCTAAAACCAATCTAACAAAACTATTTCTTTTTAATCTAGGAAGCCGGATAGAGTTCTAATTCTAAGTAAATTATCTATTTACAAAACAAGTACAACTTTTTTTAAGTAATTTAAACCATATGCCGCAGAAATTTGTTAACGCGGCAATCGGGTCCCATCTGTACAATTCCACTTGAAGATCAAAATAGTGTTAATGCCGAGTGGTATTCTACCATTTGTTTACCCAGGGTGTTAGAAAAAATTTGCGAAAGACGACCCAAAAGCCGCATTCCTGCACCATGATAACGTTTCTTCACACACGGCCAACAAAACAAAGTCATTTTTAGCTTCCGAAAAAGTACATCTCGTCACTCATTCTGCGCATAGCCCCGACCTAGCCCCCTGTGATTTCTGTATTTTCCCCAAAATCAAAGATTTGATGAGAGGTTTTACTTTTACTAACTCCGAAGAGGCAGTGATAGCGTTCAATCAGCACGTAGAAAACATGCCTTCAGATCTGTAGTTCTCCTGTTTTAAAAAATAGTTCGATCGCATGAAAAAGTGAAGGAAATTATTTTGAAAAGCAATAAACATAATATTTCGGTTATAACATGTTGTTTATTTAAGTTACGCAAAACTTATAATGACGATATTTTACATTCAGCGTAAGGTATTTTCTAAGTCTTATTTATCTTTATAATCTGACTATTTGTATACAGACAAATTATAGAATTTGCCTGCGACATGCACAATATTTTTAACCCCGTACAAAAACTTCAGAACAGTACTAATATTGATTTTCGTGTATCAAACTCATGTACTATTTCACTATTACAATTTTTCAATTTTTCAACACATTTTTATATAATATTTTTACGACCTGCCTGGTAGAACGGTAGATGATCTATCTATTCTTCGAATTGATCCCGACTTAATTTGGATAAAATTTGGCATGGAGATAGGTAATGTTTCGGGGTCCAACACTTCTTTACGTTTCATTTTATGAAACTTGGTGATTGGTGATAAGGATGCTTACGAAAAATATCGAATCTGAGCGGTTGCTGTAACAGGTTAACTTTGTCGATTTGGCAAAGGCACAAACGGAGTAATACAATCTATGCAAATAGATAAAATTGGAGTGTCTGTCTGTAATATTAAAATGACCGCTTTTTACTACATGCATATGGATGCATACACGGAACATATACCAGAATAACATTTTTTAAAATTTTTGTTTGTCTGTCTACCTGTTTGTTTCATCTAATCTCTGAAACGACTAAACCGATTTTAATGGGACTTACACTGGCAGATAGTTGATGTAATAAGGAGTAACTTAGGCTACTTTTATTTTAGAAAATTTTCAACGCAGACGAAGTCGCGAGCACAGCTAGATGTAAATAAAATCATACTTTTATATATCTTTACTAAGCTTTTTATCTTTGCCAAGCTGTATCGAACTGTTTAAATATTAACTCGTAGAATGTTCAACCCCATTGTGTAAATATACGTGGGCTTAACGGTCCCTTAACTCAAAATTGTCTTCGAATTCACCTCTTAGCGTTAGAAATGGTCCGAGAAAGTGTCAGTTCTTTGCAATACTTGACCCTCAAATATGTTTATAACTTGACCGTGTCTTCAAGACCGAGGGTATAAATACCTACGGAATCGAACAGTAACAACGTTGGAAACCATTTAGATGTTCAGGTTGGAGAAATGTTTATTATTTAAACTGAATTCCAATAACACCTGATTGTTTGCTTTCTTATGATACAAAAAAAGCTGAATAGTGAATGTATTTCATTAATTATCTATTTGTATATTTATCGCCTCTGTGGTCTGGTGGTCTAGTGTTGGTGTTGACCACATGACATTAGGATTCCCGGATCGGGCAATCTAAAAATGCGTTTTTTTCAGTTTTCTGATAAAACAACGTTTCTCGGAATTATGTAAGTGTCCGGTTGGGGATAGGCTTGTCACCTATCACATTACATACCTACACAGCCGTTTGGTGTCAGTGTTGTCGGTCGGTGTTGGGTCTATAGCTATATTCCGGTAGGAACGGATATTTATAATTTAGACTAGCTGACCCGCGCAGCTTCGCCCGCGAGTATATTAGTAAGTCATCCAAATAGCTTTTAATAAACATTTCATCCCCTATTTCAGCCCTCTAAGGACTGATTTTTGAAAAAAAATGGCCTATGTTTGACCTCGGATCTTCAACTACATCCATGCGAAATTTCATGAAAATCGGTCCAAGTAGTCTGTTACTTGACAGATAGACAGACAGACTTTCGCATTTATATTATTAGTATGGATATGGATAATAAGATACACATCATAAAAGTTTTTGGTGATTCTTGCTAGAACAACTCATTTTCCCGGATAAAATGTAGCTTATTAGCTTATTAGATTAGATTAGCAGCTTATACTATACTATTACAAGTTATCATCTACTTTCACACTAAATTACATCTAAATCTGTTCAGTAGTTTTTGCGTGATTAACAATCATTTATCCATCCATCAAAACATCCAAACTTTCGTATTTATAATTTTAATATAGTTTTTTATTCTTAAATTTTAGAAAAATATTAAAAAAAGCGAAATCATAAAGATGCGTATACACGTACAGTTTAATCGTGTTAGTCCGGGATCGTTTTGAAGAATAAAATATCTGACGTTCTGCCAGGCAGTTTGTAAAAGGCAAAGAACGTTTGGTTATAAGACTCACTAGCTTAGTGGCTGCTACGGGTTAGAGTTCTGTATTGTCTCACTTGGGTCTGGTACCATCGTTTAACCTATTCCTGCCGTCAGTTCTTGTTACTGTTGTGTTCCGGTTTGGAGGGTAAGGTAGCTGTTTAACTTATGCATGTGGCATTAATACCGCCACAAAGATAGCAACGCACTATTAACATCTGTGTTGTCTATGTTATATTGTCTTTTTTCATCAGAAGAGCCATTTGCTTGTCTCCTATCTCATGATATAAAAAAAAACATACCTCTTCTCTTGAATTTTGCTGCCGTTTAAAAAGAAGTGTTGCTAACTTCAGCATACCAAATTGAATCACGCACCTCGAGAGACCGAAATGAAATTTACGCGAATGGTATATAAAATTAAATTTATCGTCTGTTTGTGTTCTTGTGCGTACGAGAAATGTGTAATTAAATAAATGAGAAATTTCGAAAGTCAAAAGGTTGCCTTCCTTGAGTAATTAATTAAATATGATAATTAGCTAGGACGCCTTTTTAAGGTGGATTTCATACAAGGCGGTATTTTAGTCTCGCATCTTAAGATTCCAGAAAACTTAAAATTAAATGACTGAACAAAACAGGTGAAGTTCTCCAAGTTTACTGCAATAATCAAGCGTACGTGTGTGTTTGTAAATTTTTGTTCGACGATAAGTCGAGAACCATTGATCGGAGTATCATGAAATTTTTTATGCGAATTTTTTATGATAAAAAAATTTGCAGTTCGATTATGTTTTCAAATATTAAAACTACGTATCTTACCTCGTAGTCTAGAGATAAGTTTATTCAGTTCAGATCATTAGTTTGGTTCGATTCATCTAATAGTACTTAGCACCTCAAAGGCTGGTGATAGTGTGTTTATACTCATAAAAAACAAAGCGGAGATATGCACGTAAAACTCAAATGAGCATATAAAGTTCGGATGAGTACATAAAAATCGGATGAGCACATAAAAATCGGATGAGCGCGTAAAGCTCGGATGAGCACGTAAAGCTCGGATGAGCACGTAAAAATCGTATCAGTAGGCAAAGCTCAAATGAGCACAAAGAACTCGGATCAGCACATCAATCTTGAATGAGCACGTAAATTGTAGTTCGGGTTTTTATAAAAAGCTCTATGCATGGCCCGCTTAAGCAACGACGTTATGTTTTTAAAATCTTGAAACTAATTTCTATGTACAATTATTTTAAATTAAAATTAATGTAGATAAAATATTACCACAAATTACTGCCTTCTCGTGGTACTCTATAGCTGTGCCCGTAATTAGTTACAAGATAGTTAATAAGCCATAAATATTAATTTAAAAACGACGATGAATTCAAGCTCGAATAAGAAGGCATAGCTTGGATGAGCATATAAACTGGAAATTAAATTAAATAAAAAATATTAATCATTAAATATAGTCACCTCTGTAGTCTAGTGGTCCAGTGTCGGAGTTAACCACATTAGGTCCGGGGTTCGATATCCGGATCGGGAAATTTGAAAAAAGTTTTTTTTTCAGTTAAAAATGTTACCCGGGATTGGAAAAAGTGCCCAGTTGGCGAGAGGCTGGTGCCTATCACATTGTGGGACAGTATCTTCGGTTAATTGTGGTTGCACTTGTTATGCCTCTGTCTACTTTTCCAGGGACACTGGCGTAAGGACACTTAAAAATATTAATTTTCCACATTATGGGTATCATAACTATTTAAAATCTACTAAAAAAAAGTAAGAAAAAAGTATCATCACGCGTGGTTCTCTTGCGAGCAGGCAGAGCAAATCCAACGTCTAAAGACTTTTCATTTCACCGCGATTCACCGATTTATCGGTTGACGAGATAAATAGTGACCCTCCTCGCCGCATTTACCGACATATTAACGATTATCGAATTTTGTAGCGATAAGCGGGACTGATAGCTTTATGTGCTCATTCGAGGCATGGGAGTGGTAACACACCACTCTGCCAGATTCCGAGCTGCTACTGAGATTATAGATTTTCAAGAAATAACTCGAAAAAACCTCAATAAAAGTTTTGCTCGATCCGGGGATCGAACCCGAGACCTCATGATCTGAGCCGAATAGGTTACGCCTAGACCACGGGGCAGTCAATAAAAATAAAATTTACTAAAATAATAAATAATAATAATAAATATGACTGAATAAATTATACGAATTAATTAACCCGAACGTAAAAAAATGTTTGCATGTAAAATACGTATCAGTCAAGGATACCCAAATATATTTAATAAATACTCGAACCCAGAAATACAAACTTCTGTGCTCACACAAATATTTGTCCATGTCAGGAATCGAACCCGAGCCCCATTGATACATAGTCAGGTTCGCTAACCACTAGATCAACAGGCGGTCAAAGTTACCAACATATTTTACCATGACATTAAGTGGAAACTTTTGTAAAAAGCTTTATGTGTACCTAGCCTAAACTGGGACCTTATTTACTCAAATGTCTTGAGTTTAATCTCTTTGTACAAATATTTTAAATTAAAATTAATATAGACAAAATGTTAAAACAAATTACTGCCTTCTCTTAGCACTCATTAGCTGTACCCGTAATTAGTTACAAGATAAGTAACAAATAACAGACATAAATTTAAAAAAAATGACGTTACAAAATATCAGATAACAAAAATAAGTTTAATTTATTGCTTGGTCGCCTCTGTGGTCTAGTGGTTCAACGTTGGCGTTGACCACATGAGGTCCCGGGTTCGATTCCCGGGTCGGGCACATAAGAAAAGTGTTTTTTCAGTTTTCTGAGAAACACAAAGTTGCCCGGGATTGGAAAGTTCCCGGTTGGTGATAGGCTTGCTACCTATCACATTGTGGGACGAAGTATCTTCGGCTAATCATGGGTGTACTTGTTGTACCTCTGCCTACCCCTTCGGGGATATGGGCGTGAAGATACTTTTTTTATTGCTTGGTAGACTAGTAGTTAGCTTATTCTTCTCAAATTATCAGGTTCAATTCCCAGATCAGGCAAAAGTATTACTAAGTTTTTCGAGGTTGTATTCGAATATTAAAATCGAAGTAATAACTCTAAGGCTTGTATAATGTGGTAGAACTCCGTGCCTTGAGTACATCAAGTTTGTTTAAACACGTATTGCTTAGATGAGCATATACATTGAAAAAAAAAGAAATGAAATGAAAAAAATATTATATGCAAGAATATGGGAGTTACAAGTTAAGTAAAGTTCACGCCTGGTTACCTTGCGGGGTAGCCAGAATAAACTGAACATTTATAGACGTAGCGTAGCGTAGCGTTCTACTATCATTTTTAAAAATATATAAACAGGTCAAAAACGCGTACACATATAGAACTTACTTGTAAGCTCGACGTTTCGGCTAAGTTACATTGACCGTGGTCACGAGCAGACTGGAGCAGCGAGTTTCCTCCGTCGGGATCGATTTTTATCTACCCCCTTCTGGTCTTGTTTTTTCGAATTTAACCTAATTTTTTAAAAATTTATTAAAAATTAACTAAAATAATAAATAATAATAACAATATCACTAAACAAATTACACAAATGGATTTAAACGATTTTTTTGCTTGTAATATGGATGTGAGTCAACGATACTAATACATAAAATATCAATACTCAAATAAACACCCGAATCCAGAAACACAGACATATATGCTCATCATGCAAATATTTGTCTATGTCAGGAATCGGACCCGAGCGCCATTGATGCGGTGTAATCACGTTTGCTAACCATCCGATCAACAGCGCGGTCAAAGTTATTAACATATGCTACCATGTTGTGTGATGCAAAATTGTTATAAAAAGCTCCATGCGTGCCTAGCCTAAACAGTGGCGTTATTTACTCGAAAGTCTTGAGTTTAATCTCTTTGTACAATAATTATTTTAAATTAAAATTAACATAGACAAAATGTTACAATAAATTACTGCCTTCTCTTAGTACTCTATTGCTGTGCCCGTAATTAGTTACAAAATATAAAACAAGCCACAAACGTAAATTAAAAAAAGACATTATTTTTGCTATAAATTATCCTTTATATTAAACGAGCTATATTGGTATGTACATTTTCTCCGTGTTTTCATTCAAGTTAAATTTTAATATTATTAGGCTCATAATTTTGCTGTCAATGTTTTCTGAACAGCTGAATAATTAAAGCATTGGCTAAATACGCCGAAAGTCTAGCGTTCAAATCCTATATTTTTTTGTTCAAGCGAGGAAATTCGTTTCACAATTGGAACGAAGTTCCTTATCGCGCGTTGTGAAAGGGGGCTAGACGGAAAAATTCTCACGAAAAGTTGTCACGACACTTTTTGCTATAGTAAGCTATTGTAAGCTGTGCGGAGTGCGCATGTTTCTCTCTCTTTCTCTCTCTCTCTCTCTCTCTCTTATAGAAAGCAAGCCAGATTTACATTTTATTACAATTTAAAATTTTATTACAATTCCTTCACTAATTAATCGAAAGAAACTTCGTTCCATCCGGGTGTCCCTTGACACCTCTCAACTTTTTGTTTTTTTCTTGCAATTTCAAATTTGTTTTTGGTTAAGTTTTTAAAGGATAATATAACATTGTTATATAACAATCATGTAATGTGTCTACGGTCCAGTCTATATTGTGCTAGCGACCTTTCCCCCCAATAACCCAAACCTATTTATAACCTTTGCAATATCGCTAAGGCATTGGATATTGCATTTCGCTGACGCCGCTTAGCCCCTTTTATTAAACTCAATTCTTCGCCTCACAATAGCTCATCCTCACAATAAGGCCAGACTATAAATTATTTTTGCCTACTTGTTAAAATTGGATTTTGAACCAACTTTACAAAAGGAGGAGGCTCTCACTTTAGCTGTATTATTTGTTATGTTTGTCACTTTAGAACTCTGTTTAATATTAACAATTTTTAGTTGTTTTATTTTGAACTTTACTTACTAACTTATGCATGTGGCATTAAAATCCAATAGCAACGCATCATTAACATCTTTGGTATCTATAAGCGAAGATTGTCTCTTTCCGTCAGGAGAGTCATCTGTATAATTTGCTATCTTGTGAGATCAAAAAAATTTAGATATTTTTCAAATACTCTCCGTAATTTTTATACCAAGTTCCGTTCGTCTAAATCAACTTAGGAAACACTTTTTCCAGTTTTTATATAGGTTGGAAGTTGCTAACTTATAGACAATCGTGGCTTCTTAAGACTTTTTTTTTAATTTAATGTGTATTTACATAATTTTATAATCAGGCAACAAATTGATACTTTTTTATTTTTCTTACAGGTAATGTCAGGAACAAAAAGAAATAACGGGGAGCTGAGTAGGGTGGATGAGGTTGCGTTTCGAAACCAGAATCCTCAATAAACGCCTTTGTTCTGGAATACGTATGTAAAGAGGCATTGTAGTGATGAAGCATGATTTCCCGAAGTCCAGATTTTGGCATTTTCTCTCGCACAGCTTGCAAAACTTTCGGCAATGCTGATATATTGTTCTAATGTGCCCTGTTTGTTTTTTAACTAAGCAAACTGACTACCTGAGTTCTAATTTGAATAAATTTGCTTTTTAACTTATTGCAACACCGTTATAAATGTATAACACCGTTTAATTTTTCAATGTCGAAAATCTCAAAACTTATTGAGTGGCCTACATACTGCCTTCCAAACAGCTAGAATTGGTTTTCGTTTTTCATTTATTTGCTAAATTCTAGTCAAGTCAATAGTATAATTATATTTCGTATGCACAATCTGTAAGCTAATATGTATGCGTGTACATTTTATATTCAAAGTAAATTCTAATTGCAAGCGAATAAAATTTAATCAATTGATGTTATTTGTAGAATGATATTGCTATTTATTTAGTAACGATTGATATAAGCTTCATAGAAATGCCATAAATAGAGTTTGTAAATCAATTTGCAATTTTCTAGAATCGAAATTCAAAACATATTAAGTTGTATCCAAGGAAGTTATATTCTACCCGGAATAATACCCGTGCTTCAAAATCGTTCCGAAGAGTACCACGACATGAGTGGAGTTTGTCTCTTACTACTAAATAAAGCTCCAATCGCCATATAATAAAGCGGCCATGCCTAATTCGCAAATTACTACTCAGTAATTCTACTAATTTGAGAAACAGCTTTGCATTGCATAAGTAATTACATAATTAAAATAAGCACATTTTAGAACTCACTATGTTAATTACAATACATTTTACGCTAACGTATTTATTGACGTGTATCAATAAAAGGGATTTAACGATTATAACCGAATATATAAAAATCTACCATCAGTAGTTTTATTTAAACACTGCCAATTGCAAGAAAGGGACAACATCCACTCATGTTGTCTTGCTCAGAACGTTTTTCCCTCTGTTAAGTAAGAAACAAATGTCAACTTTATTAGTAACGAAATAAAGTACATTTTTATTTTTCAAATATTGCTTCGTAATAATTCCAGTTATCATATATAAGTTCCTTGGTTGTATCACACTGAAACATTAATTCTTGGACACACACGTGTCAATAAGCTTGTGCTGCATTGGTTGAAATGCAATACACCGTCCACATGGATTAATTTGTCAATATACTATGGTTAAATAATTATATACTGGACAACGCGATATGAAAAGGAAATACATTGGGCCTGGCATTTCGCATTCGATAAGCTTTTTCGTGCTTAGGACGAAAAACGCTAGTTCAATTCCTGGTAGTGTCGAAATTATTTTGTTTCTAATATTTTTTGATATATTTTTGATTTCTTTGGGGTTATTATGTCATATAAAAGCGGCGTGTTTTGTTTTTTGTGTATTATAGTATAATAAACAAGAAGAGTTATCTCCTGTGTAGGTTCAGCCCCCCTTTGAAGAATGGACAATCTGCCGTTCTGTAAGCAGTTTGTAAGAGGTGATGAGTGGGGAGAATTGATAAGGCTATGCGAATCGCTACATGGATATCAAAGTTCAGCGATCATGACTAGACTCGTTAGTAAACCGCTATCACTCGCGCCGTAACTATACTTTTGGAATGTATAAGGAACACAAATTGTTTGTAATATTTTTTTTTTAATTCTTTTTTTTATTAGGGACTTGTGAATATTTTTATTGGTTATTTATATAATCATTAACTAACATGTCATTAGTAACAACCATGTAATAAGTAGTATTTTACTCGTCAACGTGTAAAAATTAATGAGACTATTTATATTTCACGAAATCTGATATAACTAGGAGATTAAATTTCGTAGGAGTACATAAATAATGAACTTTAAAATGGATGTGTATGATAGTCGATCCATTATCTATACTCCCAAAGTAATTAATTATTAATAATTATGGAATTTGTTTTGGCAATCTTATTACCAATGCCTCAGAAGATTATAAAGTGAGCGTTCAATATTGATTCGACAATTTTTACTCGACTACTTAAAAGTAGAGTTATGTTTATCATAAGTTAAACGGGCCATAATGACCACAGATACAAAATCTTAAAAAATGGCAAAATTGATGTCTGTTAATTGAAAAATTTCATTTTGCCCCGTATTGGCTCGAGCCCCCAAGAAGAATAGACCAACAGCTTTTCTGCCAGGCAGGTTATAAGAGGCAACCAATTGGTTATACGTGTCACTGACATCGTGACTAGTAGGTGGCAGAGTTCCGCAACGTTGTCTTCCGTGTTGGTCCCAGGCTCTTTTGAAATATAGACCAACTGCCTTTCTGCAAGGCAGGTCGCAAAAGGCGACCGATTGGCTATACGAGTCACTAACACCGTGGCGACTAGGTGATAGAGTTTTGCATTGTCTCGCCCGGGTCTGGTACCACCGCCTTACGTATTCCTGTCGCAATAGCGTAATGAAGGGTAGCCGGTAAACTTATGCATGTGACATTAGACCTTGCCACAAGATAGCAGCGCACCATTAACATCTTTGGTGTCTATTGACTATTGTATTATGTAAAATAGTTATATATATATATATATATATATATATATATATATATATATATATATATATATATATATATATATATATATATATATATATATATATATATATATATATATATATATATATATATATATATAACTATTTTATTATTGCTGCCAGGGGACTGAGTTTTGAAGTGGCTCAGACACGTATTTCCAGCACAAACGGTGCTTTCGGTGCTTTTTATTGAAGAAGATTGTTAGTTAACTAATTAATTTTATAAACATTATGGACCAAATTATATACTATTGACGAATAACTCAAAATTTAATCTTAAAGTTTTAATTTTGGGACTGGGACAGCCCAAGGGACTGACATTTCGGTGGTTTACGAATTTATAGCAAAAAAAACAAAATTTATTTCATTTTAGTTTTCAATGCTTTAAATACAAATGTTTTTTTTACTTTTGTAATAATTTTTTTTAATTACAAAATAACAATTTTTCTATATTATAACAAATATTATAACAAATTATAAATATTTAAGAGGTAAAACAAATTTAATGATATTTTACGCGCATCTTTTATAAATATCTCGTTTTACTTCATTATTATTTTTGCTGTGAATACATTTAATAATAGAAGAGACGTCAACAATGTGTAGCAAGGTAACACGGAACATGGAACGAAATGAGAATGCCCGCAGTGTCGTCGGTGTCTGGAGCGGCGACGCTTTATTAAACTTCTCTTCGGTTTAAGATACGGTCAGAAACGTAGTTTATTTCTTTCAAATTTACAGCTCAACACTATTTTTTTTCAACCTACTTTTCAGAGTAGGCCTAGACCAACTTTTGTTTGTTCTAGGCCTACTCTGAAAACTAGGTCATATAATATTCGTCAAATGCGAATGTTTACCCAAACATGATAGTACCGCGGTGACTAGGTGGTAGAATTCTGTAACGTGTTGCTCGGGTTCGTCACAACCGCTTTGCATATTCTTGTCAGTCATCACAATAGGGTCAATACTTATCACCATCGTAAAGTCACTATCACAAAAAAAGGAAAAAGACAACCCTGGTGAAAGGTTGTAGAAATCTATCACCTATACTTATATTTTGTCCATATATTTAATGGTTTTTTGACAGCTCGGCGACTTTATATCTGCACCTGAGAAGCATGAGACTGTAAGTGCCAAAAACAGTTTTTTATCAAATAGTATATAATAGCTTTAATAACTCAATTTTGCCTAAGTGGACTTACAGTGTTATTAGTTTATATTATGGGGCAGCATCCGTCCATAAAGTACAATATGATTTAATGAAATTTTATTATGCTAAAACAAAACGAAACTTCATTGGCGTGAGCTAACAAAAAAACCATTAATAAAGTGGACAAAGTATATATTATACAATGGTAGCGCCACATTGAATATTTGTAGGCCTTTTATTACTACTATTTTTATTACTTTTACTTTTACTTAGTGAGAAAAAGTAGATCGACTCGTTTTCAAAAGGGCTCGTACCAATATGCAATATATATTTAAATTTTGTTGTATTACATACTAGCTGTTGCTCGCGACTTCGTCCGCGCGGACTTCGTTTACTCTGCACAGCTCCTCCCCCGTAGGTGATAGCGTGATAATATGTAGCCTATATGCTGACCCGACCTGATAGTAATATTCATGCAAAATTTGAAGTAAATCCATGCAGCACTTTTTGAGTTTACCCCGAACATACATACAGACAAACAGACAAACAAAAACTCTAAAAACTATAATTTTGACTTAAATTGGAGTGTCAGTTTGTAATATTAAAATAACCGTTTTTTACCGTTACCCGTTACTATATAACCGTTACTAAATGCATATGGATGTATACACAATACATATACCAAAACAGCATTTTTTACAATTTTTGTCTGTCTGTCTGTTTGTTCCGGCTAATCTCTGGATTTTGACGAGACTTTCACTGGCAGATAGCTGATGTGACAGGGAGTAACTTGGGCTACTTTTTTCGAATTTTTTCCACGCGGACAAAGTCGCGGGCACAGCTAGTTTAAAATAAAAAGAACATCAACTTCATATCGCATTATTATTTCACATTTGATTATTTAATGTCATTATACATATTTAAAAAGCTTTAAAAATATTAAAAATCACATTTAAAATTTAAGTCATCTATACATAATATAAATGGAATGTATAATAGATTAGATTAATAAATATTTAGATGAAGACATATCTATATGATGGTGAAATTAATAATTAAATTGTTAGTTAAATTGAATAATATATTAATAATTAAAATCAAATAAGCAAAATCAACAAAATCAAATGACATATTATTAATTTAAAAATAAATAATGAAATATAAATTAAAATTAAACTAATAATTAATAGCAATGTTATGTAGTATTTTAGTGATAAGAAATTTAGATTTGCACACCTTTAAATGGTAGAATAAGTAGAGCTATATTGAAATGTACCTATCTGACAACCTTGTATACCTTATTCTGGCAAATAAAAAATATTATTATTATTATTATTATTACAAATAAATAAAATTGGAGTGTCTGTAATATTAAAATAATCGTTTTTTACTAAATGCATATGGATGTATACACGGTACATGTACCAAAATAATATTTTCTACAATTTTTGTCGGTCTGTCTGTTTGTTCCGGCTTATCTCTGGAACGGCTGGACCGATTTTGACAGGACTTTCACTGGCAGATAGCTGATAGTAGTAATTTAAGCTACTTTAATTTTCAAAAATTTTCCACGTGGACGAAGTCGCGGGCTCAGCTAGTCATTTATAAAATCATTCACCTTAAAATTAAAAACCTCTCTAACTCGGTTAATTTTGACCAGAGTAGGAAAAGTCATATAACCTTTTAGATGTAAAATTATATGTTCCACGCATTTTATTCAGAACTTTTTCAGAAAAGCAAAAAACGCTTTAATTTTTTTCAACACTTGCTGGTGGTTGCCGCCCAAATTACCTTTACACATCATTTTCATATCATTAAGACTACATTATATGCAAAATGTAAAGAAGAGTGACATATTTTGATTTAAAACTTTATTAAGCCAAAGTGACTACCCTAGCGCGACCGCCGAGTTTAGGTATAAAAAGTGAAGCACATACACAAGATTGTCTTCTGTTGTCTCTTTATTCTGTGGTTTTATCAAGCAGGGTTTTGTTAACTGGTTAATTTCCAAACTTAAATCAACGCAAGTACTTACATAAAGATTCATTAGCAACCTATCTGATAGCTATTGAATTGTGAGTTCAGGATGCCCTGGGGAAAGCTAAGCTATCTTGGAATCCGCAACGAAATTAATCAGAAGTATTTAAGAGGAGTAGGAAAATACATAGTTTCCTTCTCTTTTCAGTAGGAGACAGTGAAATAGTAACAACAAAAAACGCTAAGAATGAGACGCTTACAATCAGGCTAATCCTGATTGCTATTTATTGCTAAACAATAGTTTAGGTAGTTGAAGAATTATCTGAACGGCCTACTTAATTATGCTTTCAAATGTATGAAAAAAATACTTGAAGGCACGGAAATTCCCACGTGTTCCCACAAGGTCGGAGAAGTGGATTGCACCGAATATACATCGTCTACTATTAAGAATTTAACTACGTTCGTTTTGTCAGAGATTACACTACCAAATAATGTACAAGAGCACAATTGTACAATTTAATGTTTCTTATCTTGTAATATAAAAAATGTCTGTATCTTAGTGCTGAAGTCACGGACGTTAGCTTGCAACGGAATGAACTAAACACAGTTCCTTGAACCGAAAATCTAAAATTGACCTAAATCTAAGCTGACGTATCTATAGTACATCCTTAAATTACAAAAGGGATTTGCTTTTGTTCAGCGCAGTTTCAATGCTCGTCTATTTTGAATATTTGCAAAGCTTTACGGAATATAAAAATGATATTTTTCACGAGAGTTGTGCTTTCAAATATGTTTGAATGGATTTATAGGAGTGGATTAACTTTTCATATTATATAAAAATGATTTAATTGGAGTAACTTCTATATTCTTAATCATCATCCTACTATTAATCCCAATAATTCCTCAGACTCTAAGGCCAACTTTCCTATATATCCAACACTTTCCATCGTCGGCACATGGTGATACTCCATTTTAATGCAATATTTGATCACTTATACACCTTGTTGTTCTGCCTTTTTAACTGTAGGTAGTTAAAAATCGAAATCGTTGGAGTAATTTTCCAAAATATATGTATCTTTGATTTTTAATAAAAACTTAAAGTTTATTGTTTACTAGCTGACCCGGCAAACGTTGTTCTGCCTTTTTAACTGATCTTATTTTATTCTGTATTTTCTCACCTTTTAAATCTTCCCTGGACTTCAACAATCAATTCAAAACCAAAATTAGCCATATCGGTTCAGCCGTTCTAAAGTTTTAGCGAGACTAACGAACAGCAATTGATTTAAATATATGTAGGAAGTGGGTCAGATATGATAAATAAAATGCGGATGTGGTGATATAACAGCTCTTTATATTTTGATCAACTTTCCATTATTAATTACTAGTTTTCATTAACAATGTAAACTATAATTATTCCTCACTAATTACTACAAATAAGTCATAATTTAAGCAATAGATAGTCAATTATAAATTGTACTGCGACTAATTTATAGTTGACAATAATAATTAACTTGTTTGCACAAATTAATTATCCAAGAGTCAAGGATAAGCTACTAGCAAGATACAACAAGTGTACCGAGCCACGCTAGAGCCTAGACTGCCCGAACGGCGGGCGCTCAGAGCCTTTTATACAGGTAGCAAATCAATTTGAGTAGTAGGGATATCGAACGATGCGTTCGGTGGCTCAGGCGTACACCTGTTGTTTACAATATTCTTGCATTTGATGACGCGGACGCCGTCACGGCCATACTGACATGCACACGTCCTCGTGTGCGCATCTTTATACATCTGAGGACTAGGAATGCCTCGTTCATCCTGACATATCTTCTAGAAAACTAAACATAATCTTATTATTATTATTTTTTTTACAACTCTATAATTAGCGCGATCTTTAGCGAAATGTTACAATAGTGTGCTGGTCCGGTAACCCCTTCAGCAACTACAACTATTAAACTCTTCTCGTCAGTTTTGAAACCGGAGACTGGATCCTACTAAGCTAGGAATCCCTCATCAATTAAAAAAACCGGAGACTGGATTGTACTAAGCTCCCTCTCATCAGTTAAAAACCGGAGACTGGAGTGTATTAAGCTCCCTCTCATGAGTTAAAAACCGGAGACTGGAGTGCACTAAGCTCCCTCTCATCAGTTAAAACCGGAGACTGGAGTGTGCTAGGCCGGAAATCCCTTTAGGTACAGTGTTAGACCGGAAATCCCTTTAGCTGACAGTGCTAGACCGGAAATCCCTTTAGCTGTCAGTGCTAGACCGGAAATCCCTGTAGCTAATGCTAGACCGGGTTGCAATCCCTGTAGCCAAAAGGCCGGAATGAACCCCTTTAGCTGAGTCATACTCCCTTCAATGACTCTAACCTTCCTCCATTTTCTGTCAATCCTATATCTTTTGTCAATCCTACATGTTTTGTTACATTACTTTTACTTTTTTTTATTTTTTTACTTTACATTGATTTCTTTCATAGTTTTATAAGACTCCCATTTCCTTTAATTATTATTTTTTTGCTTTTTTTGTTTACTTATATTTTTAGTGATATTTTTTTATCATCATTTTACTACATTTTTTTTGTTTACTTTATATCGCATTTTTTTGCTGATAATGCAGCCTCATGAACAATGGCATTAGTTATTACAAGATTAGAGAATTTCCTTCGCAGGTAGTTCGAAGATATTGAAAACTCTGACTGTTATAACTATCTACAATATACAATGCATTTCTATCAATATTGTTTCTACCAGTTTTATGAACAAGATCATTATCATGAGTATACGCCGTCACGTCATCCTTGTTATAATTTTCATTTAGGTACCTCAAGAAACCCTACAGGAATGTGGGGAACTTCGCAGAGGCTATGATGGGCGCACTTATATGTCCTATTATATCCATTGATATGTCTTAATTCGTACCTATTGTTTTCTAAAATTGCGGTAACTTTAAGGAGCCCTTATATTTTGAATCAAATTTCTTTTAAAGTCTTTCTTCATTCCTAACAAAGACAAAGTCACCCACACTAAAAGGTTTTAACATCTCTTTTACATCTACTCAAACGTAAAATGTCCGATTGGGCTGATTTTGTGATTCTGCTGGATACACTGGATCCTCAAAGCTTACGTAGATACTTTTGCGAGTTTTAGTTACTTGCCTTGAATACCGAATGTCAAATCAATCGGGGTAAATCCAGATACACTATACCTAATGTTGTTGAGCGCGTGTTAAATATTACCTAACCGCTCTTCCCATGGTTTGTCAGAGTTATACTCCGCTATCATTATTCAACCCTACAAGATTCGCATCACATTTTCGGACCGAGTATTAGCTCTATATGTGTCTGTCGCAAGAAGATGTAAATTTGTATTGTTTTTTTTTTAAATATTAATTTGAGTTCAGTTGGTAACAAACTTTAAAATCGTTATTAGCGGTCTTCAAAGGGTCAAATAAATCAATTTAAGCTCGCCGGAATTAATTCAATTGTTTGTCAATTGTTTTTTTTTTTAAATATCTACCAAGCGATCTCTATCTTTACCTACAAGGTCAGTGTTTACCACACCCTTGCTAACAGATTTTGAAATTGAGCGGGATTAAGTGTTTAAGTATTGCTAAGCATTAACCTGTTATTGCTTAGTTCCTATTCTACCTTGCTCCAAAATTTTGCGACCTAACGAAACATTTTTATTAAGACTCATCAGCTCAAACGTGAAATATAACCTCCAAATTTAAATTTTGCCCTGTGGTTAAACATTTGATCTGTTGAGTGGAAACTACATTAGGACAAGCGACTACTTAGATTCTTGTTCATAAAACCGTTTTCTTACAAAGGAATCACAAGATATTTGTTAGATATGGCCTTCTGAACCAGAGTCAAATATAAAAAATAATTAAATTTCACTTAGTGTAATACACCATGTGACGCTCAGGAACAGATGCTGACTAGTTTTCTGTTTTTCGGAACTCGAAGTGGCAACTTCTTTCTTCTTGTAGCGCATCGGACAAATGGAAGCTTTGTGGCTGGTCCGGGGTCACAACATACATAGCAGACCACTGGTGGTCGGCCACTGGACACGCCACCAGAGACAGTGGTAGATGACCTGCTTTCGCTGCAAGCAAAAATTATTTGAGATAAGTTTATGTTTATTACGACAATCGTTGTCACGATGTTCAATTCTATCACAAAAATTTCAACTTCCTCGAAATGCAGTGGTTTTCTTAAATCGGTTCATATCTACGTCTAAAAGGAAGAGATCTTCAAGTTATATAAATATAGCTTGCCAAGACGGCAGCTTGTGAAGTAGGTGACGGCATGACTCTTAAGTGAGTGAGTAGGTACAATGATTTGATCAACCCCGTCTATTTTTTTCTTTTCTATAATTATTTTACTTAAGGTACACCAGCTAGTAATGCTACGAGTCAGATGAAGGGTCTTTGGAACGACAGAATCATCTCATTAAAAACAAAGCAAAGGCTGGTTTGTACGCTGGTGTTCTTCATATTTACGTACGGCGCAGAGTCATAGACACTAAGAGCTGCAGACAGACGTCGCATTGATGCGTTTGAAATGTGGTGCTGGAGGAAAATGTTACGTATCCCTTGGAGAGCACACAGGACCAACGCCTTCATACTAAAAGAACTTGGAGTAAAGACCAGACTGTCTGCTACGTGCCTTCAAAGAATTCTATAATACCTCGGCCACGTCTCTAGAAAGCAAGGAGACAATCTCGAAAAGCTAATCGTGACCGGAAAAGTAGAAGACAAAAGACCACGTGGTCGTACGCCTATGCGATATATATAAGACCAGGTTTGCACCAATCTCATGTCTAAAAAGTTTTATGATTCTCTGCACGCCGCTGAAGATAGAGTCCAATAGCGTAATATTGTGCTATCAAGAACGATCTAATGAGGTGGTTACGACCCTCAGTAATGAAGAATACGAAGCAAGGAGGAGGATACCAGTTAGCCATATCGTCTGCTTCATCAGAATCAAAGTGTATCAATTTAATGGGAGTTACAGATTCCTCACTAATTACTACAAATAAGTCATAATTTAAGCAATAGATAGTCAATTATAAATTGTACTGCGACTAATTTATAGTTGACAATAATAATTAACTTGTTTGCACAAATTAATTATCCAAGAGTCAAGGATAAGCTACTAGCAAGATACAACAAGTGTACCGAGCCACGCTAGAGCCTAGACTGCCCGAACGGCGGGCGCTCAGAGCCTTTTATACAGGTAGCAAATCAATTTGAGTAGTAGGGATATCGAACGATGCATTCGGTGGCTCAGGCGGTACACCTGTTGTTTACAATATTCTTGCATTTGATGACGCGGACACCGTCACGGCCATACTGACATGCACACGTCCTCGTGTGTATATATATATATATATATATATATATATATATATATATATATATATATATATATATATATATATATATATATATATATTCTTCGTTTAATGGCTACGCCATTTGTATACGGACGAATTATAGAATTGACACATTAATAATTGAATGAACAAACGGAGTGTTACAAATATTCTCGATACATCGAATTGGCCAGACGAAAAAAACTAGTTATTTTGCAAATTTCCGCAAACTTCGCGGAGTTGGTGAACAAGTTTGCAAAATAACTAGTTTTCTTCGTCTGAACAATGGAATTCCGCAAAATAACGCCTGAATCTATAAAATAACATCGAGTCGGTACTGAGACTTTTCAAGAAGAACCATTAGTAGCATTAACGTCCCTAAATTTTTTATATTTTTTTCCCCGTGTTGGTTCCGGGCTCCTTTGAAGAATAGACCAACTGTCGTTCTGCCACGTAGGTCGTAAAAGGCGACTGAGTGGCTATGCGCGTCACTACCATCGTGACTACTAGGTGGTAGAGTTCTGCATCGGCTCGACCGGGTCTGGTACCACCACCTTACCTATTCCTGCCGCAATAGCGTCGGTGCTGGTCACTGTCGTGTTCCGGTTTGGAGGGTAAGGTAGCCGGTAAACTTATGCATGTGGCATTAGACCTCGCCACAAGATAGCAACGCACCATTAACAAAGGTGTTAAGCCACACCTACAGACCACATGAACAATAATAGACACGCCATTGGAAAGATAAAGTGTCGCCGAGCATATGATCAAACGCTCCTATTACTGTCAACAATGTCATACATTTGTAGGTTATATTATATTGTAAAAAAAATAAAAATAAAACTTGTGCTATTTTATCGTACCGAATGAGATAACAAGGATTAAAAACTAACCTAGAAATGATTTTTGATTCATCGCTAAGTAATATAACTCCGTATTTCTGTGTGTGAATGCAAGCTACACTAACAAACTAAGAAATTGTATTAAAAAAGTATCCTTTTAATCCGTGGCCACATCCATTCGAATTCATTTTGTAATTCAGACTATATATTATAACGTATTCATTCGACAGACAGCATCACGTATACATGAAAAACTACAACATATATTATAATTCACACAGCGTGTCTGAAAACCGACAGTATATGTTATTAGACACGTTTGTAACGTCACATTACAGTAAAACAAAATTCAACACACAATTCAGTACGTTAACTGCTGTTGGTAATATTTTATATTTTTTTCCCTGAAGATATTTCAATAAAATTGTTTATAGAGTTTTTCTAAATGAATAGGAGATTCATGAATTTTGATGTTTAAAGTGATGACGTCATTAATTATTAATTAGGCTGAATAGCTGAGTTTCTTTGCCAAGTTCAGAACCACCGATGGTTTTCTTAACATAATATTGAAAAACGGGCCAAGTATGATTCGGACGCGCGCACGAAGGGTTCAGTACCATCATAGTCTAAAAAAATACGAATAAAATACATTTTATGTATGCCCCCCCCCCCCTTAATATTTTCGTTTGTTTTATTTTTAGTATTTGTTAATAAAGCGGCAACGGAAATACATAATTTGTTAAATTTTGAGCTTTCTAGCTATCACGGTTTATAAGATACAGCTTGGTGACAGACAGATAGACAGACAGCGGATGCTTAGTAATAAGGCCCCGTTTTTACCTTTCAGGTACGGAACCTTAAAAATTACCACACAATGTGGTACACAAACATGTCTAAAGTAAATTTACTTAAATTAAATTGAAACAATATAAAGGAAAAGATGAGCGAGCCGAGTTCCACATAATTCCTTAATCAGAAGATTGACGTCGGGGAGTCAAGTAAACAATTACAATTTTCTGGAGTTTAAACCATCAAATATAACATTCTTCTTCATGCTAAGCATTTATTATTGCACGTTGTTAGATTTTACATGATTCAACATCTCAGCGCCTTTTGAGGAATTCCGTTGAGGTTTAATTCTGCTTATCATTGCTGCGTTCCATTTTAAAGTGTATGATAAATTTTCCTGACGGACAACGCAGAATTCACATCTTTGGTGTCTATAGATATCTTCAGTATCTTCACGCCCGTATCCCCGAAGGGGTAGGTAGAGGTACAACAATGGAACCCACGATTAGCCGAAGATACTTGGTCCCACAAATGTGATAGGTGGCAAGCCTATCGCCAACCGGGCACTTTCCAATCCCGGGCAACTTTGTGTTTTATCAGAAAACTGAAAAACACTTTTTTTTAAGTGCCCGGGAATCGAACCCGGGACCTCATGTGGTCGACGCCAACGCTGGACCACTAGACCACAGAAGTGACATTATAGTATTATTTTATATATTTAGAATATAAAATCGGACCATGTATCGAAATATTTATTTTCATTAGACCTTCTAGCATATAATAATAATAATAATAATAATAATAATAATAAAAATAATAATAATAATAATAAGGGCAATAATTACCAAACATTATATCAGTGATACTAGATTAAGCGTTATAAAGCAGCAAGTAACTGAAGAATTATCACTAGGAACATATACTCCGGACAATAGAAACAATCAAAATAATGTGTCAAATACTGTAAATGTTCAATTAAGATCAACATCACCTACCAGTATATCATTCACACAAACTTTAAATACTCAGCCAAACGCTTCTACACAAAATTGCATTATATCAAACACACAACTCTCAGACACTCTAAACTCGCAACAATCAAACACACTAAACTCACAAGCCTCGAAATTGACACAAACAGAGATAAGAATAAATGAATTAAAAAAACAGTTAGAAACTACTATTATTAGATATACTGATTCTGACCCTATTACCCGTCCAAAGCTACCGAAACTGAGAGAAAACAAAACACTTTACAAATTTCTTGACATATTTAATAAACATCTTCTAAGTGAATATTACTCGGTTGACTCCGATTTAAATACTGTCCACACACTTATATACTGTAGCGCGCTAGTTATCTGTGAAAACTTAGGATACAAAATTCAAGATCGTAATTTAGATACATACCACAACAAAAATAAACATCAAATACCAGCTTGGCAAAGACGAATTGAAAAGGACATCACATGTTTAAGAGCAGATATAGGGAGACTGACACAGTATATAAACAATAATAGATCGAAGAAAATAGTTGCAGCCGTTGACATTATTTTTAGAGCCACAAAAATACATGCCACTCATGAGAAAGATAACGTCAGACCAGAAGAATACCTAGACACTTTAAAACAAAAATTACGGCTGAAATCACAACGATTAGCCAGATACATAAAAGCGTTAAGACGAAAAGAAGATAATAAAATGTTTCAAATGAATGAAAAACTATTTTACAGGGAGTTAAAGAACAGAGACAATCATGACAATTATAGCAGTAATATTCAAATTCCAGCCGCAAACGAATTAAAAAAATACTGGTCTGATTTATGGAAAAAACAGAAGGATTACAATGATAATGCTAAGTGGATTACAGAAGAAGAGCACAGGATGAATAATATCAAAAAAATGGAACTAAGGGATATAACTGAAGAAGATGTCGTCACAGCTGTAAGGAGTATGAAAAATTGGAAGGCAGCAGGCTTAGATAAGGTGCATAACTTCTGGCTTAAAAAATTCAGTGCACTTCACAATATTTTAGCGAAAAATATAATTGCAATTATCAAAGATGAGCAGCCGTTACCGAAGTTTTCCACCACAGGTATTACATACATGCTAAGTAAAAGTAGTGATACGACTAACCCATCTCAGTACCGTCCGATTACATGTCTCCCAACCATTTATAAACTCATTACTTCAATAATCACCCACCGTATACGTAACCACCTAGAACAATACAATATTTTATCAGAAGAGCAAAAAGGATGTAGGCAGAATCATAAGGGGTGCAAAGAACAACTAGTTATAGATTCTGTAATTTTGAAACATGCCCAAATCCAGAAACGCAACTTATTTATTTCATATATTGACTATAAGAAAGCGTTTGACAGTGTTCCACATTCTTGGTTAATACGAGTTCTACATATTTACAAAATTGACCCTGTCATCATTACATTTTGAAAAATACGATGTCCGAATGGAGAACTAAAATTTATATATCAAATGGCACAAATACCATCACAACTGACGAAATTCGTATCGAAAACGGCATTTTCCAGGGCGATTCCTTTAGCCCATTATGGTTTTGCCTTGCACTGAACCCACTGTCTAATCTCTTAAACACCATAAAAAACGGATATAAAATGAACATCAATACCTCCATCACACACCTTATGTACATGGACGACATCAAGCTCTTTGCTAGAACAGCTAAAGGTCTAAAAGAATTAGAAGATATAACTTCAAAGTACAGCCAAGATATAAACATGTGTTTTGGACTTGAAAAATGCCGAACACTCCACATCTTTAAAGGCAAAATAGCAAACAATAGTGCTAATTTCGAACAAACTAGTAATTTTACACCTATGGATCCAGCTGAATCCTACAAATACCTTGGAATATATGAGTCTAATATAATCAATCACTCCCAAATTAAAAAAAACCTAATTACAGAATACATTAGAAGAATTAAATTAGTCTGCAAAAAACAGCTGCATTCAAGAAACCTGTTTAAGGCTATCAATACTTTCGCTATTCCCGTACTAACCTACTCATTTGGAATAATTAAATGGACACACACTGACATACAACATTTAGAAATTAAAACTAGGACATCTTTAACCAAATATAACTATCTACATCCGAAATCTGCAATAGAAAGGATTTCATTGAAGAGACAAAATGGAGGACGAGGGCTAGTAGATATAAAATTATTATGGCAGGGACAGATCCGCAACCTAAGAGAATTTTTCTATAACAAATCAAAAACTAGTAATTTACATAACTCGACAATAGACATAGACAAGAATTTTACTCCCCTAAACTTAAGCAATAGAAACATAGATTATGAAATACCACAAAATTACACAAACGAAAAAATAGCCAGGTGGAGAAATAAAGAACTACATGGCAGACATTTACACGATTTAGAACAGAGTCACATAGATTTAGAAGCATCAAACCAGTGGTTAAAGTTAGGTTCCCTCTTCCCTGAAACTGAAGGTTTTATAGTTGCAGTGCAAGACCAGGTCATAAACACAAAAAACTATAAGAAATATATCCTTAAAGATGCCACAGTCCAAAACGATAACTGTAGGAAATGTCACCGCGCACCTGAAACTATTCAACACATCACTAGTGCTTGTCTTACTTTAGCTCAAACAGACTATACACATAGGCATAATCAAGTTGCTCATATTATCCATCAGAAATTAGCACTTAAAAACAAATTAATACCTCCGAAATTGCTTCCGTACTATCAATATATTCCAAAACCTGTGTTAGAAAGCAAAACTCACAAAATGTATTTTGATAGAACAATATTGACAGATAAAACCGTTCATTATAATAGACCAGACATAACTTTAATAGATAAACTTAAAAAATACACATATTTAATAGACATAGCGGTTCCTAATACTCACAACTTGCAAAAGACATTAACTGAAAAAATACATAAATATACGGAACTAAAAGAAGAAATAATCAGAATATGGAATATGAATAGAGTATTTATCGTGCCGCTTCTACTTTCTAGCACAGGTGTTATACCAAAACACCTTATTCACTATTTAGAACAGATCGAATTGCCGAGCAACATATACATGACCATGCAAAAAGCAGTGCTACTAAACACGTGTCGCATTGTGCGTAAATTTTTACAAGAAGACATAATTGATGAATAAACTTCCCTATGAGTTACCACTTGGCTTTGACCCGTGGTCTCTCTTAAAAATACCGAAACCAGTTCGAGAAAAAGGAAAACAGAAAATAATAATAATAATAAGCTCTTCACAAATCTAACTCCACGTCCGGTATGAACATCGATATCACGTGAAGGGCGGACATTGCAAACCCTTGGGTTGATTTCTTAAGCAATGACTAACGGAGCTCTAGTAACCTTCAATAACATGAAGAGACAAAATAGGAATAGTAGACTTGGGCCGCTACCCGGGGGTGATCGCCGGGGCACGTCTGGAGCTGGCGCTGGACGTGACAGCATACGATCCGTCAGTGGTATGCAGCTGAACAGGCGGGCTGCAGCCGGGGAACTCGAAAATGCTACAGCCGATCATAGCCGTAACTCTGATGATGCTTTGCAGAGTAGAGTCAGGCCCGCTACCTCTGCCGGTACATCAGAATCGACCAGAACAAGTTTACATAAAGATGATCTTAGAAGAAAGTGGTCATTTGAGGAACAAAAAGAATTAATGCTATGCTACTTTTTGGCAAAATCCGGGGGAATCGGATATATTAACCGATTAGAAAATTTATTTAAAAATAGAAATTCGACTAACCCAAAAGTAGATCGATTTACCGGCAACACGTTAGCAACCCAAGCACGTAAAATAATATCGAGCAAGGTACTTTCTACTGAACTACTTAATTTAATAAAAGAACAAGCTGAAATGGTTCACAGTAATAGTCAAGCTCAAGATCATATAATAATAAACACGAATAATACTATACAACAGGAAGACCAAAACTTTATACATTATACAGAAGCAACAGTAATAACTGAGCAGAACTTACCAGAACTGGACAGAATAGAATTACCTGAAAATACACCGCAAAATAGTCAACAGAATTTAGAAGAAAACGTTTATGTACACGAAGATACAGATCCCTTAATAATGCAGTTATTACAGACCTTGGCTGAAGTTAAAGTAAATTCAATTGAAAATAGAAAAATTTTTCCTAAAGCCAAGCTAAACAAACAATTCTTTGAAAATCTTAATAAAATCAACAATTACCTGCCTAAACTCCTACGTACGCAAGAGTCCTTACGAGATGTAAACGATGTCATATATGCTGCCGCAGAAACTTTAATATTAAATAATAATCAAAAACCATATACGCCTAAAAATATAACAAAAAGCAATTCAGAACCGCCATGGAAAATTAGAATAAAGAAGAAAATTGAGGACTTAAGGAAGGAACTAGGTAGATTTGTAGAAATAAAAAATGGAATAAGTACAAGTAGAATGAATAAAATAAAAATTAAACTTTACAACAAATATAACATTTTTAAAGATTCAGATCAAGATTATATTATGGAAGTTATAAAACAAAAAATAATAGCACTAGCTAGCAGAATAAAAAGGTATGAAGATTTAAATAATAGAAAAAGACAGAATAATATTTTTAATGATAATCAACATAAGTTTTTCTCACAACTAACTGAAACAAAAATAAGGCCAAATGATATACCAGATAAACAAGCTTTACAAACATATTGGGAATCAATTTTATCATGCCCCGTATCATATAACAACGAAGCAAGTTGGATAGACGTCATAAAAAGAACAACAAAAAATATTCAAGTCAATGATTTTAATGATATAGATGTAAATTCCATCCACATTGCACTCAAAAAAACTGCAAATTGGAAAACACCCGGAATAGACAAGGTACAAAATTTTTATCTTAAGTATTTAACTAATTGTCATATCTATTTAGCAAACATGTATAATAAAATCTTAAAGAATGAACTTTACTTAGATGACTGGTTCACAACGGGGCGAGTAATTCTGATTCCTAAAAATAATCATACTGTAGAACCAAGTAACTGGCGTCCTATAGCTTGTCTACCAACAATGTACAAACTTTTAACGTCAATACTGGCTGACAGATTGTACACGCATTGTGAAAGGCATGGGGTGATTCAACCTGAACAAAGAGGATGCAGAAAAAAATCTAAAGGTTGCAAAGACCATCTTTTGTTAAATAAATCAATTTTAGAAGATGCACATAGTAACCAAAAAAACCTTAGTATGGCTTGGATTGATTATAGTAAGGCTTTTGACAGCATCTCACATGAATGGCTATTAAGAGTATTAGACCTATACAAATGTCCAAAAACCATCACAACCTTTTTAAAAACAGTCATGCCACAATGGCGTGTATATATGACAGCCCAAGGAAAAAAACAAACAGTAACAACTGAGCATATAAACGTCCGACGTGGAATATTTCAAGGCGATTCGTTATCCCCGATTTTATTTTGTTTAGCTATTAATCCACTTTCTAATATCCTAAATACATATAAAGAAAAAGGGTACAAATTAAAAGATAACACTAGAGTAAACCACTTGCTATATATGGATGATTTAAAACTATACTCAAACAATAAACATAATTTAAAGATTTTACTTGACAGTGTAGAAATTTTCACAAAAGACATAAATATGAATTTTGGTTTTAATAAATGTAATACATTGAATTTACAAGCGGGTAAAAGAAAAGACTTTTGTGGAGAGGGGCATGTACTTTTAAGTGGGCAGGAATTCCAATATTTAACAGAAAATAAACAATATAAATATTTGGGCATTAATGAATCGGGGATGATGGATCACAATGAACTTAAACAACAGATGAAAAAAGAATACTTTCGCAGAATCAAAAGCCTTACTAAATCACAGCTTAATTCTAGAAACCTGTTTAAAGCTATAAATGTATACGCAGTACCGGTTTTGTTATATTCTTTCGGGGTCATAAACTATAAAATAAAAGATCTGTATAAGTTGGACGTCAAAACTAGAAAAATACTATCACTGAATAAAGTACATCAACAAAATGCAGACATTGAAAGACTTTACTTACCTATTAACGAGGGAGGTAGAGGACTTCTCAATATTGAAACCCTATACAAAACTCAAATCATGAAATATTACAGATATTTAAAAAACCATACAGATCACTTAGTTAAAGCAATTTTCAATCATGATACTAAGAAAGATAAATATTCAATATGAAAGGATGCACAAAAATATAAATCAGAATTAAAAATAAGTACAGATGAACATTTTTCAGACCAGGAACTTAAAAAAGCAGTAATAAAATCTTTTATAGAAAATTGGCAAAACAAACCATTACATGGGCAATTTTATAATTCAGTACTTCTTAGAGAGAACATAGATCAAATAGCATCTTTTCAATGGATAAAAAAAATACCAATTTCTCCTTTATTAGAAGCAACAATTTTTGCCATTCAAGACCAAGCAGTTGTAACACGGCAGCATGAGAGGGATATCATTAAAAAATCTGTAGATGGTAAATGTAGACTGTGTAAAATAAAGGATGAAACTGTTCAACATGTCATATCAGGTTGTGAAAAACTAGCAGGAACTTACTATATCAAGCGTCATAATAACATAGTACAATATGTATTCTGGTCATTGGCTAGAAAATATAATTTAGATGTTCACGATAAATGGTGGAAAAATACGTTAGAATACCCTCAAGTCAAAGAAAATGACGAAGCCAAACTAATGTGGGAAATACCTGTTCAAACTGATATGACAATAACAAACAATAGACCAGATATTATTTACATAAATAAAACTCAAAATCACACTTTCCTAATTGATATATCAACACCATCAGACTACAATGTGGGACCAAAAGAAATAGAAAAACTCGGCAAATACCATCCACTAAAAATAGAAATTAGTAGACTCTGGAACACCAAAACAACAATAGTTCCGATAATAATAGGTGCCACGGGAATTGTTGCTAAAAGTTTAGACAGATATTGCAAAATGCTGGACGTAAACTTCAATATCCCCATTTTGCAGAAACAAACAGCAATGCACACATCGATCATTTTGGGTAAAGTTTTAGGAGATAATGTATTTGTAGTAGAAGAATCACACACACAACTATCTAGCTTTGAACCATCAACTCGTTAATTCAATTATATATTTATGGTACACAACATCCAATAAAGGGTTCATAAATATCTTTTTTCCTGTAGGTAACAGGATGGGATATTTATAAAAGCCGACACTACGTCGTGATATTTAAATAATAATAATAATAATAATAATAATAATAATAATAATAATAATAATAATAATAATAATAATAATAATAATAATAATAATAATAATAATAATAATAATAATAATAATAATAATAATAATAATAATAATAATAATAATAATAATAATAATAATAATAATAATAATAAATTAGATTTAACATTTGAAATTACAGAGATGTGGAAGGTCACGTCCACAGAGGTGGTCCCTGTCGTCGTATCTGCAAACGGGTTAATACCAAATAGCCTTGATAAATATCTAAGTTTATTAAATCTGAACACCACTTCGATCAAGGCAAGAATGCAAAAAGCTGTTTTGTTGGACACGGCCCGGATAGTGCGTCGATTTCTAAGTCTGCCGCTCTAGCCTTTGACAGTTTGCTATGTCCACTGTCACAGGAAAGATACCGTAAAGACGAGCATTAAATTTTCATAATAATAATAATAATAATAACAGCCCCTTACAAAGCTAACTCCACGTCCGGTATGACCATCTATACCACGGGAGGGGCGGACATTGCAAACCCTTGGGTTGAATTCTTAAACAATGACTAACGGAGCTCTAGTGACCTTCTATAACATGAAGAGACAAAACGAGAATTGTAGACTTGGGCCGCTTCCCGGGGGTGATCGCCGGGGCACGTCTGGAGCTGACGCTGGACGTGACAGCATACGATCCGTCAGTGGTGTGCAGTTGAGCAGGCGGGCTGCAACCGGGGAACTCGAAAATACTACAGCCGACCATATCCGAAACGCTGATGCTGCTTTGCAGAGTAGGGACATGCCCACTATCTCTGCCGGTACATCAGAACCGACCACAATAAGTTCGCATCAAAATGAAAACGATTATAGAAGAAAGTGGTCATCTGAAGAATTAAAAGAATTAATGTTCTGTTACTTTTTAGCGAAATCTGAAGGAATTGGTTACATTAAGCGATTAGAAAACCTTTTTAAAAGTAGAAACACAAATAACCCTAAAATACATCGCTTCACCGGTAATACATTAGCAACCCAGGCACGCAAAATAATATCAGGCAAGATGCTTTCAACTGAATTACTTAATTGCATAAAAGAACAAGCCGAACAGATTGGTAATAGTAGTCAAACACAACAGCATGTAATATTAGCTACCCACAATAATATACAAATTGCACAAGACAACTTAATAAGCAGGCATTGTACAGAGACATCAATTATAATTGAACAACATTCGCCAGGATTACAGATGCCGCCAGTGTCGGAAAGTACGCAACGCCATGTTCAACAGAATTTAGTAAATGACATCAATGTACAAGAAGACATGGATTCTTTAACAATGCACTTACTACAAAATTTGGCTGAAGTTAAGGCGACACCAATTGAAAATAGAAAAATACTACCCAAGGCCAAATTAAATAAACAATTTTTTGATAACTTGAATAAAATTAATAACTACTTGCCGAAACTTCTTCATTTACAAGAGTCCTTGCGAGATTTAAATGATGTAATATATGCCGCCGCAATAACCCTAATATTATTTAATAAGCAAAAACCATATACACCTAAAAGTACCACAGAAGACGAAACAGAACCACCATGGAAAATTAGAATAAAGAAAAAAATTGAGGATTTTAGGAAAGAACTTGGTAGATTAGTAGAGATAAAAAATGGAATAGTTACAAACCGCATGAATAAAATAAAAATCAAACTTTACAATAAATACAAAATTTTTAATGACTCCGATCGCGATTATATTATGGAAATAATAAGACAGAAAATAAAAGCATTAGCTGGCAGATTAAAAAGATACGAAGACTTGAATAAAAGGAAAAGACAAAATAAAATATTTAATGAAAATCAACGTAAATTTTATTCACAACTAACCGAAACGAAAATAAGCCCTATCGATGTACCAGACAAACAAATTTTACATAACTATTGGGAATCAATTATATCAAGCCCCGTATCATTCAATAAAGAGGCGAGTTGGATAAAAACCATTGAAAAAACAACAAAAAATATTCAAACTAAGGATTTTAAAGAAATAGATGTAGATTCTATCCAAGTTGCACTCACAAAAGCAGCAAATTGGAAAACACCAGGAATAGATAAGGTACAAAATTTTTATCTCAAATATTTTACTAACTGTCACACTTATTTAGCAAATACATATAATCAAATTTTAAAAAATGAAGTTTATTTGGATGAATGGTTCACAACTGGGAGGGTAATATTGATTCCTAAAAACAATCACACTACAGAACCAAGCAACTGGCGTCCAATAGCTTGTCTACCAACAATGTACAAGCTTTTAACTTCGATCCTGGCTGATAGATTATATGAACATTGTGAAAGCCATGGAATAATTCAACCAGAACAAAGGGGATGCAGGAAAAAATCAAGAGGGTGTAAAGACCATCTTATGTTAAATAAATCTATTTTAGAAGATGCGCATATTAACCAAAAAAATCTCAGTATAGCCTGGATCGATTACAGTAAGGCTTTTGATAGTATTTCACACGAATGGCTATTAAAAGTTCTTGATTTATATAAATGCCCTAATATCATTAAACATTTTTTACAATTAGTCATGCCTAAGTGGCGTGTGTACATGACAGCACAAGGGACAAAACAAAGGGTTACAACTGAACATATGAATGTAAGACGTGGAATATTTCAGGGCGACTCATTATCTCCGATTTTGTTTTGCTTAGCTATTAATCCACTTTCTTATATTCTAAAGTCATATGAAGTGAAAGGTTACAAATTAAAAGATAGTATTAGAGTAAACCACTTGGTATATATGGACGATTTAAAACTGTATTCAAACAACAAACACAATTTAAAAATTTTGCTCGACAGTGTAGAAATTTTCACAAGAGATATAAATATGTATTTTGGTTTAAATAAGTGCAATATATTAAATATTCAATCGGGAAAAAGAAAAGACTGTATTGGAGAAGGTCATATACTTTTAAGCGGGGAAGAATTTAAGTATTTAAAACAAAATAAGCGATACAAATATTTGGGCATTGATGAATCAGGGATGATTGACCACAACGAATTAAAACAACAGATGAGCAGGGAATACTTTCGTAGAGTCAAAAGCTTAACTAACTCTCATCTTAACTCAAGAAATTTGTTTAAAGCCATAAACACATACGCAGTACCAGTCTTGTTGTACTCGTTCGGGGTTTTAAATTATAAAATAAAAGATTTGTATAAATTGGATGTCAAAACCAGAAAACTTTTATCACTAAATAAAGTCCACCTGCAAAAGGCTGATATTGACAGACTTTATCTACCTATTAATGAGGGGGGTAGAGGACTTGTCAATATTGAAATACTCTACAAAACTCAAATGATAAAATACTACAGATATTTGAAAAACCATAATGATCATTTAGTCAAAGCAGTTTGGAAGCACGACATCAAAAAAGATAAATATTCGATAAGTAAAGATGCACAAAAGTATATGTTTGTAGGACAGTGAGAAAATTCATGCAATTAGAAGAAACACTACCGCACACACTGTAATTTACTTGGCTTATGCCCGTTGTTATAGTTAAACCAGATTTACGCTGAGATAGGATAGATCTTTTCCGAAAATAATAATAATAATAATAATAATAATAATAATAATAATAATAATAATAATAATAATAATAATAATAATAATAATAATAATAATAATAATAATAATAATAATAATAATAATTGGGACCGTGATATAATTACTGATAAAACCACTAACAACAACAGACCTGATATCACATTAACAATTAAAGCAGAAAAAACAACTTACTTGATAGACATATCTATACCTAACTTCGAAAATATAAGAAAAAAATATACAGACAAAATTCAAAAATACATACCTCTCTCCGACGAAATACGCCAAATGTGGCACCAGCACACGGTCAAAATAGTACCAATAATTCTTTCATGTACAGGACTCATTCCAAAATCCTTGCACACATCCCTCAAAGAATTAGGTCTGCACAAAAACACATACATATCCCTTCAGAAATCAGTCATCATCGATACCTGCTCAATAGTCCGGCGATTCCTCACATCCACAACACAAACACCTGCTACGTTACATGACGAACCGACCCACTTGGCTTAGCCCGTGATAGGTTCGCACAACCAGCATCACGCTGAGATATTGAGGAATAATAATAATAA
Organism: Apodemia mormo; assembly: GCA_036924255.1. Lineage (NCBI taxonomy): Eukaryota > Metazoa > Arthropoda > Insecta > Lepidoptera > Riodinidae > Apodemia > Apodemia mormo. The sequence goes on along the minus strand of JAUPFN010000007.1, from coordinate 4,244,948 downwards.
TAATAATAATAATAATTATCCTTCCCAAAGTCCAACCTTAACGTCCGAATCGAACATCAGATTCACGTGGGAAGGGGACACTTGCACTATTAAACTTGCAAGCTAAAAAGGCAATGGCAAACCCAACATGGAGATGAGTTTTAAAGATTCAAGGTCAGGGCCGCTACCTGGGGGTTATCGCCAGGGCACGTCTGGAGCTGGCGCTGGACGTGACAGCATGAGGACCGCCAGTGGCTCTTCGCTGAACAGGCGGGCAAGAGTCGGGAATGAACCTGAAGAAACCACAGCCGAACATAACCGTAATGCCGATGATGTTTTGCAGAGCAGGCTTAGTCCAACACGCTCTGCCGGCACATTGGAGCCGACCACAACACGTTCAATTTCAAATGATGCTAGAAGAAAGTGGTCACAAGAAGAATTGCACGAGCTAATGTTCTGCTTTTATAAAGCCAAAGCTGAAGGCTTAGGCTACATTGCAAGATTATTGTCACTTTTTAAGGAAAGAAACCCTAACAATCCAAAAACGAGTAAATTCACAGGGAACACACTTGCCAATCAAGCACGTAGTGTAATCAACCGTAAATTAATATCAACTGAAGTTTTAGATCAAATAAAACAAAATGCTGAACTTTCAACTCTAACGCCAACAAGTAATACACAACCTGAAAACATACTGAATGAAGAGTGCCCTTTGAACTTAGAGCAAGTCCAGCCACAAAGTGAGTGTAATAGAAGCATACAACTTAGTAATAACATTTTCACACCCAACAATCATAACAGCAAAAATGATTCAGCTATGATACAAATGGATACTCTAAATCTGGAAGTCAATGAAGAACAGGATCCAGATATAAATACCTTGCTACAAATTTTAAGTGAAACCAGAGAAATAGAAATAGGAGAAAGGCAGTATCTTCCAAAGCCAAATTTCAGCAAACAATTTTTTGAACATTTAAATAAAATTAATAATTTTTTACCTAATTTATTAAACAGCGAACTTTCACTACGTGACCTAAATGATATAATATATGCAGCAGCTAAGACGCTTGTAGTAATTAACAAACAAAATCCTTATACTCCATCTAAAATTGCAAAAGAACGAAGTGACCCTCCTTGGAAAATAAGAATAAAAAATAAAATAAATGAACTGAGGAAGGATTTAGGCAGATTTACAGAAATTAGAAGAGGTGTCAATACTAATAAAATGAATAAAATAAGAAATAACCTATACATTAAATATAACATATTGAACGAAACCGACCGAGATAATACAATAGAAATCATCAAACAGCGTATTAAAGCTACATCGGGAAGATTAAGGAGATATGAGGAAATGAACAATAGAAAAATCCAAAATAAACATTTTAGAGAAAACCAACACACATTCTATAGAAAATTGGAGAACAAGCAACAGGAAGCTACAAAGCTTCCTTCTAAAGAAGACATTGAATATTTTTGGGAAGAAATTTTATCTAACCCTGTAACATATAATAAACAAGCTAATTGGATTAATCAAATAGTTCAATCGACGAACCACATACATGAACACAATTTCACTAGTATAGATAAAGATATGGTTAATACTACGGTGACGAAAATGCAAAATTGGAAAACGCCGGGAATTGATAAAATACAAAACTACTACTTAAAATATCTCACAAGCACACATAAATACATAGCCAATATATATAATAAAATTTTAGAAGGATTAAAACCCATAGACGATTGGTTTACAACTGGCCAAGTCTTGCTTATACCAAAAAACAAAGACACGCAAGACCCAAAAAACTGGCGCCCTATTGCTTGTTTGCCATCAATGTATAAATTACTAACATCGATATTAACAAATGAATTGTACACACACTGTACTAATAACAATATACTAGCACCAGAGCAAAGAGGATGCAGACGTGGCGCCAGAGGCTGTAAGAACCATCTTATGTTGAATAAAGCTATTCTCGAGGACGCCCATTTGGCACAAAAAAATCTAAGCATGGGATGGATTGATTATAGAAAGGCCTTTGACAGTGTCTCGCATGAATGGCTAATAAAAGTGTTACAAATTTATAAATGCCCAGGAAATATTTTGAGCTTCCTTCAGAAAGTTATGCCTAAATGGAAGGTTGTCATGACTGCAAGAAGTCGAGAGGACTGTGTAACCACACATCCTATCCCAATACGAAGAGGAATTTTTCAGGGTGATTCTTTGTCACCTCTTCTGTTCTGTTTGGTAATCAATCCCCTTTCACAAATTTTAAATAAATACATCAGTAAAGGTTATAATTTAAAAGACAACACATACATCAATCATTTGCTTTACATGGACGACTTAAAAATATATGCAAATAACAGAAATAATTTACAGGTATTACTAGATAGTACCGAAATATTTACAGCAGATATTGGAATGCGTTTTGGTTTAAATAAATGTAATATACTGCATATAGAGAGTGGCAAAAGAGCTAGCTATCAAGGACAGGGACACGTATTGTTAAGTGGAGAACGATTTGAAGTACTTAAGGAAAACTATAAATATTTGGGAATTTGTGAGTCAGGCCAAATCGATCATAAAACACTCAGAGAAATTATATCAAAGGAATATTTTAGACGAGTAAAATGTATATTAAGTTCACATTTAAATTCTGTTAACATTATAACTTCTATCAATACATACGCCATACCCATACTACTGTACTCCTTTGGAGTGGTTAACTACAAAACAAGCGATTTAAATTACATAGACGTTAAAACAAGAAAATTACTTTCACTATATAAAATACACAAGCAAAAAGCAGATAAAGACAGGTTATATATAACAAGGCCAGAAGGAGGAAGAGGTTTGCTCAATATAGAAATGCTATACAAAACCCATGTTTTGAAACAAAAACAGTATTTTAACAACAATCCGGATAAAATAATAGAAGCCATAGTACAACACGACAAGAGAAAAGATAAATATTCAATAGACAAAGAAGCAAAGGAGATAGCAAGCGAACTAAATTTGCAAATTGAACAAGGGGTCACAAATAAAGAACTTAAACTTGCAACTACCAAGAAACATATTTATGAATGGAGAGTTAAACCACTCCACGGTCAGTTTCATAGGACAGTGTTAGAAAAACCAAATATAAACAAGGTAGAGTCTTTTTTGTGGTTAAAGAGAAAACCTGTGTCACCAGTTTTAGAAGGTAAAATATTTGCTATTCAAGATCAGGCAATAATCACCAGACAGCATGAACGTGATATTCACAAAAAGCAAATAGATGGGAAATGTCGACTCTGCTCAGCTAAGGACGAAACAATACACCATATTATAACTGGGTGCGAAAAGCTTGCTGGTAATTATTATACGAAGAGGCATAATAATATAGTGCAGTATGTATTCTGGTGTTTGCTTCAAAAACATAATTTTATTTCTGAAAAGATGTGGTGGAAGGAGACATTGTCATACCCTCAAGTAAAAGAAAATGATGAAGCTAAATTACTTTGGGAGTTTCCAGTCCAGACAGATACAGAAATACAAAACAATAGACCAGACATTATTTATATTGACAAAAATGAAAACAAAACTTTCTTAATAGATGTAACAATACCATCTGATTACAATATAGGGCCTAAAGAAATAGAAAAACTGAGTAAATATCAGCCACTTAAAACGGAAATTAATAGAATATGGAAAACTAACACAACAATAGTCCCAATAGTAATAGGCGCAACAGGAGTTGTAGGATTCAGTTTATATAAATACTGTAAAATGTTGAATTGTCATATAGATATTAATATAATGCAAAAACAGGCAGCTATTCATACTACAACCATTGTGAGTAAAGTTTTGGGAGAAAATGTTTTTATTGAGGATAATACTGTATCTCCTCTTCCTTGAAGGCTTCAAGGCGGGAGACCACAGAAAAATACTGATACATGTCAAGTTTAAGAACAAATAATAATTATTATTATTATAATTCATTTATGTTAGACTCCTTTTTTTACAACAGTAGCCCATAATATTCTATGTTAGTAAATAAAAATGGGTTATTAAAATAAAATTATAAATAAAATATTAACATAATAAAGATAGTTTGTAATTGATAATTTTAATTTAATTTACGACTTTGCGTTTATATACATAATATAGGCTTATTTTCTTTACCGTCTACTACTAACACTACTATATAATGTCGGAAAGCAAAGTGAAATCCGTAATTGGCTAATGTTTAGTTTATATACTGCTTTGAATTATTTTTTGTGAAATAAGCTGTGGATTTATGTTAATTTAAAATAAATAAAATTAGAAATAAAATAAAATTAAGATTAAAAAGAAATTTTTGAACCATCATTAAAATTTACACTTTCATATTATTGATGATAATTTTTTTTTTTTATATCATAAGATAGCAAACAAGCAGATGGGTCTCCTGATGGAAAGAGTCAACCATCGCCTATAGGCACCAAAGATGTTAATGGTGCGTTGCTATCTTGTGGCAAGGTCTAATGCCACATGCATAAGTTTGCCGGCTACCTTACCCTCCAAACCGGAACCCGACAACGACAAGCACTGACGCTATTGCGGCAGGAATAGGTAAGACGGTGGTACCTGACCCGGGCGAGACAATGCGGAACTCTACCACCTAGTAGCCACCATGGTAGTGACACGATAGCCAATCGGTCGCCTTTTACGAACTGCCTGGCAGAACGGCAGTTGGCCTATTCTACAAAGGAGGCCGGGACCAACACGGCGGAAGAATACATATATTTATTTATTATTTATTTTATGAGGACCTGGATAAAGGACCTAATAATGCTTATGTAAATACATGACGTACTGTATGCTAGAAGACACACATATATATTAAAAATGTAACAAATTCATACAAACAATATAAATAAAAATATAATAATAATATAAATAATTCCTTTTAATCAGAAAATTAGGATCGAAGCGCCTCGTCGAAAATTTGTAATCTTTAAAGTTTCAACGCGATCAAATGCGAACATCTAAATTTCGTGCAAGGAAATAGATTATTGGGAAATTAATGGGTGTTGTGATATGGTGTCGATAGGCGGCAGTTATATCTTTTCATCAGGCGAATTATATTGTTGCAATATAATTAAGATATTTTTTAATACAAAGAAAAAAAGAAAATATTTATTTGCAAGAATATGGGTGTTACAAGTTGTTAAATATAAATTACTAACATATTCTACTAATATATGGTGTGCAAATATTTAAAAAAAATATTATTATACAATATTACATTTAAATATTGTATCGATTTTTAGAAGAATATGTTAGTAACTTAGTATCTTCTATGTTAGTAACTTAGAAGATACTAAGTTACTAACATATTCTACTAATATATGGTGTGCAAATATTTAAAAAAAATATCATTATACAATATTACATTTAAAACATTTTATCGATTTTTTAGAAGAATATGTTAGTAACTTAGTATCTTCTATGTTAGTAACTTAGAAGATACTAAGTTACTAATATATTCTACTAATATATGGTGTGCAAATATTAAAAAAAAATATCATTATACAATATTACATTTAAAACATTGTATCGATTTTTTAGAATTACTACCGGATCGGAACGCGGCTGCACACTGAGAATATCCGGCGGAAGAATCTCAGCGGGCTGGTCTCTTTTTTTTCTACTTTATGTACTTGTTATAAATATACAAGGATGATTCATATTACAAAAATTATTTTTATAATTACAAGTTTCATATTTTGAGTAATTATTTTTTTATAATTTACAAAATGTTCACCATTTACAAAATTTTACTACATTGAATTTTTTTTAAGGACAATTCAACAAACTTATATTTCTATCCATTACATTTAATTTTATCGGCTAAAAATTCTTTAATGTCATAATAAGTTTTATAAATTAGATAAATAATTAGACTCGGCTAATGTCAATATATATACATATAATAAAATCGTAGGAAAGTCAAAACTGTACATTGAATATTTTTTTAAAAGAATACTTGGGGCGTGATTTACAATCGATATTGAAGCCAAAAATATAGTTTTTAGAATTTTTGTCTGTTTGTCTGTTTATCTGTATGTATGTCCGGGGTAAACTCAAAAAGTACTGCATGGATTTACTTCAATATTTGCATGAATATTACTAACAGGTCGGGTCAACATATTGGCTACATATTATCACGCTATCACCTACGGGGGAGGAGCAGTGCGGAGTAAACGAAGTCCACGCGGACGAAGTCGCTGGCAACAGCTAGTATTTGATATATTGACATTAGCCCAGTCGCACATAATTTCTTAACCAGAGGATTAAAATCGAAGTGTCTCGTCGACAGGTCCTAATTTCTGAAATATGGACGCGCATTCTGTGTATCATTGTCGTGTTCCAATTTGAATCGTAAGATTAATATACGTCAGTAGGCTTAGATGCTAGATAATGAATAACGCAAAGAACATCTTTAGTATCTAAAGTGCCTATATATATTGCGACAGGTCTCTTTTTTTTATCAGGCAAATCATGTGCAGCTAATGCAAACATAAAATAACAAGTGTTAAGACATGCATATTGTTTAAAAGTAAAGGTAATATTTAAAAGTATATCTAATTACATATTCGACACATTTCAACAAGTATATTTGGTTAAATCTTTACGCACGATAGAAGTAAAACTTTTTCATACATAAACTCTCGTTCAACTCTCAACTACATTAATTTTATTTTCATGCTCTTTCTGTCATACCCCGCTCTCCCTTCCATACAATAGCGTTGGGGTAAGCACAGAATTATGCAGAGCAAGGCGAGAACCCTGACTAAGGACGTTTCTTTGAAGTCGTTTCGATAACGCTCCATTCACTGTGTTCCCTGCACACATTCTTCTTTCTATATCAGCGGTGTACCTTTCATCCCTGTTATAAGGACATCCAAGATATACAAACTCATCCATTTGTTCCAACACTATATCATATATCACTACTCTTATATTCGTTCTAGTAACTTTTCTTTCAAATATCAAAATTTTGGTTTACTCCGTGTTCAATTGTAAGTCCATGTTCTACAATTCTTTCATAACAGTGATCAGTGTTTGAAGTTGAGATGGCGTTGAACTGAAAAGTATAGCATTGTCTGTGTCAAGCAGGCAGTTTGCTTCCATATCACTCATCCGCATTTCCACATGCGTCATTCTCATCCTTTGGGGGCACTTATCCAGAAACAGGATAGACAGACGAGCTGACAACACACAACCCTTTGACACCAGTATAGACATTAAACCAGGGCAATATATTGCAATCATACCCTGCTATCAACGCAATCTAATCTGCACATATTTCTTAAAACTGCAATTAAACTTTTTCATTTCAATAAAGACTGTTATTTGTTCTCTCACTTTTTAAATAATTTTAATTCATTATTAACAGTAAATACAAAAAAATATGTCAAACAAAAGGTTTTTCATATTTTATTAGTAAAAAAATTAGCAGTAAAATTCCAATAGCTGTATAATAATATTTTAATTAACTTAATGGATTAAAAACCAACAAGATACCAATAGTATCTTGTTGGTTTTCAATCTATTAAATTGATTATATAAAACAATTTTGAAAGTTAAATCAGCTTATGTCAATATAAGCCTGCTCTAAAAGGTACCATGTATATTATATATACCCACAACATATTTTTTAAATAATGAAACATGCGTCAAGCGTTGTTTCCATCCGAAAAAAATATGAGCGACTCTGTGAAAAAAATACTGAGTCGCGCCAAAAGAAGTTTTACTTTAAAATAAACGAAATTTGTACATTAAACTAATTTCTATTGCAAAATTAAATTCATAAACTAAGCGATCCAAATTCCACATAATTCTTTAACCAGAAGATTAAGGTCGAGGCGCCTCGTCGACAATCTCTAATTTCTGAAGTTTGTACGCGAACAAATGCGATATTTTTCATCAAGTTAAGCTTTTATTATTGCACGCTGCTGGATTTAACGTGATTCAACATCTCAACTCTGTAAGATTGAATCAGTTGAGGTTATCTTTGAAATTGAAATATCATATACTACTAGTAAAATGATGCGACTATGTTCGTGTAAAATCAATAATTATCCGTTCTTCCTTTCTATAAGATATTTTTATCTTTGATTAGACGCTGATTGATAACAACGTACCATTAACATTGTAACTCTGTGCAATGGAAACGGGTGATATAATCTTTTTTCTTGAAATGTTATGTACCAGTAAGACCAATAAATTTAATTTCTCTTATACATCATTACTCCGCAGGCCGTCACACTCAATTTTAAACGATGAATAATAGAAGTCACGAATATTCAGTTACTAATCGGTAATCGTCCTTTTTGGCCACTTATTCGATGAAATACTGTAAATTATTCAACAAACACCTTATCATGACTAAAGGTCACACGTATTATTCAAAAAAAAAATTAATAGATTTTACCAAGAATCATCATAATAAATGCCTAAAATTTATTGGAGTTAATACGAAATTTTTGAATGAAAACATTTTTTCAGCATTTCTAAATACAGATTATACTTTGGACAGCCAGATAGACAATATTTGAGCAGTGCAATACAGCAAGAGTATTTATAGTTATTCAGTCTGCCATAGACAAATAATGTGTCATGATACGATCAATTCCATGAAACAAATACGTCGCCGAATATTCGATATTTGTTCAAAAATCTGACAGGATATTCGGTATTTCATATTAGGAAATACAGGCCAAGTGCGAGTCCAACTCGTGCAAGAAGGGATCCATACCATCATCTTTCAAAAATGTGAAAAGAAAAACATTTATTGTATAGGGGGGCCCCCTTAATATTTTCATTTTTTTATTTTTAGTATTTGTTGTTATAGTGGCAATAGAAGGACATAATTTGTGAAAATTTTCGCTTTCTAGCTATCACGGTTTATGAGATACAGCCTGGTGTCAGACAGACAGACAGACAGCGGAGACTTAATAATAGGATCCCGTTTTACCTTTAGGTACGGAACCCTAAAAATCACAATTCGCGGCATCTCTGATAAATACATAGATACTTAAAATTTCGTGAAAGGCTTCCTTTTGGTGGATCTAGCAAACTTTATATCAAACGTCGTTTTTCGAAAGTACTGCACAGTGCTGAAACAGATATCTCATGATACTAACTTACATATTAATCTGAAACAACGCAGCTAGGAATTTGTCAGACACTATAACTTCTTGGTAACATTAATCTAAAATTAATTAAAATATACAGTACACAAAAAATATATTACAATGCCACCTGCATAAGTCAACCTAACCGTTACCGTTTGTGCACTACAGCCGGGGGAGCCAGCGGACTGTATATCTGGTTCTTCTTCGACGCCCCACAGCCGCAGTGCCTTTGGTCGTGAGCCGGATGTGCCGGAGAAATAATCGAGACCACAACTGTTCGTTGCAAAGGCGCTTTATTGTAACGAAATAAATAGCAATAAAGCTAGCACCGTTGCAAATATTTACTATTCTATGGAGAGCCAGTACTTGCCCTAACACTGCCCTACTCTAAAGCCGGTACCCTATGGATATACTAAAGCCCAGGAACTTGTCTGGGAAACTTATGGAGTCGTAACGAAATTGTATCTTTATCGGAACGGAACTGGAACGGAACTGATTGTATGGCCGCGCTCTCCGATATTTATAGTGCGCGGCCAGACGCGCGGCGGAAATCTTCAAAGACAAATGGCGCCGGGTGTGGCGCCACAATGTCTGGGATTTGTTAAAATCCTACTTTTCGTAATCTAATCTTAATAATTTTATCTTAGGTAGCTTCTCCTACCTCTAATTACCTAATGTGGCCCTCTAGCGAGTGCAACGGTACTACCTTTTTACAAATATACTAACGGTACTACCTTTTTTCGCCGTGTTGGTCCCGGCCTCCTTTGTAGAATAGGCCAACTGCCGTTCTGCCAGGCAGGTCGTAAAAGGCGACCGATTGGCTATCGAGTCACTACCATCGTGGCTACTAGGTGGTAGAGTTCTGCATTGTCTCGCCCGGATCTGGTACCACCGCCTTACCTATTCCTGCCGCAATAGCGTCAGTGCTTGTCGCTGTCGTGTTCCGGTTTGGAGGGTAAGGTAGCCGGTAAACTTATGCATGTGGCATTAGACCTCGCCACAAGATAGCAACGCACCATTAACATCTTTGGTGTCTATAGGCGATGGTTGACTCTTTCCATCAGGAGACCCATCTGCTTGTTTGCTATCTTATGATATAAAAAAAAAATAAAAAAAAAATACGCAAAACAAAGTACGTAATGCCCTAAGACCTACCGAAATCTAATTACAATGTGTTATTTCTTATTTATATACAAGGATCTAACACAAGTAAACTTATACAATAACAAACAGGAGTGTTATATACATTGTACGTTCTTACAGGACCTCGGAAACTCTTACAATTACAGAGTTGTACGCCTTTTCAGGTCGTACTATCCTGTTATCTATCTTTATATTATCGAAAAGTGTCTAAACATATGCCTAAGGCTTATACTTACATTATACATACTATTTACAATCAATAAACATTTGTTTTAACAAAGAATTTTGCACTTTTCGGATTTTCGTAATTGCGAGTTCCCGCATATAAATATTATCTCGCAAGAGTCGACTCGAAATGTCGTCGACTGCGTGGAACTCGCTTTATTCGTAATATGCCTTATAGGCAACGATCATAGCTACATAAAGCTTTATTATTTCTACACAACAAAGCTGTATGTAGGTCTTAGGGCGAATAAAAGACGAAAATGAACATTATTTATTATAGAAAACTTACGAACTAAACGAAATATACATTCTATCCTGCCTTACTATCTATTTACATTAATATTTACAATAAAACATGTCTGTGCTGCACACCCTTTAAACTGAAACGTGACAACAACAAGCATTGAAGCTATTGCAGTAAGAATAAGGTAGGCGATGGAACCATACACCCTGGCGAGACGTTTCGGAACTCTACCACCGAGTAGTCACGATTGTATTGATATAATACTAATCTTTCGGCTTTTGCGAACTATCTGCAGCATGGCAGGTGATCTTTTCTTCAAAGTGTCCCGGACCAACACGGGGAATCGTTTTTCACATTATTTCTTTTTTAATTCAAAACTCAGCAAATCCCACAAAGTGAAGTTATAGCTATCGCTATCAAAATTGGTGATGGTGTGTTGCTGTGTCTGTGTTGTAAAAATATAATGCCACTCGCATATTTTTACCAGCTAACTTACGGTTTAAGATACATTTATTTCTCAAAGGATAAAAATTCTATTCACTTATAGAGAAATACTATAAACTTAAGTACTAATATTACCTTAAAACTAGCGCGTGTTCTTACTAACTACTAATATATTTAAGGGTAAAGAAAAGAAAAAAAAACTTACTTTATATTTACATTTTTGGGCTAACAGCTGCATCGATCCTTTTTCTACACATTAGCATAACACCCACACTCACATATCACACATTTTTAATATTTAAAATATTAAATATTAAAATTTAGTTATACCTAACACATAACTTATACAACGTGCTTACAATTATTGTTGGCAACAAAAATAAATATTATAAAATGCGGGGTATACCGTATGCCTCTGAATGCGATGAATGCGACAGTGCGATGAATAGAAATTATCAATTACGTGTCGATTACAGTTGCATAGCATCAAGTTGACATAATAATATTTTGTTCGGAGTATATATTTTTTTTTTTTAACTTACCCTCCGAAACGGAACGGCCACGTTAACCTTTAAACTAGTAGTAAGGGAGTCCAAGATGCTAAATGGGTAAGTTACTCGAGCGTCGTAGGGACCTATTGGATTTTGTAGACTAAATTATAGGAAAAATAAAAAGTTATATAATGTTTTTCATTGGGTGGGGAAAAAATTTACAGATAAAAAAATGTTTTAAAAAAATCAGTGACATGGAAACACTGTAGTGCGTTAGATTGGGGTACGGTTGGTTAATTGCCAGCTAAAATTTAGAAAATCTGATGATGCAAGTGTAGCGCAAGGGAATAGGAGAGTCACAAAGTTGCAAAGAAAATGTTATCTTGACATTCACGAGCGCGTCTGAATTTTCTTTTATTATGGAGAAATGATGTAAGAATAAAAAATATATGATCTGACAATTTCCACATGCAGAATTTATCTTAATTTTGTTTTTTTTCTGCCATAGTTACCCCCCTCTATAGAAAGGGATTATATTTGGTGGAGTACCTTAACAGTGTGTGAGATATCCACTCCTATGTTAATCTGAGGCGCTCGAGTAAATACCAAAATCCCCTCTTGGGCTCCCCTACTATAGAACATGACCGTGACAGATAATGCTGTTGTAGCAAAATAAGACAGCGTGGTCAACCAGAGTCCAGAACCCTACCGTCCAGTAAAACGTACTTACTTATTAGAACAGTTGATCAAAGTTTAGGATAAATGCAGTATCTATTTTTATAATATTACTAGCTGACCCGCGCTTCAAGTATATTAATAAGTCGTTCAAATAGCTTTTAATAAAAATTTCATCCCCTATTTCAGCCCTCCAGGGACTGATTTTTGAAAAAAAATTAGCCTATGTTTGACCCCGGATTTTCAACTATATCCATGCCAATTTTTTTTTTATATCATAAGATAGCAAACAAGCAGATGGGTCTCCTGATGGAAAGAGTCAACCATCGCCTATAGACACCAAAGATGTTGATGGTGCGTTGCTATCTTGTGGTGAGGTCTAATGCCACATACATAAGTTTACCGGCTACCTTACCCTCCAAACTGGAACACGACAGCGACAAGCATTGACGCTATTGCGGCAGGAATAGGTAAGGCAGTGGTACATGATCCGGGCGAGACAATGCAGAACTCTACCACCTAGTAGCCACGATGGTAGTGACTTGCATAGCCAATCGGTCTCCTTTTACGACCTGCCTGGCAAAACGGCAGTTGGCCTATTATTCAAAGGAGCCCGGAACCAACAGGGGGTATTAATTTCATGAAAGTTGGTCCAGCGGTTTAGCCGTGAAAGCGTAACAGACAGACATACAGACTTTCGCATTTATAATATTAGCATGGATGTAACATTATTCCGCGTTGGTTCTGCCGTTCTGACAGGCAGGTCGTAAAAGGCTATACGTGTCACTGCCATCGGGGCTACTAGGTGGGAGAGTTCTGCATCGACTCAGTCTGGTACCACCGCCTAACCTATGTCTGCAGCAACAGCGCCAGTGCTTGTTACAATAGTGTTCCGGTTTTTTAGAGAAGGTAGCCTGTAAACTTATGTGTGTAACATAAGGCCTTGCAAAAGGTAGCAACGCACCATTTATATATTTGGTGTCTACAGGCGATGGTTGACTTTTTTTTTTTATATCATAAGATAGCAAACAAGCAGACGGGTCTCCTGATGGAAAGAGTCAACCGTCGCCTATACACCAAAGGTGTTAATGGTGCGTTGCTATCTTGTGGCGAGGTCTAATGCCACATGCATAAGTCTACTGGCTACCCTACCTCCAAACCGGAACACGACAGTGACAAGCACTGACGCTATTGCGGCAGGAATAGGTAAGGCGATGGTACCAGACCCGGGCGAGACAATGCAGAACTCTACCACCTAGTAGCCACGATGTTAGTGACTTGCATAGCCAATCAGTCGCCTTTTACGACATGCCTGGCAGAACGGCAGTTGGTCTATTCTTCAAAGGAGCCCGGAACCAACACGGGGAATCTGCTTGTCTGTTATGATAAAAAGAGCTACCTGTTTGTTTGCTATCTTATGATAAAAAAACATTATTATACTTCATAACATTTTTTAGATATACATGCGTAAAATGAAACTTTATTTTAAACAAAGTTTATTCAAATATTTTGCATACGAGTAATCGCTATGTGTTTAATACATTGCGGGTTTTGCAAAGCTCAAGTCAATAAATAACGATTTGAGTCAGCAATAACTTTGTGTTATTACACTCTAAACGGCCTCTCATTTCCTTATCGGCGTGATCATTATTCTGTGGAACTGCGTGGTCTAAATTTTCAGTAGACGTACTAAATTGAGCAAATGCCCAAATTTATGTTGAACGTTACTTGAGAAGTTTGGCTCTCGCTGGGTTTGTTGCATTGAGATAACATATTCGGGTTGCATATATATCTATATATTACTAGCTGACCCAGCAAACGTTGTTCTGCCTTTTTAACTCTTTTTTTTTTCTATATTTTCTCACCTTTTAAGCCTTCCCTGGACTTATTAGTTCAAAACCAAAATTAGCCAAATCGGTTCAGCCGTTTTCGAGTTTTAGCGAGACTAACGAACAGCAATTGATTTTTATATATATATAGATTAGGAGCAGTAAAAACTTTGTACCTCTTTTTACAATAATTACGTGGTCGGTGATATTTGCCAAGTTAACGTTTTCATTGCGGAGGACTGAAGAATCCTAATATTTTTAAGCAATGTGCTTTAGAAAATATTAAGTATCTTCACGCCCGTATCCACAAAATAGTAGGCAATGGTACAAAAGTGCACCTACGATTAGCTGAAGATACTTTGTCCCACAATGTGATAGGTGGCAAACCTGTCGCCAATCGGACATTTTTTCCGATCCCGGACAATATTGTTTTTTTTTCAGAAAACTGCAAAAAACATATTTTTAAATTGCTCGATCCGGGAATCGAACCCAGGACCTCATGTGGTCAAGGCCGACACCGGACCACTCGTGGAACAAAGTATCTTCGGCTAATCGTGAATACACTATTTGTAACTCTGCCTACCTCTTCAGGGTGACGGGCGTGGAGATACTTTAAATTTTAAGGTGAATTTAACAAACTTATTTTTTTTTATTTAATAACGTTTAACTTTATTGACTAAAAATTCTCTAATATCACAATATTTTTATCTAATAGCATACTAACAATTTTTTGCGAAGTTTATAATATGTAGGTAATGATTTTAGACTATCAGGATTCAAGAATATGTTTGTATATACTAATAAAATTTTTTTGTAAAAATATGTAGGTTTTGGGTAGGCACATATAATTTCTTGCTATTCATGGGCGTACCGAGGAGGGGCAGGGAGGGACAGCTGCCCCCCTGGAATTTATTTACCTCTCTACTAACTGTCTACTGTTGTAGATATTAAGATAAAAAAAAACTTGAGAGGTGTCAAGGGACACCTGAATGGAACGAAGTTCCTTTTATTATTATTTACAAAAAACCTGTATACACTCAACAAAAATATTCGTCGCGACACCACACTGTTCAATGTGAAATAGAAATGAAAATATCTGGCTTGCTTTCTATAAGAGAGAGAGAGAGAGAAACATGCGCACGCCGCACAGCTTATAATAGCTTGCTCTAGCAAAAAAGTGTCATGACAACTTTTCGTAAGAATTTTTTCCGTCTAGCCCCCTTTCACAACGCGGGATAAGGAACTTCGTTCCAATAAAATTAAAATGTTACGGTTGCCCCCCTCCCCCTTGGCCCAGAACCTGGGTACGCACATGTTGCTATTCCTAAAATATGAAACAAGAATTTACGCGCAGGTAGATGTTTGTAGTTTATTATATATCCTGGAGGTATCCGACTGAAAACTGAAGTCTTACTACAAAGTTTCACTTTGCAATATAGTTTTAACAAACATTTTCTAGGCGTGTCTGTCGGAAATAAGACGAGTATGTTACTATTTAGTAAGATTTTCTGTAGAACTAAATTGAGCAAATGCTTAAATTTATGTTGAATGTAACGTCTCAAGTCTTGGCTCTTGTAAAGTTTGTTGCGTTGAGTTAAATTATTAACGCAACATCATCAGAGTGCTAAGTGTGAGTTTTTCTTTTCGCATTCGATCGTGAGCGCGTTTCGAGTTTACTAGGAATTTGTATGTGATTTGTACAGCGCCACCTAGTGGTAAATTGGTTTCTCACGTTTACCACTAGGTGGCGCTGTACAAATCACATACAAATTTCTAGTAAACTCCAAACGCGCTCACGATAGAATGCGAAAAGAAAAATTCACACTTAGCACTCTGATGTCTAAGTGTAAAGGAATTAAATATTAAGAAACCCGAAAAAGTTAATATTTTTTTGTATCATAAGATAGTAAACAGGCAGATGGGTCTCCTGATGGAAAGAGTCAACCATCGCCTAAAGACACCAAAGTGTGTTTAGGCGATGGTTGATACACAAATGGTGCGTTGCTATCTTGTGATGAAGTCTAATATCACATGCATAAGTTTACCAGCTATCTTACCCATCAAACCGGAACAAGCACTGAAGCTATTGCGGCAGGAATAAGTATATTATGTAAGCTTATAATAATAAGTTTATTATGTAAAATTTGCGATAACCATTTAATACATTAAACCGCCCCACTAGTCGAGGGTCGAGCAATGCCATACGTGTTTTTTCAGTTTTTCTGATAACAGCAATGTTGACCGGGATCGGATAAGCGCCCACTTGGCGATACCACCTATCTCATTTTGGGACTAAATATCTTCGGCTATTCATCTATGCGCTGGTACCTCTGCCTATCTCTTAGGAATTCAGGCGTAAAGACAATTATTTCTGAATGATAAGTCAGTGACATTTTGCCGCATGCAAAAGCTTACAGATTACTACAACGGAATATATTTTATTATAATTATATTGGAACATTCCACTAGAATTACAAATTTCGTTTCTTAGATGACAATATAGATGGCGCTGTTCCTGTAATGCATCGTAGTGATAATTGTTTTCTTGTAAATTGTATATAGGTTTTTTTAGGACTTATTGCTAAAGTCTAGTAGAGTTATTTAATTTATATTCATATCAATTTTATGTAAACAGTCCCTTTAATTAAAGTTAAGTAAAATAAAAATGTTTTCGGGGTAAAATCAATTCTGGAAAGTATAATCTTATGCGTGGCGCCATCTATATTTGCAAGAAGAAAACATTTTATTTGTACCCATTTTATGCCTATTATGTCTATTTCGGTATGTTATAAATATCCTGACCAAGCAATCGATGTAGTTTGAGTTCAATTCCTGACAGAGACGCTTTTTAGCTTACGTTTCAAAACGAAACATATCAGTGATAATCACAAAATTATCGTGAAAGAAAAGGGTTAGCTGCTAGTACCAAATCCGGGCAAAACCTTAGAAAACTTTACCACCGCCTTTCCTCGCATATTACGAGATGTCGAGCAGCAAGGCAAAATATATTTGACTGAAAAGCCATTCGTATGAACAGAATGCTAGAGAGGGGTAAAAATCGAATAAAACTTATAAAAACTCGGCAGGCTGGCTTCAAATGAAGGAAACTACATTGAAAACACTCGGTTGATGTAATCACTAATGCGATCTTTGATTCCTAAGCTCCTGCTTAAAGGAGGTACTTTGTAAAGTTTTTTACTGAACGTTTTACTTTTGCCGTACTTACAGAAGACTTTTTACCCCTTTTCTAATGCCTTTTTTATTTTACAAGTCTATTGTCCATGGCTTTGCTTTTGCACGATAGAATTATAATATTACTGGTATTTCTTTACAACAGCGCTTCTGTTGGTAGGATTACTATGAGGACAAAAGATATTCTATAGTAGAATTATTATGAGCGCTCCGTAGGTCGAGTGTCTAGCATCCTTCACTACGCTATCAACGGAGCTAGGGCTCGATTCCGACAGAGAAAAACTCTTTTTTTATTGATTGGGAAGTGCTTGACCACGATCTCGCCTGATGGTAAGCTAAAATGTTGCCTAAGATGGAACGCGCTTCTCTAGAAGGTACATGTTCACTCTTCTCTTGAAGATTCCCAGATTGTACTCGTCGAGGAACACAGGAAGCATATTCCAGTCCTTTGCGGTTCGAATGAAGAATGTCGAGTCGAACCGCTTTGTCCGGGTACATGGAACGTCCGCCATATGGCGATGCCTAGAATCTGTATGCTTCGACGATATATACATATATTTATATATATATTTACCATACAACCAGCTCTTGTGTATATCTTGTGTATATATGTTTGAATTTCTAGGTTTCAATAATCCATACTAATATTATAAATGCGAAAGTAACTCTGTCTGTTTGTCTGTTACGCTTTCACGGCTAAACCGCTGAACTGATTTGGATAAAATTCGGTACAAATATAGTTTGAGACCCAAGAAAGGACATAGGATGGTTTTTACTCCGGAAATACCACGGGAGCAGGAACTACGCGGATTTTTATTTTAGAAATTTTTCCACGCGAACGTAGTCGTGGGCACAGCTAGTTTTATTTATTAAATATATTTCAGTATTTTTATAATAATATGTATTTCTATGAATAAAAATAATATGTATTTCTATGAATTATCTTTGACTAACAAACATAATAATATCACAAGCGAATAATTTGACTATTTTAGGGTTAGATTAATTTGTGTAATTTGTTCAGAGATATTGTTTTATATTATAAGATAGCAAACAAGCAAATACAAATACAAATACAAATATTTTATTTGCACAAAATAGGGTTGGAAAAGATTTTGAACATACATCGATGTGCTTAAACTTATTTTGCCAGATAAATGGCATGCAAATTTATGACTACAGATTATTGTTATTATTTAAGAATATGTTTTTACTCAATTTTTATTTAAACTCATATTTTTTACATTTATACCTAAATAAATTATTAAAAAAGTAGACAGTAATAAATTTCAAATTAATAAATAGTATTGAAAAAAAATATAAATGCCTATACATTTGATTTAACTTGTTGTACTTTTGCATCTTTAATATTTCCTAATTGATGCCCTAAGGATTTACGGAAAAGTTAATTTTAGAATTGAGTAGTGTGCCGGGAGTCACACTTTGCCGGATGGCCGAATGTAATGATTTAACTTGTTTGTAATGGTTTTATTCATCAAAAGAATATGTTTCAATTGTGTTATATTAGAATAAGTGACAAAATATGGCAACACTAGGCGTCATCTTCCTATTCGTTAAAGTTGTAAAAGCTAAAAGAGAACGCGGCAAGATGGCGCGTAGTGGGGCTTACGATATGAAAGACCTCATTTTCAGCGACAGACGGTTCTGACTCTGAGCCATGAGCTCGACAACTTGTGAACACCCAAGTCTATAATTGTAATGTTAAAATAGTCTGCAAGAAGTACATTAAAGAAATATCAAGCTTGTTATTTATTTTATTCACGAAATATATAATGTCAAGAAATTACAAAAATGTTTATTTAAAAAAAATGTCAAAATGAAATAAAAATTATGTTCTACCAATTCTTATTATAATAATATTTTTGTCATTGTCATTATATAGTTTTATCATTTAAATAGTCATTGGTACTGTAATAACATTTTTCACATAATAAATTAAATAAACGTTTCTTAAACAACCGCAACTTTTTAATTTCCTTTATTATATTGGGCAGTTTATTAAATATTTTAGGAGCCATAAAAAGGATACTTTTGTGAGAAATAGCCGTTTTGCTTGTAGGAATGGCTACATTTTCTTTAAGGCGTTTATTGATTAATGGTGGGAAACAGATGTTTATAGGTTTTGACAAAGACTGCTACTTCAAAAATATACAAACAAGGAAATGTTAACAATTTTAGATTTTTAAAATAAGGTTGACATGATTCTTTATATTTCAATTTGCATACAGATCTTACATTGAGATTTTTTCTGACATCTAAAAACTCTTACCTTATCCTTTGAATTTCCCCAAAATATAATACCGTACTTAAGAAATGGAGTCACGTATGCAGATAGCTTTCCTGGTAGAAATGAAAAGACAAACATCGCCTACAGATACCAAAGATGTTAATGGTACGTTGCTATCCGTGTGGCGGGGTGTTAATGCTACATGTATAAGTTTACCGGCTACCTTACCCTCTAAACACGACAATGATATGATCATTGATGCTATTGCGGGAGAAAGAGACAAGGGCATGGGCGTACGAGGGGGAACAGGGAGGGGCAGCTGCCCCCTCCTGGAATCCATTTAGCTCTGCTAGTTATCTACTGTTGTAGATATTAAGATAAAAAAGTCTTAAAATATTACGGTTGCCCCCCCCCCCCCGGCCTAGAACCTGGTTACGCCCATGGACAAGGGTGTTACCAAACCCAGGTGAGATGTTGCAGAAACCCATCACCTGTTAGGCACGATGATAGTACTCTAAGGAAGCCTAGACTAACAACGTGAGAGTAATTGTTTCTTAAGAGAGTTTGCGTCTCTTACCAATAAGAGAATTATTTGCTTTTTGCTTAAAGTAAAAATATCCAGTTATGAATAAAATAAAATTAATGTACAGAAAGCATAGCAGCGAACGCTAAGTTTAACGTCTTGAATGCTTTGAAAACTGGGTGCTTGGAACACACTTAGTGCTTGAAGTGAGAGGGCTGCGATAATGCGTCTACGGCTAAGGGTTTGAGGTGAAAGATGTTTAGTTTGTTTTGACTTTATATATTCTCGTTTGCTTTTGACAGAAACAAGGTTTAATGATTTATATCATGATATTTATTCCTTTTTAAATATCACTTCATATGTCAATGCATAGGTTTTTTAAAAACTATAGGTCTTAGAAAACTCGCCGTGTTGGTCCCGGCCTCCTTTGAAGAATAGGCCAACTGCCGTTCTGCCAGGCAGGTCGTAAAAGGCGACCGATTGGCTATTGAGTCACTAACATCGTGGCTACCGGGTGGTAGACTTCTGAATTGTCTCGCCCGGGTCTGGTACCACCGCCTTACCTATTCCTGCCGCAATAGCGTCAGTGCTTGTCGCTGTCGTGTTCCGGTTTGGAGGGTAAGGTAGCCGGTAAACTTATGCATGTGGCATTAGACCTCGCTACAAGATAGCAACGCACTATTAACACCTTTGGTGTCTATAGGCGATGGTTGACTCTTTCCATCAGCAGACCCATCTGCTTGTTTGCTATCTTTTGATATTACTATGTGTTAAAAAGATGTTTAGTTTGTTTTGAAAATATTTTTGTTTCTGTTTGGCAGAAACGTGGTTTCGTATATTATATAATATTTATTCCTGATAGTGATAATAATATATATTATGATATAAAATATTTTTTAAGGTTGTTAAAAACGTTATTATAGACCATGGTCCCACGAGCAAACTTTTTTTGATGAATAACTAGCTGATTTTTTATGAACCGCTTCGTTTTCACGAGGCAACCATCTTTGCTATTTTGAAAAATCTCGAATTGAATAACTAATAAAGTTATGGGGTTTAAAAATTTTGATTGCGTGAAAGAAAAATATTTATTAATAACAATAATAATTATTTTGCGTCTTTAATCGTTTGATTATATTATTAAAAACACAATAAAACTTTTGTCCTACATATTTGATGGATTTTTGAACTCTAAACTTTTCTTTTTTAACCGACTTCAAAAAAACAGGAGGTTCTTAATTCGGCCGGTATATTTTTTTTTATGTATGTACACCGATTTCTCCGAGGTTTCTGAAAATTTACGTGATTCTTTTTTTCTCTATCTTTATTACTTACCCGATTCGAGATTTTTCGAGTGTGAAAAAGATGGTTGTCTCGTTAAAAACGAAGCTGCTTATAAAAATTCAGCTTGTTATTAATAAGAAAAAAATTTTGTCTGTGGGATCACGGTCTATTATTTTTACAACTGCAGTTGAAAACACTATATTATATATGTATATTCATACTAATGTTATAAATGCAAAAGTCTGTCCGTCTGTCTGTTTCATTTACACAGTTGAACCACTGAGACAAGTTTTATGACATCTGGCATGGAGATAGTTGAAATCCTGAGTTCAACATCAACTATTTAAAATAAATCATTCTCTAAGAGGATGAAATAGGAAATGAAATTTTGCTTAAAAAACTATTGCATCATGTTAATTTACTCGCGAGTGGAAACGCGTAAGTCTGCAAGTATGTATATGAATAACAGACTAGTAATTCTTGTGTTTTCCCGCAAAATTGAAAATTATGGAGAACGTACCTAAATAAATTACCTTGCTTTCAAAAATCTTATGCGTCTATATCAAACTCGGTGCTGCAATTATATTATTACTACTAAAATATCTAATTGCACTTCTATGATGTAATGCTCTTGCTAGTTTTAAATTCTTTGAGATTCGACTAGGGTTACCAATACTTTTGTCTGACACTAAAGTATTTTTTTAATGTGAAAATGGACACGTATTAAAAGTATGCGGCCAAAAATATACGTAGTATCTAAGTAAGTACAAAAACTAGTTCTAAACATCAGTTACTAATAATACTATATAATTCTTTCTTAGGCAAACTCAAAATACTTTTATTTATTTTATTGTAAAGTCCATTTCGTTACATTTTTATGCTTTTACCATTTTGCTATCTCCTGCAAATAGGATGTATTTTCCTGCTCCTCCTATATACTTCTGGTTTATTTCGTTGCGGGTTGCAAGACAGCTTAGCTTTTTTCCGGGCACCCTGAGCTCACAACTCAGTGGTTATCAGACGGTTGCCGCTGTTGATTCTAGTTTACAGAAGTTACACTTGTAGGAACGAGAGGTGGGCCCATTGCCCTAAAAGCACGCAAGATGACGTAATGGTGCGTTGCTATCCGTGTGGTGGGTAGGCAATGCCACATTCATAAATATTATCTTATTTAATAAGTCTCCGGCTAAATTTTCTTCAAGATCGGAACACGACAATGACAAGCATTGACACTATTGCGATGAGAATATATATATATATATATATATATATATATATATATATATATATATATATATATATATATATATATATATATATATATATATATATATATATATATATATATATATATATATATATATATATATATATATATATATATATATATAACTAACTTTTGTAACTTTTGGAATTCCTCAAGGTAGCATTCTGGGCCCGACATTATTTATTATCTACATAAATGAGCTTTGTATGATGAAACTCCAACATGGCAAAATATACTGTTTCGCAGACGACACTTCTCTGTTTTATTCTGGCGACAGTTGGGAAGAAGTATATAGTAAAGCACAAATTGGATTTACAAAAGTTTGTAAATGGCTTAATAAAAATGTTTTAACTAT
Organism: Apodemia mormo; assembly: GCA_036924255.1. Lineage (NCBI taxonomy): Eukaryota > Metazoa > Arthropoda > Insecta > Lepidoptera > Riodinidae > Apodemia > Apodemia mormo. The sequence continues at coordinate 4,221,878 of JAUPFN010000007.1, read as the reverse complement.
TAACACCGCAAAACCAAAGTATATTGCTTTTACTACACGTAAAAATAAAAGCCCTCCATCATCCCTTTCCATTAAAGCACATATTTTATGCAATTCTCCATGTACAGATTCCTGCTGCTGTCTACCTATAGGAAAAGTTGAAAACATAAAATATTTAGGAGTTACATTAGATCAAACACTAAGTTTCAAACTGCATACACATATCATTGTTTCACGATTACGTAAACTTATATATATTTTTAAGAATTTAAAATATATAGCTAACATAAAATTAATTAAAATGGTTTACTTTGCCCTTTGTCATTCTATTATAGAATACTCTATAACCGCATGGGGTGGAGCAGCTAAAACTACCATTTTAAAAATTGAAAGGGCCCAGAGAGCTATCCTAAAAGTAGCTGCCGGATTACCTTTCCAATTCTCAACCAAAGAACTATACAAAAAATGGGATATCCTTACTATTAGACAAACATTTATTTTAAAAATTATAACTAAACAACACTCACATTTAGACTACAACCCCACACAAGTTTTAAATAAAAGGAAAAAATCAATAATTTGCCATATTTTACCATTACATACTAGGCTAGCGCAAAAGTTCCTTTGTTTCCTAGGCCCATATATTTATAGTAAAGTAAATAAAGAACTAAATATATATCCTTTGTGCAAATATCAATGTAAGGAGAGAACTGCTCAATGGCTCAAAACCTTATCTTATGATGATACAGAAAAACTATTATACATTATAAAATAAGCCGCCATGACACTTCTATAATTAAATCATCTATTATCAATTTACCCTACTTTCATTGCACCACTACATATTATATACTTATTACAGTTTACACACTCACCACAAACTACACTTTACATCACACACAATCGTTCATACAACAAACTGCTAGTAGTATCTAAGTTATACGTTTACTTTGTCTTACTCTATACATATAAATTTAAGTTTTTTTTTTTTGTTAAAATTCAAATTTGTATTTTGTATCCACTATGTGAGGGCATTGGTGACTTGTGTCACAGGTACTTATTGAACCTACTTGAGGCACCATGTTTCTCACAAAAATGGCAAAATAAATTTACCAAGATATTAATTTAATCTAAAAGATGTACCGCTTTTGTGATGAAATAAATAAATAAATTAAAAAAAATATATATATATATATATATATATATATATATATATATATATATATATATATATATATATATATATATATATATATATATATATATATATATATATATATATATATATATATATATATATATATATATATATATATATATTTATATCATAAGATAGCAAACAAGCAGATGGGTCTCTTGATGGAAAGAGTCAACCATCGCCTATAGACACCAAAGATGTTAATGGTGCGTTGCTATCTTGTGGCGAGGTCTAATGCCACATGCATAAGTTTACCGGCTACCTTATCCTCCAAACCGGAATACGACAGCGGCAAGCACTGACGTTATTGCGGCAGGAATAGGTAAGGCGGTGGTACCAGACCCGGGCGAGACAATGCAGAACTCTACCACCTAGTAGCCACGATGTTAGTGACTCGATAGCCAATCGGTCGCCTTTTACGACCTGCCTGGCAGAACGGCAGTTGGCCTATTCTTCAAAGGAGGCCTACTCTTCTAAATATATTGTTGTTGCATATTACATATTTTAAAATATAGTATCGGTCAGATTATAATATATGAAAATATTAAAAATTATACGCTTACAACCCTAGATTCAACATCCAGGAATTCCGTAAATTTTTATTATGAATCTAAGAGCACCATTTGTATGCAAATATTTTAAAGGAAGCCATCCCGTGAATGCCATGAAAAGAATTTCTGTCGCTGTTTCCCGGGGTGTATGCTCAAGTAGGTTATTATGATAAAGTTCTGGACATTATAATCATAATTTTTATTCAGTATCATAAAGTAGCGCACTCTTTCAGATTAAGAAATATTTTACATTACTTACGTTTTCGGTGTTTCCGTTTTTTAACTTTTATTCAGGCAAACAAATAATCTACTTGATAACTGTTACCATTTCGCATGGACACATTATACGTAGGTCACATTATAAGTTTTGCGTAACTTAAAAAAACAACATGTTATAACCAAAATATTATGTTTATTGCTTTTCAAAATAATCTCCTTTACATTTTAAACATTTTTTCATGCGATCGAACCATTCTTAAAAACAGAAGGACCACAGATCTGAAGGCATGTTTTTATGTGCTGATTGAACGCTATCACTGCCTCTTCGGAGTTGGTAAAAGTAAAACCTCTCATTAAATATTTGATTTTGGGGAAAATACAGAAATCACAGGGTACTAAGTCGGGGCTATGCGCAGGATGAGTGACGAGATGTACTTTTTCGGAAGCTAAAAATGACTTTGTTCTGTTGGCTGTGTGTGAAGAAGCGTCATCATGGTGTAGGAGAATGCGGTTTTGGGGCGTCTTTCGCGAACTTTTTCTAACACCCTGGGTAAACAAATGGTAGAACATCACTCGGCATTAACACTCTTTTGATCTTCAAGTGGAATTGTACAGATCGGACCCGTAGCTGAGAAAAAAACGCGATCATTTTTTTACCAACGTTTCTCACCTGTCTCACTTTTGTTGGCCTGTTCTCATTTTCAAACACCCATTCACAAGATTGCTGTTTTTTTTTCGGGTTCAAAACAATAAATCCACGTTTCGTCTCCTGTGACAATGTCATAAACAGCATTAGAATGTCCGTGGTCGTACTGCAGTAGCATCTGTGAGCACCATTCCACGCGAGCCCGCTTCTGCTCCGCTGTCAGTTCATGAGGGATCCAACGACAACAAAGTTTCCGAACTTTCAGTTCTTCGTGTAAAATTTTCTGAATTTGGCTCATACCAATCCCCAATAGTCCTCGAATTGTCTCATAGGTAATCCGGGGGTTTTCTTCAATTAACCGCTTAACAGTAGCCACATTATTTTCGTTGACGGCAGTTGAAGGCCGCCCTTCACGAAATTCGTCATTTAAAGAAACTCGACTTCTCTCAAATTCAGCAAACCATCACCTCACGGTGCTCAAACAAAGTGCCCCTCTCCCAAAAGCATTTTGACGACAAGACGAGCAGCACAGTTTTGCGGAGAAAGAGAACTTTTAAATTCATAAAAAATCATCGATCTAAAATCTTTTCGACTTTGTACTAGGTGGTAGAGTTCTGCATCGACTCGACCGGGTCTGGTACCACCACCTATTCCTGCCGCAATAGCGTCAGTGCTTCTCACTGTCGTGTTCCGTTTTGGAGGGTAAGGTAGCCGGTAAACTTATGCATGTGGCATAAGACCTCTCCACAAGGTAGCAACGCACCATTAACATCTTTGGTGTCTATAGGTGATGGTTGACTCTTTCCATCGGGAGACCCATCTGCTTGTTTGCTATCTTATGATATAAAAAAAGACATTTCCATTTTCGTTGCGTACATAGAACTTTGATGTGTGATAAAAAAATAATTGACGAATCATTTCCCGCCAATTGTTTTTTTTATTACTAAGAAGGTTGCAACGTTTTAAAAATATAACATTCGAAATTCAAATAGTTTCGATTAGCTAGAAGTGCAAAAATTTTAGTGTGCCCCATGTAATGTTTACTTTTTAGCGTTTAGCGAAACTATCGAACAGCAATTGATTTATATCTATATATCTATATATCTATATATATATATATATATATATATATATATATATATATATATATATATATATAGCTTCAATAGTATCGTTTTCGCTTGTTCACTTGTTCACTTAAAATACAATATCTTATTGATAAAGATTTTGTATAGATTTAGGACTCATTATCTTTTTCGAATGATAAACCTACATTTTGAAATATTTAAAAAAACACGATTTGTACATTAATTGAACGAGTTACTTATAAACTTGATTGGAACCCTTCATTTATTTATTTATTTGCTGTTTAATAAATTATTTGTCAAATGAGCTCTTTAAGTTTTCTTTGAACCATTATTTTACTCTTCTCCCTACTTGGTGCTTTTCTTATTCATATATCATTGATACATTCCTGTTTCTTCTTTTATCATCATCATGTATTATGCATAGGTCACATATACTGTAAAATATAACTTGGAGCAAAATCAACATAAGACAAAATTATTACAATACTAGCTGCAGCGTGCAGCCCGCTATATTATAAAAGGTTTTAGCAAATCCCGTAAGATCAACCAATTTTTCTGGGATAAAAAGAAGTCTATGTGCTATTCCAGGTTATCATCTACCTGTGTGCTAAATTTCATTCAAACCTATTAAGTAGTTTTTGCGTGATTGAAACGAACATCCATCCATCCATCCAAATATCAAACATCCAAACTTTCGCATTTATAATATTAATACGGATTGTCAGAAATACATATCTTCAATATTATTCTCATGTACCGTGCAAAATCGGGTAGATATCCATGTGTCTTTTTACAAGTTTAGTATCATACTTGCTCAATTAAACTATATAGCTTTCATTTCAATATGATTTTTATCTTAACATAAATTTTAAATTTGCATTAATTTCGCAAAATCAGATCTCAGGCTCGTTCGGAACAACACGTGACGCAGTTAAATATCGTAAAGAGCGGTACATCAAATAGTACGCTGTTCTCCAGTTTTATTGTGATGTAGATTGTTATATTAGAAATGGCTCGAGGCTTTTACTGGAATTCATATCTTTATCGTTGTGGCTTTATCTGATGCAGTTAAAGTATAATGGGTATATTGATGATACGGATTTTGTTTAGACATTATGGAACTCATCAACTCTATTTTTTTTAAACAAGAGATGTTTTTATGAACACTTTCGAGTTTTTCAGATACTTATACACACATGTCTGAAAATTGGCCCTCTTGAAATTTAAGGAGCTTGTTCAGAATGTATTTCAAAACATTCCGAACAAATTCCTTAAATTTCAAGAGGGATTTAAATTTACTTTCTTTCTATACTTTTAGCACTTAGTTGAATATTTATTGTCCCACTATCGTAAGTCATCTATATATATAAAAATCAATTGCTGTTCGTTAGTCTCGCTAAAACTCGAGAACGGCTGAACCGATTTGGCTAATTTCGGTTTTGAATTAATTGTTTAAGTCCAGGGGAGGTTTAAAAGGTAAGAAAATATAGAAAAAATAAGAGTAGTTAAAAAGGCAGAACAACGTTTGCCGGATCAGCTAGTATATAGAACAACAAAGAAAAAGATTTCCTTACATTATGTGTATTGAAATATCATGAAAAATAATTTGCCCGTGCGTATAACTACGTTGTCATATACCTCTCCTATCATATTAGCTCAGTTAAGCGAAAAAGCCGTAACTTCGATATAATTTTTATATAAATTTTGAAATTGCATTTATTTCGCGAAATCTTATCTTTGGCTCGTCCGAAACAACACGCAACGTAGTCGAATATCGTAAAGAGCGCTACATCAAATATTACGCCGTTCGCCAGTTTTATTGTGATGTAGATTTTGATACAGAAATGGCTCGAGGCTTTTACATGAATTGATAACTTGAATGGTATCGCCTTAGCTTGCTCACATAAAGTCTCATATTTATTGATAGGGATTTCATTTTGCGATTAAGTGAACTTTTATTAGGATAGCTCTGAAACGGTAAATTAACTTAATCGTTAAAAAAACTAGCTGACCTGTACAATTTTGTCCGTCAGTAGAATAGAAAATCATCAATATTTTATTTCATACAAGCTCTCATTCCCGAGATTGATATTTGTCAAAATAGCCATTGTTTAATTCTGGATGCTTAATCGATTTAGCCGTGAAATCTTAACAGGCAGATTAATAGACAGACCGAATTTTGCATTTTATATTTCGTATAGATATCAAATTAACGTGTAATTTTCTAATAATTCGTTCAAACGAAATTTTGAAAATCTTTTTATTTTTTATAAGCAAGATGATTTTCTTTGGTCAACTGCTATTTTGTTTTTTAATTATAACAAAGCTATTTGTCAATTTAAAATTTTGTAGTTCTCATTGAATAAAGATATTTTCATCACCTTTTGATTTTTTTTTTATATTATAAGATAGCAAACGAGCAGAGGGGGCTCCTGATGGAAAGAGTCAACCATCGCCTATAGACACCAAAGGTGTTAATGATGCGTTGCTATCTTATGGCGAGGCCTAATGCCACATGCATAAGCTTACCAGCTACCTTACCCTCCAAACCGGAACAAGACAGTGACAAACACTGACGCTATTGAGGCAGGAATATGTAAGGTGGTGGTACCAACCCTCCTAGTAGTCACGATGGTAGTGACTCGTATAGCCAATCGGTCGCCTTTTATGACCTGCCTGGCAAAACAGTAGTTGGCCTACCCTTTAAAGAAGTCCGGGAACAACACGGGGAAAAACTTATGGTTTTATACTGAAACCTTATCCTGAACTAAATACACGTTCGCGTTTTCAACATAACAATTTTGAAAAAGGTGGTCATACTGTTCTTTGGATAAAAGTGTATTATACGTTAGCAATTCAAATCTATATTTTACAGAAGTTTTATTCAGTTTCATATGAAATTAGTTGATGTAATTAATATTGAAAATGTTATCTTTTTGCGTTCAATGCTAATTTTTAAGTATAAAAACAAAACTGTGAATTTGTGCAATAATCTTACCCTCCATTTTATAAGAAACAAATTCTATTGATTTATTTAATAATTTATTGTACACGAATAAAAATTATACCTACATAGAAACTTATTTAAAACAAACTGTACAATGGCAAAAAACTTCAATAAAAGAGATTTCTTCCAGCTCCTAATATACTTTGTGTCATAATATATCAGATAGGTAATTATTTTCCGAGATATTGGCAAAAACCTAAAAAATACCGTTATTTTATTTCTTATAAATAAAGTACTTCTAACCTACAAAGTCAAGATTTTAAGCTTAAATGTTGAACACATGTTCGACTATTTATAAGCTAATAAAATTGCAGTTGTAGCACTTCTTGGAAGCAAATGCTATTTTTGCCCAATTACATAGCCTGCTTTTTACCCAAATCAGTATTTTTTCAGGTAAAAGGAGTTATTTTTTTAAGAGCAAAGTCTCGGGCAATAGCTACTATACAAAAACAGGTCTATATTTTAATTTAAAAATGAATATTACATGAATGCCAAAACAAAACTGATACAAATATATCGTATATCGCCGTTTAATATATTCCAGTCATAGGACTAAAGTTTCGTCTTATATAAGTTTTCGTTATAAAATAATCAGTTTCGTGAAGTATACACAAATGATGAAATATTGTTAGTATTTCAACAAATATTTTTAATATAAGTTCAAATTACTTTTGTTGAATCCAAATCTCCTGAGAAATAACTTTGTTATTAAGATACTTCCATTGGAGTTTCTCTTTGATCTAAATATTCCACTGGTAAATGTAAATTTTGAAATTGCGGTAATTTTGTATTACAAAAAACGTTTTATAGTGGCGTCCAAGCGATGGCAATGACGAAAAGGTATACAGGTAGATCGATGATACCGTCAAAGTATTAAAATAATTCAATTTATAATTTTTTTAATTATTAGATAGAATGAACTTTTAAACTAACGCGTTCTACTATCATTTTTTAAAATATATAAACGGGTCAATAACGCGTACATATATAGAACTTACTTGTAACGTCGAGCATTACAAGTAAGTTCTATATATGTACGCGTTATTGACCCGTTTATATATTTTTAAAAATATTAGATAGCAGACAATCAGGTGGAAATAGAAATCATCGCCTATAGACACCAAAGATGTTAATAGGTTACCATTCGCGTAGCGGAATGGCAATACCACATATATAAGATTACGGACTACCTTACCCTCCTAAAAGGAACACGGCAATGACAAGCATTGAAACTATTATGCCAGGAATGTGTAAGGCGATGGTACTAAATACCTGAGCGAGACTTTGCGGAACTCAATCCCCGACTAGTCACGATGGTAGTCACACCTACAGCCAATCGCTCGCCTGTCACGACTTGTCTGGTAGAACGGCTATTGATCTATTCTTCAAAGGAGCTTGTCCCACCACGGGAAAGTATGATACAGAATTTTAAAAAGCTCGTATTTACCTTTCAATTTCCTTAGCTTAGGGAATATTTCAAACTGAATAACACCACGTCAAAATAGCGGACACACGTAGATGCCGGGTGGCGACGACATCTAAGCGGCCGTCCTTTTATGATATGACTTCCCCTGTCTGTCGACATTTTGTGCTGCCATCCTAATACAGCGCTTAAAATTAATTACTTTCATTGGGGAAAATTTTACTACATACAAAAAACAGTTACATATAATATATTGTTTTGAGTTGCTAAACCATTTTGTTCATAAACAATGCTTTGGATTATATATATTCAGTATGAAAACAATCTTGTGCGATGAATTGGAATCAGTGTGTGGCCGCTTTCCGATCCGATAGTAATTCAAAAAAGTCAGCAAAATCAGTCGACTCGACAAAAGTGCATATAAAGATTTATTTGTATAAAATATATTTTTTTTGACTTTGGAATACGAAGGAAATAATAATAATAATGAAATGGCTGGACAAATCACACGAATTGATATAACCCCAAAGTAAGCAAATTATTTGCTTGTGTTTCAGATCCTACTCAACGATACTAATACACAGACATAAATATATAAATATGGTAACATACGTAATAAACGCTCAAACCCAGAAACACTATGAAATATACCAGAAATACCTATGCTCATCACAAAAATGTTTATCCCTGCCGGGAATCGAACCAGAGCCCCGTCGATTCGTAGTAAGTTCGCTTACCACTCAAGCAACAGGGCAATCGTATATTAATAATAATATTCAAGATGCAATTTATCATTTTTAAATATAAAAGTGGTTTGGCTACAGCTATTATTTGTAGGGGATCCCAAGACCTTGGGATTTACCCGAAAGCAGCAAATTATCGTAGGAGGGATACCTCTCATACTGTCGAGGATCTTTAACAAATATAAGTCGTTTATATAGAGCTGAACATATTGGTTAGTATAAAAAAACTTTTGTGTGGAAATTGTCAATTTTTTTTTCGTTATTCTTGCAACACTTCCTTCAAAATAAAAGAACATTCAAACGAGCTTGAGAATGTCAAGACAGCGTTTTCTTTGCAATTTTGTGACCCTCACACTCCCCCTATACTACACTTGAATCGTCAGATTTTCTAAGGTTTAGATTTTAAGGTTTGTTAACCCACCATACCTTAATCTATCAAGTTTCAGTGTTTCCATCTCAGCGTTTTTTTTTCGCATTTTTTTATCTATAGATTGTTTGTCCATCATTGAAATGTACTTTATTTTTTATTATTTACCTTTTATTCTTCCTACAATTTAATCTACAAACTTCAATAGGTCCATACGACGTTCGAGTAACTACCTATTTGGCATTTTGGACTCCCCTACTATATGTATTGATTGTATAAAATCTAAGAGCATTGACCATTTAGATAAAGCTCTACATATCGACAAACACTGTAGAAAAATTGGCTATTACGATAGTACTTTAAGTTGGTAAAAGTTCCTTCATACTTAGGGTATACCCAGTCGTTTCCTGTAATGGCCATGGTACGCGTGGGAACAATGGAGACTTGAACCTCAGACTTAAGTGCTTTTATTACTCAAATAATGTCTTTTATGGTTATTTAAAGTTGTTGTTTTCGGATACTTGAATATTATATTGAGAAAACTTAGTTTTATTAACTACTAGTGCCAATTATTATTGGTCTAAGTAGATTTACGTATAAAAAGAAAACGGCAAAGTGCTATGATTTTATTGGTGTAGTGAATGATAATGCGGTAAGAAGATTTTATGGTTCCGTAGTGAAAATGAACCTTTATATATTATTCGTCATTCCCGTGTCCGTCCGTCCTTCCGTATGTCACAGTCATTTCACTCGGAGAATATGGGTACTGTATGGTTAACATAAATATAAATATAAATAAATAAATATATATATATATATATATATATATATACCTCCACACCAATCCAATGATACCGCACACAGATACGCTCTCTTCAAATTTTTTCATCCTTCCCTTAGTAATTTTATTTTTCAACAAAGTACTGCATCACTGCACGGCACGCAGCGTTCATAAAGTACACCTATTTTCTAGATTTCAACCATACAGTACCCATATTCTCCGAGTGAAATGACTGTGACATACGGACGGACGGACACACACACACACACACACACATATATATATATATATATATATATATATATATATATATATATATATATATATATATATATATATATATATATATATATATATATATATATATATATATTATAGGTACTTATGTTTTGTTCAAACAGTCCTCTTAAAATAGCTTCATCATTCTGGTAAAAATATAAAAAGATACGAAATAATGTCTAACATAGACTCTGTATTTACTAATTATTTATCTTACGATGAAATTTTTGGGTATATTTATTTAAACTTTAGTTAATTAAATTAAACCATCTTAATTTGTTTACTAGCAAAAAGCGAAGCTTTGTAAGGGCTCGCTAAGTTATATTACCTAGTAATATTCTTAGGAAAGTATTTTTATGCGAATTACATCTTTTAATGTATCATGGACTTTATTTATTATATTCGCATCAAAGGCGTCATCAGGCTTTGTATCTAGCACGCACGCACGCACGCACTCACACACATACATACATACAGACATACTGAAGTCATCGCAAAAATAGTCGAAAATGGTTCCTAATACCACAAAACGTGGACATATGGTGAAAACTCCATTTTTGAAAATCGGAGGAAAATCAGTAACCTCCCTATCTACATACGTAGTGGAAAGTTAAAAAGTACAAGTGTTTTAATAGACTAATATTGTATTAAAATGGAGTAAATGAAAATGAATTAAATGAAATAAAACTACCACGCCAAAGCTTAAACCTAAAAGTGCAATATTTTTTCAGTAAAAAATACCACTAAAGGGCACAGATCGTCGACTAGTGTAGCTTTGTAGCATTTTAACCCGTTATTTTTATAATAGATGGCGTTAGCAGTAATAAAATTCTAATACAAAATTTATCTTCTATTTTTTAATTTTATGAAATAGCATTTTAATGATAGACAACATATCTAGACATGAATTTAAACCACCACGTCAAAGCTAAAACCTAAAAGTGCGATACTTTTTCAATAAAATGTACCACAAAAGTGCATAGAAAGTGGCCTAGTGTAGGGCTCGCTTCGCTTACCCTAATAACAAAAATACGTGGTATTAATATGTCTATTTGATGTTATCAATATTTACTGCAAACTATCGATGATTTGACTTTTATCGATAATCAATTTAAGTTTAATACTAACTGAAACAATGAAATACGTGTGACACGATCTTTTATTTTCAGCATAACCTAAGTTCTCTAACTCTTATCTCTATTTAATTTTCAGATAAGTTAAACGCGTAGGTAAAACACGCACCGAAATAATTGTAGTTACAAAATACGTGGCTAATACATGAACACGTATATGATAGGGCTAAGGCTGACAGTATCGATATTTTTACAATTAATAAGCGTGTTTCAGTTGGAAAGTGAGATTAAATTGTAACTTTATACATGCTTTCTCGAAATTACTTTAAAGTATTTGTTTTATGAAACCATCACTGTGGACCCAAATTTTTTCCGCAGTAACTGATCTGCTTCAATGGGACTTTTTCGATTCAGTCACAATAATTTTCAATGGTTATTGGCTCTTGACCAGGATTTCGAGGGTGCGCTGACATGTGTTTCGTATTCAAAGTGTTGGTATACTGTGATGGGATCATCAGGGTTGGATAGGGCTTATGCACGTAACGTTTTTTTTCCAATAGACATCAATGCATTATTAATAAATTTAATATATATTGAAGAAAATTATCTTTTCATCAATACAAAAAGCATTTTGCTGGATTGCTATCATATGCAAAAAAATAGCTTTTATAAATACAACTCGCGTTGCCAGATATCAAAGACGTTGATACATAGCTTTTCACGTATATTACAACTTATATAAATATCACTTATCAAGTGACTACAAAAGTATATTTCATTTATACAAATATAACTTCACACTCTCACTTCATTGTATTCATATGATATTTGTACAAATATCATATGAATACAATTAACACATCGAATATTACTATGATATATAGTTTGACTGGAAAAAAACCGTTCATATTGCAACAAGGTATTCAATACTTGAATATAATATCGAATATGTAAGAAAACTAGGCACTAGGCAAAAAGTTTTGATGAGATTATCCAATAGAAATCTTTATTGAAAGACACGTGCGCATAGAATTTGAAGTTCTTTATATACAAACAGCAATTTGCTAAAATTGTGACCAAAATTGTTAAATTTTCTAAAATAAAAGTAGCCTTAGTTACTTCTTATTACCGTGATTTAAAAGATGACCCGTTCCCGCGGATTTGTGGGATAAAAGCTACCTTATGTCCTTTCTCGGGTCTCGAATTATCTTTGTACCAAATTTCATTTAAATCAGTGCAGTGGCTTAGAAGTGAAGAAGAGACAATCAGACAGACAGAGTTACTTTCGCATTTATAACATTAGTATGGATAAATAGACATATTTCTCTGTGCGAAACCAATATGGGTTGCTAGTAATAAAGTACTAAATCGAAAACAAAGCTGACAATAATTGTAAAATCTACACCAATTCCAAAGTTCGTTAATCAAATTGAATAAACGTTCTAACGTCCAAAGTATCCAGCTTTCATTACAATTTAGCATTGCATTACGTAGTCGATAGTATTACAATTTACATCACTAATGGCGGCATTCAGTCGAATACGTACAAGTGTTAACATTCACGCCACAAACTTACGGCCATTAAATCCCAAACAAATGGGACGTGCAATGCGTGGTTTTATTATGCCATGTGTACGTATTATGAAACTATTCGGGTTTTTATTTCACTATTTTGCTGAAAATGATCAAATATTTTTTTCCCTTCAAAACTTCATATAAAATTTATTATGTAGCAGACGGAGAATCACAACTGAGCTTCTATATATATATATATATATATATATATATATATATATATATATATATATATATATATATATATATATATATATATATATATATATATATATATATATATATATATATATATATATATATATAAAAGGCAAAAGTGACTTACTGATGTATCAACGCGCAGGCCAAACCCTTAGGGCTAAAAACTTGAAATTTCGCACACGTATTTCTATTATGATGTAGGCATCAACTAAGGCAGGTTTTTTCAAAATTCAACCCCAAAGGGCGTGAAATAGGGGTTTAAAGTTTGTTTGATAAATGTTGGTGTTGGTTCCGGGCTCCTTTGTAGAATAGACCAACTGCCGTCCTGCCAGGTAGGTCGTAAAAGGCGACCGATTGGCTATGCGAGTCACTACTATCGTGGCTACTAAGTGGTAGAGTTCTGCATTGTCTCACCCGGGTCTGGTACCACCGCCTTACCTATTCCTGCCGCAATAGCGTCAATGCTTGTCACTGTCGTGTTCCGGTTTGGACGGTAAGGTAGCCGGTAAACTTATGCATGTGGCATTAGACCTCGCCACAAGATAGCAACGCACCATTAACACCTTTGGTGTCTATAGGCGATGGTTGACTCCTTCCATCAGGAGACCCATCTGCTTGTTTGCTATCTTATGATATAAAAAAAATGCAAATATGTCCTGGGATTAAAAAGTTTCATAACTTTTTATTGCGCGAGCGAAGCCGCGGGTGCTTATCTATACATATAATAAAATCGTAGGAAATTCAAGACTGTACATTGAATATTTTTTTAAAAGAATACTTGGGACGTGATCTACAATCAATATCGAAGCCAAAAATATAGTTTTTAGAATTTTTGTCTGTTTGTCTGTATGTATGTCCGGGGTAAACTCAAAAAGTACTGTATGGATTTACTTCAAATTTTGCAAGTAAATACCCTTAGGATGCTTGTGTAAGCGAAACCGGTCGGAAATTAAATATAATTAACTTATTGTGAAACAGTACAAGTGTTATTAATCAATAAATATTGTATTAAAATGGAGTTTCACAAAGTGCCGACGATAAAAAGTATAGAATATATTTTGTTAATGTTTAAGTCGTATGTGAAACTTAAACAGGCCATACACGCTATGGTACACCATACAGGTTTACAGTTAAACTGTACAAAGAAACTTGAGATGAGTAGAGAGCAAAACCTGGGGCCTAACTTACATAACCAAACGGCGATCTAGTCGAAGCGTCTAATGGCTAATTGCACTAGACGCTTCGACTCGATCGTTATAACATTGGCTTATCTTAGGACAATCCTAAATAGTATGCTGACACTTCTTGTCTTAAATGAAAAGAATGTGACAGCATACTATTTAGAATTGTCTTAAGCTAATACAATGTTAGTGTAATTGGCCATAAGACTCTTACTCATTTTCATACATATTATGCCGCGTCATAGAACGTCTCAACGCGACGTTCCATTTATTAATTGGGGGGCTGCACAGTAGTGTAACATTAACGCTCCAGTTTACCTGTGCGGTTAAACTGTACAGATAATTTTCGCCGTGTTGGTCCCGGCCTCCTTTGTAGAATAGGCCAACTGCCGTTCTGCCAGGCAGGTCGTAAAAGGCGACCGATTGGCTATCGAGTCACTACCATCGTGGCTACTAGGTGGTAGAGTTCTGCATTGTCTCGTCCGGGTCTGGTACCACCGCCTTACTTAATCCTACCGCAATAGCGTCAGTGCTTGTCGCTGTCGTGTTCCGGTTTGGAGGGTAAAGTAGCCGGTAAACTTATGCATGTGGCATTAGACCTCGCCACAAGATAGCAACGCACCATTAACATCTTTGGTGTCTATAGGCGATGGTTGACTCTTTCCATCAGGAGACCCATCTGCTTGTTTGCTATCTTATGACATAAAAAAAAAGATAAACCAATCAAGTACACCCTGTCGTGTAAGGCTTGCTTTAGAATAGGTTTTAATAAAAGTCGCGATAATTAATTAAGTGTGGACTAAGAAATATGAAATTGGCATGAGGAGTAATGCGGAAAGCTATTCTTTATAAATATATGGATTAGCGATTAAACAAGTATATAGGGTGGATCAAAAAGATATCTTCGTTTTTAAGCGTTTTGTTTATATATGGGATAGCGATTAAACAAGTTTATAGGACGAATCAAAAATATATTCGCGGTTTGTTTGTACGGACATCATCGCATAGAAATCGAAGTTTATTTCTTACAATAGGCGATTTGATACTGCGACACATATCAGTCAAATCGCGCGCATATTGCCCACTCAGTGACAATATTTTTTTTGAATATTGCTATAATAATTTTGCTGAAGTTTTTACTACGTAGTTAAGCAATATTCTCATTTTACGTGTAATTTTTTTTAACTCGTCTCATTATAATCATTATCTATAGTGCGATTCATAATGTTACAGTCTTTTACCGGTCAACTTGTACATTTATAATGCTAAAGTTTTGGATGGATGAATGTTTGTTACTTAACATGCAAGAACTACTGAACGGATTTGAATGAAATTTGGCACATAGGTAGATCATAACCTGGTATAGGACATAGGCTACTTTTTATCCCAAAAAATGTGTTGTTCCTGCAGGATTTACCAAAAACTTTTATAATGCAGTGGGTTGCACGACACAGCTAGTATTTTTGTACAGACTGACTGTTAAGCTGTACATCGATAAGATGATCGATATCGATCTTTCGAATGACATTGAGCTCAATTTTTGAGATCTAAACTGTTGCTTAAGCTACATAATCGATAGGTTGAAAAATTTCTAAGCCATGTTAAAAAATATTTTTTTCAAAATTTTTTGTCTTTTATAAATCCCAAACAAACTAACCGATTTTCATCCGATTAACGGTATTTGAAGCAGTTTTTAAGAAGAAAAGCTGATTCAATTTTTAAGTTAATCGGTGTATTAGCCTGAAAGTTATTTCAAAAACATTAAGTAAGTTTGCTAAGAATAAAATAATTTTAATATTTGAAAAGCTGTAAGTTTTGCAAGTTAGATTCGATTTTGATTTTTGAAAGGGCATTCGACTTAGTTTTTACCGACAAATCGGTGAATCGCGGTGAACTGGAAACTTCGGTTTACTCTGCCTATCCCGCAAGGGAACCGGGTGTGTTGATACTGTACTTTAAAATCCAAATCTCAGGAGCAAATCTGGTGGTAGTGTTCGAATACCCCTTGCCTTGCGGTCGTGCACTATCGTTACTAGCTATCGGTTCAACTATCGCCTAAGGTGAGGCACCGGAGGCAAACGGAAAAAAACGGTTTGCTTAATCACATTTTTAAATAACGGTTTTACAAAAATTACACGATATACCTAAAGATATTATGTAAGGAATGTACTAACACGATAGAATATATTTTATTCGATCATATAAAATTCTAAAAATAGGCTAAATAAATCTCTAAAACAAGTAATTTGTTCATAATATTTCTAATTTTTCACATGACTTTTAATATGGTGATATTTAGTTTTAAATACAAAAAAAGTATGTACTAAATTTTGGTTTTCAGCTGAAGTCCTATATTTATTTATCCGAAAACTAAACCGTTTGCTTTTCTTCTTAAAAATTTACCGCCACGTTGTTTGAGTGGTTAGAGACCCTGACTACGCAATCGACGGGGCTCGGGTTCGATCCCCGACGGGGACAAGCTTTTGTGTGATGAACATAAACGTTTTTATTTCCGGGTTTGGGTGTTTATGAAATATATTCTACTATTTATATATGTATTTCTATGTATTAGTATCGTTTACTAACGCCCATAACACAAGCAAATAATTTGCTTACTTTGGGGTTAGATCAGTAAGTGTAATTTGTCCCGTGAATATTTATTATTATTATTATTATTTCCCAGCCATTTCAGAACAAACTGCGCCATCCATTTCCTATAAAATTGGCGCGCGTTAAAATACCTCGCCTTAAAATAAGCTGTAATCGATGTCATATCGGTTTTACCTATTGATGGGAATCGACGCTAATCTTGCTACTTGGTGGATCGAAGAGCGTATATACGTTCGGTTCACCCCGTCTATGCCGCAAGGTAACTGGCGTATCAATATTAATACCTAATATTGATGTCGAACATGTTGAAAATACAACATTTTCAACATGTTAAATGTCAATTTTACAATTTCCAGTTTTTAATTTCACAACACTACGTTTAAAGGAAATTAAATTCCCTTCCTTGTTTTGAATTTCTAAGCGTGACGGAAAAATGTCTTGAATTAAAGGTGTTTTAAAATTATTACTTTAAGAGCACGTATCTTCGAAGCAATTCAAGTAAATATTACTATGAAATCGAAAAGTTAAAATAGAATATATTATATTATCTAGTTTGTTATCATTAATTTTTGAGGTCTACTGTTTATTTATTTATTTGTATATTAATACGTAAAGGAAAAACTTTAGAACCATTTTTAAGACAATTTCGCGAACGGTGGAGCATAAAATTTGGCACAGATAAAGTTTATATTGCGGAAGACTCTAGAAACATTATGTTTCTTAACAAAATGCATTAAAATTATATTAAATAAAAAAAAAATAAACATTAAGCACACTACATTAATGTAGCTGCAAGACCCCCGGTATTGCAGTTGTCCATGGGCGGCGGTGATCACTTACCATCAGGTGCAACAGCTGCTCGTTTGCCCCCTCTGCTACAATAAAAAAACAGTAGCAGTCGTGGGACTGCCGATAGAAGTGAAAACGGAACTATTAAGTTGAGAGTAATTAAAACTATATGCAAAACATAGCTATAGATATACTATTATCATTAGCATGTCGGTGACGCGAACCGAGGATTTTACCCTCTACCAAAACGCTCAACGCGCCTAAAGAAGTTTTCACTTCAAAAAATGTGACATACATGATAATATACATACTCTAGTGGAGAGCCGAATAGGCTATCCACTATTATCTTATTATATAGGCTATCCAGACTACGAGTAGTCTAACAGTAATTAATGTTAAATCTTATGTTATGTAGTGTTAATCTTTATGTAAATATCATAAAGAGAGCAATTTATGAATTTGCTTGTATGAAGTAATATCTGTAACTATAGATCTAAACCAGTCAAAATCCACATTACTTAATTGAAATTCGCTAATTTTCTTTCCCAATGTTCGTTGGAGATCAGGACCCACAAAGGTTACCCCGCGTGAAATTACTAGTAACAAATAAACACTCACCATACATGTACTAAACAGAGTTACAAAGCATCCAACAACACGTTGCATTATAAATGTTTTTGATAATTCCCACGGGAACAATGTGTTATTCGGAATGAAACGTATCCTATGTCCTATTCCACCTCAGGGCCGGATTTACCCTTACTGCTACCCTGGGGCACCGTTAGTATATATATATTTCTTTCATAATATCATTATTTAAGTATTAATGAACACATTTTTACTCATTGTGCCAAAACTTCATGGTCGATCATGGTTTCATTAAACTTTATACTGGACTATTCTACGGACGCGATGAGTATAAGTAATGTACGCTCTATATTATCTTTACAAATTTATACTAATATTATAAATTTGTAGAGTTTATTTGTTTGTACGCCGTTATCTCGAAAACTGCTGAATCGATTTGATAAAACGCATTTCTCGCAAAAAAAGAATTGCCATCATGACTAGAACGTAAAAATGGCATGTTTTTTTAATTTTTTGTTGACTGTCCCTTACACTATGTGCATAATATATTATTACACTTCTTTTTGCGTCATTAAGTACGAAACATCTAAAAAATAAACATACAAACTTTTACATTAAAAGAAGTCGGATTTATAGAAAAACATATTTTATCATTGCATTAAAAAGTACGATTAAATCCATAAATTTGATTGATAGTCTGTAAATAAAATCCAATCGGGTACAAGATCGAACGGCTATAATCTACATGAAAATTTCAAAATGGATGCATAACGCGAGCCCTGAGTTTTAAAATATGTCCTATTATTTACTCTCTTAATGGATCACGTTCGAGCGCCATAATGGCCTTGCTACGTGAACAGTCACTGTAAAGTTTTAAATTATATTGGTTGTTTGTTTCTGTATTCCTAGTAATGGAAAATAGTCGTCGATATGAATATAAACTTCTTCATTTGCCATTGTAATTAATAGTTCTTCATTTGCTCTTTAAATAAATATTCACGGGATAAATTGTATTTATGTTATAACCCCAAAGTAAACAAATTATAGATCATTCAGATCTGTCCCCCTGCTCTGTCCCCATGGGGCACCGACCACACAGCCCATAGACACCTAATAATAGGCGAATGACTTGTGTCAACACATCTGACTTATAGTTCCGATGTAAATGTCCACGCGCCAATGAGTAGTGATTGGGTAATCAGTGTCGACCAATCAGATGCTCTGTACATTACTATCTTTCACTGTGGCCTTGAGTTAGCCAATTACGGCGTTGCAACCCCACTTCGTCTTACCTCAGCTAGTTGCCAGAATGCATTCAATACGGAAAATCAAACATTAGCCGTCTATAGGCTGTATGGTCGGTGCCATGGGATGACAGAACGAACAAAAAAGTTAGATCTGTCCCCCTGTTAGCGATAAAGGGACAGTTCGAACTTTATTCGCCTCCTTAATGTTTAATCTGTCCCTCCTATCGGCATTAGGGGGACAGATAAAACGTCAAGGAGAAGAAGCTCGAACTGTCCCCTTATCCCAAACAGGGGGACAGATAAAACTTTTTTGTTCCTTCTATCACCCCATGGGGACAGAGCAGGGGGACAGATCGGAATAATCCCAAATTATTTTCTTGTTATGGGTGTTAGACAACGATACTAATACATAGAAATACATATATATATAAATACTGGAATATATTTAATAAACACCCAAACCCGGAAATAAAAAACATTTATGCTCATCATACAAATGCTTGTCCCTGTCGGAGATCAAACCCGAGCCCCGTCAATTGCGTAGTCAAGGTCGCTAACCACTCGACCAACGGCGCGGTCAAAACTCTAAATATCTATATATCTCTTACAAGCTGTACATCTATAATTTTCTTCATTACAACTTTTTTACATCATAAGTTAGTAAACAAGCAGGTGGCTTTTTAGGTTGACGATCCATTTCTTGCAGACTCAAAGATTTTTATAGAATGTGCAAATTACCATCTCATGTTTAGTGGGATGGTAGTGCTTCTTGCATATTTACAAGACTTACCCTTTATACCAGCGACAACCATTGGCACTATTGCTGTAATAGGTAAAGCGTTAACAAACCCAGGTGAAACGTTGCGGAATTCTAAGGGTTACTGCGGACGTCCTTCTTTTTTTTTCTTTCTTCATTTTTTTTATAGAATATTTGGTTTGTTTGCATTTTTTGTATAAAGGTTTAAAAATTACTTGAGAGCGGCATATTGCCGACGGAAGATGCAACTGCAGCCGTTGACACGCAACGCGCTAATTCATCGTCGAGTCGGCACTCGGCAGTAGTCATCGACGAGTCGGCGGTAGTCGTCGACTAGTAGCGAGACTTGCACTTGTAACATGCCGCGTCCGCGATTTTGTCGGTTATACTACAAATGATCCAGGAGTGTGCATACGTCGCGGATTTATATTAACAAATTAAACAACTTTGTTTAAATAAAATTCTTTTCCACATTATGACAGCATGACTTAGTTTTTTATTAGGTAGCCGTTAGATAACCCATCAAGGGAAGGAATGTAATTTCAAATTAATTGAAAAATTGTTGCTCGTGTCGTCCCAAAGTTGAGTAGAGTGTAAAAAAATCTAACTTGTTCTCTATGGATTATTATTTATTTAACCCACCATGAATGGGTTTTTAATTTTTATTTTTTTATTCATCGGCTCATAGCTAAGAAAGCTGATGACGGCCCCCGCTGGTCTTTGAAGTTGACGTGTCGACGGCTGTTTCCGGCTAGTCGACAGCTGCTGCCGACGCACTACTGCAGTTGTCTTGTCAAGAGCTGAAGATGACAAATTAATTCATCTTCTAAGATTTGATATATAGTGAGAAAAGCTTGACCGTGATCGAATCACGATATCAGATAATGAAAATTGTGTTCTGCTATATCTCTTTCAAGTTTCCTACAACTGCCTTACTTTTTCTGTTACAAAAGCATCAGTGCATGACACTGTCGTTATCTAGTTTAGTAAAGTGGCTGGTAATTTTATAACCTTTACAATAATCTATTACATATAATAAAATCGTAGGAAAGTCAATGTATATCCGGGGTAAACTCAAAAAGTATTACATGGATTTACTTCAAATTTTGCACGAATATTACTAACAGGTCAGGTCAACATATAGGCTACATATTAACATGCCTACCTACGGGGGAGGAGCTTACGGAGTAAACGAAGTCCGCGCGAATGAAGTCGCGGGCAACAGCTAGTCTTTAAAAACCCTTATTAATTTCTCCCTTTTTACAACTATACATTCGGTAGATCTACTTTGCAAGAATCATTCATGGATGTAATGACTTCATTTTTATGGTTCAGAAATATTAGTATAAATATCTTCTGGAGTACCTACTCGTATAATGTTTGATATCCAGGAACACAAAGTTGAGCCGTATGTTTTAAATATCCCATTATTAACTTTCTGAATGGATCACGTCGTAACGCCATAAAAGCCTCACTGCGTGTACATTCAATGCACGGTTTAAAATTATATCACTTGTTTGTTCCCTGTTGTTTACAACTTCTGGAATCCTGGTTATGAAAGATAATAATCGATACTAAAGTTTTATTCTATACCGTTGTACGAGACAAACAGTTTTATTAAATTAAGTGGCTGGATAAAGATAATAAAGGGAGTAAACTATTTCTTGAACTTCATGGTTTTACACACCTTAACCTTTTGCCTTCGATGGCTGGCCAGGCCGTTTGTAAACGGCCAACGATTTGTCATTCGTGTCATTATAAAACTACGTGGTAGAGGTGGCTCATTTTTTCTCTTAATCCGGTGTCGATGTCTCAAAAGAGTTTGGTATTCCTGTCGCAATTGAATCAGTGCATGCTATTTTCGTGTTCTATTTTGGAGAGTACCCAGTGAACTATATTTTTTCTGCTTAACCAAAGATTTTTTTTGAATTTTTTTAAATTTTTCATTTGCTACCCTTTTCGGAGTTGCGTTTTGTCGATGATTACCACACCACTAAGTCTCTAATTAGTCATGAGATAAATCATGATCTGGATTTCCTTAGTGGCATTCTTGGCTAATATAATGATTGAAAATAAAGTAGGGGTTTGTGTCAAGTTGCTTCGCTTTATCCTAAACTTGTTTTACGTTTGCCTGTTTGTTCACATATTTAAAAGAAGCCAGAAGTAGTTGAAATCAAAACTGTCTTGCGCGAGTCATCTCGCTAGCACAAGTTTGATGTGCGTTGCACACTGCACGGTCCATCAAAAAAAAAATCGTCCTCAAACTATTTTCGAATGTTCCAATTGTCCCCAGAATTACATAATTCTATTTTACGTCGCCGTATATTCCGGCAAATGTTGGGCTTAAAACTTCGACAGCTCACCGAAAGTTGTGGAGTTCTACTTGCATTCTCCGGTTGAATTATTGCATAATATACGGTTGCAATAAAAGTAACTATCCGATCCATTGTTCTGCGCGATTGTTTTTATTGCCAACTGTAAAGCGTTCTCGAGTTTGTCAGATTGCTTCGTCGTTATTTCGGTTTTAGCATTCAACTCTATTGTCTAGTGCTTGTGTTGTGATTTTTAAACTGTTTCAATAAAACGATTTAAGGAACTTTTATGCACAGCTTTGATCACAAACAAAAATTTGTAAAGAGATGGTTAATACTTCAAAATCGTGGCTAATAACGTAATTCTCAGAAAGGTGGTTAGGAAAAGTGAAATAAAAAAGATTTTACTCGATTATGTGCAATTTTCTAAAGCTTGTATGTTGAGAAATTAAAGTATAAATACATTGGTGAAATACAAAAAAAAATGTAATACAAAAATAAACCATTTTTTTTAAATTTATAAGAAATTAATGTATTGCCAGTACCAAAATTCAGAGAGCGTAATATCCAGATTTCCCAGCAACCACTTATGTGTGTGTAAGATTTAAGAGTTGAAGTTGTATATTTATTTCTAATGGAACACTAACAACAACAAATACACAATAAGACTTAAGGTACAAGGAGAATTTACATGCCAGTCACAGGTGAATACAAAATTTATACCACTAGCATAGTGAAACAACATTTATAGTCTCTCAAAAGTAATATACAATGAAATAAAATAAGTTTCGGTAAAAGAAAATAATAACTAACATAAGGAAATAAGTACTAAAAAATTTACTACTAAAATACGTTTAAAATTACAACTAATAAATAAAAAAGAAAAAGTAATAAAATTTTAATATGACATTTATTTTACATCAGGTCCAGTCAATTTTTTTTGTTTCAATTTACATAAAGAATAATTAAATATATCCAGATCTGGTATTTTCGAACAAATTTTTTTTTTTGACATGACTTACTTAAGGGTAAGTTTTTACCAACGTTAGTTTAGTGCGGCACAGTAGCAGTTTAAAAACTTTAGTAAGGGATATCTTGCTAGACAACAACGAACGTTAAGCGACACACGCTTTAATAAATAATTGTATATTATTTTTGAGTTTAAAAGCTTGTACAAAAACAACAAATGAAACAACCAAAAAAGAAGTCTGTAGCTACCAAAGAATTTTAAACGTTTTTCGTACAGAATTTGTTTTGAAATACCAGGCTTGATATATGCAAGGAATTTTGTAAACTTTCGTTGCACTGATTCAAGCTTTTGAGAACGAATTGCATATGTAAGGTTCCACGAAATACTAGCACGTTATAAAAGACTATGAACGAGAAATTTAAAAGATATATTTATAGTTATAGTTTTGATGCTGTTGACATTTATTATCTTACGTTAGGTATAACAAAATTATTAATATTTTATCAGTTATATTTCACTAGTTTTCTAGCTTAAACCTTGTATAAGTGCAAATTAAGCGTGTGATTAAATAAACAATATTTCATTGACACGCTCAATATTTTAATCCGATTCACATCACGATCGTAAAGTAGTTGCTATTCAACACTTTGATAATCCAAAATAAAAACAGTTGAATATAATCAATAGATATTTAATTTTCAACTAACATTAACGTTATTAAGTAACAAATGGAAAAGTATTACAAAAACGATAGGATCTGCTTTACGATTTTACTTAACGACTTCAATATGTCAATGAAAAATGAAACTACTACTAGTTCAGAAAGCTTGTTTTGCGTGGAAAGCATCGGCAGGTAAGATGATAATAAGTATATTATTATGTAGTAAACTATGCGCATCATAAAACGTTCTATTTTATATTAAAAAGTTCGCTTCTATCGTCTCCTAGTATTAAAATAAATAATAGCACATCAAAGAGAAATGGATCCGTAACATATTTAGGCTTAGTCTTAGAGAAAAGGTACACTTTTATAAATCACATCAATTATACCGGTGAAACATTTATGAACTGACTTTGAACTAGCTACTTTGCTCTAAAGCCAGTTAAAGTGTATAGCGAAATTCTCCTACAAAAATGAAATCGTTAACATATTGGGAATGTGAGTTTCAACTACTTTTATTTCATTATCACGACGTGAAGTTATTTGTTTTTGTCACTGTTATATCACGGGTGATAAATCACGACCGTTATATTTTTATCAGTAACGAATATTGTCACAGTGAGCACATTTTATTCCGTATATTACATCGCCGTGCAGTGATTACAATTTATAAATGATTAGTAAATTGAAGTAACGTATTAAACAAATTCTCGCTTCTTGCTGGTGGCACGGTGTTGCTCAAATGTTTGATTTCTGCGAATTATAAGCATAAGTAGTAGCATGACCCGTGTGAAATAAAATCACGGTCGCGTTATATACAGGTTTACCTTTATAGGTCCGGCAAAATTTCAAAATTTATAACTAAATATTGAATTGAAAGTGTTTTTTTTATTTATTAATGTAACATTGTTACAAGATAATATAAAAATATTCGTTTAAAACTATCCCACTAAATTTATGAATTGGATGCATTGAGTCTTGTGAATGGAGTCTGTAATGCTGGCAGTACGTTATTTTACATATACCTATAATTACGATCGTAATTATTATGTAATAACTCACTCTCTAAGTACATTTTTCTCGATCACTTTTAATTTGGTTGCACTAAAATATTTTAGTTTGAATTTTGCGTAATGGAAATTATATCCATGCGTTTTGTTTTTTGTATCGGATAAAATAAAAATTTGAATTTTTTTATTACATAAATTGAACATATGTTGGAACTTTAAAAGTAACATTGTATAACAGACGGTTTCGATGCATATAACTGATGTGACACGTGAATTATTTTATAACGAGTGACAGAACCAGTGATGCGTGAAATGTGCCATGCCTACTTCATATGTATATCTATAGATCAGTACAATCGACTGAATCGATCAAAAAACAAAGGAAAATTTCGTTACATTGCCACCACAGGATCACCACCCATCTCACCAACTAACAAATCGGGCAATTGTTATAAACAATAACGCATTCACGCATTATTAAACTAATAATGAAAATATATCTCTGTGAAATAACGCTGAAGATATTTTTACAAGTCAGCGTTCTTAACTGTATTGCACTATTCTTTACCAAATACTCTGGAAAAGTTATATTACTTATTTACTAACAGCAAATAGCTCGTATAAAACTGGATCTCTATTTCGTTTTTCAGATTTGTTTACTTTGTTTATTATTTATAAGAAGTTACTGACACTAGCATTATTTTTCACATTTTATTGTATATTGCCTTTTGTTTTTATTTAGTTTAACGTGACATATTATGACGCGCGATTTCATTTACGACGAATTCAGTTTTACTAATTAGGGGTTGGAGTTGATTTTATCCCCTTAGGGGTTGAATTACATTTTAACCCTTTAGGGGATTGACTTTTAAAATTACGCGCAGAATTTCCTCTTGCGTAATTTGCCAACGCCTACCGCAAGCTTGGAGTTATGCACAGCGATATTGAAGTTATATTTAATTTTGTAGTTCATAGTAAGTATTTATAGTTTTTTTGTTTATTTCTTTTGTACATTTTATATTTTTTTATCATAAATAGCAAAGTACAAGCAGATGTTTGTCTTAGTGGTAAGAAATAACTGTTGCCTATAGCTACTAGAAATCCGTGTGATGGGCCGAAATTGCACATACATAAGTTTACCGATTACGTTAACCCCTAAACTGGAATACCATAGTGACATGCAAGCTTTGACGCAATTGCGATAAGTAGATATAGGTAAGACCCTTGAGTAATAACGCTGCGCTGATAAAACGGTGGTACCTAAGTGGTCAAGACGTTGCAGAATGCTACCATCAAGTTAGTATTGACGATGTCATTGACATGTATTAGCCATTTTCGCCTTTTCGAGATGCCTAGCTGTGAAACAATTGATCTTTTCTTCAAAAAGAGGCTCGGCGGGGTTATCACGTATCTCGCAATGCGCAGTTATCGTAATTGTTTAGTTATTGCAAAACACGTAATAGTCATGTTTATTAGTGACAATCGTTTTTGATAATTTTTGGTGCTGTGACACTTCAAAAAGTACATCCAGTGACAAGCAAGCGATTGGCGATGATTTTGACGATTTTTTCGACAGGTTTAAGCGTCATCGATCATCGCTGGCGGATTACAAATGTTAGGTGATATGCCTGCGGACTATCATATTTAAATTCATGATGTGTTTGGAATAAAATGTCTGATATTTAGAAATTCTGAAACTCTCTTAAAATATAAAAAAAATTGAATAAATATTAATATAATTGAATAAAAAGCCTTTCATTTGGATAAAAATAATGTAATAATAAAATGTCGACTCGTCAAAAGTAAAAAGGTTAATTTGAATAAGATATTACTTAACTCAATTTGATATCAATGTATAAAAACCGTCGTCTGAATTCTGCCTCCATTTTTTATCATATAAAAGTAGTTACTAGGTGGTAGAGTTCTGGCATTAGACCTCGCCACAACAAAGCAACTCCCCATTAACATCCTTGGTTTCTATAATAGGCGATGGTTGACTCATTCCGCCAGGAGACCCATCTGCTTGTTTGCTATCTTATGATATTGTTACGTATAATCTAGAAGCGTGTAGAATTGGAGCGCGCGCGCGCTAATTATCTAGAAATAAAAGAAAGAGATAGCTACTCCTATATACATACATCAAGTGAACAGTACGAAGTGAGAAGTGTTTTATTGTGTAGTGTTCTAAGTTCAGTGATAGTATAGTGAGTGACTAGCAAGTAGAGTGTATTTTAGTATTACGTTGTGTTGTGTTGTGTAAATACACGGATTTAATATAAGTGGTGTTTTCCTACTATTGCAAACCCGAGTACGTAACAATAAAAAAATATTGTTTTACATACAAAAGAATACAAGAGTTACAGATTATAAATATGACGTCGCGAAAGTTTTTGTAGAAATCGTTGTGTTCTTTAAATGTGGCGTGCATTTTTTTTTCTTTCATCATTCATTTTTGTAAGGGTTTCGTTTATATCCAGTATCGATTTCAAAATAGTCGATGGTATTTTTAGATGATATTTAGCTTAGTTAGGTGATTTTGTTAAGTGTATGTCAAATCAACAGATTTGTATTGGCTTTTTAAAATTTTGTTTTAATAGATATTGACTTAACGGTCACCCTCTCGCTATCCAAGCAAATCCGCGGCGCGACGGTAACTAAACATCATAATTGTTTCAAAAGCTACACAGATATTGTCTTTGTTAATGGATTAACATATTCGTCTCAAACATCAATCACTTCGCGTTTATTGTGTTTGGTAATTATACATTACGTACGTTTGACATAATTGTGACTGACAGAGAAATATTACTCGACGTAATGTATATGGCAGATTATTGTTTTAATCGATATATACGTACATATATTGAAATTGATTACTTTCCGCATCTATATATTAACAATTTTTGTAAAATAATACTAACGGAGGAAGAAAAAATATTTTGCGACACTTTGCAGGTGGCGGATATTATCTATTTAAGCTACATTCCTTTGAAAAATGGACCAACTGCCGTTCTGCCAGGCAGGTCGTAAAATGCGACCTATTGGATATGCGAGTCACTACCATCGTGGCTAGTAGGTGGTAGAGTTCTGCATTGTCTCGCCCGGGTCTGGTATCATCGCCTTATCTATTCCTGCCGCAATAGCGTCAGTGCTTGTCCCTGTCGTGTTACAGTTTGGAGGTTGGTGTAGCCGGTAAACTAATGCATGTGGCATTAGACCTCACCACAAGAGTAACGCACCATAAACACCGAAGGTGTTTATAGGCGATGGTTGACTCTTTCCATCAGGAGATCCATTGCTTGCTATCTTATGATATAAAAAAAATCTATATGTACACGTTGAAATAGCTGACTTTCTATATCTGAATAAAACAAATATTAAAAAAAATATACATCAAATTACAGGTGGCCGATATTAGGTACATACCACATAGTTATTAATTTCAGTATGTGTATGCATAATATGTAGATTAAAAGTTAAAACACATGTTTTAACTTTTAATCTACATATTATGCATACACATACTGAAATTAATAACTTCCCGTATCTGTAAGTATCTTCACGCCCGTATCCCAGAAGTGGTAGGCAGAGGTACAAGTGCACCCACGATTATCCGAAGATAGTCCCATAATGTAATAGGTGACAAAGCCTATCGCCAATCGGGCACTTATCCAATTCCAGGCAACGTTTTTTTATCAGAAAACTAAAAAACACATTTCTGAAATGCCTGACACGGGAATCGAACCCGGGACCTCATGCGATTAACACCGACGACGGGCCACTAGACCACAGAGGTGATTTTACTGTATATTAATACCGTATCTGTATATTTACAAATATTGTAAATAAATAGTAAACATTTATTATTTACTAGCTCCAGCGTGCAGCCCGCCGCATTATGAAAGTTTTGGTGAATCCCGCGGGATCACCTAATTTTTACGGGATAAAAAGTAGCCTACGTGCTCTTACAGGCCATCATTTACCTGTGTGCTAAATTTCATTCAAACCGTTTAGTAGTTCGATAATATAGATCAAAATCATCATATCAAACAATTACTTCCAGACTTTAACAGCTTCACAAACTTTATAAATAACATTAAACCAATCTTTCAAATTAGACAAATACTTACAAATCATGGCTATCACAAACAATACCTTTACCGCTTCAAAATAACTGAAAACAGCAAATGCCCATGTGACAATACAACCACACAGACAAACACCTTATACAAAACTGTCCTAGATTTGAAGCATCCAGAAACCAACATTTAGTTGCATCTACAACATAAAATATCGCACCGTACCTACTTAACGATATAATTAGAACGCAAACAACCATTGACACATTCACCAATTTAAAAAAATGATGTGGCGTCGCGGGACACCAGGTAGGAACGAACTTCCTTCGGCTAAACGGCACTACTCGCTTGTGTACGCGACTGTCGCGCCTGCGCACGTCTCATTTAACGCTTTTATTCCACGCATTTTTCTTACGGTTTTACTATCACATTTTTTTCAGTTCGGTCGCGCAGCAAAATCCCTATCCCCTCCAAGCCTGAATACTGAAGCCAAATACTGAAACGCGTAAATAAATAGTATGTCTGTCTGTGTGTCCGTCTGTCACCAGGCTGTATCTCATGAACCGTGATAGTTATACAGTTAAAAATTTCACAGATGATCTATTTCTATTGCCGCTAACAACAACAACAAATACTAAAAACGAGCCCGACGCGCTCTTGGCAAGTTTTTAAATTCCGCTCCATATAATGGTAGAATATGCTGGAATTTGGCTAAAAAAAACTTGTAACACCCATAAACATGTAAAAAATAATCATTATTTCTTAGATATCAATAAATGAAACTGTATTCACTAGAAAAATATGTGCAAAGTTTATCAATAAAAAGCAGATATATACGTAGGTTTTCCAATTTCCAAGTAAAACAAGTATATCTCCAAGTCTGATACTATCTGTTTCTCCAGAGACGGGTCTCAAGTACCCCGTATTATTACACGAGTCAATTACATTAGCCCGTCTAAATAAATAACACGAAGGGTTGACTCTCGTTTAAATGTATCGTACCTAAAAGTTTGTTTCTGTTTTATCCCGACTTTTTATTAGATTAAGCACAGGACCATAGACTAAAGAGAAACGTGTACCGCACATTTATACAACAATATTATAAATGCGAATGTCTGTTTTTGATATCGAAAGATAGTAAACAAGCAAATGCCTCCTGATGGAAAAAGATAACCATTGCAAGCAATGGGTCTATATATGCACCAAAGATGTAGATGATATCAATGTGGCGAGATTAATACCATTACATGGTAGAGCAGGACTTCCCAACCAGGGGGGCACGCCCCCTAGGGAGGCGTAGAGAAATGTTAAGGGGGCGTCGCACCTAAAATGTAAGATTACATTTCCAAAAAACAATTAACGAGTAGGCAAATAAGGAATGTAAGGGGGGCACGAAAATATTATTCTTGGCTCATGGAGGCTCGGCCAAATAAAGGTTGGGATAGCCTGTTGTAGAGTTTTGGATTGTCTCGCACGGATCTGGTACCACCGCCTTGCATATTCCTTAATATAACAAACAAGCAGATGGATCTCCTGTTGGAAAGAGTCAACCATCGCCTGTAGATACCAAAGAGGTTAATAGTCCGTTACTATCTTGTTGCGAGGTCTAATACCATATGCATAAGTTTACCAGCTACCTTACCATCCAAATCGGAACACGACACTGATAACCTCTGATGGTATTGCGGCAGGAATAGGTAAGAAGGTGGTACCAGACCCGGGCGAGACAATGCAGATCTCTACCACCTAGTAGCTACGATGGTACGGACTCGCATAACGAATCGGTCGCCTTTTATGAACTGCTTGGCAGAACGGCAGTTGGCCTATTCTTTAAAGGAGCCCGGGATCAACGCGGAGAATTCCTGCCGCATCAGCATCAGTGCTTCTCACTATCGTGTTCCGGTTTGGAAGGTAAGGTAGCCGATAAACTAATGCATGTGACATAAAGATCTCTTCACAAAAATAGTGACACCCCACTAACATGTTTGGTGTTTATATGCTAGTAGTTTCCTTTCATGTGATCGGAGAGCCACCTGCTTGTTTACTATCTTATATCTATCTTATCTTAAATTATGTATTACAAATAAGTCTACCAAGTACACCAAGTGCCGACGATGGAAACTAACCAATTTATCTTATATATAAAAATCAATTGCTGTTCGTTAGTCTCGCTAAAACTCGAGAACAGCTGAACCGACTGGGCTAATTTTGATTTTGAATTAATTGTTGAAATCCAGGGAAGGTTTTAAAGGTGAGAAAATATAGAAAAAATAAGAGTATTTAATAAGGCAGAAGGCCGGGTCAGTTAGTAATCTTATAAATATAAAAATCAATTGCTGTTCGTTAGTCTCGCTAAAACTCGAGAACGGCTGAACCGAATGGGCTAATTTTGGTTTTTAATTAATTGTTGAAGTCCAGGAAAGTTTAAAAGGTGAGTAAATATAGAAAATCTATATATATAAAAATCAATTGCTGTTCGTTAGTCTCGCTAAAACTCGAGAACGGCTCAACCGATTTGGCTAATTTTGGTTTTGAATTAATTGTTGAAGTCCAGGGAAGGTTTAAAAGGTGACAAAATATAGAAAATTTATATATATAAAAATCAATTGCTGTTCGTTAGTCTCGCTAAAACTCGAGAACGGCTGAACCGATTTGACTAATTTTGGTTTTGAATTAATTGCTGAAGTCCAGGGAAGGTTTAAAAGGTGATAAAATTTAGAAAAAAATAAGAGTAGTTAAAAATGCAGAACAACCTTTGCCGGGTCAGCTAGTTTAAAATAAAAGAAATATTTACAATACACCCGTACGAGAATTTTAATTGCAAGTATATTTTACAAAGTAACTCACTGCGGAAGTGATTCACTCTTCAAACTTGTACACTCTTTCTTACTTTTAAAACAAACAAAGATCCTTCACCTCTGCTATAAAGTTAACACTTTGTTTCCTTTATTACAAACTAACTAATTACAAAATAGACTGCCCCGTTAGCCGAGTGGTTAGCGACCCTAACTACGCAATCGACAGGGCTCGGGTTCAATCCCCGACGGGGACAAGCACTTGTGTGATGAGCATAAATGTTTGTATTTGCGGGTTTTGGTGTTTATTAAATATATTCCAGTATTTACATATGTATTTCTGTGTATTAGTAATATTGACTAACACTCATAAGTTATAACACAAGTAAATAATGTGCGTACTTTGGGATTAGATCAAGTAAATGTAATTTTTCCCGTGAATATTTATTTATTTGCTAGTAAATAATTGACCCGGCAAACGCTGTTCTGCCTTTTTAACTACTTACTCTTATTTTTTTCTATATTTTGTCACCTTTTAAACCTTCCCTGGACTTCAACAATTAATTCAAAACCAAAATTAGTCAAATCGGTTTAGCCGTTCTCGAGTTTTAGCGAAACTAACGAACAGCAATTGATTTTTATATATATAAATTTACAGAGACAGATTTTAAAAATGTTAGATATATTCGACACAAAATGTTTAATAAAATATTATGTAACGCAAGAAAAAAGTGTCCTATACTAAATACTTGAAGTGAAGACTAAG
This sequence comes from Apodemia mormo, assembly GCA_036924255.1. Classification (NCBI taxonomy): domain Eukaryota; kingdom Metazoa; phylum Arthropoda; class Insecta; order Lepidoptera; family Riodinidae; genus Apodemia; species Apodemia mormo. The sequence continues at coordinate 4,188,983 of JAUPFN010000007.1, read as the reverse complement.
TACCCATTTTATGATAATAACGCGAATGGAGGAGTATAAAATTTACCACAGTTAAAGTTAAATTACGAAGGAATGCAGAAAGTCAATCTATATTAATGTTAAAAATGCGAAAATTTGGATGTTTGGATGGATGGATGTTTATTATTCAATCATGCAAAAACTACTGAACGGATTTGAATGAAATTTGGCACATCGATAGCTAATCGGTGACCTGGGCTACATAAGCTAGGCTATCCCGGAAAAATTTGGTGATACCGCGGGATTCATCAACAAATTTTGTAATGCAGCGAGCTACATGCTGCAGCTAGTATTAATATGTGTATGGAAATTAGAAATACATTACATTAATAAAAATAAACACAACACACTATCATTCATTTCACATAATAAAAACACATATCTATATATTGTTTTGTTTATGTTTAAAGTTAACTGTCAAACTGTGTTGGTCCGAGGTCCTTTGATGAATAGGCCAACTGCCGTTCTACCAGGCAGGTCTTAAAGACGACTAATTAGCTATGCGAGTTACTACCATCGTGGCTGCTAGGTGGTAGAGTTCTGCATTGTCTCGGCCGGGTCTAACACCACCTTACCTATTACCTATTCTTGCTGTAATAGCGTTAGTGCTTGTCACTGTCGTATTCCGGTTAGGAAGGTAAAGTACTCAATAAACTTATGCATGTGGCATTAGACCTCGCCACAAGATAGCAACGCACCATTAACATCTTTAGGGTTTATAGGCGATAGTTGACTCTTTCTGTTAGGAGACCCATCTGTTTATTTGCTAACTTATAATATAAAAAAAAAAAACTAAAAATAGAAGAAATTTTATTGTTCTGACTATGGTCAAACGGAGTCATAGAATTATATTCAAAGTCCAAAGTCAAAGAGGGCGACCATTAGTCCATGTCCATACTAGTATTTTTTCTGTCTGTCTGTTTGTCATTTTTATATAGAAATAAGGGGCAAACGATCAGGAGGCTCACTCGATGGGAAGCGATCATTACCGCCGATGGACAGCACAACACCAGAAGTCTTTTTTAAAAATATATAAACGGGTCAAAAACGTGAACATATCATATGGAACTTACTTGTAAAGCTCGACGTTTCGGCCAAGTTACATTGACCATTAGAAGACCTGAAGTCTTGCAGCTGCGTCACAATAAAATAATAACGCAGAAGAACAACTCCATTCAAGGCGCCCGAATCGCTGCACGCACACAGACATGTCGTTTACACGGCCGCTAGTCTACCTTGACCGGACAAGATAAGTTAGCGGCCGTGTAAACACGACACGTCTGTGTGCATGCGGCGATTCGGGTGCCCTGAATGGAGTTGTTCTACTGCGTTATTATTCTTCTGTGGCTGCGTTGCCAGGTTGCCAGCTTTTTAAGAATTAGTTACATCTTTTCTTGATGATTGTCTGTATGTTTTTACGGCAAAGCCACCGAGTTGATTTTGATAAATTTTGATAAAACTGATTTTGATTTGAAGGATATAGTTGAAGAGACTAGTTATTTTATTTCTAACAATTTACATTTTTTCCTTTCAGTGACTCTGCTAGTGTATACGGGAAAATTCGTGGAAATTTGCAAATAAGTGTTCTTTTTAAGCTATTGCATAGCTTCTATCGCGGGCCTTGAGTGTGGAGACCGAATCCAGAAATTGCGTAATGAAAAAATCTAACACCCCCCACTCCGACCAGCACAGCGGTGATACTTTCTAGTTTTTCCATCTATCGATAAATACCAGTACTTTTAATGACTTTTCGAAATATTACGCTTGTCTCTTTAGTTCAGCAACCCACCTTTAGATGGCATTGGTTGTATTGAAAAACTACCGTAATCAGCTGTTTGTGAGAAAGTATATAGGTGTATAGGTATTTATCATCTACGTACAACAGTGAATATCTATCTGTACTCGTATAATTTGTGTACAAAGTGATTTAAATATAAATAAACAAAGTGCATTTATTAAATATTCCTGAAGAACCGACATGTATTGAAAGATAATAAAAATATTTTGATTAATATTAACATTTCATTTATTTAATAAAAGAAAAAAAAATGTTTTTTTATCGATTACCACGCTCAAAGTGTAACTTGCATTAATATCAAAGAAAAAAAAACAAAGAAAAAAAAATACTGCATAAATAAAATAAATATATAATTGTAATTGGATAAGTTGATAAAAAATGCTATGCAATAGCTTTACCGCGGCAGTCTCCGAGTGCCACACGTCTTTTTTTATATATCATAAGATAGCAAACAAGGAGATGGGTTTCCTGGTGAGAAGATTCAACCATCATCGCCTATAGACACCAAAGGTGTTAATGGTGCGTTGCTATCTTGTGGTTAGATCTAATGCCATATGCATAAGTTTACCGGCTACCTTACCCTCCCAATCGGAACACGAAAATGACAAGCACTGACGCTATATAAAGTTTTTCAAGTGTTAAAGTTTTTAAATGCAAGCACGGGGTGAGTGCTATAACACAAAAATAATTAGAAACACGAAAGTACTGATCAAAATTATAAATGTGAATTTCATCTGTAACGATGAACTCAATTAACTAGTTATACGTATGTATAGCTAGCGATCAGTACAATAGACGTAATCGATCACGTAGCAAAGAAAAATTTCGCCACGTCGAGCCTGTCGACACTAGCTCAGTGGAAAGCACACCTGCCTTAGGGGAGGTCGTAGGTTCAAATCCCGCCTGTCTATATTTTTCTTTGTTATTTTTACAGTTTTTCAAGAATATTTGGTATGTGCGAAAAGTATATTTTTGTGATAGTAGCAGTTTTTAATTGACAATATTACTGCTGATGTACATAGCATATATTTTTTAACAATCACAGTTCAGTTCACATTAACTGCTTAGAATCGCATAACATTTTTTTATACGAAAATTTATTTATTTATTATTTAATGCTTTATTGTACACCTTAATTAATTAAAATTTACAGAACTCTCTTAAATTAAATGCACAAATGGCGATCTTATCGCTAAAGAGCGATTTCTTCCAGACTACCAGTGGTAATAGGATTCATTGCTTGTAAAAATTGGGTGCACAAATTACAATATAGATATAATATACGTACATACATAAGTTACATAATATCAATGAACAGTTGGTTACATATTATAAATTAAAACAAATATTGTATATACACACATATCCATATACATACACATACCCATATATACACACACACACACACATATATATATATATATATATATATATATATATATATATATATATATATATATATGTGTGTGTGTGTGTGAGTGTGTGTGTGTGTATGTATATGGATATGTGTGTATATAGAATATCTGTTTTAATTAATAAATGAAATTATGACAGTGACACTGAGAGAAAACTCAGTGACACCATCTACAATTTAGTATATAAACAAGTCATAATAGTAAAGATGTAGAAATCTCCAAAAAGTGCACACAGCAGATGTTTATTTGACAAAGAAGACATGCTAATGTTTAAGGTAAAAATATGAAATTTTAAATTTTAATATCACAGTCTGACAGACAGACTGTCAGTGTGAAAATTCAAAATATAGTTTTAAATTTTCACTTTTGTGCGCAATTCTCATGACTGCCTCTGTTTTTTTCTCAATTGCTAATTTTTTTTTATAATATAATATAGTAAACAGGCAGATGGATCTCCTGATGGAAAGAGTCAACATCGCCTATAGACACCAAGATGTTAACGGTGGGTAGCTATCTTCTGGCGAGGTCTAATGACACATGCAGAAGTTTACCGGCTACCTTACCCTCCAAACCAGAGCACGACAGCGACAAGCACTGACGCTATTGCGGCAGGAATAGGCAAGGCGGTGGTACTAGACCCGGGCGAGACAATGCAGAACTTTACCACCTAGTAGCCACGATGGTAGTGACACACATAGCCAATGTATGTCAATATGCATGTCAATTGCCCGTGTGACTTCCAACTTTCCTCAGCATTGTGTGCTCTGTATTGCATCATTACTGGTCTAATAAATATTGAGCCCATTTGGCAACCGTATAGGGTTTTGTATAATATAATTCTTTTCTTTTAAATTAAATATTGTTTGTAAATGGGTGAACAATATTTATTTTGATATACAATATTTATATTACAACAATCACTTATAATCAATTTAAGTATATTACATCCTGAGTGCTAAGTGTGAGTTTTTCTTTTCGCATTCGATCGTGAGCGCGTTTGGAGTTTACTAAGAATTTGTATGTGATTTGTACAGCGCCACCTAGTGGTAAACGTGAGAAACCAGTTTACAACTAGGTGGTGCTGTACAAATCACATACAAATTCCTAGTAAACTCGAAACGCGCTCACGATCGAATGCGAAAAGAAAAATTCACACTTAGCATTCTGAAGATGCTTAAAAAGTGAAACCGGTCGAGTGATATACAAAAATAAAGTTTTGATGTGAAATTAAAGTACAAGTGATTAGCCAATTGTGTTGTTACGTAATAATGGAATTTCACCAAGTGCTGACGATGAAAGGTATAGAATATACGACCGATTGTCTTTACATGTCACTAATATTGTGACAACTAGGTGAAAGATTTTCGTAAGGTCTCGCCCGAGTATATTATAGTTTCAAAGAACCGCCGCAAAAGCGTTTGTTTAAAAAAAGTAAAAAAGCTAGACGTTGTCATGTTCCGGTTTGGAAGAGAAGGCGGGTGGAAGTATGCATGGGGCACTGCCATCTCGCTACACGGATAGCAATACACCATCAACATCTTTGATATTTATAGGCAATCGTCTCTCTTTCCATCAGGATAGCAGTCTGCTTCTTTGCAATCTAACGATATATAAAAAAAATCGCTTATCTGTAAAGTTGGTCTGCAGACGATAATTTTTCGTGACAACGTCATAAGAACCTCCTGCCTGGTCGTGCCTGTAACGTTTGTTCCTCGCTCTCGTTTGCACGCTCGGCTCATGCGGAACGTGACAGTGAGTCATGCTTTGCCGGCCGGCGTTCATCGATTTATAAGACGTTATTATGTCAAAAGATGGGGTTTTGGTATTTGGGGGGAGTTGAAAGTAGTAAATGGGGAGTGTTAGTGTGACCCAGATATAATATGACCGTGTTATGAATATATTGTCCTTAGTAGCCTTAATACATTGACTGTGGTATTTACATAATAATCACAATTTACACGGACTGTAGTGAATCGTTTTCACTTGCGCGAAATTAATGATAAGTAATTGTATTAAATTTGGGCTTGCAACTAGCGAAAATAACTCGTAATTTCAAAGCAATAAGGTTATTATTGCTGCGTATTTTAAATAGGAATCTCTCAGTTTAATACGTGGGTCGGCGAAAATTTGTAATGAGCTTGGAAAATTACGCAAGGGAATTTAGTTTATATTTCAGTAAAGTCAATGATTATATTTGATTGTAATATTCTACAGCTTTGGAGATAGTTATTAAATAACCTCGCTCTTTGATTATGCTGTATACAATGCCAGTATTATAGCAATGGCTACAGTTTATTTTATAGGAAAGTATGGATCTTATTTGGTCCCGGCCTGCTTTGAAGAATATGCCAACTGCCGTTCTGCCAGGCAGGTCGTAAAAGGCGAACGATTGGCGATCGAGTCACTACCATCGTGGCTACTAGGTGGTAGAGTTCTGCATTGTCTCACCCGGGTCTGGTACCACCGCCTTACCTATTCCTGCCGCAATAGCGTCAGTGCTTGTCGCTGTCGTGTTCCAGTTTGGAGGGTAGGGTAGCCGGTAAACTTATTCATGTAGCATTAGACCTCACCACAAGATAGCAACGCACCATTAACATCTTTAGTGTCTACAGGCGATGGTTGACTCTTTCCATCAGGAGACTCATCTGCTTGTTTGCTATCTTATGATATCAAAAAAAGACAAAGCTCCTTTCGCTATAGATTGCTATAAAATCATGGCAAATAAACAATGAACACAACAGATTGGTCAGGTCTCCCCTGTTGTTTCGAACGACTTTGAACTATAGACCAGCTGCAGTTCTCTCAGACAGGTCGTAAAAGGCGACAGAGTGCTAAGTGTGAGTTTTTCTTTTCGAATTCGATCGTGAGCGCGTTTGGAGTTTACTAGGAATTTGTATTAGATTTGTACAGAGCCACCTAGTGGTAAACGTGAGAAACCAGTTTACTACTAGGTGGCGCTGTACAAATCACATACAAATTCCTAGTTAACTCGAAACGCGCTCACGATCGAATGCGAAAAGAAAAACTCACACTTAGCACTCAGCATGCAACCCGCTGCATTATAAAAGATTTTGGCGAATACCAATTTAGAAAAATTACCTAAGTTTCCGGGATAAAAAGTAGCGTATGTGCTATTTCAGCTAATCATCTATCTGTATCCAGATTTCATTCAAATCCGTTAAATGGTTTTTGCGTGATTGAGTAACAAACATTCATCCATCCAAGCATCCAAACTTTCGCATTTATAGTATTAAATATATATTTTTTGTTAACTAACTAACACAGTTAGGTAAAAACAAATATACAAATGAATCAATTTACTGCGTGTGGCGCCGCTGATTCGTACCGCTGAAGGGTCATAGTGATGGAACCAGCGGGCCAGCTATTGTCAGGTGACGTCATAACTGTAGAGGTTGATGACGTCACACAAGGACAAGTAAGGGGAAAAGGAAATCTTCCCAGCCAGGCAAGGTGTACTGCCTGGCGACCGAAGTCCGTTTGAGAATCGTTGAAACTTGTATATAGCTTGTACAAGATAAATAATTGTGATATCGCGATTCAGGATTTTATTTTGAATTTCATCATTTTCTATTTTTATTATTTTTTCTTGTAGCGTTTGTGATTGTTTGAGCCGCTACATGCGTGACTAATTCAAAGGGCTTGCCGTTTGAAGTCTTAATACCGGTCGTTAGCATAATATTATGACGATTTATTATTCAGCGTCGGTGCTTGTCGCTGTCGTGTTCCGGTTTGGACGGTAAAGACAGCCGGTAGACGTAGCCGATACGCTATTTAGATTTGCATTCGGCGCTATAACATAACGCCACGCTATATTAGTTCTATATTAGCGTTAGCAAAATATTATGACGATTTAATTATTCAGCGTCGGTGCTTGTCACTGTCGTGTTCCGGTTTGGACGGTAAGACAGCCGGTAGACGTAGGTACGCTTTTTAGATTCACATTCGGCGCTAGAACATAACGCCACGCTATATTAGCGTTAGCATAATATTATTACGATTTAATTATTCAGCGTCGGTGCTTGTCACTGTCGTGTTCCGGTTTGGACGGTAAGACAGCCGGTAGACGTAGGTACGCTATTGAGATTCGCATTTGGCGCTATAACATAACGCCAATACATAACATAGTTTATAGCGTTATAGCTCTCAGTCCCCGTGTTAGTGCTCACTGTATGACGTTGTGATGAGTCACGCGCTATCTTGGCCGGCTCACGCGATCAGTGTTCCAGTTACACCTTATAATATAGTCTATAACGTAGCGCGCTAGAAAAATATAGTTTATAGTCTATAACGCGCTATCATAAAATAGTTTGTTTAAACAATACTAGCCATTACGTTACGACCTCGACGCACGAATAGCAATGCACCCTTAACATTATTGGTGTCTATAGGCAATATTTAACTTTTCCATCAGGAGAGCCATTTACTTATTTGCTATTTTATAATATATAATCCTATATCTTATAATATATATGTTATAATAAAAGGAAAAGTCTAGTTATATCTGTTCTATTAAATAAAATATCTAGAAATATCTATTCTATAATCTGTGATATTACACCGTTTGTCATTTGTATCGGAAATCAACAGGACAATGGCCGATGTTAACAGATGGCCAGTATTAAATGGGCTATGCGGAATAGATTACACTAAATAGGTCAGTTAATTGTTGAACCAGAAGTCTGTCATGCAATTGTATGCTTATATGTTCGATTACATCATCCTATGAAAGTTTTTTCATATCATAATATAGCACACAATGATAAGGCTTTCCTGATGGAAAGAGACAACCATCGCTTATAGACACCAAAGATGTTAATAATGCGTTATTATTTTTGTAATGCCACATGTATAAGTTTACCAGCTTCATTGCCCTCCAAACGAGAACATGACAGTGACAAGCTCAGACGCTATTGCAGCAGGAATCTATAAGGCGGTGGTAATGCACCCAAGTGAAACAATTTAGAACTCTATCATTTGGTAGTCACGATGGTAGTGATTCGCATAGCCATGCGTATACTAACCTTTTTTAATTAAAGTACAAATGTGTAAATCCAACAGAGTGCTAAGTGTGAGTTTTTCTTTTCGCATTCGATCGTGAGCGCGTTTGTAGTTTACTAGGAATTTGTATGTGATTTGTACAGCGCCACCTAGTGGTAAACGTGAGAAACCAGTTTACCACTAGGTGGCGCTGTACAAATCGCATACAAATTCCTAGTAAACTCGAAACGCGCTCACGATCGAATGCGAAAAGAAAAACTCACACTTAGCACTTAGAACAAATATAAAGTAGAAGGCCCATAGCCGGAGCTCACATAGGAAAACCACCGTAACATATTGGCACATAAATTTGGTATTGTCATATTTTTAACACATTGAAACAATAGAAGTGATTTTTCTTTCTAACTTATTACTCTGAACTTACTAATATCAACTTTAAACCTTAGCGTAATGTTATAAGGCTGGAACTATTATTACCCTGATTGAATAGTGCCACGGCGTGAGACGGAAACTTTGAGAAATAAATGTATTGTTTAAATAAAAATGGACCTTATCATAACGATTTAAATTTGACTTCAAGTTAATCTTTTCTCCGTTACGCTAATATTGTTTTATTTTCAAACTTTATTCGAAATAAAATAAAATATGACTGTAGGATGGTAGTTTATGATACTTCCTTTGGATAAATTTTTGACCCGGCTATCAGTTTTGTGCCCCAAAACTGCTTAATAAGGTATGTTTGTTTTTATTTTTAAGTAAAATCGTAGATAGTGACGGAGCACGACTGACATCTTGAATGGAGGCGTCTACTTATGTTTACGCGGAGCTGCGCTTAGTTAGTACTACGATTGCCCCGTTTACCCCGGACGCGAAATAATAATTCGCCCGATTCGGAAACTAATTCAGCGTTATCATCCAGATGACAACAAATCTGTACGAAAGATTCCGATACTGTGGCCAGTAGTTAGAGGGGTGGTCTAAAACTATATGCTGTCAAAGGTAGTTTTCTGGCACTAAACGCGCACTATTGTGTCTTTGAATCCAATCTTTAACGTGGCTATTTCGTTACTACATATAGCTAGGTTCCTATAATGATCAATGATACGTCTTTTAGAGCAGTAACCATTTGTAACAAATTTAATAATAACGAGTCATTACACAAATTTTTTGGACATTTGGTATTTGACATTTAACAATTTTAGCTTACGCCTAGTAGTGGAGCGCCTGGGGGTTTTCACCTCGGATTAGAGTTACAGTGAATTAATTAATATGATCGATGTGGGATATTGTTTTTTAAACTATAAATTGCAATGTTTACCCAAAATTTTTTTGTGCACACCATTGTTTCATTGTTTAAACAAATTATTATGAAAAATTAATGTTTGACCATATATTTTCACTTTAAACAGTATTTTTTTTATTTATATGTTAAATCTTACCTATTTAAAACTTACCTTTACCTTACCTTACCTTACCTTTGAAAAATGTTCTTATATGTCTACTCAACATATAAGAACATTTTTCAAAGATACCTGTGTATAAAAATAGCAGTAGGGATTTTGAACAGGTAGAAAAACGAGGAGGGGAGAGCGGAGCGACATCTGCTATGTGCAATGGAATTTTTCGGCTAGTTTAGTTGCAAGTAACACGTGTTCTGTGAATATTGTGCTTCTATAAAAGTGAAAATTTGGTTTTTTAGTGAAAAATTCTTGTATATTTTTGTATTGGAAGGTGTATTGAAGACGACGTTTTTATATCGAACTAGCTGACTCCGCGCAGCTTTGCCCGAGGGTATATTAATAAGTCGTCCAAATAGCTTTTAATAAAAATTTCATCCCCTAATTTTTTTCTATTTAAGTCCTCCGGGGTCTGATTTTTGAAAAAAAAGTTAGCCTATGTTTGACCACGGATCTTCAACTATACCCATGCCAAATTTCATGAAAATCGGTCCAGCGGTTTAGCCGTAAAAGCGTAACAGACAGACAGGTTTTCGCATTTATAATATTAGTATGGAATGATTTGTCAATTGTTTTTTATCACACATCAAAGTTCTACGTACGCAACGAAAATAGAATTAAGTCGAAAAATTTTAGAGCGATGATTTTTTATGATTTTAAAAGTTCTCTTTCTCCGCAAGACTGTACTGCTTGTCTTCAAAATGCTTTTGGGAGAGAAGCACCTTGTTTGAGCACCGTGAGGCGAAGGTTCGCTGAATTTAAGAGAGTTCGAGTTTGTTTACATGACGAATTTTGTGAAGGGCGGCCTTCAACTACCGTCAACGTAAATAATGTGGCTATTGTTAAGCGGTTAATTGAAGAAAACCCCCGGATTACCTATGAGACAATTCGAGGACTATTGGGGATTGGTATGAGCCAAATTCAGAAAATTTTACACGAAGAATTGAAAGTTCGGAAACTTTGTTGTTGTTGGATCCCTCATGAACTGACAGCGGAGCAAAAGTAGGCTCACGTGGAATGGTGCTCACGGATGCTACTAAAGTACGAACACGGACATTCTAATGCTGTTTATAATATCGTCACAAGAGACGAAACGTGGATTTATTGTTTAAACCCGAAAAAAAACAGCAATCTTTTGATTGGGTATTTGGAAATGAAAACAGGCCAACAAAAGTGAGACAGGCGAGAAACGTTGGTAAAAAAATGATCGCGTTTTTTTCTCAGCAACGGGTCCCATCTGTACAATTCCACTTAAAGATCAAAAGAGTGTTAATGCCGAGTGGTATTCTACAATTTGTTTACCCAGGGTATTAGAAAAAGTTCGCGAAAAACGACCCAAAACCCGGGACTTCAGGTAGCCAACGCCGACGCCAGACCACTAGACCACAGAGCTTTTCTTTTTCTTCTTTCCTATTTTCCCACTTCCCAGGTCGGACAACATAAAAAAAGGGTTTTTTCAGTTTTCTAATAAACACAAAGTTTGCCGGGATTGGAAAGTGCCCGATTGTCAATAGGCTTACCACCTATCACATTTCTGGGACCAAGTATCTTCGGCTAATCGTGAATGCACTTGTGGTACCGCTGCCTACCCCTTCGGGGATACGGGCGTGAACGTACATACCTAGAGTAGGTATGTACGTTCAAGCCCGTATCCCTTACTTTCCATTCCATATTTACCTGACTTTCCAACCACCCTTGTTACAATGATTGCATTAGATAGGGTGGAGAGATTCAGCAGGAAGGACCTACCCAAATCTTTCCACCGACCCCTATTTAACATAAACGTAACGTACACGTAACGTAATCGTAACGTAAACGTAGCGGAATAGTTACGTAAACGTAACGTAAACGTAACGTAAACGTAACGTAAACGTAACGTAAACGTAACGTAAACGTAACGTAAACGTAACGTAGACGTAACGTAAACGTAACGTAGACGTAACGTAAACGTAACGTAGACGTAACGTAAACGTAACGTAGACGTAACGTAAACGTAACGTAGACGTAACGTAAACGTAACGTAGACGTAACGTAAACGTAACGTAGACGTAACGTAGACGTAACGTAGACGTAACGTAGACGTAACGTAAACGTAACGTAGACGTAACGTAAACGTAACGTAGACGTAACGTAAACGTAACGTAGACGTAACGTAAACGTAACGTAGACGTAACGTAAACGTAACGTAGACGTAACGTAAACGTAACGTAGACGTAACGTAAACGTAACGTAAACGTAACGTAGACGTAACGTAAACGTAACGTAAACGTAACGTAAACGTAACGTAGACGTATCGTAAACGTAACGTAAACGTAACGTAAACGTAACATAAACGTAACGTAAACGTAACGTAAACGTAACGTAAACTTAACGTAAACGTAACTTAAACGTAACGTAGACGTAACGTAGACGTAACGTAGACGTAACGTAGACGTAACGTAGACGTAACGTAGACGTAACGTAGACCTAACGTAGACGTAACGTAGACGTAACGTAGACGTAACGTAGACGTAACGTAGACGTAACGTAGACGTAACGTAGACGTAACGTAGACGTAACGTAGACGTAACGTAGACGTAACGTAGACGTAACGTAGACGTAACGTAGACGTAACGTAGACGTAACGTAGACGTAACGTAAACGTAACGTAAACGTAACGTAAACGTAAACGTAATGTAAACGTAACGTAAACGTAACGTAAACGTAACGTAAACGTAACGTAAACGTAACGTAAACGTAACGTAAACGTAACGTAAACGTAACGTAAACGTAACGTAAACGTAACGTAAACGTAACGTAAACGTAACGTAACGTAAACGTAACGTAAACGTAACGTAAACTTAACGTAAACTTAACGTAAACGTGACGTAAACGTAACGTAAACGTAAACGTAACGTAACGTAAACGTTTTTTTTATTTGAAAATATTATGCAACTCAACAGCAGTGTCAGGAATTATTTTAAAGCTGCATCTTTAAGCATTTCCAGGCCAAGTTCCTTATAAATCAAGCGGCGAATATAGTGAAAAATGTTCCTATATGTCTACTCAGGTAAGATTTAACATATAAATAAAAAAAAAAAAACAGTAGCAGTCGTGGGACTGCCGATAGAAGTGAAAACGGAACTATTAAGTTGAGAGTAATTAAAACTATATGCAAAACATAGCTATAGATATACTATTATCATTAGCATGTCGGTGACGCGAACCGAGGATTTTACCCTCTACCAAAACGCTCAACGCGCCTAAAGAAGTTTTCACTTCAAAAATTACTGTTTAAGGTATATTGGTCAAACATCAATTTTTCATAATAATTTGTTTAAACAATGAAACAATGGAGTGCACAAAAAAATTTTGGGTAAACATTACAATTTATAGTTAAAAAAACAGTAGCAGTCGTGGGACTGCCGATAGAAGTGAAAACGGAACTATTAAGTTGAGAGTAATTAAAGCTATATGCAAAACATAGCTATAGATATACTATTATCATTAGCATGTCGGTGACGCGAACCGAGGATTTTACCCTCTACCAAAACGCTCAACGCGCGTAAAGAAGTTTTCACTTCAAAAAACTATATCCCACATCGATCATATTAATTAATTCACTATAACTCTAATCCGAGGTTTTACCGTTTTGAATGCTCCAGGCACTCCACTATAGTAGAAAATGTTATTATAACTAAAAGAAATAATTTTATTGAGATCTGAACCAGGCATAAGACAAGTCCGACCACCACACTTTCACATATTAGTCTTAAAAACTAATGAACCAATTTTGATAAAACTTGCACTGTTGTGTAGTAAATTTAAGACAATAAAACTATTAAAGGCCGATTAATAGTTTCGGAGAAAGGTGGGGACAAATATACAAACACACATTCATACTAATACACATACACTGTCAAAATGTTTAACATTTGTAAAACGAAATAGATTAATTTTTATACCTGAATATAGTACGACTCTAATAATAAACACAATACATGTGTTAAATTATCAAGCAACTTTTTTCAAAGTTGGTTAAAATAGCTACCATTTAATAGTCTAGTCTTAGTCGTGATGCATGGAAGCACAGATAGAAGACTCAATTTTCATGTTAGTTTGCGGCTTAAGGAATTATATGAACCCATTTCATCCCGACTGTGCCGTAAAGCGAATAAGGGTTAATATTACTGGTACACGGATTTCGGAGATGGTCTGAAAATAAACTACATTAAAGATTAGAATGTCTGGCGAGAACATGTATTAAGTAATTGCTATAAGTTAAGTGACATTCCTGTTATAGTGGTGGTATCTCTAATGAAAAACGATATAGATTATTGAAATTCGGATTACTGTTAGTCGGAAAAAAAACTCAATGAAAAGAATGTCTATTGAAAATATACGTTTACTAATTGTAATTATCAGGAATTATCCGTACTAATATTATAAATGCGAAAGTAACTCTGTTTGTCTGTGTGTCTGTCTCTTCTTCATGGCTGACACGAATCAAAGGGCACGAATGGCGAATACGAACTTAGTGTTTACACATTCGCCTGCATTCAGTGTCAGCTAGCGCCCGACCCAACGGGACGTGTAGACAAAATGGAGTGAACTACGAATTACAAAAAAAATCCTAGAACTTTATCAAAAAGAAGAGCTAATTTGATCGTCCCGATGGTCGAGTGGTTAGCAAATCTGACTAGAAATCGAACGGGGCTTGGTTCGATTCCCGACAGGGACAAATATTTATGTGATGAGCATAAATATTTGTATTTATGCTCATCACATGTCTGTCTGTCTGCGTCTGAGTCTGGGTGTTTTCTTATGCACGTAACAGTATATATATATATATATATATATATATATATATATATATATATATATATATATATATATATATATATATATATATATATATATATATATATTTCTTTGTATTAGTATCGTTGACTAACACACATAACATAAGCAAATAATTTGCTTACTTTGGGGTTAGATTGATTTGTGTAATTTGTCCAGCATTATTATTAGGAACTCAAAATGTTGCAATCATAAAAATAGACAAAAGAAAAACGATGGATCCGTACATCAACTAGTATGTGATTTCATGACATTTTTTTTACGCAGCATATCTAAGCAATTGTATAAATTAAATATATGTAGCGCGCATGCCACCATTTTTTCACGTCCCCCATGTTCGTGTGCGAATATTAAAATGATTTACCCACGAATGTTGGTCCTGGGCTCCTTTAAAGAATAGGTCAACTGAGGTTCTGCCAGGCAGGTCGTAAAACGTGACCTATACGATTGGCTATACGAGTCACTCACATCGTAGCTACTAGATGGCAGAGTTCTGGGTCTGGTACCACCGCCTTACCTATTCTTGCCGCAATAGCGTCAGTGCTTGTCACTGTCGAGTTCCGGTTTGGAGGGTAAGGTAGCCGGTAAACCTATGCATGTGGTATAAGACCTCGCCACAAGATAGCAACGCACGGTTAACACCTTTGGTGTCTATAGGCAATGGTTGACTCTTTCCTTCAGGAGACCCTCTGCTTCTGCTTCTGCTGTTCTATCTGCTTGTTTGCTATCTTATACTATAAAAAAAGTGTGAACAATTAGTCCGCGATGGCACTCGATATGTCGTGTCGTATCGATGTTTCGTGAAATGATTCGTGGAGTGAAGAGGCGAATAGCGAACACGTATGTGTTAATGCGGGGAAACAAAATGTAGATGTGTCCTAACTGCTTTGTTAGCTCAAACATGTAAACATGTTATCCAAGGCGAACATAAAAAAATCCCCGCCTACCGGGGAGAGGTAATTTCATATCATCATTGCTTGTGTGAACGGTTGTGTGTTTCGTATTTACTTACTGATATTCTGTGTATATTCTTATTGTAACTACCTACAGTTTAGTGTGTTTGTTAATTCAGATTGGAATAAAGACAATACGTTGTTTTCTATTGATTTAATATGCGGGCACCCTGTGATTTGGGGTCCTTCATAGTCAGTTCAAGAAACTAAAATAAAAAAATTCGTTGTCGGATCAAAAAACTAAAATAAATAAATACGTATCTATTGAGGAAGTATCAAAACTGATGGGAATTACAATCAAAGTAAATACAAAGTGAAGAAGTCTCAGCAGTCGAGGTTAACCTCGAGAAAAAAAAGACATGTGGCATTCGGAGACTGCCGCGGTAAAGCTATTGCATAGCATTTTTTATCAATTTATGCAATTACAATTATATATTTATTTTATTTATGCAGTATTTTTTTCTTTGTTTATTCATATTTAAAACACTGTACACAAATTATACGAGTACAGATATTCATTGTTGTACGTAGATGATAAATACCTATACACTTATCTACTTTCTCACAAACAGCTGATTACGGTAGTTTTCCAATGCAACCAATGCCACCTAAAGGCGGGTTGCTGAACTAAAGATACAAGCGTGATATTTCAAAAAGTCATTAAAAGTTCTGGTATTTATCGATAGATGGAAAAACTAAAAAGTCGGAGTGGGGGTGTTAGGTTTTTTCCATTACGGAATTTCTGGATTCGTTCTCCACGCTCAAGGCCCGTGATAGAAGCTATGCAATAGCTTAAAACTTCTAAAACATCGAGTAGGTACTTCTTCTAGTATCATCTAGTAGGATACGTAGTAGTCATCTAGTAGGTAGGTACGTCTTCTTCATCCGAAGTCATTTTATCGAGTGGATATTACTGGGAGTAATTACTGCCTACTGGATGTTAGATGTTCACGTTTAAAAGTCCCAGGAGACTTGAATGTTTTGCTAACATGTTTTGTTAGTTAGTTTTGTTATTTTTAGCAGCAGGAGACGCGCCTTTTTATAGTGACATAAACTGGGTTTATAATTCACAATTTTACGAACACAGTTACTCTTTTAACTGTTTGTATAGCTATAAACCTTAAATATAGCATGTCAATGACGCTGGCGTAAACTTAATACGGTTTTTCCCTACCAAAAATCGTCTTAAGGCGGTTTGCGAGGTTACGGCGGCTTAAGAGGTATTCACATCAAAAACTATATCAAAATTAGAATATCTAGAGAAAATATATATTAAGTAATAGCTTTTATTTTTATAGGTAGGTGGTATTTCTGTATAATAGGTATTTCCCATATTATCTAATGAAACTTGGATTACAGAGATATTATGAAAAAACTTATTTTATGGATTAGAATGTCTACCAAATATACATATACATACACACACACACACACATATATATATATATCTCTGGATCGGAGCTCCTCAGTACTTCAGTACTAGCTTCTTTCTCTTGATCGCATTCAGCGTAGAACGGTTGGAATCGTTGACGACCAGGCTATTTTGAAACGTCTTGACTCTTTGGCATTGCGCAGAGATATTGGTTCACTCTGCATCTTCTATCGTACTTTTCATGTGGAGTATTCCGACGAGTTATTTTAACTCCTGCTACCGAATTTCGTCATCGGACATTGCGTCAAAATTTGAAATTCCACCCTCACCATTTCGATGTTTGGAAATCCACAACTGCTCGTTCTCTGGCACTTTTTGTCTCGCACTACTATGTTGTTGAATCAATTACAGGCAGTGGTGTTTCCTCCACTTGACTTCGACTTTGACTTGGGGGCCTTCAAGAAAAGAGCTTACTCATTCTAAAAGGCCGGCAACGCAACAGCAAGACCTCTGGTATTGCGAATGTTTATGGGCGGCGGAGATCACTTACCATTGCAGGTTGCAGGTGCATCTCCTGCTCGTTTGCCCCCTCTTCTATAAAAAAAAAATACTTCCTAGTTGCGACTTGGGAAGTTTTAATTCAAAAACATATACACGACGCAATAGTTACGCCGCGAAATTTTGCTTATTAAATATTATAGAAGATATATCCGAGCCGTATATTGTCAGAGAAATGGCCCTAAAAATGTAATACATCTAAACAGATAAAATCACCCTTCATACGATTTTTAATTACGACACGTTAAATCGATCCATCTGTGAACAAGATCAACTATTAAACACTGAAAATTCTATTTTATTGTTTGGAAATAGGGTGTAATTTCCTAAAACGTTTAAGAAAATCCTAATTTTACTACAAGTTCACGCTATTGATCTATTTGCAGCAAACACGGTAACAGACGTAATTACCCGGGCATTGAACGGTGTTTTGGATTATTTAAAACATCGCGTAAATCTGTCAGTCAATGTTAGAAATTTAATGTAAGCTAATCAAAATTCTAACTCGCAGCATTCTTATTAAATACTAGCTGTTGCCAGCGACGAAGGTCCGCGTGGACCTTGTTTACTCCGCACATCACCTCCCCCGTAGGTGATAGCGTGATAATATGTAGCCTATATGTTGATCCGACTTGTTAGTAATATTCATGCAAAATTTGAAGTAAATCCATGCAGTACTTTTTGAGTTTACCCCGGATATACATACAGACTAACAGACAAACAGACAAACAGACAAACAGACAAACAGAAAAACAGACAAACAGACAAACAGACAAACAGACACACATACAAACAGACAAACAGACAAACAGATTATATTTTTGGCTTCGATATTGATTGTAGATCACGCCCCAAGTATTCTTTTAAAAAATATTCGATGTACAGTTTTGACTTTCCTACGATTTTATTATATGTATAGAAGATGAAGTTAACTCAGGAGAAATTCAATGTTGGGTTTTTTCTGATTCGTACGATTGAAACTAGATTTCTATAGAGTTTAATAATCACAGGTGTTTTATATACAAGAAGAGATTCATGTAATGTTAATGCCACAACTACTCATAGATTTTTCAACACTTGAATTCATGGTACTTACCGGCTACAATGATGAGCGTTATTTCTTTATATTATAAGATAGCAAGTAAGCAGATGGGTCTCCTGATGGAAAGAGTCAACCATCGCCTATAGACACCAAAGATGTTAATAGTGCGTTGCTATCTTGTGGCGAGGTCTGAAGCCACATGCATAAGTTTACCGGCTACCTTACATTCAACTGGAACACGACAGTGACACTATTGCGGCAGGAATAGGTAAGGTGGTGGTACCAGGCCCCGGCGAGACAATGCAGAACTCTACCACCTAGTAACCACGATGGTAGTGACTCGTATAGTCAATCGGTCACCTTTTACGACCTGCTTGGCAGTACACCAGTTGGTCTATTCTTGAAAGAAACCCGGTACCAACACGGGGGAAAATCATTATCATCACTGTAATAATTGTATTGTCGCTTCTGTATCGCCGCCTTGTGTGTATACGTAGTGGTTCGGCATTGGCGTTGACCACATGAGGTCCCGGGTTGAATCCCGACTCAGGTAATTAAAAAACGTGTTGTTCAGTTTTCTGATAAAAAAAAGTTTGAATTTTAAATTTTTTCCCCACCCCTCCCTCGAATTTTAAATTTTCAAAATATGTATCTTTAGTTCTTACACTTTTTTATATTATAAGACTAGCTGACCCGGCAAACGTTGTTTTGCCTTACATATTAGGAATCCATAGCGGACAAACAACGTGACACTAATTTGTACTGGGCACACTGGTGAGACTAAAAAAAATTACCGAAAATGTCGTGACCAAGGAAAAGAGGGATTGATTTTTATGTATATAGATTTATATAAGACTACGGTATTGTCCTTCCACGCAGCCAAAATGGCATTAAACTTTATATGGTGGTTAAATATTCTTAAATTTTCTAATTACCTGTGCAATTTTCTTAATATTTTCTTTTATAAGAACCTTCTCCTTACAATTACAAACACAACAAAAAAAATTAATGAAATTGGTCCAGCCATTCAGGCGTGATGTCGTGATCAAGGAAAATAGGGATTGATTTTTATATATATAGATAGCAAACAAGCAGCTGGGTCTCCTGATGAAAAGAATTAACCATCGCCTATGGACATCAAAATTATTGATGGTGCGTTGCTAACCTGTGGCGAAGTCTAATGCCACACAAATAAGTTTACCGACTACCCTAACCTCTAAACCGGAACACGACAGTAACAAGCTCTGATGCTATTGCGACAAGAATAGGTAAGGTGGTGGTACCAAACTCGAGCGATACAATGAAGAACTTTACCACCTACTAGCGATGGTATAGAATCCCATAGCCAAGCGGTCGCCTTTTACGACCTGCCTGGTAGAACGGCAGTCGGCATATTCTTAAAAGAAGCCTGGGACCAACACCAACACACACCAAGTTTTTACACTTTCAATCGTCGGCACTTGGTGAAATTCCATTATTTTTAGTTGAAACTAGTTTATCACTCACTTGTACTTTTATTTCACTATTATTATACACTATATTATTTAATTTTATCGACCGGTTTCGCTTTTTAAAGCATCTTCACGACTTAATATTCTTTACAATAAAGAAAGTAAATTAAAGTAAAGGAGTAAAGAATATTACGTCCTGAAGATGCTTTAAAAAGCGAAAACGGTCGATAAAATTAAATAATTTAGTGTTTAATAATAGTGAAATAAAAGTACAAGTGAGTGATAAACTAGTTTCAACTAAAAACACACCAAGTTTCTACGTACTACTAATAAACATAATTTGGTTACTAAATTTTATCAGAGATTAGCTGTACCCACGATTTCATTTGCGTGGAAATTTTTCTAAAATAAAATTAACATTCGTTACTCTTTATTACATCAGCTATCTGTCAGTGAAAGTTCCGTCAAAATCGATTCAGGTGTTTTAGAGATTAGCCGGAATATACAGAGAGACCAATCAGTCTCATAAATTATAAAAAATATTATTTTGTTATACGTACCATGTACACATCCATATACATTTAGTAAAAAGCGGTTATTTTAATATTACAAACAGACACTCCAATTTTATTTATTTGTATAGATGTTTAGATTGGTATATGTACCGTGTAGGATCTATATGCATTTAGTAATAAGCGGTTATTTTAATATTACAAACAGACATTCCAATTTTATTTATTTGTATAGATTGGTATACGTACCGTGTTGGATCTATATGCATTTAGTAATAAGCGGTTATTTTAATATTACAAACAGACATTCCAATTTTATTTATTTGTATAGATTGGTATACGTACCGTGTTGGATCTATATGCATTTAGTAATAAGCGGTTATTTTAATATTACAGACAGACATTCCAGTTTTATTTACTTGTATATGTATAGATTGGTATATGTACCGTGTAGAGATCCATATGCATTTAGTAATAAGCGGTTATTTTAATATTACAAACAGACACTCCAATTTTATTTATTTGTATAGATGTATAGATTGGTATATGTACCGTGTAGAGATCCATATGCATTTAGTAATAAGCGGTTATTTTAATATTACAGACATTCCAGTTTTATTTACTTGTATAGATGTATAGATTGGTATATGTACCGTGTATAGATCCATATGCTTTTAGTATTTTTTATTTTTATTTATTTTTTTCATAACATAGCAAACAAACAGATGAGTCTCCTGATGGAAAGAGTCAACTTTCGCCTACAGACTCCAAAGGTGTTAACGGTGCGTTGCTATCTTGTAACGAGGTCTAATGCCACTTGCATAAGTTTACCGGATGCTTTACCTTCCAAACCGGAACACGACAGTGACAAGCGCTGACGCTATTGCGGCAAAGCGGTAGTAATAAGCGGTTATTTTAATATTGGAGACACTCCAATTTTATTTATTTATACAGATGTACAGATTGGTATATGTACCGTGTAGTGATCCATAGGCATTTATTAATAAGCGGTTATTTTAATATTACAAACAGATACTCCAATTTTATTATTTGTAAAGATTTGAAGTCTACAGTAGACTGTAAAATGTATGCTAATGCTTGCTAAAAATATATTTAAAACAAGATAAAACATCTTAGATTTGAACTTCAAAAAGCAACACGCAATAAATGTGTATATTTTAGATACTAAAGTTGTTGAAGCATAACAGTCGACCGTCCATAACATGTCACTTGGTACCCACCTAACAACACAATATGTCTTCTATTTCCAGTTCTAAACCTTTCAACTTAAAATAACTTTTGCTTTGAATAAAGCGCGTCTAATGGACTTTACTGCAGCAGTGTTTATTCGTCCCTAAGCACAGCGAGCAGGCATTTGGATGTTTGTAAGTCGTTTAGTCAAATCGTAAAAGGACTGTTTATGCGGCTTTTGTATTAAATTTAGATTTAATACTGAGATAAGACATTACTTAATTTCCCTTTGACGTTCAGGTTGCCTTACACGAGCGAATGTTGTCACGTGACAACTGTTTCGTATAAATCTCGTTTTTTAGGGTTCGGTACAACAAGAGGAAAAAAACAGGCTCTTATAGTACCACTTTATTGTCCATCTGTCTGTCGATCTATCTGTAAAGACCCTTTATCTCAGGAACGCATAGATATATCGAGTTGAAATTGAAATAATGTACTCAAGTTTACAGTCTTTTGAAGCTGCGAAAACATTAAAGTTCTAAGTTAACGTAAAAAAATGCAGTCGTTTATGATGCAAAAAAAATATATATTTGAGACTCTCAAGGGAATCTAAATTTATAAGGTATTTTTGATTGACCATGAACTTTGAAATTTTGCAAGTACTATCGTATCATATTACAAGTTCAGGGATAAATCAGAAAACTATACATCAGTAATTAAATAATTAAATAAAAAAATATAGTATTTATATAAAATACATATATTTTTGCAACAGAATTTGGGGCAAAGCTCGGAAAAAACTGCGAGTCTCGATTCCTGTACTATTTAAATAGTACGTGCCTACAAACTTCTACGGAACCATTGCTGGGCGAATCTGACTCGCACTTTTTGATTTTTATAAAAGATCACCTTATGTTAAGAGATAACCATCGTCTATAAATCCAAAAATATTAGTGGTGATTTGCGATAAATGGGTAAGGAAACCGGTAAACATAATCATGTGGCAATGCCATTCTTCTACCCGGATAGTGTAATAGAATGGCAATGCCACATGATTATTTTTACCGGCTTCCTTACCCTCGAAACCGGGATACGACGGTGACAAGTATTGATAAACTTATTTTTTTTTATGTTATATGATAGCAAACAAGCAGATGGGTCTCCTGATGGAAAGAGTCAACCATCGCCTATAGACATCAAATCTGTTAATGGTGCGTTGCTATCTTGTGGCGAGGTCTAATTCCACATACATAAGTTAACCGGCTACCTTACCCTCCAAACCGGAACATGACAGCGACAAGCACTGATGCTATTGCGGCAGGAATAGGTAAGGCGGTGGTACCAGACCCGGGCGAGACAATGCAGAACTCTACCACCTAGTAAAAATATCACTATTTCGGCAGAAATCGGTAAGGCAGTGGTATAAAACCCAGACGAAACTATTTTTAAACGTAGGTATTATTGTATATTTTTGCAGTGCCAGGTTTCATCAATTCCTGCCTTTGTTATATCAGTGCTTGCTATTGTCGTTTTCGGGTTTGGTGGTTGGCTTGCACATGAGCCGTAATAAGTTCTCAGTGATCTCGCTTGTTTGTTATACTAACCTATGGATAAATTACGAATGTGTCTCTTTTTTCATATCATGGGTCTCCTGATGGAAAGTGTCAACCATCGCCTATGGACACCAAAGATGTTAACGGTGAGTTGCTATCTTGTGGTGAGGTCCAAAGTCATAAACATAAGTTTACCGGCTACCTTACTCCAAACCAGAACTCAACGTCAACAAGCAGTGACGCTATTGCGGCAGGAATAGGTAAGGCGGAGATACCAGACCCGGGCGAGACCATGCAGAACTCTACCACCTAGTAGCCTCGATGGTAGTGGCTCGATAGCCAATTGGTCGTCTTTTACGACCTGCCTGGTAGAACGGCAGTTGGCCTATTCTTCAAAAGAGCCCGGGACCTTTCTTTATTTTCTCTTACATTCAGAAAATAATGATGTTGCCGAGGAATAAAAAAACTTTTGAAGTGAAAATTCGGGATAAAAAAGTAGTGTTAATATACACTAAAGCAAAACCAATTTCCATTTTCATAGAGTTAAAACCTCTCTAACAATTACATGGTTAAAACAAATCCTAACATTTTCTTGTTAGTAAACCTCAAAGATCCTTATTTAAAGTTTTTTTTGTTTCAGATCACCGTAAGGACTTAGAAGACATCTTGAATACAGGTAGATACAATTTTAATAAAGATAGCTACACTTATAATAAATATACAAACATAATACACATGTTTGTACCCTTAAATTTCCCTAAAAGTTGAGGAATATTTTAAAGAGAAAACACCACGTCGATTCCGAGGCCACGCGTAAACATACACGCGCACACACACACGCATACATACGCACATATACACACACATATATAAATATGAGTGATTATCCATACTAATATTATAAATGCGAAAGTAACTCTGTCTGTCTGTCTGTCTCTTCTTCATGCCTAAATTACTGAACCGATTGAGATTAAATTTTGTATATAGTATAGTTTGAGATTCGAGAAAGGACATAGGATAGTTTTTATCCAGAAAATCCTAGGGGAACGGGAACGGTTTTAGAAATTATGCCACGCGGATGAAGTCGCTAGCACAGCTAGTTAAATATATTTCAGTATTTATTATTATGTAATCGCCTCTGTGGTCTAGTGGTCCAGCGTTGGCGTCGACTACATGAGCTCCCGGGTTCGATTCCCGGGTCGGGCACTTAACAAATGTTTTTTTCAGTTTTCTGATAAATGCAAAGTTGCCCGGGATTGGAAAGTGCCTGGTTGGCGATAGGCTTGCCACCTATCACATTTGTGGGACCACGTATCTTCGGCTAATCATGGTTGCACTTGTTGTACTTCGGGGATACGGGCGTGAAGATACTTTTTATTATTATGTATTTCTATGTATTAATATCGTTGGTTAACGCGCACATCGCAAACTGCAGTTTTCTGTGGATAAGCACTTTTTCCTTGGAAGTCTAAAAGTCGAGTGGGCCAGAGTAGCATCCCACCGATTGCTTGCATGTGCTTAAAGTGTGTGTTCCAGATTTGACGCCTTTATTAGCGCGCCTGCTCCGGCTCTACTGCTCCAGGTACTCGGCATGGTACCGAATTAATGGAAGACAACTTTAGTGCTTACTCCACAAGGGAAGTAAGCGTGATAATACATTCAAATTGGATATAATGCTATTTTAATTTGAATTTCATATTTTTGTCTATTTCATTCTTTAGTGTTCTGGGTATTCGATTTAATAAGCTTGGTATCACGAAACTTCAACGAACTCTCCATGTAGATTGCTGTACACATTTTGATTTTCAGATCTTGCGGCTGAATACGTTGTATAAGATTCTAGTAATTGTTTATTAAAATAATCTTCTAATAATGAAGTTAGTACAAAATTGTCATGAATGAGTAGTGAGGTTTTTATAGAATGCAAAGAGATTGCGGTGGTCTAATTTATACATACCTTCAGCATGCAACCCGCTGCATTATAAAAGATTTTGGCGAATACCAATTTAGAAAAATTACCTAATTTTTCGGGATAAAATTAGCCTATGTGCTATTTCAGCTAATCATCTATCTGTATCTAGATTTCATTCAAATCCGTTAAACGGTTTTTGCGTGATTGAGTAACAAACCTTCATCCATCTAAGCATCCAAACTTTCGCATTTATAGTATTAAATATAGATTTTTTGGGAAATAATTCTTTTAAGTTGCATAACGTAGGAATGGTTTTTGTCTAAATGTGTTACAAATGTTCTAACATAGTTCGTCAATCCATATGATATGATAAATTCAGCCGAAGATTGGTAATAACATTATATCAGTTTTTATTTGTAATGCAATAATCTTGTCATCACTTCAGTGCGTGAGTTCGCAGGCCTTTGGGAAATTAATCGTAAATTATATCAAATGCTTTGTAACTAGTTACCTAACTTAATATACAGTCTGTGAATAGATGTTGAATGGAATGTGTTCAATTGTCTATGTTATTACTGTCATTCTTTGAACATGACACAAACTCGTGGGGATTACCAAAATATAGGTATTTACACAAAATTTGTTCATCAAAATTTATATAATACTAATACATAAAATATATAATACATAAAATAAATAATACATAAAATCTATATATGTAAAACGTAAAAGATTTTTAATACTGATATTTTTTATATCATAAGATAGCAGACAAGCAGATGGGTCCCTTGATGGAAAGGTAAACTAGAGACTCCAAAAGGTTTAATGGTGCGTTGCTATCTTGTGGTAAGATCTAATGCCACATGCATAAGTTTACCGGCTACCTTACCCTCCAAACTGGAACACGACAGTAACAACCACTGACGCTATTGCAGCAGGAATGGGTAAGGCGGTGGTACCAGATCCGGTCGAGATAATGTAGAACTGTGCAGATAGTGACTCATACAGCCAATCTGTCTGGCAGAACGGCAGTTGGCTTATTCTTCAAAGGAGCTCGGGGCCAACACGGGTAAAATGATATGGTAATAGTAAAGTAAAGACTAAGACTACATATATTAACCGACTTGGTATAACGTGGATCTCCTAACTTTTTACGGTAGAAAAACTGTGTTGCGCGACTTGGTTTTTTTACAAGTTATGTCTTTGATGGCATCTCACTCTTTTTTGTAGATAGTCCTACTTTCTTTATTTTATATGTGATTACAAAGTTATTTTATGCAGTTGGTGTATTTAGAAAACTGAGTCGAAATTGCAAAATATTTTAGTTTTTCCTTGATTTATATACTAAAAACGAATTATATTACAAATCTGAAGCTTCTAAGTTTTGAAGCCTTGTAATTTTGATGATCGGCTAATCAGTGAAAATACACACTTTTTTAAATGGTGGCCTCATTTTATAACAACATGGCGGACATTACAAAATGGCGCTTTATAATTTTGTAGTGATTTCTATAATATAGTTATCAAAAGGATTGAAGAGCGAAACAAATATTTTTTCATTCGTTTTTTTTAAACTACAATCATTAAATGCTTAATTTAAAAAGATTTTTCTATACTTATTTTTACATCAAAAATAGGAGGTTATGCTAATGGCACAAGCACGTCACCGACGCTAGGAGAATACGCATCATGTTTTTCGAGATCCTAGGCCTGAAACAGAAAACCTAAAATAGTACACAAGAAAACTAACACAATTGGTCTATTTGCTATTCCCCCAGCTACTGTAATTACTAGAGGGTAAAGTTCGTGTTCACAAATTTCAAAAATTACTGTTACTACCAGAATACAAGAACGGATAATCATTAACGCCACGTTGTCTAGCCGACACTGTGTACTGGCACAGTGCACTAATATCTTAATTATAACTTATATTAAAGGAAGCACAATACCTTCATTTTACTAAAAACTTAAAAAAAAAATTAAAACTTGTGCGTATGGCAACTATTTAAATACGTATACTTAATATACAAAACTGGATTTATATATACCCGTTTTTGCCAGGGCAGACATTGATTTTCCGTAGTTGTGTCCAACGCAAAAAGAAGGATAAAAAATTCACGCACACATGACGTCACCGCCGGCGGCGACTCGGCCCACAGTTTCAGCCCGCATACACTCAACGCCCTGGTCAAGACTTACTAACGAGTCGTTAATCTGATGTCACTTGTTCTTCCACTTATCGTCAAAATACTGCTGTAGGTGGAGGTTCGGCCTTACAGGAGAAATCTTTAGAGTGGACTTTAATGGCCAATTGAAATAACATTGTCTTAGGTTAGGACAATCCTAAATAGTATGCTGTCACTTATTGTCTTAAATGAAAAGAATGTGACAGCATACTATTTAGAATTATCCTTAGCTAAGACAATGTTAGTGCAATTGGCCATAAGCCCACCTAACTTAAACTCTGAGTACTGCTCGCCCAAAATGCCCAGTTATGCAGTAATGATCATTCATACCAACTGTTTAAAGTAATTTCGAAATATAAATAGTAATTTAAAAACTAGAAACTGCACTGCATAAAAACTAATTGAAAAAATTAACTCAACTAAAACTACAACGAAAGAAGCAAGCCTAGTATTTAAAAATTCTGTTGTCATACTAAATTACTTCACCATTGAAATAGATTGATAATAGACTAGCAGTTACTCGTCACTTCGTTCGCGTGACCAAAAATCATTACTCCCCGAATTAAGTCGGGTAAAAAAGCCTATGTCACTTCTAAATAATGTAGCTTTCAAATAGTGGAAAAAATTTTGAAATTGGTTGAGTAGGTTTTGAGTAAAATCATAACAAAACATCAAATTTTTCCTTTTTGTAAAAAATAGTTTAGATACACACATAAAATTAATCGGAAATTCTAATGCAGAACGAAACGATTTACAGACCGGGCACATTCAAATTTTACTTATCAAGTTTTCCAAGGAGCCCAAGTCATAAATACATACAAAGACTAAAAATATATTGGCTTTTTGTATAGTAGAAGGGGCAAACGAGCAGGGGGCACACCTGATAGTAAGTGATCACCGCCGCCCATGAACATCTGCAATACCAGAGGTCTTGCAGTTGCTTTGCCGGCCTTTTAGAACTGAGTAAGCTCTTTTCTTGAAAGTCCCCAAGTCTTATAAGTTCGGACACATCCCCGCCGTTAATGCATTATACAAAGGAGCAATGCGAGGCAGAAACTGCCGAGGAAAGCGAAAGATTGTGGATTTCCAGACATCAAGGTGGTAAGAATGGAATTTTAAATTTTGACGCAATGTCTGATGATGGAATTTGGCGGCAGGAATTAATCCGAACAACTCATTGAAACACTTTCTATGATAAATGCGATAAAAGATGCACAGCAAGCCCACATCTCTGCGTAACGCCAAACAGTCAAGCCAATTGGAAATAGCCTGGTCGTCGCATTAAACGTGATTCGATCCGCTCTACGTTGAATGCGATCAAGAGGAAGAAGCTGCTACTGAGGATCTCCGGCCCAGAGATGAGAACAGCACACGATGTGAGGGTGAATTTGAGCCTTGTAAAGTTGGAGATGATGGGCTGGCATGAAGTACTGCTTCGCTCTGCTAAGCATAACAAGTTTTATGGAGGCTAGTCTAGCCTTTCCTTCCATATGAACGCGAAACTGAAGTTGTTTGATATGTCAAATCCCAGGCTTCCAATACTGGCTGAAGCAGTCAGGAAAGTATTCTCAAATCGAGGTGATACGACAAAGGGTCTCTTTTTTACAGTGAATGCACAAAGTTGCGTCTTCTTGGGGTTGAATGTAACAAAGTTTTGGCAACTCCATCCTGAGACATCGTTAAGTCGAGTCTCGACTTCAGACACGATTCGGCTTTCTTCAACGTGTTCCCGAAAAATACCAGCTGGCCGAAGTATACAGCATCATCAGTTATACTGTCATCCACATAGCAATGTATGTTACTAATTCGCAACATGTTATTGATATGCAGAAGAAAGTGTCAGTGATAGCACGCAGACTTGGGGAACTACAGCACTGACAGGTTTAAGGTCGGAGCATGCACCGTCGGCTATGACCTTGATACTCCGATCAGCCAAAAAACCGGTGATCCACTTGCATAATTTATCAGGAAGCCCATAAAAAGCCAGCTTCGGGAGAAGCGTTTCATGCCATAACCGATCAAATGCCTTCGATATGTCTAAACTAACTGATAATGCCTCCCCCTTGGACTCAACTGTCTCCACCCAACGATGCGTCAGGTATACTAGAAGATCACCAGCCGAATGGCTAAGAAGAAAACTGTACTGACGGTCACTAATCAGCTGGTGCTCTTCTCTTCTAAATACTTCAGTACTGACAGTTTATATGTGTCTCCATGATTTTGGAGAACAATGATGGTATGGCTATTGGCCAATAGTTTGACAGATTTAAGCGGTTTCCTGTTTTCAAAATAATCTCCTTTACATTTTACACATTTTTAAAACAGGAGGACCACAGATCTGAAGTATGTTTTCTACGTGCTGTTTGAACGCTATCACTGCCTCTTCGGAATTGGTAAAAGTAAAACCTCTCATCACATCTTTAATTTTGAGGAAAATACGGAAATCACAGGGTGCTAGGTCGGGGCTATGCGCAGGATGAGTGACGAGATGTACTTTTTCAGAAGCTAAAAATGACTGTTTTGTTGGCCGTGTGTGAAGAAGCGTTATTATGGTGTAGGAGAATGCGGCTTTTGGGTCGACTTTTGCGAACTTTTTCTAACACCCTGGGTAAACCAATGGTAGAATACCACTCGGAATTAATACCCTTTTAATCTCTCCCATCTGTACAATTCCACTCAAGTGGAATTGTACAGATGGGACCCGTAGCTGAGAAAAAAAACGCGATCATTTTTTTACCAACGTTTCTCGCCTGTCTTACTTTTGTTGGGCTGTTCTCATTTTCAAACACCCATTCACAAGATTGCTGTTTTTTTCGGGTTCAAAACAATAAATCCACGTTTCGTCTCCTGTGACAATGTCATAAAGAGCATTAGAATGTCCGTCGTCGTACTTCAGAAGCATCTGTGAGCACCATTCCACGAGAGCCCGCTTCTGCTCCGCTGTTAGTTCATCCAACGACAACAAAGTTTCCGAACTTTCAATTCTTCGTGTAAAATTTTCTGAATTTGGCTCATACCAATCCCCAATAGTCCTTGAATTATTTTATATGTAATCCAGGGGTTTTCTTCAATTAACCGCTTAACAGTAGCCACATTATTTTCGTTGACGGCAGTTGAAGGTCGCCCTTCACGATTTTGTCATTTAAAGAAAATCGACCTCTCTCAAATTCAGAAAACCATCGCCTCAAGATGCTCAAACAAGGTGCTTGTCTCCCAAAAGCATTTTGAAGACGAGCGGCACAGTCTTGCGAAGAAAGAGAACTTTTAAAATCATAAAAAATCGTCGCTCTAAAATCTTTTAGACTTAATTCCATTTTCGTTGCGTACGTAGAACTTTGATGTATGATAAAAAAAAAATTGACAAATCATTTCCCGCCAATTGTTTTTTTTTATTACTAAGAAGGTTTGAAAAATATAACATTCGAAATTCAAATAGTTCCAATTATCTAGAAGTGCAAAACTTTTAGTGTGCCCACATTAAATGTTTTTTCCTACTCCTCCTATAGACTTTGATGAATTTCGTTGCGGGTTCCAAGACAGCTTAGCTTTTCTCCATAGCATTGTAAACACGCAACTCAGAGGTTATCATAAAGGTTACCGCTGTTGATTCGGGTTTACAGAATTTACAGTAGTGGGAATGGGAGGTGGGCCATTGCCCTTTTAAAGACTTAACGTCGGCCGTAAAAAGTTCGTAGACAGAGATCTAATGCCGCGACATTAAGGGAAGCCTCCTTTGATGTAGGAGCCGTTGACTCGACGTGGTGTTGTCCAGATTAAAATATTCGCTAAATTTTAACGAATTTTTAAGAAAAAAAAATTTTGAAATAGCATACAATTTTATATCTAAATATGATAAACAGTAGAATAGACTCATCCTTTATGGACAGGTCTATGCGTGTGCATGTGACGGGTGCTTGTTACTGATATACACACGTAACACAACAAATTATTTTGAAACACATTTTATATGCAAAGTTTTAATACATGTGATTTTTTAAATACCATTTACTAACATAGTTTATAAGAAAATATTATGTTACTAACATTATGCTTCAAGTGCCTGAAATAAATGTTTTTTTTAATTTATTTTATGTTATACCATTCAATATTTTTTTGATAACGTCAACGACCTACCTATATGATTTTACTATATGATTTCAGGTCGAACAGGATTTTCGTTACTTACTGTATAGTGTTATATCAACAGAACTATATTATAGTGTACATTTTTTACTCTTATTCGACCGACTCTACGTATAACATTGAAATTAATAAAGGCTAAACCTATAAAATGAGCTGGGTTGGCAGGAATAGCTACTATACCTTTGCGTACAACAGCCCGTAGTGTGGCTATAGCCCGCTCTGATAGATGTTAGGGTAGTTTACAGGGAGCCAACTCTAGTTATTTTTTTAAATCGCCAGATTGCAAACAAGTAGATAGCTACTTGACGCAAAATGGGGAAAACCAAGACTGCATAATAATGTTACAATTCGTACTTAATTGATTGCCTCGTAGTATAATAGCCTATTCAGCTCAGATTATGAGATCCCGGGTTCTATCCCCTGGTCAAGCAATAGTAATAGGTAGTATGTTTCCGTGTTTAGGATGAACATGTATAAGACTGTCGATCTCGGTCATTGCTCGAAATAGGCTATAACCGTTATCAGTTTGTTAAAATGTGGCAATGTTGTGTTCCCCGTGTTGATCCTGGAGTCTTTTGAAGAATAAACCAACTGCTGTTCTGTCAGGCATGTCATAAAAGACGACCGATTGGCTATGCAATTCCGTAACATCGTGGATAGTAGGTGGTAGAGTTCTGCGTTTTCTCTCCCGGGTCTGGTACCACCACCTTACCTATTCCTACCACAACAGCGTCAGTTTTAGTTTGGAGGGTAAGGTAGCCGGTAAACTTATGCATGTGGCTTTAGACGTCGCCACAAGATAGCAACACACCATTAACACCTTTGGTGTCTATAGGCGATATATATATATATATATATATATATATATATATATATATATATATATATATATATATATATATATATATATATATATATATATATATATATATATATATATATATATATATATAGATTGCGATCACCACCCACTTCACTTACTGACATACTAGTATTTAAAACCTTTAAACGTTCGTTTCACTTTGCCTGCTTTGCAAGTGAACCGGCATGATGACATATAAAATAATTTGTCATAACTATTACAGACTATGACAAAAGTTACCTAATAATAAGTATCTATATCTACGACCAGATTCTACCAAAAGAGCTCTTTTGCAGTACAAAAATTAAAAAAGTCTCACGCAAAACATTTTTATCACGATACGAGTTCATTCAGAACATACAAAGTATGAAGAGAATCCGTTTGAGTTAGGCCCGCCGCACTATTTGCACATAGATTGCTTTGCGCGAGTGTACGACCTCAATTTTCTAATTCAAATCAGAAGGCCTTATCTGTCCTTAAACAAAGACCTGAGTTTTGGAGCATAGGCTACTTCATACGAGAAGCGACTTACATTATACACTAGCCGGCCCAAACAACTTTACATTATATACAACACTGGCATTATTTATACTCTTCAAATTATTTGGACTATTTTACTAACATTCGAAATAGGATTTGAATTATTTATATCATAATCATTACTATAATTATTTATATTATTATAATTACTTACACCAGTACTATAATTATTTTTATCAATTTCATAAGAAAAAGTGTTTACATTATTTACAGCACGAACATTTACGTAATAAATTATATTATTTACAGCAGTGACGTTTCCAAAACTAAGATTTTTTAATAACTAACTAATATTTTTTAAATCAATATCATTAGCAAAACTATTTACATTACTTAGATTCCTGCAATCAGCAAAACAAATTACAATATCTATAATACAGACGTTGTTTTGTTACTTACATTTATATCCGTCAATCTTACATTTTAATGTTATTCATCTAGATTTACATGTTCAACGATATTTGTCATTCTGCTTATTTATGCAATGTATAGATAGTTGCATGTTGTTTTTTTCTGACAGTTTATTGAAATCTACTTCATCAATAACTAAACCATCATTAGCACAATTTTATTAGTATTTTTACTTATTATTTTATTGTTTCATTTTCTTTATATTATGCCCACGATACCGAAAAATATATTGGTATGCTCTTGCAAAAATTATGAAATAACGGGTAAGATATATAATACAACAGGGTACCTCTGATTTTATTCATTAGCGGTATCGCATGTTTTTACCCCTAAAATTCAGCTCTTCAGCAAGTAGTCTTCTTCTATCTTTCGCGGTAAAACGGAGCGATGAAAAGACGCGACTTTTTAAGTGGAGATAGTTGAAGGGGTGGATATAGACTTCATTTTGCCTCTTTTTAACCCCCCACTTCTTCCCCGAATTTTAGTATATCCGTATGCTCCGAAAAGTTACTATATCCGTATGCTCTATATGGTCTATTATTTTATCGCCTCTGTGGTGTACTGATCCGGTGTCGGTGTTGACCACATGAGGTCCTGGGTTCGATTCCTAGGTCGGGGAATTTAGAAATGTGTTTTTTTCTGATAAAAATAACGTTGCCTAGGATTGGAAAGTACCCGGTTGGCGATAGGTTTGCCTCCTATCACATTGTGGGATTCAGCTAGTCGTGAATGTACTTGTTTTACTTCTGCCTACTTCTTGGGGATACTGGCGTAAAGACACTTTTTTAATGCTCTATATGATTT
This sequence comes from Apodemia mormo, assembly GCA_036924255.1. Taxonomy (NCBI): domain Eukaryota; kingdom Metazoa; phylum Arthropoda; class Insecta; order Lepidoptera; family Riodinidae; genus Apodemia; species Apodemia mormo. Next base: position 4,154,947 of record JAUPFN010000007.1, on the reverse strand, counting down.
ATTAATCCTCAACTATTCATTAATATGTTTTACGAGATGCTCTCCCATATTTTCGTTTCTGAATTATGTTAATCTCCCGTCATCTCTCCTTTTCTTATTACATGTCGCCTTCGCCTATAGACACCAAAGGTGTTAATGGTGCGTTGCTATCTTGCTTTGTGTAATTTAAAACTGAATAAGTTTTTCTGATTTCTGAACAAATTATTTTAAAGATTTTATTCGAATACAACAGATTCAAACACATCAATACTAATGTACAATGTCTGATTTTAATGTTTTTATTTTATTTTTAAACGATTTGAAAACGTACACAGTATGAAGCGTCATTACAGCATACATTTGCAAACGAAGTGCCGTTTGATGAAAACAAGTTTTTCATTTACTCTTTTTCCTGTACATAGAAAAAGCGAATTAATAGGTACAGATAGAATATTTTTCCCCATGAAAATGATCTAGCCACGGTATTTTTAATCAAGTTGTCATAAGTTACGAATATTGAATCCAGTGTTACAGCCATGAAATACTAAGTAAACCTAGAGTTAATACTTTAATATTCATATCAAACATATACTGAATCACTTAATGACAAACACAAAACCGTGTTTTATACCGATCAGGCCATCTGTCGTTCTGCCGAGTCGAGCTCGCGCACGATGGATTCCGTACCATTATCTATAAAAGAAAATCACGTTTGTTGTATGTATACTTAAATATTTATTTTATGTATTAAGTATTTAATTTTATACTTATGTTTCCAAATACTTACTTTTTTGAAAACATTCAAGTTTCTCCCTCTTTATTAAGATGAAGTGAAAAAATTGCTTAAAATTTACGTTTGTTGTACGGGAGCCCCATTTAATATTTTCTTTATTATTATTTAATTATTTATTTTGAAAGGTAATATATAACTAAATATTCTGTAAAAATTTTAAGCGTCTACCTGTTACCGTTATTAATATTACATAAAACACGTTTATTGTATGGGGACCCCCTTAATATTTTCAATTTTTTTATTTTTATTATTTGTTGTTATATCGCCAACGGAAATACATATTTTGAGAAAATTTTAGCTCTCAAGTTATCACGGTTTATAAGACGCAGCCTGGTGATAGACAGACGGACAGACAGACAGCGGAGGCTTTTTACCTTTTAGGTACGAAACCCTAAAACATACATTTGGTATATTTGTTTACATAGACTAGATAGAGAAAGGAGTTACACATTTAGTTTTTTTTTCTCCCTCTATCGACTGGGCGATTTTTGCTTGGCTTGCCTACTCTACACGTACTACCTTTATGGATTGTAAGCATGGCACAGTTAAATATGTAGCTCAGTTGGACGCTCTTACGTTGCCCGGACTAAAAGCAAGATAGGTCGCTGGCTCAAATCTAGTCGTGAGGATTTTTTTCTTTGTTCATCAAGTTATCTCTAGAGTCAGGTCAGTTCTAAAACACATATACACACATTTAACCGCCCCATTGGTCGAGTGTTTAGAGACCCAGACTACGCAATCGACGGATCTCGGGTTTTATCCCCGACAGCGACAAAAATTTGTGTAATGAGCATAAATTTTAAATTAAATAAAGTTAGTCAACGATATTTCTATGTATTAATATCGTTGACTAACACCCTTAACACAAGAAAAAAATGATGTGGGGTGTCGCGGGACACCAGGTAGGAACGAACTTCCTTCGGCTAAACGGCAGTACTCGCTTGTGTACGCGACTGTCGCGCCTGCGCACGTCTCATTTAACGCTTTTATTCCACGCATTTTTCTTACGGTTTTACTATCACATTTTTTTCAGTTCGGTCTCGCAGCAAAATCCCTATCCCCTCCAAGCCTGCCGTAAGGAACTTCGTTCCAATAATTTGCTTATATTGGGGTTAGAGCAGTTAACAATATAATTTGTCCCGTGAATATTTATTTATTTATAGTTATCTCTCTATTGGCATAAGTTTGATTAATGTTTGCGGCAAAATAAAAAAAAAATTAATTAAACAGATTTTCTACAAAAATCTTCTTCATTAAGTAAATACTAAGATATTAATTAAATTGATCATCTCTTTTAAAGAATATCACTAGTTTTATTTTGCTTCTTCTACCATATCTAGTGCGATAGTGGAATTTCTTGACGTCTCCATATTAAGGTAACGTATCTGCTCCGTGGTAACAACACGCAAAAATTGCACTACCTAACCGACAGGCGTATCACCTAACGTTTACCATCCGCCAGCGATCAGCGATGACTTTTAAGCGTAACGAAAAAATCATCAAAAACTTCGCCAATTACTAACTCGTCACTGTATGCACTTTTGCGATGCCACAGCACCAAAAATAATCAAGTGGCAACGACTGCCACTAATATACAAGGCTATTATGTGCCTTGCAATAACTAAACAATAACGATAATTGCGCATCGCGAGATACGTGATAACCCCGCCTATCTATGATTATGATTGTTTGAGTCGTCGTAGTACTAGATTTTTGTTACAACGAAATGAAAACTAATAATAAACAGAATATACAGTTGCGTAGAAATTATGAAGTAGAAAATATATCCTGAATTTGAGCCATTGAGTTTTTGTATATGTCGCAGTGAAATTGTCAATACCGTTAGATTATAATCTACCTAAGTGATATTATAATTTAACTGCTAACCTAACCTAACCAAATTATAAACTCCATAGGTAGATTGTAATCTAACGGCTATTGACAATTGCACTGCGACATATATATAAAAAGCTCCTACTAAGATCATTATACTAAGAAATTTGGTACACAAAGGCGGTCTCAGTACAGAGGTCTGTAACCAGTATTATGTCTATTGATATCATTAAAAAATACCTCGTATCTTATTAAGTGGTAGAGTTCTGCATTGACTCGACCGGGTTTGGTACCACCGCCTTACCTATTCTTACAGCAATAGCGTCAGTGCTTGTCGCTATCGTGTTCCGGTTTGGAGAGTAAGGTAGCCGGTAAACTTATGCATATGGCATTAGACCTCGCCACAAGATAGCAACGCACCATTAACACCTTTGGTGTCTATAGGCGATGCTGACTCTTTCTATCAGGAGACCCATCTGCTTGTTTGCTATCTTATAACATAAAAAAAGTATCATAGAAAAAACTAACCGAACTAGATAAACCACCATCTTAACTGTCGCAATACAGCCGGATTAATTCGATTTGCTGTTCAGATTGTGTACAATCTACCTGGTATGTAACTGATTAATTTTGTTATTAGATTAGTTATTGTAATTCCGTGTAATCCAATTGCAATTTGATTACACGTAATTGTGATTCTATTGATTGTAATCCATCTACTGATGGAAAGAGAAACCAACGCCTACTGAGACGAAAAATAGTAATGGTGCGTTCTCATCCATGTGGAGGGACGCCAATGCAACAAACAAGCTGTGTATTGGTTACCCATCGACCACACAGCCCATAGACGCCTAATGTTCGATTTTCTGTATTGAATACATTCTGGCAACTAGCTGAGCTGAGCTGCAACATCGTGATTGGCTCACTCAAGGCCACAGTGAAAGATAGTGATGTACAGAGAATCTGATTGGTCGACACTGATTGGGTATTGGTGCATGGACATTTACATTGGAACTGTAAGTCAGATGTGTTGACAGAACCATTCGCCTGTTATTAGGGGTCTATGGGTTGTGTGGTTGGTGTGGTTACCTTACCGTTCAAACCAAAACATGACAATAACAAGTATTGAAATTATTTTATCATACACTATATATTGTACTCAAGTGTATGATAAATACAGTATCATACACTCGAGGAAAACTTTGCGTAACTTTACCACCTAGTGTTCACAATGGTAGTGATATGTTCACCTTTTATGGAATGACGTGACTAAAAACAACTATAAATTACATACTTCAATTCTGTTCATAAATATAAAATTCACGATCAATGTTGTTAGTTATGTGTAATCCTAATCCAATTCGCATTGTTAATCATAATACAAATTATATTTTGTAATTCATAATTCAATTAAATTTATTTCTTGTTCATGTATGTTTTTCAGACAAAAATCTGTTTTCTAGTAAATTCCAAATGAAACAATTCGTCAGCGCTTTTGTTACAAAATTAAATGCGTAAATTATTGTAAACAACTTTTTCTTTGTATGATTTAAAGCAGATACAAAGTAAACTATGAAGAATATGTGGTGTAACACTCGCGGACCGTGTTCGTAATGTCTTCCACATTACGAACACGGTCCGCGAGTGTTGCGAGAGAGGTTAGGTTTGAAAGAAAGTGTCGGTTTAAAGATGAGAAAGGGCATGCTCCGTTGGTTCGGACATGTAGAAAGAATAGTAGATGAAAAGTTAACAAAACAGATATACAATGCGAATATGGAAGGATGTAGGTACCGGGAAGGACCAAGATTGACATACCATGATCAGATTGATCGAGTACTGTCCGAAGGTGGTGTCAATAGTCTTCGCAACCGGCGTGTGTGCATAAAGAGAGTGATGAATGTGGAGGAAGCGAGACAAGCCTGCAAGGATCGTGATATATGTCACTTGGTTCTCTCTGCCTATTCCGTAAGGGATCTGGCGTGAAGATATGTACAAAGTAAACTAACCTAAATGTAGCCAAAGAAACTTTTCAAAGATTGTCAGATCAACAGTGTATGAAAATTTTCCATTTTCTTTGATGTAAGACATTTTTAAAACAAAATGAAAGCGTATATCGTTTATCAAACGCCTCGAGCAAGTAAATGAGATTTTGATATCAGTTTCACGCAAAAACATCGGTTCTCGCGTCAGTGAGCCTAAAGACAGAGCTTTGGTTTTATCTTCTGAGACTTACGCCGATCGTATCGGTGCACACTTGGGAATATAATCCAATGTGCGTAGGCCTTTCATATGACACGATTTATGTAAGTGTTTTCACTTTTTTTCTCGATTTTAAATCGACCTACTGAGCGAGAACATTGATGCTAAATTTTGTTTTTCTTTAGTCTTATGGTATAAAAATGTTAAAAATAATTACGGCTTTTTTTCGAGGTTTTTCTCGTAAATCAAAAATCTCAGTCGCAGTTCTGAGTTTGTCGGCTAGTATGTTACCACCCCACCAACTCGGATGAAGATGTAAACTATTGATCCCGGTTATAGCTAGAAACCGTCGATAATCGTCATCTGGTCGTTAAAATGCGGCAGTGGGGATCACCACTCATCACGTCAACCAACAAACCAGTAAATAAAGGTGAACTTAAAAGCCTTAAGACTTTCAGCTTACTTTGCCTACTCCGCAAAGGAACTGGGGTGATGGTCCTTTTTATATCAAACGTTTTACCTTCTGGGACTTTCTTCATGATACTTGGTCCCAAAATGCGATAGGTAGCAAGCCTATCGCCAACCGAGCACATGTTCAATCCGAGGAAACGTTATTTTTATTAAAAAAAACTGAAAAAACACATTTTGCATTGCCCAGCCTGGGAATCGAAACCTGGGCCTGCGGTCGACGCTGACACCGGACCGTGAGACCACGTAGGTGATATATTTTTAAAGGGTTTAAAAAATCTTTGGACTTATTATAGCACTGAGACTTTTCCTGATTATAACCATGCACATTTGGATATGTCTTTCATAAAAGACTTTAACTTTTTTCTCGATCTCATGATGATGTTTTTATATTTAAAATAATGTGCAAGAGATAATTATTTTTTCCAGATTTTGTTCCTTTGTCTTACTATAAAAACATGCAAATAAAATGTTGAATGTCATAAATAAGGGTTTTAATTCTTGTTAAAGATCTGTTTAATTAAACATTATAATTTTTTTGATGAATCACTTTAAGCCCCAGAGTGTTTTCCATTAGGATTATATTCTTTCGTGGGAAATTGCTAAAGCTTAAGGATATTATCAGAATATACTTTTAGTATACTCTTTTTATTCAAATTAGGTATTTGTTGATAAAAATTCATTTGTCTCGGTTAGCGTAGACACAGTTTTACCTTCAGTTTCAGGTTTACCTTCAGGAACTTAAATCCTAATTGCATCAGTATACACTTAAAGAACACCATCCAACACTTTAACGCCATAAGTTTCAAAGTTCCATCCTCATCACCTCGATGTCTGGAAATCCACAACCGTGCGATTCTCTAGGCACTTCTTACCACGCACTACTCCTCTGTGGAATCAATTACCGGCGGGGGTATTTCCGAACGGATACGACTTAGGCATCTTCAAGAAAAGAGCATACTCCTTCTTAAAAAAGCCGGCAACGCAGCTGCAAGACTTCTGGTGATGTGGCTGTCCATGGGCGGCTGTAATCGCTTACCGTCAGGTGAGCCTCCTGCTCGTTTGCCCCCTTTTTCTATAAAAAAAAAATAATATAAATAAAATTTACTTATATTTATATCGTATTAAAAGCACTTGTACTGTTTTACTTGACTTTTATTTATTAAAACCAATCGGTTTCGCGTTTTAACGCATCATCAGGGCAAAAGTTATTATTGTTTAGTACAATTGACAATTTGACAATTAACAATATATACTGAAGGTAGTATGAACATTTTAAATTTAAAATTATATTTCACAATATCGGTGTTACCCACACATCATAATTACCCTTTTAAGCAGGGAGAATACACAATTCTCCCTTGTTTACTCATAATTATTGGGCTATTAAACAGGGCAGCAAATTTTACGGCAAATATTTCATCGGTCAAATTGCAACAAACACGAATGAGAAAACAAATTTGTCAGAGAAAACATTTAGGGGATTTACTATTTACGATAGAGTAATAAAGCACCGTGTTAAATATGACGACGAAACTAGAAATAAAACTTCAAATGAGTCGCACACTGTGGCTAGTTTTCCGTCTTTTGTGGGGCACTTATTTTAGGGTTATTACTGATGGTTGGGTCGTTACGACCCTAGCAACTTTGTTGAATAGATAATAATCTATTCTAATATTTGGGCTATGTTGGATTAATATCGCATGGTTGGAATGAGGCATTCAATTATAAATAACCATTTTTCCCGTAGGGTGAAACATCTAATATTTGGAGATATTTTTCATCATAGGTTAGCAAATAATTTGTTTAGGATGTTGACAACAAAACAAAAAACTGTCTTGGTTAAAGCTTACGAAGTGATAGAATTCTTTAACATCTTTCCAGGTATGATATCACCGTCTTATTTTTTAATCGTCACGAGCTTTTTAGTTTGAAAATCCTACTTTATTCTAACTTGTACAAATATCTAAATACAACGAAGTGTTAACTCTATACCAGAAAAAGATTTTTGTTTATTTTAAAAGTGAAAAAAAAACTATAATTTTGAGATGTTCATAACTTCGTAGTGTATTCTTCTTTGCTTGCTTGTAAACTGTCAACTCTATTGTCGGAAAAAAGATTTTTGCTTGTTTTAAAAGTGAGTAAAACTACATAATTTTGAGGTATTCAATTACTTCGTAGTATTTGCTTGCTTGCAAAGTGTCAATTCTATAACAGAAAAAAAAGTTTTTTTCTTGTTTTAAAAATGAGAAAAACTATATAATTTTGAGGTGTTCATTAATTCGTAGCATATTCCTCTTGCTTGCTTGCTTGCAAAGTGTCAGCACTATAGCAAAAAAAAAAAAGATTTTGCTTGTTTTAAAAGGAAGAAAACTACATAATTTTGAAGTGTTCATTATTTCGTAGTGTATTCCTCTTGCTTGCTTCCTTGCAAAGTGTCAGCAATATAGAAGAAAAAAAAAGATTGTTGCTTTTTTTAAAATGAGAAAACTACATAACTTTGAGGTGTTCATTACTTCGTAGTGATTCCTCTTACTTGCTTGCTTGCAAAGTGTCAACGCTATAGCAGAAAAAAAATATTTTTGCTTATTTTAAAAGTGAGAAAAACTATATAGTTTTGATATGTTCATTACTTCGTAGTGTATTCCTTTTTCCTTGCTTGCTTGCAAAGTGTCAACACTATAGCAGAATAAAAAAAGATTTTTGCTTGTTTTAAAAGTGAGAAAACTATATAATTTTGAGGTGTTCATTTCTTCGTAGTGTATTCCTCTTTGCTTGCTTGCTTGCAAAGTCAACACGCCTATAGCAAAAAAAAGATTTTTGCTTGTTTTAAAAATAAGAAAACTACATAATTTTAAGGTGTTCATTACTTCGTAGTGTATTCCTCTTACTTGCTTGCTTGCAAAGTGTCAACACTATAGCAGAAAAAAAGATTTTTGCTGGTTTTAAAAATGAAAAAACTATATAATTTTGAGGTGTTCATTACTTCATAGTATAATCCTGTTGCTTGCTTGCAAAGTTTCAACACTATAGCATAAAAAAAAACATTTCTGCTTGTTTAAAAAGTAAGAAAACTACATAATTTTGAGGTGTTCATTACTTTGTAGTGTTGTTGCTTGCAAAGTCTCAACACTATAGCAGAAAAAAAAGGTTTTTGCTTATTTTAAAAGTGAGAAAACCACATAATTTTGAGGTTTTCAGTACTTCGTAGTTTATTTCTCTTGCTTGTTTGCTTGCAAAGTGTCAACACTATAGCCGAATTCTGAAAAATTCTGTTTAGATTACATTCTTGGACTTAAAGCGTACTTCTAAAATCTCTTTTGGTAAGTGAATTTAGTAGACTTACGACCTACAACGTACAATGTGGCATCCAAACGAGATATAAAACTTGTGATGGTTAGTGTTCTCAGTGTCACCTCTTTTGTTATTACTTATTTTAGGGTTATGATATGGTTTGTATAGTCACGAGCAATGTGTATACACGTTTTCATGTTCTGATTCCCAAATGAGTAAAATTTTTACGTTGTAGTCATGATAACAATTCCTTTTTTTGTGGGATATGCAAAGTTTGCGTTTTAGCAAAAGCGCTGTAGAGTATTAGAATAATCAAAATATACATAAAAAGGGTAAAAAACTTGTTAAAATAATCACACATTTCCCATTCATCAAAATCATGATCTAATGCTATATACACATCGTCAGTGCTAGTCATTTTTGTGTTACGGTTTTAGGTAAGGTAGTTGGTAGACTTACTGATGTGACATTTCCATTCCGCCATGTATTACATAAAAAATATCACCCAAGTGAAGCTCGGTCACCCAGCTAGTATAACATAATAAGAGGTATAACCGGCGTGGACGAATTTATGATTAATGGTTTTATGAGTTTTTTCTGAATTTTTTCGATGTTTAAGCGTGTCAATGATTAATAACCATACCATTATTATTCCTCTTTAACCGAAGAGTTAACGTTATATCTACTTTTAATATCGAGGAGTGATCCTAAACAAGTACATAATAAAAGAATTGAGAGGCATTTTACGGATATCCGGTTGGAACAGGTTTTCTTTCGTTATGTATTTTTTGTATTTGTATTATGCTGGGACCGTAGTTGCGTCTAAGGTCCTGAAGTAATTTGTGCCAAAGTTTTATACGATTTGACACTAAAAAATTATCGTGATTGAAACTGTGGTCATATTAACAGCAACGATATTTTGCACGAACTATCGTGCAATAATCCAAGGTAGCTGAAATCATTTTCAAACATTTAACTATGGACGACGACTATCTTTACTTCTGCATGTGTGCTAACAGTAATGTTTTTTTTGTGACTCATATTTTTAGGATCCCGTATGATGGACTCAGCTTGCCATTTTATCGTTTCACTCCAACGCACCATTGACATCTTTGGTGTCTATAGGCGATGGCTGACTCTTTCCATCAGGAAACCCATCTGATTATTTGCTATGTTATGATATTTAAAAAAAAAAACTCCGCCTTATCTATTGCTGCGGCAATAGCGTCAATTCTTGTCACTGTCGTGTTCCATTATGCCATTAGCATTGCCATCCTGCTACATAGATAGCAAAGCACAATTAACGTCTTTGATGTCTTTAGGCGATGGTTTTTCTTTCCATCAGGAGAGCCGTCTGCTTGTTTTCTACTTTATGATATAATAATGTCTTTAATTTTGAAAAAGATCTACGATAAAAAGACAAAATGAGCGACAATTTACCAGAAGGTTGGAAAAAAATATTTATAAGACCGACTTCATATTATGTGTAAATCATAATAAACATTTTCGTAGACAATCTAAGCTACAAGCTACGAATAATATTACATTTTACGCACCTACTGATAAATAGGTACAACTCCAGATTCACTTCGTAGAGCCACTCCAGGGATTACAAAGGCGGATAAATAATGTCATAATGGACAGGCAACTTTATGTTTTGTTTTTTTAAGATTTAGGTTTATTTTTACATGACCTGCACAACTGACAATCAAAATTTGTAATTAATTAATTCATAAATCATTTTATATTTAGTAGACGTAACAAATGAAGTTAAGTTCTTCGTTGTAATGTACAAAAAATATTGGGCTTTTATACACTTTAAGGTTCTCTAGTAAACAGAAATATGTTTTTTAAGTTTTATTATTATATTTGCGGGAGTCTGGATGTTACAACACCTTATGAAATATTTCTGAGTAAACAATTTAGACATTAATATAATAATATTAATTATTAATAATTATTTGTTTCTTTCAACTTATTCAACTTTTCGCCGTGTTGGTCCCGGCCTCCTTTGTAGAATAGGCCAACTGCCGTTCTGCCAGGCAGGTCGTCAAAGGCGACCGATTGTCTATTGAGTCACTGCCATCGTGGCTACTAGGTGGTAGAGTTCTGCATCGTCTCGCCCGGGTCTGGTACCACCGCCTTACCTATTCCTGCCGCAATAGCGTCAGTGCTTGTCGCTGTCGTGTTCCGGTTTGGTAGCCGGTAAACTTATGCATGTGGCATTAGACCTCGCCACAAGATAGCAACGCACCATTAACATCTTTGGTGTCTATAGGCGATGGTTGACTCTTTTCATCAGGACACCCATCTGCTTGTGTGCTATCTTATGATATAAAAAAATAATAATTCTATATCACATGAACTAGTGGTGGGGGGACTCCTTTTAAGTATGTAAATATCTGTATTAGAAGAATACCTAAAAAGTACCTGTATTGAAATGATTGTTATTTTTAATTCATTTTAATTGGGTGAACTGAAACAACAAAACGCACAATGATTTCACATGTGAAATTTTACTTTCAATTATTTTCACTCATAAAATTGTCCGCACGTCAAGCGACCTTAAGCTTTTAAAAATGAAGTGTGAATTATAACCATTACCACTTCTATATGAATAGGAAGATTTCATTTAGTGTGATATTTTACAAACCAAATGAAGAGGGGTAGAAAATGCGATTTATAAAATTGCATTTTTTATGAAATTTCACATGCTACGAAATGAAATTTCATATGAAATATTACATACTTAGAATAATTGATTCACTAGTGCTGTCATAATATCGCGTATAATATCATAGTATCGCGTTGTGGTTATTATGTGCGGCCGATCAATTCACTGAATAACGAATAGTTCAGGTTAATACAAAGAGCTCTAGTCTTCTGTCTATTTTATACCCCAACAAATAGAAACACTAAGGACATCCCGCTTTTTCATTAGGTGCATATCGCAAGCTGAAGCGAGTATTACACACATATATTCTCTCATAAGATTGTCGACCGAGTACATGTGATCACTTGCTCAAAATAGCATGAACACGCAAATTTATCACGACGATAATATGGCCCCGCAATCAGATACTTATAGGCAATATTATACGGACTCAGTCCTCAGGTTGGTCTGAGGCCATTCATTCTACTTCATATACCGTAACTGTTAGGTGTTAGATTTCTGAAATGTCTCACTCGACTTTTGATCCGTCCAACGTCTTACTATTTTCTGCCGCCAAAGCGTCAGTGCTTATCACTGCTGTGTTATGGTTTAAAGGATAAAGTAAATTTATACCTTTGGCATTAACATCGCCCTACCCAGTTAGCAATGTCCTGTTGACATTTTTGGTGTTTAGAGGCGGCGGGTGTCTCTTTCCGTCAGGTAAGCCATCTTGTTTGCTATCAATATATGCAAAAAAAACTTGAGAGGTGTCAAGGGATACCCGGATGGAACGAAGTTCCTTTTATTATTATTTACAAAAATCCTGTATACACTCAACAAAAATAATCGTCGCGACACCACACTGTTCAATGCGAAATAGAAATGAAAATATCTGGCTTGCTTTCTATAAGAGAGAGAGAGAGACAGACAGAGAAACATGCGCACGCCGCACAGCTTACAATACCTTACTATAGCAAAAAGTGTCGTGACAACTTTTCGTAAGAATTTTTTCCGTCAAGCCCCCTTTCACAACGCGCGATAAGGAACTTCGTTCCAAAAAAACAATCTGTACGTATTTTGTCTCCGCCAAATACGCTAGATGACCAGCAAAATACCGCCATTTTTCTTAGTATCAATGTTCAGTAAAAGCTTTGTTGTTACTTTTATATGGTTTTTGAGAGTTCAGGCCCAATCCAGGGAGATTCCACTAAAATTATTGAAGCGCATTTGAATAGTTTTTTACCCTATGGGAAGGCCACATGCATTATCAATGGATATCATGCCTCAAAATAACCATCTCAGGATTCTACAATTAACCTGGATTATCGATTACAAAATAGCTTCCGTGTTTCAGCAAGTTGCTGAAAATTGCGTGCAAATATCACAGACCAGCCTTTGAAGCCAATGGAGAAGAATCTAATCACGCTCTTTGTTTCCACTTCAAGTTAAATGCCATTCACAACCATCTTAAAGCAGAGAAACTGACTTTGCCATTGCCTTAGCTTGAACAGCTCATTTTAAAATGCCGGTCATGCGCTTGTCACAGCGTTCTTCTCGGGCATCTTGGCATTAGCACTATAGGTCAGCAAATTAGGATAGCGTGAAGTTTTTCTTTGCATATTATTTACGAAGCTATATGTTATTTTCTGGATGATGCTGTTGCAGTATTTATCACAAAAGTTTTATTTTAATAACATGATAACAATATCGAGAGACATTACTCAAACTGATCTAACCACAGTATAATTTATTTGCTTGTGTCATGGGTATTAGTCAACGATACTAATATATAAATGCTGTAATATCTATTACATATAATAAAATTGCAGGAAAGTTAAAACTGTACATTGAATATTTTTTTAAAAGAATACTTGGGGCGTGATCTACAATTGATATCGAAGCCAAAAATATAGTTATTAGAATTTTTGTCTGTTTGTCTGTTTGTTTGTTTGTCTGTATGTATGTCCGGGGTAAACTCAAAAAGTACTGCATGGATTTACTTCAAATTTTGCATGAATATTACTAATAGGTCGGGTCAACATATAGGCCACATATTATCACGCTATCACCTACGGTTGTGAGGCTGTGAGGAGTGAACGAAATCCACGCGGATGAAGTCGCTGGCAACAGCTAGTACATTATAAATACCTAAGCCCAGAATACAAACATCTATGCTTATCACACAAATGTTTGTCCCTGTTGGAAATCAATCTCAAGCGCCATCGATCTGTGATTAGGTTTGCTAACCATTCGACCGTCGTACCCTTATTTTTATTGTTTTTATTTTATTTCATAAAATAGCAAACAAACAAATGATTAAGGTGCATGTAGCAGGGTTGGAATGCCACATGCATAAATTTACCTTACCCCCAAAACCAAAACACGACAGCGACAAGCCCGAAGATGTTGTGGCAGGTAAGGCGTTGATATCAAACTCGGCCTAAACTTTGTTGTATTCTAACACTTACAGGAGAGTAAATAGACCTAGGCTAGTCCCAAAACTAGGCGACTCGTACTAAAAAGGAGTTGCCAAATCGTGTTGTTTGATTTTTTTGGTATATCCACAAAATACGGATGGGACTTCTACCTTCATGTAGTAGTCCGATGAAGGAATGGTGAAGGTTTTTTTTATTATTATCGATAGGTAAGCGCTTGACCTCGATCTCGCCTGACGGTAAGCTAAGATGAGGCCTAAGATAGAACGCCCTTCCCTAGAAGGTACCTGTTCACTCTTCTCTTGAAGATCTCCAGATTGTACTCGTCCGGGAACACAGACTCAGGAAACATGTTCCAGTCCTTTGCGGTTCGAATGAACATAAGTTCGAAGAGAGCTTTCGCAGTTAGCCTTATTTATACGTAGAGTTCTTTTGTTTTTGGTCGCCTCTGTGGTCTAATGGTTCAGCGTTGGCGTTGACCACATGAGGTTTTGAGTTCGATTCCTGGGTCGGGCACTTAAAAAAAGTGTTTTTTCAGTTTTCTGATAAACACAAAGTTGCCCGGGATTGGACAGTGTCCGGTTGGCGATAGGCTTGCCACCTATCACATTTGTGGGACCAAGTATCTTCGGCTAATCGTGGATGCACTTGTTGTACCTCTGTCTACCCCTTCGGGGATACGGGCGTGAAGATACTTTTTTTTCTTTTGTTTTTGGACTTCCAAATGCTGAGTAGTCCCGATGACGTCCTTGTTATTGCACTCTGAAGTTGACATCTGCTTTAATGCCCCTGTTATGAATTTCCTACTCACTTGGTATTTTACTTAAAACTTGGAAGAGTACTGCGGTGCACACAAGCCCCAAAAGAGACTATAATAGTTAATAAATTTATTCAAGATATTTCCGTGGGCTTTTGGGTTAAAAAAATGCACTTAGGTAAAAAGCTTTAAATATATTTAATAATATATTTTATCACCCCGGTTGACTAGAACTACCGGGGTGATAGAACTATATATATATATATATATATATATATATATATATATATATATATATATATATATATATATATATACATATATATATATATATATATATATATATATATATATATATATATATATATATATATATATATATATATATATAATCTTTTGATTAGCAGAATTTGTTAGGAGAATAAGAAATCAACCAATTATCTATAAAATGTTATAGAGTGTATGTGGAGTAAGGTTTGCTCTATATATATAAAGACAATACAGCAATGCTGCCATCTCACAGCTTTAATTTTTAAATAACGTAAATGTGATTGACGATCGGTAATTTTTTTGTTCAATTTCAAATCAACTCAATAATAAGTTTTGTAATTAAGAAAAATAAAATAAATATTTTTGTAATTTTGTAAAATGTAAATTAAATGTAAATTTTGTAAATTTTTTTTACATATGATAAAATCATAACAAAGCCAAAACTGTACATTGAATATTTTTTTAAAACTACAATCGATATCGAAACCAAAAATAAAGTTTTTAGAATTTTTGTCTGTTTGTCTGTTTGTCTGTTTGTCGTTTGTCTGTTTGTCTGTTTGTCGTTTGTCTGTTTGTCTGTCTGTCTGTCTGTCTATCTTTCTGTCTGTCCGTCCGTCCGTCCGTCCGTCCGTCCGTCTGCCCGTCTGCCCGTCTGCCCGTCTGCCCGTCTGCCCGTCTGCCCGTCTGCCCGTCTGCCCGCCTGCCCGCCTGCCCGCCTGCCCGCCTGCCCGCCTGCCCGTCTGCCCGTCTGCCCGTCTGCCCGTCTGCCCGTCTGCCCGTCTGCCCGTCTGCCCGTCTGCCCGTCTGCCCGTCTGCCCGTCTGCCCGTCTGCCCGTCTGCCCGTCCGCCCGTCCGCCCGTCCGCCCGTCTGCCCGCCTGCCCGCCTGCCCGTCTGCCCGTCTGCCCGTCTGCCCGTCTGCCCGTCTGCCCGTCTGCCCGTCTGCCCGTCTGCCCGTCTGCCCGTCTGCCCGTCTGCCCATCTGCCCGTCTGCCCGTCTGCCTGTCTGCCTGTCTGCCTGTTTGTCTGTTTATCTGTTTATCTGTTTATCTGTTTGTCTGTTTGGCTGTATGTATGTCCGGGGTAAATTAAAAAAGTACTGCATGGATTTACCTCAAATTTTGCATGAATATTACTAACAGGTCGGGTCAACATATAGGCTACATATTATCACGCTATCACCTACGGGGGAGTTGCAGTGCGGAGTAAACGAAGTCCACGTGGACTATTTAATAAAATTATATACACACGGGTATTTCTATTAAAGTATAAAACCCGTCCTGCGCAGGGGAAACGAAGGAGCGGGTCGGGCCATGTGTCCCCCGGCCCGCTCGGTGATTTCTAAGACGTTACAACCTTCTAATTTAGTTGATATGTGGTATACATCCAAGAAACTGACTAAGGTCAATTTCACACAATCTCTTAGACACTACAGAAAAGTAAAACATTTTTAATACTTATATGCGACGGTTACAGCTTACCATAACATACCATAAATAGCGAATAAGAAGAATCATCTGCTTATTCACTATTAAGCTTTCCAAAAAATATAACTTTGGTACATTTACAAATAGAGGATTACTTACTTACTTGAGTTTTAACTGACAATATCACTTTTATAGACTCAACACTCTGCAGGCTATCTCCGCAGGTCTTTAAGCACCTAATTAGGGTAATGCAAGCAATTTCTTTACAAACTCAAAGCTAAGAATTTTTTCCACTTTATCGGAGAAGCGCTCATAGCATAGTGAGGCTAAAAAATTCTTATCAATAGCAGTAATCAAACAACATTTGTTACGGAAACGCCTTGGATTGGTGATATTATGAAGTTGAAATAGAAACAAAGGGATTAATAAACTCTGATGAAACCTGTGTCACAAGCAGAACCTTTGCTTCTACGTCCATCAAATCAATACGTCGTGATAACGTCGTCGGTAGTAATTGTAATTGTAAATCGACTCACAACATTTTTAGTTTAATGATAAATAATTATAATTTTAAAATATTTGCACACCATATCATGGTAGAATATGTTGGTAACTTAATCAAATTGTAATAACTTGTAACTCCCATATTCTTCTTTCTTTCTATCTTTCTTTCTTTCTTTCTAACTATATCATAAGATAGCAAACAAGTAGGAGGCTCTCCTAATGAAAAGAGAAACCAAAGACTTATGGACCCTCATGGACCCCAAAGATGTTAATGATGCGTTGCTATCCGTGTGGCGGGATGACTAACGTTGACGCTATTGCGGCAAGAATGGGTCAGCCGGCGGTAGTACCAAATACCCTGCGAGACATTGCGAAAATCTACCACCTAGTAGTCACGATGGTAGTGACACCTATAGCCAACCGGCCGCCTTTTACGATCTGCCTGGCAGAATGACGGTTGATCTATTCTTCAAAGGAGCCCAGACGAACACGTGGTATAATTCGTTCGCGTGATTTTCGTAAAAGGGGTACAACATTTTCGTTTCACGTTTTTTTATATTATAAGATAGCTAACAAGCAGATGGGTGTCCTGATGAAAAGAATCAACCATCGCCAATAGACACCAAAGGTGTTAATGGTGCGTTGCTATCTTGTGGCGAGGTCTGATGCCACATGTATAAGTTTACCGGCTACCTTACCCTCCAAACCGGAACACGACAGTGACAATCACTGACGCTATTGCGGCAGGAATAGGTAAGGTGGTGGTACCAGACCCGGGCGAGACAATGCAACTCTACCACCTAGTAGCCACGATGGTAGTGACTCGATAGCCAACCGGTCGCCTTTTACGACCTGCCTGGCAGAACGGCAGTTGGTCTATTCTTCAAAGGAGCCCGGATCCCACTCGGGGAAAATACGTATTATTACTCATATATGGATAAAACGGAATGAAATTTTCATATACAATACAGCTTGTCTTCAGGTTTATGTGCCTAGTAAAAAATTAATGGGGTAGACCAATAATTTATATTATATTAAAAGCACTTGTACTGTTTTACTTGTTTTTTTATCAATTAACACTTACCGGTTTCGCGTTTTAACGCATCATCTGGGCGTTTAACGCATCATTATCAAACAAAAATCTATATTATTTGATTTTTAACTATTAATACCAACCGATTTCGCGTTTTAACGCATCATCAAGGCAAAAATCAACATTGTTTACTACAGTTACTGTAGTAAATAATATTGATTTTTGTTTGATGATGATGCGTTAAACGCTCTGATGATGCGTTAAAACGTAAAATCGGTTGATTTTCATAGATAAAAACCAAGTGGAATAGTACAAGTCTTTTAATCCAATATAAATCATGCAATTTTACCAAGTGCCAACGATATTCAGTGTTCCGACCACGGATTAAATGGATACGCCTTTCTTGGCAATCTCTTAGTTTGTCGCGTAGCTGGCAATTACATACAGAAATACAGAGTTATTCTACTGACCAATGAAATAAAATCATTTCAAGAGTAATTATTAAGCCTTGTCATCTCATTCGGTACAATAAAACCTACAAATGTATGAAATTTTTATATAATATACCCTACAAATGTATGAAATTTTTGACAGTAATTGGAGCGTTTGCTCATATGCGCGGCAACACTTTCCTCCTCAATGGCGTGTCTATTAGTAATTAGTATAACAGACCACATGAACCGTCTGTAGTTCCAACTAATAATATTTGTCAATAGTTATCGTTTTTCTTATAAAGTGAAATTTCTATTTACGCCGTTAGCTTTTCGAGATAAATCTTATTATTAATTTGTCTATAAATAAATTCACGGCCATTTATTTTAAACATAATCTACTTTTGTGAACTTAGCAGAGTAAAACCATTGTTTTTGTATGAGAAATTTCTGCTAAGTTCCTGAGACGATAATAGAACACGTCGCCCGTGCGTTGGCGCTGGCGGCGATAATAAGTTTGTTAATGTGATCTTTTTACACAGTAATTATAAAACAATATAAAAGTCAAGTAAAAAAATCTGTAAATGGTTGATCCTGCAGGCCATTCCTGAAACTTCCTTGAAACTTGAAATTAAGGTATTTTAAGCTCAAAAAGTTTTTCAGTTCAAACATTTATTTTATTAAAAATGGCAGTATATTGACTTTTGAAAAGCTGTATATTTTAGAAACAATGATCGATTCTGATCTTTCGAATGGCATTTAATTTAATTTTTGATATCTAAAATTTTACTTTAGCTAAAAATAATCTATAGGTTAAAAAAATTCAGAGAAATATCAAAAAAATGTTTTTGAATAATTTTCGTCATTCATAAATTCCAAACAAATTAACCGGTTTTGAATCAATTAATTTATATTTGACGCAATTTATAAAGGAGAAAAGCTGATAAAACTTTGAAGTCGATTGGTGTTTAAGCCTGAATGTTATTTCAAATATATTTAACGAATTTGCTAAAAACAACGTAATTTTAACATTTAAAACATGTAACTTTTAAAAATTAGATTTAATTTTGATTTTTTAAACCGCATTCAACGTAGTTTTTTAGTACTAGTAGAATACCAAAAAATGTTTGGTTGAAAAATTTCGAAAATATATCGAAAAAACACTTCTCAAATTTTCTCGTCAACGATTACTCCCAAACCTATAAACCGATTTTGATGCAATTTCTGTATTAGATGAAGTTTTTTGAGGACTAGTGCTGATTAGTTTTTTTACTCAATCGGTACATTAATCTGGAAGTTAAATATAACTTCAAGATTAATTTACCGATTGAGTACAAAAAAAATACTCTTTCGTCAAATTTTTTTTTTTGGTTTTTTTTTTCAAATTTCTCAAATCTCCTGGGCCGATCGATTCAGCTTCGATCGGTCCAGCCCTTCAAAAGTTATGAGCTGTTTACATACACACCTACACACACACACACACACACACACACACGCGCACACACACCCACACCCACACCCACACCCACACCCACACCCACACCTACACCCACACTCACACCCACACCCACACCACTCCGACACCCACCCACACACATACACACCCACACCCACACACACACCTACACACCCACCCAACCAACCACCCACCCACACACGCACACGCACACACACACACATACTGACGTCATCGTGAAATCAGTCGCAAAAGGTTCCTAGGACCTCAAAACTTGGAGATCTGGCGAAAACTCGATTTTCGAAAATCGGGGCAAAAACAATAATTTCCTGATCTACATACGTAGCGGGAAGTTAAAAATGTAAACATATAAAAACACAACCAAGCCAAGTGAAAATTGAACTCACTCACGAAGGGTTCCTTACTACCGTGTATTTAAATAATTTAAAATTACATTTGATTTTTTTAAATATGTTTAATTTACATTATTATGCGCTTCTTTGATGAAAAATATGCAATATTCATGCTAGCAAGTCATTTGTATGTATTGCCATTATTGAAATTGAGTAAAATGTCATAACGTTTATAGTAAGGAGACTGATTTCATTTCCTGCACGCTCATTTTAAAACGTGAAAAAAATAAATAGGTTTTTGGTTAATATAATTAATAAGGTAAAATATTTACCAATTTTAAGATTCAGTCAACTGTACTGTACCTGTATCTCCTATACTTCGTCGTATATTTGTATGTAATTGGTTTAACGATTTTTACGAAACTTTAAACCTAAATATTTATTTATTTATTTATCCACATTTACAACTATTATTACAGGTTGCCCTAATGCAATAGTGTAGTCCTTATAGTATTACAGCAATCATATTCTTTAAAAAATATAAATAGATATTCTAAAAATCGTCATAGATCATATATAAAAAAAGTCAGATTTTTTCTAAAATATCTACTAACAAAAAAATATATAATTATTATTATTGAAAAATGTCAAAAAAATAATAATTCAAGAAAAAAATAGTCATGAGAAAAATCAAATTTGGTATTTACTATTATAGTATAATATAATAGTCTTTTACTATAGAATTTGATAATGATCAGTAAGTGTAACCTCTGTAATATTTTGCATCTAAGCGAAGCTCGGTTGCTCAACTAGTTGGCATCAAAAGAAACAACCTTTGACAGATAGATGGACGGATGTAAATCGAACCATGAAGCTGTATTATATCTGGAGGCAGCACTTCTAATACCTACTTGAAACACAATTTCAAGTACTGCTGTCATCTTGTGAGGTCTAACTCTCTCTTTCTAATACAGCTGTATAAACAGAGATGGGGAGACCTCATAGACAGAGATACAGTATACAGATACAGTGAATATTTGTTTCTATTGATTAATACGAGTACTAGCTGCACCTATACCTAATACTTCATGAATTGAACGAATAATCGATCGCGTTCACGCATCAACCGCGTGCCGACGTTTGCAGGTCGGTCGTACTTACTTGGGTGCGCAAAGAAAATTCACAGTTTGCGCGCAGCAGATGGCGTTGTTAAGAAACACGAAGTCAATGAGTGTTTGCTTTGAGGTTAGACTAAGAAAATCAATTGTTTATCAACTGTGAAAAACCGAGCAAAGCTCGATCAACCAGATATTTTCATACTAAATCTGACTTCTGTTAGGGAGCGAATCTCCTGTACGGTAATGCTATTAGGTATTCTGTGCCGGTACTATATTTTCTTCAACAGTAAATCGTAATAAATATTTTCGTAGCAGACATAGTTACGAGCTACGAATAATATTATATTTTACCTACCTGCTAATATATAGGTACCTACTACTCAAGATTCACTTCGTAGAGCTACACCAGGGATTACAAAGGCGGGTGAATTATAAGGTATAATACGCAGTCAAATATAACCTTTATTTTGGCTTCGTTTGAGTTTGTTTTTCGTTAACTTACAATCAACATCTTCATTATAAATGAATTGAAATTAATTAGTTCATAAATCATTTTATATTTTACAGATGTAACAAATGAAGATGAGTTATTCGTAACGATGTACAAAAATGTTTTCATCTATTTATTAATACGGGATGCAAAAATTTTCTACTTCATTTTAAGAAAATTACGTAAACGGCGCAGTATAAAATTTGGCACAGTTAAAGCTTACTTAGACTACATTGCGTAGGAGTACAGGAACTTAATGTTTATAAATAACGTGCTTTAGAAATACATTAAATTTAAAAAAAAATACACACTACATTCTTGTGATATTTATGAAAATATACACATGATGATACAAAATATACTATTTTCTCTTCGGATAAAGTCTCTCGTCAAACTTAAAAGAGATTTTATTATTTAATCTATGATCGAATATTGATCACAGAGCAATTATTGCTAGTTAAATTTTTTATATGTTCATTACTTTTAGAAACTTTTAATCGATAGCTCTTTAATATGTCATAGTAAATACATCCATCCTTCTATCAACTAGTTTTCTGCATCCCGATACCACTTTCCTTGCAGGATAGGCAGAGAGACCTGATCATCAGTAGAAAGTGCGTTTTACTACGTGTTTATTGATAGGTGATCACCATTGCCGTATTTTAAGAGCAAAAATTTTAACTCTCGTTCCCACCAAAGTTTCTATTGCACTACCCTACACTTCTGTGAATCAGAATAAACAACGCTATAACCTTGATGACCACTGAGTTGTGAACACGAGGTGCCTATACAGAGCGAGTACTGAAAAGCTAAGCTGTTGAGAAACCTGCAATGAGATTAATGCCCTTTTAGGGTATGATGGAGGGAGGTATTATTTAGGGCAGAAAACGATTTAAAGCGTAACAAGTCAACGAAAAAATAAATTCAGGTTAAGCCTTGCTGTCATTGCAACACATAGGTTTTTTACTGACTAACTCAATGCTAGACATCTCGTAAAAAGTGAGAGAAGGCTAACAGGTATTACTAACATCATGACTACTATTTTGGTGGTAGAATTCTATTTTTATATCATAAAATAGCAAACAAGCAGATGGGTCTGCTCATGGAAAGAATCAACCATCGCCTATAGACACCAAAGGTGTTAATGGTGCGTTGCTATCTTATAGCGAGGTCCAATACCACATGCATAAGTTTGCCGGCTACCTTACCCTCCAAATCGGAACACGACAGTGACAAGCACTGACGCTATTGCGGCAGGAATAGGCAAGGCGGTGGTACCAGACCCGGGCGAGACAATGCAGAACTCTACCACCTAGTAGCCACGATGGTAGTGACTCGCATAGCCAATCAATCGCCTTTTACGACCTGCCTGGCAGAACGGCAGTTAGTATATTCTTCAAAGGAGCCCGGAACCAACACGGGGAAAATATTATAATAAATTTGTTACAATATTATAAGAATTATTATTTCATACCAGCTGCGCTGGGGTTTCACCCACATAGTTCCTGTTCCCGTGAGATTTACAAAATAAAAACTATTCTATGTCCTTTCACGGGCCTCAAACTAACTTTGTAGTGAATGTTATCAAAATCGGTTTAGTAGTTTAGGCGTGAAGAAGAGACAGACATATGATCGAATTTCGGTCACAGGCGACCGTTAGTACATAATATTATTATAGTGTCGATAAACACAATTTTAACATTTGCACGCCACAAACAGAAAAATGGGATTAAAGAGCGACTCAATTTTATTATTTTTAAAGGAATTGTTATATTTATTATTATAAAAAAAATAAAGTTTAATAAGCGCAGGTAAAATGAATCCCAGTAGGTACAATCAAGGTGAAGTGCCGCTTCGTCGCATTAAACACAATTTTATCCTCTGTAGTTTAAAAATATTTTACAATTTGTTCTCGTAGCAAGCGTTACATCGTCGGACGGTTACAGCAGCTGGTTCTTGGTAAATTGGCCATTTCCCGTACGCGGACATCTGACATGACAGTCGAATTCCAATTGTCAGAGCTCGAAATGTCTTTTATAACTAATTGAGTATTACGTTTTTACAAATGTTTTTCAACATCTTGTGTTGCTTCGTTGGGTTCCAATCTTGAAAGAAAATTAGGATGATTTTTGTGCGTCAGAGGATAAACAAGCAAATTCTCCTAATGAAAAAATAAAAGATGTATATATATATATATATATATATATATATATATATATATATATATATATATATATATATATATATATATATATATATATATATATATATATATATATATATATATATATATATATGTATATATATATATATATATTCGTGTGACGGAGATGCAATTGCGCACGTATAAGTTTACCGGCTATATGTGTATGTATGTGTAAACCTTTTATAACTTTTCAATTGATAGACCAATCGACATGTGGTTATTAGCATTCGATTTGGTTTTACACCTTTTTTTGGAACGAAGTTCCTTACGGCAGGCTTGGAGGGGATAGGAATTTTGCTGCGCGACCGAACTGAAAAAAATGTGATAGTAAAACCGTAAGAAAAATGCGTGGAATAAAAGCGTTAAATGAGACGTGCACAGGCGCGACAGTCGCGTACACAAGCGAAAAGTGCCGTTTAGCCGAAGGAAGTTCGTTCCTACCTGGTGTCCCGCGACACCACATCATTTTATATTACAAGCTAGCAAACAAGTAGATAAGTCTCCTGATGGAAAGAGTCAACCATCGCCTATAGACACTAAAGGTGTTAATGGTGCGTTGTTAAGGGGCTATCCATAAATTACGTCACACGTCAAGGGGGAGGGAATGGGTCGAAGAAGTGTGACAATATGTGACAAGGAGTAAGAAGGGATCCCAAATTTTGCGACATCACATTTTTTCAAAATGTAATACCTGTATACATAAAAAATAATCGAAGGAGATCATTTTGGCAATGTTAAATTGTAAAATATGTGACATCACACTAGGTAGGAGAGGGGTCTCACAAATTTGTCCAGCTGTGACAAGAACGGGAGGGGTCAAAAAATCATGAAATTCGTGTGATGTAATTTATGGATGGCCCCTAATTTGTCTTACGCCAAAAGCATAAGTTTATCGGTTATTTTACCCGCCAAACCGAAACGCGACAGTGACAAGCACTGACTCTATTGCGGCAGGAATAGGTAACGTGGTGATACCAGACCCGGACGAGACAATGCGGAACTCTACCACCTAGTAGCCACGATGTTAGTGACTCGTATAGCCAATCGGTCGCCTTTTACGACCTTCCTGGCAGAACGGCAGTTGACCTATTATTCAAAGGAGCCCGGGACTAACACGGGGAAAACACCTTTTCAAAAATTAATAAACAGTCACGTTTTAAACGAGCTTCAGATTTCTTAAATCTTCGAGCATAAAAATCTATGCTAAGATATTTGTTTTTGATTGTTTTGAGCAAACTCGAAACCTCAAACATCTTAATTTGGCAGAAAGTTTGAATGATGACTAGTAAGGTTTACAGATTTTTTATTAAATCTCTTTTCCCCGTGTTGCTCCCGGACTCCTTTGAAGAATAGCCCAACTGCCGTTCTGCCAGACAGGTCGTAAAAGGCAACCGATTGGTTATATGAGTCACTACTATCCTGACTACTAGGTGGTAGAGTTCTTCATTGTCTTGCCCGAGTCTGGTACTACCGCCTTAACTATTCCTGCTGCAATAGCGTCAGTGGTTGTCACTGTCATGTTGTCTGTTGTTGTCATGGTAATTCCGGTGTGGAGGATAAGTTAGCCGGTAAACTTATGCATGTGGCATTAGACTTCGCAACAAAATAGCAACGCATCTTTGGTGTCTATAGGCGATGGTTGACTTTTTCCATCAGGAGACGCATCTGCTTGTTTGTTATGTTAAAAACAGAGAATATTCTAGTTATTTTGTCAGAAATTACTAGGAGCGATAAAAACCTTAAAAAAAGAGTTTTTGAAAATGTGCATATATTTTTTATCTATACATATATATTTTTTATCTATACAAATGTAAATGTCTGTCTGTTACACTTTCACGGCTAAGCCACTAAACTAATTTTGATGAAATTCGCCATCAAGATAGTTGACATTTCGGGGTAAAACATAGGTTAAATTTTGCTAAAATTAATCCTTAAGGGGATGGAAGGTGATACGGAAAACTAAACAAGCGAGGGTAGTACTAATAGTGGAGGGATCACAATGTTTGACAGTCTTGAAAGAAATGGAAATGTTTTCAGAACTCTCGTAAAAAGAACAATTCAAAAGAAATGGCTCAATTCAATGAAAGATAAGTATCTAATAATCTATATTGTAATACATTTACCAGAAATACGAAGTTTTCATATAATTCGATTTATCATCCCGTTGGGATTGAATGTATTCAATATCATTAATAATCTTTCTATAGAATACACTCTATTGTTATCTAAAAACCTATTTCGTAATTTGATTTATTTGCTACCAAAACAGGACTGTAATTATATCTTATATATTTCATTACATATTGTGAAATTCTACCCAGACATTAATTTTTGAGATATGAAGGTTTTGTATTATAAACTAAAATAGCATATTAGTAACCCTTAAAATAAATTATTATTTTAAAGTGTAAATATATCACACCTAAAATAAGCTAAAATATACACAATGAATCTTTAGACAATGGAGATTCATTTTTGTTTCACTCTGTACCTATTTATGAACAAGTTTATGTCTGTCCGGTTCACTCGACGCAAATTGATGAACTATTAAAAGTTATATGGCCCGTCATTCGCACAATCACATGTTTTTAATTCCTTTGTTTAGTATAATATATTTATATAATAATACGTGAAATAAATACTTTTTTTAGAGCTTGTTATCTGGTTAATTTTCAAACCTAAACCAGCGCACGTATAATGAACGTTTTGTAAATGTTCGCCTCAAAAATACCGGTTTCTTTAGGTTCAGGTTAGAGATTTTGTAAGTGTCAAAATAGATTGTTGGTCCCGGCCTCCTTTGAAGAATAGGCCAACTGCTGTTCTGCCAGGCAGGTCGTAAAAGGCGACCGATTGGCTATTGAGTCACTACCATCGTGGCAACTAGGTGGTAGAGTTCTGCATTGTCTCGCCCGGGTCTGGTACCACCGCCTTACCTATTCCTGCCGCAATAGCGTCAGTGCTTGTCGCTGTCGTGTTCCGGTTTGGAGGGTAAGATAGCCGGTAAACTTATGCATGTGGCATTAGACCTCGCCACGAGATAGCAACGCACCATTAACATCTTTGGTGTCTATAGGCGATGGTTGACTCTTTCCATCAGGAGACCCATCTGCTTGTTTGCTATCTTATGATAAAAAAAAAAAAAAAAAGATACTACAGCGCCATCTTATGGTAAATATGAAAACTAGTGTAGGGGAGACCGAGGAGGGTTGTGACAGAGGAGAGTTGTGACACGCGCGATTTCGCTGTATCTGTGACCGTTAGCGAGCTGTCAACGTCGCACATTTATTGTTTTCTAGACTGCTTATTGGATTTAGTACGCGCCAACGGCCCACGAGGAGCGGCTGAGTTACTGTGACGCTGTCATCTAAAAAACGACCAAAAGTAAGTTTTTGATCATAACTTTCTTATTCTGTCTTTTGCTATGTATTACGGGAGCATTAGTGTAATATTTTTTCTAATTTGCATCGGGCCTTCAAGATTCAAAGCCATTCATAATTTTATTGAGATCTCTTACTGTTTGGAGGTTATACATTATTATTCTGGCACACTCACGATTTTGCGCACCTAGGAGAGTTGTGACAGGCTGTCACAACTCTCCTATTTTATTTACTAACAAGTGATATGGCTATTTTGTATGCATTCGATTGCTGCATTGCATTTTTATTGTTTCAGAATGCCTAATACATATGTTCGTAAAACAGAGAGAGGAATGGCTAGTATCGAAATTTACGATCTGGCCTTTGAAGAGGTGACGGTTAGAGGCCAAAGCCTTCGAAGTGCAGCATCTTCATATAATCTAAATTATATGTCTTTACAAAGATACATTAAAAAGAAAAAGGCACATCAACAACAATTATCAGACGAGGCTCCATCTGTAGGCTATATCAGCCCAACAGTTTTTACGAAGGACGAAGAAAAGATATTGAGCGATTATTTGTTGACTTGTGCCGCGTCTAATTATGGACTGACTACAAAAGAGACAAGGAGTTTAGCCTATTTATTAGCAAAAAAACACAATAAAAAAGTTCCTGAATCATGGGAAAAAAACGAAATGGCTGGAGAAGTGTGGTTAAAGCTATTCATGAAGAGACATCCAAATTTATCTCTTAGGCTACCTCAAGCTACAAGCATCGCTCGCGCCACGAGCTTTAATAGGACAAATGTCGCTGCCTTTTTTGAAAACTATACAGGAGTCTTGGCCAAGCATACTCTCAGCGGTAAAGATGTATGGAACGTCGACGAGACCGGGATTACTACAGTCCAAAAACCTGATAGAGTAATCGCACGACGTGGAGAAAAACAAGTCAGTGCGATGACTTCTGCGGAAAGAGGAACCTTAGTAACGCTGGCTTTTGCTGGGAACGCCTTGGGTAATTATATACCACCTATGTTTATATTCCCTCGGAAGCGATTTCAAGAACATTTTATTCGGGATGGCCCAACAGGTTCAGTAGGAACAGCAAATGGATCCGGGTGGATGCAGGAAGACGACTTTCACTTTTTTCTTGAACATTTTACAAACCACGTGAGGCCAACAAAAGAGCAAAAAGCTTTGTTACTTCTGGATAACCATTCATCCCACATGGCTTTGAAAAATATAGAGTTTTGCAGGGAAAACGGCATAATTTTGCTCACGTTCCCTCCACACTGCACACACAAGCTGCAACCAATGGATCGTGCAATTTTTGGTCCTCTTAAAAAGGCCATTAACACAGCTTGTGATAATTGGATGCGGTCAAATGCTGGCA
Organism: Apodemia mormo; assembly: GCA_036924255.1. NCBI lineage: Eukaryota > Metazoa > Arthropoda > Insecta > Lepidoptera > Riodinidae > Apodemia > Apodemia mormo. The sequence goes on along the minus strand of JAUPFN010000007.1, from coordinate 4,126,502 downwards.
AAGTTATGTCTATCTATGATATCCCTTCCATAACAAAAACTGCCTTTGATGTGGCGATCACTGCAAAAAATATCAGCGCTGGTTTTGCTGCAACAGGAACATGGCCTGTTAATACAGATATTTTTGGAGAAGCAGATTTTTTGCCAAGCCAAGTTACAGATCGCATTTTGACCAATCCTGTGCCAGAACAAGCTTCCATTACTGCAGAAGAAGAATTGATAGAAAATCCGGAAGAAGGAACCCCCACCCAAAATTTGTCAGTTGATATAGTTGAGAACGACGTTGTTGTTGGGGAAGGTCTAGAAAAAAGAGATCACAACGAGCACGTTGGATGTGAAGAACGTAATGTGACTCCTCTTGTTATGACCGGCGACAACTCTAAAGAGCCTGCAAATATTGAACCTGTTGCATCTACATCTACAGTTCGTAATCCACTTGCCACCCAATCTAATGTATTCTCGCCAGAAACAATAAGGCCGTTGCCTAAAGCTCCGCCAAGAAAAGCCACGCAACAGAATAGACGTAAGATCAAGTCTGCCGTGCTAACAGATACACCAGTTAAAGATGAAATTGCTGCCATAGAGGAAAATAGGAAAGTGAAGAACGTGAAGAAGCGCATTTTTACTGATAAAAATGCTAAGAAACCAAAGGGGAAAAAACCAAAAAATAAATCAAAGACAAAGAATATTCGTGACGAAGAGGAGGACGATAATGAGGGCAGTGATGGCACAGAAAATGAATGTTTTTGCTTATGTTGCCTCGAGCCCTTTGCCAATAGCAGGCCTAACGAAAAATGGGTGCAATGCATTAATTGCAAAGGATGGTCACATGAAGATTGTACTGGGGGAGAACTGCAATACGAGTGTCATAATTGTTTTTCGGATTAAACTAATATTAAGTATTTTTATTCTCTCTGTGCCATTTAGAAAGATGATTTATTTTGTTAAGTTTTAATAATTATGTTACTTAATTAGCCAAAGATTATGATTAAAACTGTTTCGTAATTACTTGTTCATTTTTAATCTACAAAAAGTGCCGATAAATTCCAAACACTGAAGTGTCACAACTCACCTCGAGCACTGTCACAACTTACCTTGGTATTAGGAGAGTCGTGACACGGGTTGTCGCTTTGGTTTTAATCCATTATCTCGGGAAACTTATTAGTTTTGTGTATTTTTATTTTTGATTCTAATAGAGAATAGAACAAGCTTTGACTGATGTAAAGTTCACAGATATAGGTCAATTTTTAACCAAAATATATGAGTGAAAGCAAAAAGTGTCACAACCCTCCTCGGTCTCCCCTACTTTGTCTTTCAAAATTGATATAGGTCATATAGCGTTCGCTGTCATTCGTTCTCACGCTTCATCTCAAGTTGTGCGTTATAAGAAGAGATTTAGAGAGTTTATAGAAATAAGAGATTTAGGCAGACAGATATTAGAGATTTAGAGAGTTTTTTTTTAAGTACTTTATGACGTTTGCCGTTCTCAATGTTTTTCCACACCCGGGGCCCAATTCATGTAACAAAACGCCAATCGATTCGTTGCGTTTAAGACTCTTACTCATTTACTTACATATTATTTATTTGTTTATTTAATACTTTATTGTACACAATTAAAAGAGAATTAGTACATAGAGACTTATTAAAAACAGACTGTACAATGGGCGAGCTTATCCCTAATAAAAGAGATTTCTTCCAGCTGACCCGAATAAGAGTAAACATAATAATTATTGAAATGTTAAAATAGTGTACAATAATCATAAAACTAGATACATATGAATATAACAGTCTTGATACATTAAATTTGTCCACATAATATTTAAAAATGAACAACAATCGATGGAAATGAAAGAAAAATAAAAAATAAAATAAAAAATACTATGTAGACCCAGCAAGAAAATGTTCTCTTAGACTCTTTTTGAAAATTGGAAGATTGACTCATACGAATCATACGAATCTTGGGCGGTAGTGAGTTCCATAACCTGACAGCTTGAACATGGAGAGAATTTGTAAAAATTTTGAACTGTGTGGGGGAAATTTTAAAAGGGCAGTAACATTTAATCTACAAGGTGATCCAGGTGGATGCAAGAAAGAAAACCCATCACGCAGATAGCTTGGTGCATTAGGATTAAACAGGATATTAAAAAGAAGACAAAGAATATGAGTGTTCCTACGCAGCCGTATTGGAAAATGACGCACGACTTTTTTGTTAGTCACATTTGTGACTGCTAGAGGTGAGGTAGAAAGCTAAAAATTGGTATGCGGACTATTTATTCTGCATACCAATTTTTAGCTTTCTACCTTGAAAATTGCGAAATGCTCCATACAAATTTCCACCCCCATTTTAGGGATCTTGGGGGTTAGGATAAGACAAAAAGTAGCCTATGTCACTCTCAATCCCTTCTACTTAAAAAAATAACGTCAATTTGTCGCTTCGTTTTATTGTGAAAGACGGACAAATAAACACACTTTCGCATTTATAATATTACCAGTATGGATTCATAAATATAAACATTACTCACACTTCATTCATTTGACAACCTGGCTAAAGTCAGTTGTTAAACTTGGAATAGATTTTATTGTTTTGGCTTGAATTTTGACCATCGGGCGATCGCTAGTTCGATAGAATATACATCTAAACTCAGAAATACAATCATGTATGCTCATCAAACAGACCTCTTGTGAATCCTAGCTTTATCGAAAGCGTACTCAAAGTCGCTTGCCACTCGAAAAACGGTATGGTCAACATTTTACACTTTTAAACGTATGTTCACTCAATCAGAAGTAACGTTCCCTTGAGGATATCACCGCTGAACAGCCGCATCCCGTAAGCCTTTATTTACACAAAATAAATAATCCTTATCCAGCTTTACATATTTTTTGTGTCCGGTCGTGCTTCCGATACGAATATCGTAATCCGAACAAATTGCCCGGCTGTTGTCCCAGACGAGATACCGGGTACTCTCCCGGTTTTACACTTCATTTGGCTGACGTATAGTCTTCGTGCGAGCATTTGTTTTTCCGTTTCGATAAGCCAAAATAAATACAGTATTCGACGATCGCTTTTTGTGTTTTCAATCAGCTATGTTTCAGTGTCAGTGCGTTGATGTGTATTTTAAATTTATGAGATGTGTATGACAAATAAATGGCTGGATTTTGTCTGATCACAAGTAAGATGTAATATTTCAATCAAAAATAAAATGTTATAGTCCAGTCAAAAGTAAAGTTTAATAGTCCAATCAAAAATAAAATGTAATACTCCAATCAAAAGTAAAAGGTTATAGTCCAATTGAAAGTGAAATGTAATAGTCCAATCAGAAGTAAAATGTAAAAGTTTAATCAAAAGTAAAATGTAATAGTCCAATCGAAAGTAAAATGTAATAGTCCAATCAAAAGTAAAATTTAATAGTCCAATCAAAAATAATGTCTATGTAAAGGCAATGCAACATGCATAAGTTTACCGGCTACTTCACCATCTAAACCGGAACACAAGAGTGTCAAGCACTGACGCTATTGCGGCAGGAATAAATAAGTCGGTGATACCAGACCCAGGCGAGAAATTTACTACCTAACAGCCACAATGATAGTGACTCGCGAAGCTAATTCTTGCAAGCCTCTTGCAAACTGTCTGGCAAAGCGTCAGATGGTCAATTCTTCAAAGAGTCTCGGACCGACAAATAAATATAATAATAGTAAATTATATTCTTTACTTTCCATCATCGACACTTAGTGAAATTCCATTAACCTAAGTTAAGTATATTATGTACTGAAGTTGCTTTAATACTTAACTTAGATTGAGTTTATTATATAATATATCCTAAAAAACGCTTTAAAAAGTGAAACCCGTTGAATAATATACTTTGTCTATTCCTCTACATCGCTCTAATTTTATCTCAACATCATTGACAATACACGCCTCGCGGCTGTGGAATAGTTTACCTTTAACATTGCAATAGGCTGATAACAAGCTCTTTTCCTGAAGGTCCCCATGTCGTATCTGTTCGGAAAAACCCCTACCGGTAATTGATTCCACAAAAGAGTAGTGTGAGGCAAAAAGTGCTGGGAGAACCGCACGGTTGTGGACTTCCAGACATCAAGATGGTGTGGGTGGAACTTCAAATTTTGATGCGATGTCCGATGATGGAAGTTTGCAGCAGGAATTAATTCAAACAACTCGTCGGAAAACTCTTCATGATAGACACGATAAAAAATGCAGAGCGAGTTTACATCTCTGCGTGATGCCAAGGAGTCAAACTGTTTCGAAATAGCCTAATCGTCAACGATTCGAACCACTCTACGTTAAATGCGGTCAAGTGGAAGAAGCTGGTGCTGGGGAGCTCCAGCCCAGAGATGAGAGTAGTACTCCATGTGAGGCTGAATTTGCACCTTATAAAGTTGGAGATGATGGGCCCGCAAGGAGTACCGCTTCGCTCTGCTGAGCACGCCGAGCTTTTTGGAGGCTAGTTTCGCCTTGCCTTCCAGATGACCGCGAAATTGAACGGTGTTCGATATGTCGACTCCCAGGATTCCGACACTGGCTGAAGCTGTCAGGAGAGTATTCTCAAATCGAGATGATATGACAAGGGGTGCTTTTTTGCGGTGAATGCGCAAAGCTGTGTCTTTTTGGGGTTAAATGTGAGACATCAGTAAGTCGATTCTCGACTTCAGACACAAGCTTCTTTCGGCTCTCTTCGACGTGTTCCCGAGAAATACCGCTGCGGCCAGAGTATATAGCATCACCAGTACTATCATCTGCATAGCAATATATGTTACGAATTCGCAACATTTCATTGATATGCAGAAGAAAAAGTGTCGTTGATAACACGCAGCCTTGGGTAACACCAGCATTGACGGGTTTAAGTTCGGAGCATGCACCGTCGACTACGACCTTGATGCTGCGATCGGCCAAAAAACTGGTTATCCATTTGCACAATTTCTCAGAAGGCCCGTAGGAAGGAAGCTTTGCGAGAAGCGCTTTATGCCATACCCGATCGCTATGTCTAAACTAACTGCTAAAACTCAACTGCCTCCGCCCAGCGATGCGTCAGGTATACTAGATCACCAGCTGAGCGGCCGCGGCGGAAACCGTACTGACGGTCACTAATCAGTTGATGCTCTTCTAAATACTTCAGGAGCTCACAGTTGATGATGGTTTCCATAATTTTGGAGAACAAAGAGGTTATGGCTATGGGCCGGTAATTGGACGGACTAGAGCTATCTTCTTTTTTGGGAATGGGATGCACTAGAGCTGTCTTCCACGATTTTGGTACCACACCGAGTGAGTAGGAGAGTCGAAACAGGCGCGTTAATACTGGCGCTAACTCCGGAGCGCACACTTTAAGCACAATAGAAGGGATGCCATCTGGCCCACTGGACTTGTGAACGTCCAAGGAAAAAAGTTTACGCACAGAAGACTGCAGGAATTTTAGGTTCGGCATAGAACTATCGCACCACGGGATGGTAGGCGGTGCGTTCCGTTGGTCGCAAAGAACGAGCCCAGAAGATCGGCCTTCTCCTTTGCGGTATGGGCCAGAGAGTCATCGTCTCTGTGCAAAGATGGAAGAGAAGGCTGTGAGAAATTCCCTATGACAGCCTTGGCGAGAGACCAGAACGCACGAGTTCCCGAAGGAAGGTGAACTAATTTCTCACTAATTCTGCCAATGTGTTCCGATTTTGCCGTGGCGATAGCTCTTTTGAAGAAACTAGAGGCAGAATTGTACTCCGTTCGTAATGTGCTGGTTTTTACATCACGAGATGCCGACGCAGCAGCCCAAGCCCGGTAGCACTCCTGCTTCCGGCGTGAAGCCATTTTGCAGGAGCGACCAAACCAAGGCTGAGACTTACCACCAACTGGCACTGCAGAAATAGGAATTAAAGGTTCCATACCCTACAGCACCACATCAGCGACAGAGTCAGCAACGACACTCGGATCTTCCAGCTTGAAGCACATCCGCCCCCATGGGTAGGATGCAAAAAAAGACCGCATCCCGTCCCCATCTGCTGACCTATAGTGCCAAATGCAACGACGTCTGGCAAAAGGAGGCCGTGATAGGCGCGTAACTGGCACTTTACTTCGGATCAGGCAGTGGTCTGACGTACCAAGTGGGACGTCCACAGATACCTGGTAGTCATCCGGATGAGAGGTTAGCAGAAGGTCCAACAGTGAAGGCGTATAGTCGTCCACATCTGGAACACGTGTAGGCGAAGTTACCAGTTGTGTTAGACCATACGCCAAGGCAAAATCGTGAACAGACCTCCCCACATGATCTGTAGTGCTAGAACAAAGCCATTCGGCGTGATGGACATTAAAATCGCCCAAGATCACGATCTCAGCGGAGAGAATCTTTTGCAACACGGAATCTACAGCCGTTTGTATGCGCTCAACGAGCCTGTCGACTTCAGTATTTCCGCTATGGGACCTGTAAAGGCACGCGCGGATGCGGGGATGGTCGTCGCAGTCTACACGTAGCCAGAAGATGGATAGGTCCCGACCTTCAAGTTTACCGAGGCGCCGGTAATAGATATCTTCTCTGACGTAAGCTTACACACCAGCCCACAGTACAAAGGCATGTTCCAATTTGTAGCCCGGGTAGGAGAGGTAAGAAGTATCAGCCGGAGAAGATATCTGTGTCTCGGTCAAAATAAGCAAGGCTTGCTTCGCCGTCTCCAGATGGTAGTGGACGTCGTTCAGGCTGGAATGAAGCCCCCTGATATTGCAGAAGTCCACGGTAAGCGCGGAAGGGGGTGCCTTGTCCTTCTTGCCCCGATAGCCCCGGACAGGTTTTTAAAAGTGCGCTATTTTGCGTTACGTTGGTCTTAAGTAAGCGAGTAGTATCTCCCCGGGAGTGCCGGCCTATTCAGCTGCTTTTGCAGCCACTACCACTAATTTGGTTGACTGACTGCTCCGGTGGAGTAACTTTGTAACAAAATTACCCTTCCGGTGGGCGATGGGGTCGTCACGTCCTTACGCGGGATATATATGCTTGTATAATAATATGTTATATATGTATCCAATCTTATTTTGTTTTCAATAGGTATTCAGTAAAATCTATGTATTATAATTTGAGATAAATATGTATGGTTGTATACAGTGGCGTAGCTAGGCGCGGGCAGAGTGGGCCTTCGCTCACAGCCTCGCACTTAAAGGGGCCTCGCACTACATGATTTAAAATCTTTGTTTATTTTTAAATTAAATGAAAGCCTGAAAAATATTGGCCTCACTCTTCTGTATCTGAAATATAAACAAAACAACTCCTAGCTCCTAAGTTAACGCGTTATAAAGCTTTCCGCCCATTTCAAAATTGGCGCGTGTTTTTGCGTAGCTTTTGGGATCGAACGGAATTGGGCCTCGCCGATGCGACTTTGTCCACGTATATTTTAGTCCACGCTACGCCACTGGTTGTATAAATATATATGTGTTATGTTTTTATTTTAATAAAGCAGGATTTTGCCCGACATCGTTGTTGTACGAATTAAAATTATTTGCTCTAGTAACACAGAGCTTGCACGAAAACAACAATGGCGGGTAAGACGGGTTGAAAACTCCGACATTCAGTCTCCTGCATCGATCAGTGTAACACACTCTGGCCTCCGTTAAAAAGTACGATGATATTTGAATAATACAGAACGTGCATAAGCAATTTAAGGTACATGTATTTGTTAATTTATATTATATTTCATCATTCATCATAAGAATTAAAAGATAGAATGTTAAAATTAGAGTATAATAATAGGGGTTTTGGTTACACTAGACAATGTGAAAGAAAATATAAAATTGTAAAAACTTTTAATTAGAAAAGGCAGTTATTAATGTTTAATACAAGGGCGGAATGTGGCCGTTGCCCATATTCTCTCATGCACCACTTTAATTGCTAAATGTAGGGAATTTACAACATATGTTTATGTTCAAGTGAATATTTGTATGTATTTATGAATATATGTTAAGGTATTTCTTTATGTACTATCTATGTGTACGCATATAAATATTATAATATGTATGTATGTGTATGGTAATATATATTAATTGCATACAAACTAAGCTTTTCAGTGGCATTTCCACAGGTACATTTTGTTGGCCCAAAGGTTGATTGGTGGATAATGCCAACAGGGATTAAGTTCGTCTTTTTTACGAAAATGTATATTATTGGTATACAATAAAGTTAAAATAAATAAATAATATCTCTAATAGTAAATATTTTTTGTCAGATCGCAGCATTAAGGTTGTTGTCGACGGTGTTTGCTCAGACCCAAAATCTGTCAATGCTCCCAGGCTGCGTGCTATCTCCTACATTGTTTCTTCTGCATATCAATGATATGCTGCAAATTAGCGGCATTCATTGTTATGCAGACGACAGCTGTTAGCTGACGACGACAGACGACGGAACATGTTGACGAATGCCTGAAAAAACTTGTGTCTAAAGTCGAGGATTTATTGAATAAAGTTTTGGAATGAGGTCGACTAAATATAGTCCAATACAACCCAAGGAAGACACAAGTTTGTGTATTTACCGCCAAGTAAATACCTTTTGCCGTATCTCCCCGTTTTGAGAATACTCCTTTGATTGCCTCTGCCAGTATTGGAATTCTTGGTATCGACATATCGAGTAGCGTCCAGTTTTGTGGTCATTTGGAAGGTAAGCAAAGTTGGCGTCCAAAAAAATTGGTGTTCTGAACAGGGCAAAACAGTACTTCACACCAGCCGACCATTTGCGACTATACAAGTTGCAAGTCAGGCCTCATATGAAGTACTGTTCTCATCTTTGGGCAGGGGCTCTGCAGTACTAGCTCCTTCCTCTTGACCGCGTACAGCGTAGGGCATCTCGTATTGTCGATGAATGGGCTCTTTTCGATCGGCTTGATCCTTTGACGTTGCGAAGAGATGTTGGTTCTCTCTGCATCTCCTATTGCTACTACCACGGAGAGTGTTCCGAGGAATTGTTCGGCTTAATACCACCCGCTGATTTCCACCATCGATCATCACGCCAAAATCCTAAATTCCACCCTCACCATTTGGATGTCTGCAAGTCCACTACAGTGAGATTTTCAAGGCATTCTTTGTCCCGCACGACTGCTCTGTGGAATCAATTAACAGCAGATGTGTTTCCAAATCGATACGGCTTAGGGGCTTTCAAGAAAAGAGCGTAATCATTCCTTAAAGGCCGGCAACGCACCTGACGTACCTCCGGTGTTGCAGCTATTCATGGGCGGCGGTGATCACTTACCCGTTCGCCCCCTATTCGAAGCCCCGTTTGCGAAGTGAAATTAAAGTACAACGTATAATAGTATCTAATAATATATATAATTACATTGCTCTCAGTGTTAAATACTTTACTTGCATCATAAAATATAACATACATACATATCTTCACGCCAGATCCCTTACGGGGTAGGCAGAGAGAACCGAGTGCCATACATCACGATCCTTGCAGGCTTGTCTCGCTTCTTCCACATTCATCACTCTCTTCATACACACACGCCGGTTGCGAAGACTCTTGACACCACCTTCGGACAGTACTCGATCAATCTGATCGTGGAATGTCAGTCTTGGTGTTCCCCGGTACCTACATCCTTCCACATTCGCGTTGTATATCTGTTTTGTTAACCTTTCATCTACCATTCTTTCTACATGTCCGAACCAACGGAGCATGCCCTTTCTCATCTTTACACCGACACTTTCTTTCAAACCTAACCTCTCTCTCACTTCGATATTACGAACCCGGTCCGCGAGTGTCACACCACATATTTTTCTTAGCGACCTCATCTCAACCGCGTTGATTCTACTTTCATGCCCTTTCTGACATACCCAACTCTCACTTCCATACAATAGCGTTGGGATAAGCACATGATTATGCAGGGCTAGACGGGCACCCTGACTTAAAATGGTGCTATTAAGTAATCTCCCTAACGCTCCATTCACTCTGTTCCCTGCACACACTCTTCTTTCAACATCAGCGGTGTACCTTCCATCCCTGCTAAAAGCACATCCAAGATATACAAACTCATCCACTTGTTCCAGCACTACATCATCGACCACAACTCTTACATCCGTTCTGGTTGCTTCTCTTTCAAATACCAAAACTTTAGTTTTCTTCGCATTCAAATGTAAGCCCATACTCTTACAATCCTCATTCATAACTGTGACCAGTGTTTGCAGCTCAGATGGAGTTGAGCCTAAAAGTACAGCGTCATCTGCATAAAGCAGGCAGTTCACCACTAGATCACTCATGCGCATTCCCACATTCAATGACCTCAATCTTTGGAGACACTTATCCAGATATAGAATAAACAGACGAGCTGACAACACACAACCCTGCTTGACGCCGATATTGACATCGAACCAGGGCGATATGTTGCCGTCCACCCGCACACATGCTTTGCAATCCCAGTAAATGGATTGCAAAGCACGCAGCAGACGCCCATCTATCCCATAACTGGGTAAAATGTCCCAAAGTTTCTTTCGCACAACTCTATCAAACGCTTTCTCCAAATCCACAAAACCGCAGAAAACCTTCTGGCCGACAGCCAGATGCTTCTCTACGATGTTGCGGAGTGAGAAAACTTGATCCATACATCCTCTTCCAGATCTGAAACCCCCTTGTGCCTCCCACAACATTCCCTCGGACTTCCCTTGCATTCTCCTTTCAATGATCTTACCATACACCTTCGATGCTAAGCTGATCAAATTGATGGCCCTATAGCTATTGCAGTCTATACGTGAGCCCTTGCCTTTATACAAGGGCACGATGACCGCGCGCCGCCAGTCTTCGGGTACTCTACCGGTCCTCCAACATGTATTGCAGAGGACCCAAAAAGAGTCACAGACGGTAGGACCACCGTATTTGATCATCTCAGCAGTCACCTTATCTATTCCCGCAGCCTTTCCGTTTTTCATACTTCTTATCGCCCATACGATCTCTTGCATAGTAATGTCCTGGCACGCTTCCACCGTCTCTGAGTCACTTACTGAGTCAGAGACGGAGGCAGCGTCCTGAACAGCATCGTACATATCTCCAAAATATTCACTCCATCATTTTAACACGCTTTCTGTGCTTGTAAGAATGTCACCATCCTTAGATTTAATCCTATTCATTCTGGAGGCTGCCGAACAACTCCTAGACTTCTTCACCTCCCTCCAAAAAAGTTTGGTGTTTGCCTCGAAGTTGCTCGCCAGTCTCTCTTCCACTTTCAAACATTCTCTTTCACGCTTTTCTTTCACTAAGGTTTTGGTGGCATTCTTACAACAACGATACAATTCTTTCTTCTTGTCTTTCATACCATCATTCGCTTGCAAACATGATACATAGTCTAGCCATGCTTTCTTCTTTCTCTCAATCGCAGCTTTCACTTCATCATCCCACCATGCATCTCCTTCCATTGACTTGCACAGTTTTGCACTACCACATACTTCTTTCGCGGCTACTATCATACTATCTTTCAAAACTTTCCAACATTCGTCTACATCCAAGTCCGGTAGGTTCACTTTCGCCAACCTATCTCGAACCTGAATCTCATACATACTCCTTATACTCGGGTCTTGCAACTTTTCGCTCTTTATCCTTTCAAGCTCTCCGAATGGAACACGCTGTCGCCAATGTCGCCACTTCTTAAACAGACCCCTATATCGGCTTATTACCAAATAGTGGTCCGTTTCCAGATTGGGACCTCTGTAGGCTCGCGTATCCATTAAACAACTGCGGAGTCTACTATCAATCAAAATCAGATCTATCACACTCTTTTGGTCATTCCTTCTCCATGTATACAAATGTATGTCCTTATGAGGGAATATTGTGTTAGCCACAAGAAGATTCCTTTCCATGCATAAATCCACAATGTGCTTACCGGCGTCGTTCACTCTACTGTCACCATACGGACCAAGTACGGCATCGAAACCAGGCCGCTTAGTCCCGACCCATCCATTCAAATCACCACACAAAATGACTCTTTCATTGTCATCAACCATATCCAGAACATCTCTTACAGAATCCCAAAACTTTTCCAGGTCACTGGGCGACGAAGAGCTTACCGGTGCATATAATGCGACCAAAAAGACTCTCGTGATTCCCAGTTTGATCCGGACCCAGAGAAGTCTGGAGCCAGCCATCCCATAATCTTTCAGACCAGAGACTAAGCGTGACGATAGAAGAATACCTACTCCGGCGCCAGCATGATCGCTCTGTGGCACACCAGACCACAGAGCCATCATGCCACCGGGGAGATCAGTGGTTTCACTACCTTTACGTTTAGTCTCTGTTACACACAAAACATCCAGGCATCTCTCATTCATTACATCTATCAATTCATGCATCTTATCTTCCAACCCACCTCTTACATTCCACGTGCCTATTTGGCACTCTGCTCCCCTCGACTCGCCTATTCGGGCCTGGCGTGATGGGTGGCGGCCCCCATCGCCGCATCCGCCGCTTTTCGTACCGACGGGGGCGGATCGGTACGCGTCGCCTCCAGGGGACGCCCTGATCCGCACTGCGGTACTTATTCGGGCCAGAATTGCAGTCCAGTGGACTGGCAGGGGTCGCGACGAGCACGCTTCTGGCCAATGACCCCCCAAATATAATTTGTACAGAAGCGCCGTAAGTACGTCAAAAGGAATTATTCACTGGTTGACTCAAATGTAGGAAACACTTGATCTAATTTTATATTCGCTTATAAATCTAAACCATATTCATAAAGGCGGAATCCTGGTCCATCGCCACTTTCTTTTATCTCCGGATGTTTCGCCGTCCGTCCATTAAGATGACGAATCGCATCTGTTACATCTAATAATAACGTGAGGGGGACATTTGCACATCAAATTTTATATTTGGCGTTGTTTTGAGATGTGTGGATTATTTCTGTTCACAGATTGTTAATATTCTGTATATTAATACGCGGAGTAAAAAATTTTACGAAGATTACGCGAATTGAGTAGTATAAATTTCGGTTCAGTTAATGTTTGTATGGAGAAGGCGTGAATAAAGTTAATATTATTTTTATAAAAAGTCAGTCAAGTGCGAATTGGGGCTGACATTTTATCTAAACGAGCTACCACGGATGGTACAGAAGTAAATGTGTTGCCAGACTATACAGAAATATTGCCGAAATATAAAAAGAAATGTCACGATATGTGGAAAGAGTATTTTAATGAAAGATCATTAATTAAAGGGATATGGTACAATGGTCGATACAATGTGAGCCTCCCCATGTCCCGTGGTTTAATTTTACAAAATTGAATCAGACATTAGTTGTCATAGCACACAGGTTAAGATCTGGGCACATGCCATTAAGAAGTTTCAAATACATGATGAAAATAGTCGACTCCCCCAACAGCGAAAGATGCGAGATTATAGAAGATATTCGTCACCTCTTGATGGAAGGTGTCCGATATCGGGAAATAAGAAAATAATTGTTAAATAAACTAAAAGTCAACAAAAATGACATTAGACAGTTTGACAGTATTTTAAGTCAGCCCAGCTCAGACGAAGCTAAAATACTTTTTGCATTTGTAAATCGTTCCATTAGTAGTTGAAGATAATATTGTAGTATTATAGATAGTATTGTAATAGGATACGATGGAACTGGTGTACACATGGTGTAAAAGTTCCTTAAATAAAAAAAAGTGGGAGTTGGAGGGAGGGTTTCGTATAAACTTTAGGTAACTTTAACTACAAATAGATGTACTCTATAGGTTTAGATTGTTTTTTGTGATTTAACAAAAAAATTACGGTTTTTGGATTTTTCCGTGTTGGTTCCGGGCTCCTTTGAAGAACAGACCAACTGCCGTTCTTCCAGGCAGGTCGTAAAAGGCGACCGATTGGCTATGCGAGTCACTAACATCGTGGCTACTAGGTGATAGAGTTCTGTATTGTTTCACCCGGGTCTGGTACCACCGCCTTATCTCTTCCTGCCGCAATAGCGTTAGTGCTCGTCACTGTCGTGTTCCGGTTTGGAGGGTAAGGTAGCCGGTAAACTTATGCATGTGGCATTAGACCTCGCCACAAGATAGCAACGCACCATTAACACCTTTGGTGTCTATAGGCAATGGTTGACTCTTTTCATCAGGAGACTCAGATGAGAAGCAGATGCTTATTTGCTATCTTATGTAATAAAAAAAAGAAATAAGCAACGAAATCAAAGAAGTGTATACTAAATAATTTAGTTAAATGATTTTATAAGTTTTTACATAAGAATTTAATAATATAATCGTAAAGAATTTTTCTTAAGAATTTAGTATTATTATCATAAAGGTTTTTTCGTATGAATCCAGTAATGTAACCAAAAGGATTTTACGTGATTCGATATCACATCAGGGGAAACACTAAAAGAATTCAAGTAGCAAAATCATGAAACAACACTTGAAAAAGCAATTTTGACTATTTATTAGTTAGTAGAAGTATATTAGTCTGGTCAACAAGTGCTTTTTTGGTCAACTTTTTTCAGCAGTCTCCGAAAATTATGATTGAGGTGTCATTCGATTTGGAATGGCATCTAGATAGTTTTCGAAAAACAATGAAGTTCCGCAAATAAAAATTACAAAAGTTATTAACAATTAACTAAAAATAAAAAGGGGGGTTTAGTTTTTTGCAAATATCTCATAAACTAATAAAGATTTTTCAAATTTGAAAAAAGATTCAGAAAGAGGAGGAAATTTCCTAAAAAAAATTCCCACTCCCGGAATTGTAGGACTAATATTTATAATTTTCCCAGAGGGTTGAAAATACGCCCGAAAACGGGTACTCCGGCTTGCGCAAGCCACGCCTCCTTCGGACCTTTAATGAATAAATATTATTTAAACTTATTAAATATGAAAATTAAAATTTGAAAAAATTCAGGTGCCTACAGGACAGATTAATAAACAATAATCCGTGGTCAAAAAATTTTTATCGCGATTTTTCAATAAGTTATCCATTAATTAATTAACAATTTTTTGTAGCACGAACATTAACATTGCAAGTGCGATAATTGTTAAACTATTAATCTAGGATTTTTTTTCTTTCGTGGAGCTATTTTTCAAAGGTCTTAGAATAGATTCCCGTTGGAAAAATTAAAAAATTGTAAATTTTCATTTTGTAATTAACAGTTTACTAAGGTGAAAAATTATAAAGCTTTATTAAACATTGAAAAAATTTTTTTTTTCCTAATATTATTATTGATCCGTTTTTTTATGATCAGAAGCTACTTAAAAATGATTTTTTATAATTTTTATCTCCTATTGTTTAAAAAATTGTTATAAACAAATGCGTTGTTTATGACATAATTTAAAAATTTTTTTCGATAACATAATCTTTGATGATAATTATGATTTTTTTAAAAAACCGTTTCTTAAAAAAAAATTTATTGCTAAAAACGCATTTGTTGATTAACAGTTATTTTATACTACTACACTACTACTACTACTACTACTAGACTATACTAGATAAAGAATAAATAAGTCTTGGGTGTTTTCATCATATCTCCATTAGTTTATAAATTATAATAATTTTAAGGATGAAAAACCAGGCAAGAATGACGAAATTACAGACAACAAATATTTAAAAATTAAAAAAAAAATAGTAAAAAAAAAATCATGTCAGTTTTTGTGACATTAAGTAAAATAAGAAAAAAAAAATAAAAGGTAAAAATTTATTTGTTTATAACAAATTGTTTATTACATAAACAATGAAAAATTAAATAATTTTTTTTTATATCAAAAAGAAAAATAAATAATGATTTAAAAAAAATGGTTCCTTAATGTTAATTAGAAGTGGGAGAAAATAATTGTTAATCAACAAATGCGTTTTTCAGCAATAAAAAATTTTTTTTAAGAAAAGGTTTTTTTAAAAAAAATCATAATTATCATCAAAGATTATGTTATCGAAAAAAATTTTTAAATTA
The DNA here is from genome assembly GCA_036924255.1 of Apodemia mormo. NCBI lineage: Eukaryota > Metazoa > Arthropoda > Insecta > Lepidoptera > Riodinidae > Apodemia > Apodemia mormo. The sequence goes on along the minus strand of JAUPFN010000007.1, from coordinate 4,110,636 downwards.
TCTCATAAACAACGCATTTGTTTATAACATTTTTTTAAACAATAGGAGATAAAAATTATAAAAAATCATTTTTAAGTAGCTTCTGATCATGAGAAAACGGATCAATAATAATATTATGAAAAAAAAATTTTTTTCAATGTTTAATAAAGCTTTATAATTTTTCACCTTAGTAAACTGTTAATTACAAAATGAAAATTTACAATTTTTTAATTTTTCCAACGGGAATCTATTCTAAGACCTTTGAAAAATAGCTCCACGAAAGAAAAAAAATCCTAGATTAATAGTTTAACAATTATCGCACTTGCAATGTTAATGTTCGTGCTACAAAAAATTGTTAATTAATTAATGGATAACTTATTGAAAAATCGCGATAAAAAATTTTTGACCACGGATTATTGTTTATTGATCTGTCCTGTAGGCATCTGAATTTTTTCAAATTTTAATTTTCATATTTAATAAGTTTAAATAATATTTATTCATTAAAGGTCCGAAGGAGGCGTGGCTTGCGCAAGCCAGAGTACCCGTTTTCGGGCGTATTTTCAACCCTCTGGGAAAACTATAAATATTAGTCCTACAATTCCGGGAATCGAAATTTTTTGTAGGAAATTTCCTCTTCTTTCTGAATCTTTTTTCAAATTTGAAAAATCTTTATTAGTTTATGAGATATTTGCAAAAAACTAAACCCCCCTTTTTATTTTTAGTTAATTGTTAATAACTTTTGTAATTTTTATTTGCGGAACTTCATTGTTTTTCGAAAACTATCTAGATGCCATTCCGAATCGAATGACACCTCAATCATAATTTTCGGAGACTGCTGAAAAAAGTTGACCAAAAAAGCACTTGTTGACCAGACTATATATCAAACATGACAAACAAAAGTAATAACGAATAACAAATCTTTTATTCTCTAGGGTTATTGACATTAAACCCGAATAATATGAAATTAAAATGAGGATTATTGATATTTTTTTATATCATAACATTTATAGCAAAAAGATGGTTGTCTCGATTTGAAGTAACATATGATAATCACCACCTATATACACCACCTACATTATCATTGCCTATAGAAGTTTATAGAAGTTAGATAACCATAAGAAGAGTTTGATAGTGATATTTTTTTTTTTATATCATAAGATAGCAAACAAGCAAATGGGTCTCCTGATGGAAAGAATCAACCATCGCCTATAGACACCAAAGATGTTAATGGTGCGTTGCTATCTTGTGGCGAGGTCTAATGCCACATGCATAACTTTACCGGCTACCTTACCCTCCAAACCGGAACACGACAGCCACAAGCACTGACGCTATTGCGGCAGGAATAGGTAAGGCGGTGGTACCAGACCCGGGCGAAACAATGCAGAACTCTACCACCTAGTAGTCACGATGGTAGTGACTCGATAGCCAATCGGTCGCCTTTTACGACCTGCCTGGCAGAACGGCAGTTGGCCTATTCTACAAAGGAGGCCGGGACCAACACGGCGAAAACTATACATATAATAAAATCGTAGGAAAGTCAAAACTACATTGAATATTTTTTTAAAAGTATACTTGGGGCGTGATCTACAATCGATATCGAAGCCAAAAATATACTTTTTAGAGTTTTTGTCTGTTTGTCTGTTTGTCCGTTTGTCCGTTTGTCCATTTGTCCGTTTGTCCGTTTGTCCGTTTGTCCGTTTGTCCGTTTGTCCGTTTGTCCGTTTGTCCGTTTGTCCGTTTGTCCGTTTGTCCGTTTGTCCGTTTGTCCGTTTGTCCGTTTGTCCGTTTGTCCGTTTGTCCGTTTGTCCGTTTGTCCGTTTGTCCGTTTGTCCGTTTGTCCGTTTGTCCGTTTGTCCGTTTGTCCGTTTATCCGTTTGTCTGTTTGTCTGTTTTTCTGTGTGTCTGTTTGTCTATTTGTCTGTTTGTCTATTTGTCTGTTTGTCTGTATGTATGTCCGGGGTAAACTCAAAAAGTTCTGCGTGGATTTACTTCAAATTTTGCACGAATATACATACAGTAGTCTTTGAGGACAAGACATAATAGTTCTATTTTTTAACTCCTCGAGCATAAGATAAACTTTCAAATCTTCTTGAAACCTTTAAACTTATAAATGAAAGAAAGAGTATTAAAAAGGAAACGGCTAAATTAAGAATGAATTTAATTTTGACCTAGAATAACTTTCTGAGTTGATTTATCGAAAAATGACGTTAGACCTTTTTTGTAGAGCATTCAATTCTCTATAAAAATCTATAATGGACATAGTAGTACCAATTATCATTCATCATTCATTGGTTATAAAATAATCTGTCGCCTCTGTGCTCTAGTGGTTCAGCGTTGGCGTTGACCACATGAGGTCCCGTGTTCGATTTCCAGGTCGGGCACATAAAAAAAGTGTTTTTTCAGTTTTTTGAGAAACACAAAGCTGCCCGGGATTGGAAAGTGCCCGGTTGGCGATAGGCTTGCCACCTATCACATTGTGGGACCAAGTATCTTCGGCTAATCGTGGGTGCACTTGTTGTACCTCTGCCTACCCCTTCGGGGATATGGGCGTGAAGATACTTTTTATAAAATCAGAAAAAAAACTTTTTTCCTATGTTATTCTTATGCGAATTTGAAAAATACCACGATGCGGGCAACCTCAATATTAATGTTAAGGGCTCATATATTCAGAGGCTTATTTTGGCATCTAAACGAAACTTTTGAGCATGGTTCCGATAAGATTTTTTCCAAACGCCCATATATATACTTACAGAAAAATATTTCTCTACATAAGCTCCTCCTAATTCAATACATTTAAAAAATAACGCTTCCCTAACTTTCTTATTTCCTTTAAAATTATATATAATTTTAATCGTGTGTGTAAGTTCTCTTGTGTGCGTTTATCTATTCCTTGTCACGTAAGTAGTTATACATACTTCGTAATCGAAGTGCTAATCTACCTACATGCTCACATAATATGTTTATTATGATAATAGCATCAAAAACTTCACACTTAAAGATGGTAATGGTGCATTGCTATTCGTGTGGCGGGGTTGTAAAGCAACATGTGTAAGCTAACTGGCAACTTTATACTCATAGCTGATAGACGAAACCTTTATCATAATTATCGCGGTAATAAGTAATCGTCAATATACCTGAGTTATATTTGAGAGCGATGTACTTATGTTCACATAAATGTATGTTCATGTTAAAAATGTAATGTTTACTAGCTCAGTACAAAAACACAAACAATTTTGCAGTGCACGTATCCCATGTTCACAGAATAAGTAACGTTATACGTTTGGCCACCCCGTTGGTTGAGTGGTTAGCGAACCTCACTACGTAATCAATGGTGCTCGAGTTCGATTCCCGACAGAGACAAGCATATGTGTGAAGAGCATAGATGTTTGTATTTCCGGGTTTGGGTGTTTATTATATATATTTGAGTATTTATATGTGTATTTCTATGTATTAGTGTCATTGACTAACACCCATATCACAAGCAAATAATTTGCTTACTTTGGGGTTAGATCAATTTGTGCAATTTGTTTTTTATTTATTTAATTGAAGAAAACTTACAGCTAGTTTTACAAACATAATATATGATGATGTGATTATAAAGGCCAATTAAAAGTTTTCACAAATAAAACAAAGAAAATGTTATAGAAAGAACACAATCCTACATTAAATAAATATCTACACATTAAAAAATTTTAGGCTCAGCTTGCATAGGTACATTGCCGTTAAATTAGTCTATGTCTAAGTTACATTGCCGTTAAATTAGTCTATGTCTAAGTTACATTGCCGTTAAATTAGTCTATGTCTAAGTTGTCCACGGATATTATTATTATTATTATTATATAGGATAATGTATACGCTTTTACAATGAGCTTCCCGAAGCTATTAGGGATTTACTAGTAAGCATATTAACAAGATAAAATTAAAAATTTCAAAAACCCCCGACACATCCTCAGACCGCCATTCCGCTACATATGCGTAATTTTTAGTGGAAAACGTGAAAGTTTAGTGCAGAAGTTCCATGGCCACTTTCTAGTTCCATTATAAAACCCTGAGAATCTCCTAGTAATAAAAGCCATCGATATCAGCCCAATCTCCGATGCCCACCTTTCAGCTCCATCATTATTATATCTTAGAAAATATCCAGCAGCTAAGTATTTGCCAAAACTAACCAAGTTAGTCGACATTCGATGGGTTTATCTAGATTAGCTTAAAAGTTCTAATGGACTTCTTTTAGCTCTATCATAAGACACTGGAAAACATCCTGTTCCAAAGTCCTTAAAAGAACGAATCAAACGAGACCAAAATCGATTTTTTGTACGTTTTATCGTATGAATCTGGAAATAATCTAACACCAGATTATTTATCAAAACAGAACAAATGCAAACAGAATAAAAGCAAACAAAATTTCTCTCCGTGTGTGCCGCCTACAGGTGGTAGACCGCCTAATGGCCACGATGGTAGTAACACGTATAGCCAATCGGTCACGTTTTAAGACCTACCTGGCATAACGGCAGTTGACCTGTTCTTCAAAGGAGCCCGGGACCAACACGGGGTAAATCTTGCATTAGACTATTTGTCAAAACGGAACAAAAAAACTCAATGTTTTTATCTTCTTTAGTTTAAAAATTTGGCCCTTAGTTTAAAACGATAGCCACCTTCTAGTTTCATTATCAGATCCTAAAAATTATCCAGCACCAAAGTGTCAAAACAAACTCAATCCGCCCACACTCATGGAGTTTATCTGAATTTGCTTAGAAGTGCTAATAGCCTTTTTCCAGTTCTATCACAGGCAACCATCGTACTTCAAATCCTAGTAAAATTTATTCTATTTTATTTCAAAGTTCCCACGACCTCCATCATAAGCTCAGACCCCGATATAAGACCCCGAAAATCGTCCAGAACCAGGATGTTTGTTGAAACACAACAAAGAATCCCAAACTCGACAGGTGTATCTTGTTTAATTTAGTTTCCATATTTACGTTCCAATTCCATCATCAGATACTAGAAATTGTCCAGCACCAAATTGTTTGCAAAAACAAACCGAATTTGTTCTCCACTGGATGGGTTTACCTGGTTTAGCTAAAGAGTTCAGAATCCATTACGCTCCGAAGTCCTTATAATAACGATTCAAACGATCCCAAAGTCGATGGTGTTGCTCTATTTTATTCCAAAGTTCCCATAACGTACTTCTTGCTCTACCATGAGCCTCTGGAAATCGTCTAGCACTGAAGTGTTTATCCAAACAGAATAAATGAGTCCAATTTCGATTAGTTTATCTTATTTAGTTTAGGAGTTCTCATGGTTACCTTCCAGTTCCATCATCAGATCTGGAAAATCATCCAGCACTAAGGTGTTGGCCAATACAAGACGATTAAGTGCTAATTCAGAAATATTACCTTGTTTAGTTTAGGAGTTCATTATAGTTCTATATTGAATCTGGATTCATGAAGTCAATGTCACTTTTTTGGGTCATTTTTCAGAGCCTTATCATCATGAGAAAGATCTTACTGTAACAAATAAAATGACTCCAAACTCCACTACATTAGAAATTTCTATCTGTGAGTTACGATTGCACTCTTACGGCTCCATCTTCAGTTCTTCAACATTATAATATGTAATGAAAATTTCTCATCATCGAAAATCCATGAAGTCCGAACTTGACTATATTACCTCCTTCTACATTCTACGCGTAAGTTTTAGTAGCACTTTATCAGCTCCATCTTCAGATCCTCGTCATCGTGAGCACTAACCAAATTTAGTACTTGTAGCAACAAAACTTAGTCCAAACACTGTCTTGTAAAAACTCTGCATCAGAGAGTTCCAGTCCCTACATCCAGGCTCAGTTGGATGGTACCATAGTATTTCATTGTCATTGAACTTTCACAAATCTACCAACTTTTTGTACAAATGGATAACAGAAAGTCGTTAAAAAGTGTCTTGCAAGATTTGGAAAATCTGTTATTTGAATACAAATATTGCCAATTAAATAGATGCTGATGATCATCGAATGAGGATGTTAAAATATCAGCTCCAGGTTACCATGTGATTGTAATATCAATAAAGCAACAGAATACAACATTTAGTATTGATAAAGCCTTTACAAGTTACTTAATTCCTTTCATCGATTTGAAAAGAGCTGGTGATCTTGAAATGGCTGAACCGATTCTATTGAATCATAGCTAAGAACCATCTCGCAAAACAGGGCTTACGATTTAAAAAAACCGCAACCAAATCGGACCATCCCCCAGGGCGCTGCGATGCCACGGACAGACACACAGATACACACATACACACATACACAGATACACACCTGAAACTTATAACACCTCTCGTTTTGCGTCGGGGGTTAAAAAATATATTATAACAAAACTCCGTAAAAATGTTATTACAAATGTCTGATTATTTAGGCAATAGAAAAGCCTGGATTTTAATGCTCCTCGTACTGACTTTTTTTATAGGATCCGCAGGCATATGAGCAAGTAGGCCATCTATTGGAAAGCGACACTACTGCTCATAGACATTTGCAACACAAAAGTTTAATTTCCAATGCGATGTCGGCTTCTGAGAATTATAATTGTTTATAATCTATACATATAATATAATCGTAGGAAAATCAAAACTGTACATTGAATATTTTTTTAAAAGAATACTTGGGGCGTGATCTACAATCGATATCGAAGCCAAAAATATAGTTTTTAGAATTTTTGTTTATTTGTCTGTTTGTCTGTATGTATGTCCGGGGTAAACTCAAAAAGTACAGCATGGATTTACTTCAAATTTTTGTATGAATATTACTAATAGGTCGGGTCAACATATAGGCTACGTATTATCACGCTATCACCTACGGAGGAGGGGCAGTGTGGAGTAAACTTACTCCGCGCAGACGAAGTCGCTGGCAACAGCTGGTCTTAGATAAATTGGTCTCGCGGCGCTTAGCCAATCATTTATCTAAGATTATAATTTCAAAGTAAAATATTCAGTGCCAATCGATTATATATTAAATAGATGACACCAGTTATTTCCGTTTTTTGAGGAAGATACAAAGATTAGCTTAATACTTGTAATACACAGTTGTACACAGGCGGCCTGTGTAGTAAATTTCGACTATTATAGCAATAAAACTCACTTTTGTTGTGTTATAAACAATAGTTTAACATTTTTCGTCTTACCTATGCGACATTTTTCTAATCTTTTTGGTTGGTCATAAAAAATAAAGGAATTGTTAACATTATGGCAAAAAGAAAAATTCTTGCTTGCCTTAGAAATAAGACAAATCGTAGAAGTTTGATTAGTTTCATGACTTTCCAATACAGGCTTATTGTACTCAAATTAATTTGATAATTTCGGCTGAGATTATATTCTTGTAGGACTTTAGGCCGATCTCATCAATCTCCTTTCTTGTTTTAGTAATGATCTTGACAAGTGACGCCACAAAGTTTAATTAACAGCAACAGTCCCTGCCTCCTTTCACGTAATATCACATTTTATTGACTCCGCCCCCCCCCCTAAACGTGTGGTATAATTTATGGACCCTCCCCCCCCTACGTGATCGGAATAAGTTCGTATTATATAAAAAAAAGTTGAGAGATGTCAAGGGACACCCGGATGGAACGAAGTTCCTTTCTATTAATTGTACAAAAAACCTGTATACACTCAACAAAAATAATCGTCGCGACACCACACTGTTCAATGCGAAATAGAAATGAAAATATCTGCCTTGCTTTCTGTATGCTATCTGCTATAAGAGAGAGAGAGAGAGACAGACAGACAGAGAAACATGCGCACGCTGCACAGCTTACAATAGCTTACTATAGCAAAAAGTGTAGTTACAACTTTTCGTAAGAATTTTTTCCGTCTATCCCCCTTTCACAACGCGCGATAAGGAACTTCGTTCCAACACACAGATGCCAATGGATACAGACAACTATCATCAAAAATATAAATTTTTATTTACATCATATAATAGCAAACAAGCAGATGGATCTCCTGATGGAAAGAGTCAACCATCGTCTGTATACATCTTAATGTTAATGGTGCGTTGCTATCTTGTGGCGAAGTCTCATGCCACATGCATAAGTTAACCGGCTACCTTACCCTCCAAACCGTAACACGACAGTGACAAACACACGCTAATGCGGCAGGAATAGGCAAGGCGGTGGTACCAGACCCGGGCGAGACAATGCAGAACTCTACCACCTAGTAGCCACAATGGTAGTGACTCGCATAGCCAATCAGTCATCTTTTAAGACCTGCCTGACAGAACGGTAGTTGGCCTATTCTAGAAAGGAGCCCGAGACCAACACGGGGAAAATTTATTCTATTCAGAATGGCTGATAATTCTTCAAAAGGGGGCTGGTAAATGCAGATGATATCAAGCCCGGGCAAGACGGGCACACTATACCCTTGATTATCATCCATCACTCTTGTATATTTTGTTACATCTAACTTGCCAAAGAGCCGTAACTCTTTCTAACACGTAAGCGGCATGACAAACAAAAGTAATAAGAAATGTATCCTTTGGGACATTACCGACGAAAATCAAGCTATAAAAACTTTCAATGTTTCAAACTTCCTTAACAGGGGATGTGAGAGGGAAGATGTAATTTACGTTTGCGAGAACAGGATGTTGCACCTTAATGATCCGGCATGACTGAACATGTGACGGTATCCTGTTTTTTATGAATTCTGTGAACTACAAATATGTTATTGTTAGATGGGTACTAATGACCCAACCTTAGTTATTTGGGGCTTATCATTGATAAAAACCCAAGATGCACAATCAGTGTCTCAAAAACTTGCTCTAAAAATGAGCGCATAATTTTAAATTGCGCGCTCATTTTAAATAGAATCGCGTCGATTGCAACACTGTCAATTTTATTACGTACTTTTTTTACAATGCTTTTTAAAATCAATTATAAATCTTGCGCTTAAGTTCGGATATGCATAAATATATGTTTTTGCTATATCTATAACTATTTATGTGAAATTAGCGACAGTTTTGAGTGTCGGTTTTATTCGGGATTGTGCATCTTGGGTTTTTTATATCAATGGGGCTTATCATCTTTTATTTAAATTCCAATCTTTTACCACTTTTTAACCAATTTTAAATAAGAAGATTTTTTAGTAGACACCACACATTTTAATGGTGCGTTGCTATCTTATAGCGAGGTCTAATGTCACATGCATTAGTTTACCGGCTACCTTACCCTCCAAACCGGAACACGACAGCGACAAGCACTGACGCTATTACGGCAAGAATAAGTAAGGTGGTGGTACCAGACCCCGGCGGGACAAAGCAGAACTCTACCACCTAGTAGCCACGATGGTAGCAACTCGCGTATCTAATCGGTCGCCTTTTACGACCTGCCTGGCAGGACGGCAGTTGGCCTATTCTTCATAGGAGCCCGGGACCAACACAGAAAAACTATTTAAAAAATGAGTTGTGTCTGGATGCCCCTTTTTGGTTGGGCAGGATTATATATGTATTATAAAAAACTTAAATCTTCTATTTTTATAATACACCTAAATTACTGTAGATTGGGATGCAAACTAGATTTGAATAAGCTAAACTGTACACAATAGTCGTTAAACGGCTCGCATTATTAAAGTTATTACGTTAATAACTCCATTCACATAATAAACAACCCTAACAAAGTTATAATAATAACATTTACATTGTACGTAATTTAAAAAGATTACTTGTGTTGTCTATTTTACTGTATTGTGTTACATGATTTAAAGATCAAAATTGCTTGGCTGCATTTTAAATGTAATTTTATTCTAAAAATGTTTATGAAAATAGGGTTGTCAATTTGCTTTAATAAATTGTATTTATTACCTACTGCTAGGAGGGTTTTACTATTTGCGTGTAATTGATGAAAGTGTGTTATGTAATTACAGCGGTCAAGCGATATTCAACGCTTCAATACATAAAGTTCAGACAAATTTTAAATACATAAAAAAATAATTAAATTACTGGTGCTTGGCCCCGAACTTTGAAGTCACGTTATAATAGTTTCACCATTCCACTATCCGAGCTGTCGTCTAACAAACATTTCCACATACATGAGTACATAAGTTTATACACGCATATAAACGCTGGACTGTTCCAGTAGATCCGAGTGCTAAGTGTGAGTTTTTCTTTTCGCATTCGATCGTGAGCGCGTTTCGAGTTTACTAGGAATTTGTATGTGATTTGTAAAGGGCCACCTAGTGGTAAACTGGTTTCTCACATTTACCACTAGGTGGCGCTGTACAAATCACATACAAATTCCTAGTAAACTCCAAACGCGCTCACGATCGAATGCGAAAAGAAAAACTCACACTTAGCACTCCGAAGTACTTCAGCCAATTCTTTCGTTTGTTATATCATAAGGCGTTTAACATTAAATCATTTTTAGTTAAGCTTTTTTGTGTTCCAAGTACGTATTTTTACACTTATTTCAAAAACTAGATGATTATCATCTAGTTTTTGAAATAAGTGTAAAAATATTAATTTAAAATTAGTATAATGAAAATAATTATTGTATATATCAACTTATTTATTTTCCTTATGCGCACAATATTAAGACAAAGAGTGGGAAGAAGATATGCCGTCTGTAGTGCACAAATCGCCAAGTAGAACTGTAGCTCAGTGCGTAAAGCAACAGTCTGTTTGACCGTTTTTTGGACTGAAGCACTTCGAGGAACAGTTTTCCGGCAGCCGTGTCATTGTGTTTTTTCGCACACATTTTTAATTCCGGTCAAATATACATACGTTTGTGTTCTGAATAGCAACTTGTTTCGTAAACCCCTAAGAAAAACAAAAAAAAAATACTGTACTCTGTTAAAAACATCACGCCAGTTTTTTTGAGTAGGCAGAATGAAGTCTTTTCTTTCGTTCAACACTTTCGTTTTGATGGCAAACTTAAAAGGATTTTTATTAGTTAAAATACTATGTCCGAATTTCACAAGGCGATCGGTATTATTATATTATAACATCAAAAATTTTTTACCAAGATTGACAACCCTAAATTTAGTTTTGATTACTTTATACAATTACTACTGTATTGATATAAACGCTAATTAAGCGTGCCTTTGTCAAAGATTTTGAGGGTGCCCGACAATTGACCCTCATTCGTCCAATTTATCCTGGTGAAGATGTAAGATAATAGTTGATGGGTCATTATTTTTGGTTAGCACATTGGTTACAGTAATAACACTTGATGGTTTATTAAGAAGAACCCTTTTTTATTAATCTCGAATTGTCATCTTACTGATCTAAAGTGTTATTGTGGTATTAATAAAAATCGGTCAAGTGTGAATATGACAAGCAGGATTCCGTACAACCGAGCGATATCAAAACTGAGGGCACTTGTATGATGACTTTAAGAACTTATTTACTTTTTAATATTTGCTATCGCGTGATTTTTAATTTTGCTACCTAATTTTGATCCTATTTTCAATATTTAGTTAAAATACCTTTTATATATTTAATTTTAGGTTTAGGAAGTACAGGAGTTGAAACTGTTTTTATTTTAATTTTATTTTTATTTAAGGATATAAAATTCCGTTAAACTTAAATACTAATAATAGTTTCAGACTTAATAGCAAAATACAGGATGCCTCTTTTCTTCAATTTTATTCATAGTATATACTATATATACTATATATACTATATACTATATATACTATTGTACTATACTATATACTGTATATACTATATATACTATATTATATTATAAATGCGAAAGTCTGTCTGTCTGTTACGCTTTCACGGCTAAACCGCTGGACCGATTTTCATGAAATTTGGCATGGATATATTTGAAGATCTGGGGTTAAACATAGGCTATTTTTTTTTTCAAAAATCAGTGTCTGGAGGGCTGAAATAGGGGGTGAAATTTTTATTAAAAGCTATTTGGACGACTTACTAATATACTCGCAGGCGAAGCTACGAGAGTCGGCTAGTTTGTTAATAAGTTTAAAAAATTTTGCGTACTTAAGAAACCTACCAAGCTCCTTCCTTTCTTAGCTCATATTTCTAAGAGTTATCTCTTTGGCACGTTTTTAAACTTGTTGACCAGTTTATATTATAAAAAAGTTAACACGAGATAACATGAGATAACCTAATATTAATAAATTGGTTAAGTGCATGTCAGGCCGCACGCAATGTAGGGTTCCGAAGTTGCCAATCTTAATAATGCGGACTAAGAGACTACAATATTTTTAAAAACCTATCCAACGTTACACCACACAATAGGATATGTGAGAAAAAAAATTAACATCCCCACTTTACTTCATTTTTAGTAGAGCTACTCTGAAAAAAAGATCCAAATTTTATGATACCACTTTATTGAAAAGATTAACATTGTTACGAATAATCTAGAAACGTGTAGAGTTGGAACGCTGGAGAGATCTAGAAATAAAAGAAATAGATAGCTACTCCTATTGACAAACAAATAGTTGACCTAAGCTATGTCATAATGGACTTTGTGGTATATGGCATAAGGTTGAAAGTAGCGTATACTAGGATTGATGAGTCATTGATGAGTCACTTGTTTATCATAATTTGATTACAATAAGAAGTGATTCATCGTTTTCCGATACATTTACATTTTTCTGGATCCAGGTAGAACTTTACCCTGGCTATAAATAGAGATGTGTTGACAAATACAGGGCAGTTTTTATCAAGCGATCGAGAGCGATACTTGAAGCGACCCGTGCGAAGTGATATTGTGTGGTGTTCTAAGTCTGTTGTACAGTGAGTGACTAGTGTTAATCAGAGTATTTAGTATTACATTGTGTTGTCTTGTCTTGTGTGTATTTGTGTTGTAAATACACGGATTTAATATAAGTGGTATTTTCTTAAAATTACGAACCCGAAGTACGTAACAATATGTATATTCGTGCTAAATTACATCTTTCTAATATAACGAACTCTGAGCTATTGTGTGGACGGACGGATGAATTGACGAATGGACGGACATAGCAAAAGTATAGGGGTTCCCAGTTTACTTTGGAACCCTAAAAATGCACAAAAATATACAGATACATATCTCAAACTTGTGACACGTATCTTTTTTGCATCGGGTGTTAATAAAACATAATTCAAACTAGGTCATTATTGAAGAGCTAAAAATCTTAAAAATAAAGGAACCTTTAACAACGTTTTACCCACGAGTTCGTTTAAGTAACTCAAAACTATTACTCCCTTTAGCATAAAGAGGTAAGATTTGTTTGTTTTTAATGGATAAACTCGTAAACTATTGAATTTATCAGACTCAGTAAAGGGAAGTATATAATATCAGTCATGCGAACGGAGTCGATGGGTACAGTTAATTCATTCGCTACATGTATTTTATAACAACCTTCTAATAAAATTATGACCGTACTAGCTGCAGTGTGCAGCCCGCTGCACTATAAATGTTATGCCGAATCCCGCGGGATCACATAATTTTTCCTGAATAAAAAGTAGCCTATGTACTATTCCAGGTCATCATCTATCTGTGTGCCAAATTTCACTTAAATCTGTTGAATGGTTTTTGTGTGATTGAGTAATCACGCAAAAACTATCTAATGATCTAAAAAAAAGTGTTTAAGCACTTATTCCGTACTAGAAAAATTTTAAAAATATTTACATATTATATACACGTAGTTTATACGACTGGATTTTTCTTTGTTTTTTTTTATATAAGTTATAAATATAAGTGGATGTTTACAATTTTGCTTGAAATAATTTTTAGCTTAAAATCGTTTAAATCACTTACAGAGAAAATTACAAATCAAAAAAGTCTTATCACGTCCGGTTCCCTTGCAAGGTATGCATAGTAAACCAAACGAATAGTAGTTTCTAGTTCACTACGAATTGTCGGTTTATCGGTTGGCGAGATGTGTTGATGGCTATGGACACATTTTACCGATTTGATGACGATTATCGACAATTTCTAGCGATAACTGAGACCGACGGCTTTATGACGTACAGAGGTGGTACGCATTTTGCCGACCTGATGACGATTTTCGACAATTTTTAACGTTCACTTGGACTGACGGCTTCGGTACACGCCACCTGCTTGACTGTGATTTTCGATTTTCGAGAAGAACCTCAAAAAATCTCAATAATACTTTCGTCTGACCCGGGGATCGAATCTGAGACCTCACGATCTGAGCCGAAGTTAGACCACGAGGCAGTTTAAATTATTAGCCAGGCAGTTAAATAGCAAAAAAGTTGATAGAAAAATTAAATCGAAAAGCGTACATAGTACTTATAGTACCAATATTGAAAAGGTTGAGAACAACTGTTTTAAAGATACTCCATTTTTAATTTCAGACTCGATTCTCTCGGTTCTCGATTCTTAGCGATTGCCATAATTCACTGCAGCTCCTGAATTTATGTCTGTCCGCAACTTTTGACAGTTCATGAGAGATGAGGAACGGCATCTGCTCGTGAACTCGTGACCTTATCGATTGCGGTCGTCAATCGATAATGTGCTTTCTGAGACTTGTTAGGTTAATATACAGTATCTATCTATACATATAATAAAATCGTAGGAAAGACAAAACTGTACATTGAATATTTTTTTAAAAGAATACTTGGGGCATAATCTACAATCGATATCGAAGCCAAAAATATAGTTTTTAGAATTTTTGTCTGTTTGTCTGTATGTGTGTCCGGGGTAAACTCAAAAAGTACTGTATGGATTTACTTCAAATTTTGCATGAATATTACAAACAGGTCGGGTCAACATATAGACTACATATTATCACGCTATCACGGGGGAGGAGCAGTTCGGAGTAAACGAAGTCCGCGCGGACGAAGTCGCTGGCAACAGTAGTACAATATATTACGAAAGCGATAAAAATATTTTTATCCCTCTTTATTAATCGATTTGAAAAAGGGTTTTCGATGTGATTCCTATGAATATATATAGTTTTATTTGTCCGCGATTTTCCCGCGACTGATTTCGCAGTTTTCATAGTTTCATGTTTTTCCTTTGTTTGTTCCAAATTTTCGGGGAGTTTTTTCCTCTTTTTGTGCTGTCAGTCAGTGTCAGTTTTACAGATGTGCTTGTTTCTGTCAGTATTAACATAATCACGTCAATGGTCTAAAGGTAGCAGCTTCGATATAGGCGCGTGAGGTGCTAGGATTGAATCCTGGGTAAGAACCTTATTCTTAACAAGTTTTTCAGAAAACAGTACCAGAGACTCGCTATGTTTTTTTTATCTATATCTTCTATACATATAATAAAATCGTAGGAAATTCATGTATGTCCGGTGTAAACTCAAAAAGTACTGCATGGATTTACTTCAAATTACATGAATATTACTTACCAGTCGGGTCAACATATAGGCTACATATTATCACGCTAGCACCTACGGGGGAGGAGCTGTGCGGAGTAAACGAAGTCCGCGCGAACGCTACGCGCGCTAGTATATCATAAGATAGCAAATGAGCAGATGGCTCTTCTGGAGGAAAGAGAAACTATCCCCTATAGACACCAAAGACATTAATGCTGCGATGTTATCTGTGTGGCGAGATGGCAATACCACATGCATAAGTTTACTTTACCCTCCAAGCCGAAACACGGCAATGACAAGATTGACGCTATTGCGCCAGGAATAGGCAAGGCGGTGGTATTAAATACCCGGGCGAGATGTTGCGAAATTCTACTACCACTACCACAATCGGTCACCTTTTACGACTTGCCTGGCGGAGCAGCAGTTGGTCTATTCTTGAAAGTAGTCCGGAAAAACACGAGAAGTTTTTTTTTAATTTCATAGTATAGCAAATAAGCAAATGGATCTGTGGCACCACTGGTCCGTACCGTGGAAGGGTCGAAGTGATGGAACCAGCGGGCCAGCTGCTTGTCAGGTGACGTCATAACTGTGGAGGTCGATGACATCACACAAAGACAAGGAAGGGAAAAGGAAGATCTTCCCAGCCAGGCAAGGTGTACTGCCTGGGGACCGAAGTCCGTTTGAGAAGCGTTGAAATTTGTATATAGTGTTACAAGATAAATAATTGTGATATCGCGATTCAGGATTTTATTTTGAATTTCATTTTTTCCATTTGTTGTTGATTTTTGTCCAGTTTTTATTATTTTTTCTTGTAGCGTTTGTGATTGTTTTGAGCCGCTACAATACTCTTCCCCAAGACCGAAGGTCGATCTGGTTGTGCCAGTGAAGCGTATGTGCCTTGAGTGCTCAAGTCTGCGGTGCGGCGAGACGAGCTGAGTATGCGCGGTCCTCGGTGAGTCGGGACGAGTGCGCCTCCGCTGTGGTTCGCAATGAGTCGGAACGAGCGGGACAGAGTTGCTGCATGGAGATCCAGTGAACGTAGGCAGTTCGAAGTGGATTCCAGAAAGCGTAGTTGAGGCGTAGCTTGTGAAGCTGGCTGATGCTGTTTAGAAGCAGAGGGGAGTATATTAGACGCTAATGGTCAGAAGGCTGATGCGTGTTGTTTTGCCGAGGGTCACCACTGTGGCATGTTGATAGCTGTTAGTGGTGATGATCACGTCGGGGTCACCACTGTGGCACCACTGGTCCGTACCGTGGAAGGGTCGAAGTGATGGAACCAGCGGGCCAGCTGCTTGTCAGGTGACGTCATAACTGTAGAGGTCGATGACATCACACAAAGACAAGGAAGGGAAAAGGAAGATCTTCCCAGCCAGGCAAGGTGTACTGCCTGGGGACCGAAGTCCGTTTGAGAAGCGTTGAAATTTGTATATAGTGTTACAAGATAAATAATTGTGATATCGCGATTCAGGATTTTATTTTGAATTTCATTTTTTCCATTTGTTGTTGATTTTTGTCCAGTTTTTATTATTTTTTCTTGTAGCGTTTGTGATTGTTTTGAGCCGCTACAATACTCTTCCCCAAGACCGAAGGTCGATCTGGTTGTGCCAGTGAAGCGTATGTGCCTTGAGTGCTCAAGTCTGCGGTGCGGCGAGACGAGCTGAGTATGCGCGGTCCTCGGTGAGTCGGGACGAGTGCGCCTCCGCTGTGGTTCGCAATGAGTCGGAACGAGCGGGACAGAGTTGCTGCATGGAGATCCAGTGAACGTAGGCAGTTCGAAGTGGATTCCAGAAAGCGTAGTTGAGGCGTAGCTTGTGAAGCTGGCTGATGCTGTTTAGAAGCAGAGGGGAGTATATTAGACGCTAATGGTCAGAAGGCTGATGCGTGTTGTTTTGCCGAGGGTCACCACTGTGGCATGTTGATAGCTGTTAGTGGTGATGATCACGTCGGGGTCACCACTGTGGCACCACTGGTCCGTACCGTGGAAGGGTCGAAGTGATGGAACCAGCGGGCCAGCTGCTTGTCAGGTGACGTCATAACTGTAGAGGTCGATGACATCACACAAAGACAAGGAAGGGAAAAGGAAGATCTTCCCAGCCAGGCAAGGTGTACTGCCTGGGGACCGAAGTCCGTTTGAGAAGCGTTGAAATTTGTATATAGTGTTACAAGATAAATAATTGTGATATCGCGATTCAGGATTTTATTTTGAATTTCATTTTTTCCATTTGTTGTTGATTTTTGTCCAGTTTTTATTATTTTTTCTTGTAGCGTTTGTGATTGTTTTGAGCCGCTACAGATCTCCCGCTGGAACGAAGTAAGCATCGCCTTTACACGCTAAAGATATTAATAATGTGTCACTACCGCCTACTTTACCCACCAAACCTGATTTTAACGTAATATTTATTCTACTGTGGCAGGAACAAATAAGGCGGTGGTACCAAACCCGGGTGAGATGTTGCGTAACTCTACCACTTACCGCCTAGATGTTATAATGGTAGTGATTCTTATACCCAATAGATCGCCTTTCACAAACTGTCGACAGAATGACAGATGTTCTATTTTTCAAAAGAATTATAAATAACTAGCTGTTGCCAGCGACTTCGTCCGCGCGGACTTCATTTACTCCGCACAGCTCCTCCCCCGTAGGTGATAGCGTGTTAATATATAGCCTATATGTTGACCCGACCTATTAGTAATATTCATGAAATATTTGAAGTAAATCCATGCAGTATTTTTTGAGTTTACCCCGGATATACATACAGACAAAAATTCTAAATTCTAAAAACTATATTTTGGCTTCGATATCGATTGTAGATCACGCCTCAAGTATTCTTTTAAAGAAATATTCAATATACAGTTTTGACTCTCCTACGATTTTATTACATGTATAGATAATAAATATTCACGGGACAAATTACACTTACTGATCTAGCCCCAAAGTAAGCAAATTATTTGCTTGTGTTATGGGTGTTAGTCAACGATACTAATATATAGAAGTACATATATAAATACGAGAATATATTTAATAAACACCCAAACCCGGAAATACAAACATTTATGCTCATCACACAAATGCTTGTCCCCGTCGGAGATCGAACCCAAACCCCGTTGATTGCGTAGTCAGGGTGCTAAATGCACTAGATGCTGTCTGAGTTTATTTATTTATACGAGGTGACTATGTTTATTTATATGAGAGTAACCACGTTTTTATATGTTGGCATATTTATTCTGTGGAGATTTGATGAAAGATGAATGGAAATATCTTATGACCATACAATTTCACGATATGACCAATCGTGGACGGTAAATTAGTGAAACGTTTACGATTTAACCATGTACACTGTTTGGCCATATCATTAAATGACACCATTTCATGAAATTCTCAAACATTTCTGCGATCTGGCCACGACGTTTATACATCACATATTGTTCACGTAAAGTTGCGTATTAAATTACTTTACATACCTCAAGTTATGGATTTCCACAATGTAACACCTGATCCTTAAAAGAGTCATTTTCGATAACCTTTTACATTGCTTAATGTAAAATAGTTATTTATTCTGTGGAGATGTGATGGAAGCGCAACACCATTTTTCATGTATGCGGAATTTTCTCAAAAGAGCAAATATTTTTACGATCATACGTCAGGTTCTCAAACTGCCATATTACAGTTAGAACACAAACATATGTCGCAGTCAATTTGTATTCTTCGTCTTTATACAAAGGGCATCGTCGTTTTAAAAAGGTAAACGTTTAAGGCGAGGTATTTTCAAGTGCGTCAGTTCTATAGGAAATGGGCGGCGCGGTGTGTTCTGAAACCGCTGGGAAACGTGCTAATTTTCGGATAAATAAATATAGGACTTCAGCTAAAAACCAAAATTTAGTACATTATTTTTTGTATTTAAAACTAAATATCACCATATAAAAATCATGTGGAAGATTAGAAATATTATTAACAAATTATTTGTTTTAGAGATTTTTTAGCCTGTATTCGGAATTTTATATGATCGAGTAAAGTAAATTCTATCATGTAGTAAGTTAGAACATTCCTTAGATAATATCTTCAGGTATATCGTGTAATTTTTGTAAAATTGTTATTTAACAATCAATACAAAAAAAACGCGATCTAACAAACCGGTCTTTTCCCGCCTTAATACAAATTACCGAAGGCAAATTAATGATAACATAGATTTCGTTAATGTCAAAAATAAATTCCGATGTCGCTTCTTTTTCCAACTGTGACAATTAAAAGCAAGCAAACAAACCTACTTCTTTTTATGTAAAAGCCGGATAGAATTCTAGTTCTATATAAACTACGCATCAAGGAAGTTACATTCTACCCGGAATGCTTACACGCGCTTCAAAATCGTTCCGAAGAGTACCACGACATGAGTGGAGTGTGTCTCTTTCTACTAAATAAAGCGCCAATCGCCATATATAAGTGTGGCCATGCGTAGTTTGCAAATTACTACTAAGTAATTCTACTAATTTGAGAAACAGTTTTTGCATTGCATAAGTAATAACATAATAATTAAAATTAGTAACATTTTGGAACTTACTATGTTAATTACAATACATTTTATGCTAATTTATTTATCGACGTGTATGAATAATAAGGATTTAACGATTACCGAATATGTAAAAATCTACCATCTAGATCGTTTTATTTACACTGGCAATTGCAAGAAAGGGACAACATCCACTCTTGTCGTTGTCTTGCTCAGAACGTTTTTCCCCTCTGTTATGTAAGAAACAAATGTCAACTTTATGTGTAACAAAATAAAGTACATTTTTATTTTTCAAATATTGCTTCGTAACAATTCCAGTTATAGTATATAAGTTCCTTGCTACCCATTTACTTATCTTGATACTTGATTGGAGAAGAAATGTTGGTGCTCTGTGTTCTACCGGCTATACAATGAGGAGCGTTCTGAGGAATTGTTTAGTTTGGTACCAGCTACTTCTTTCCACCGCTACAACACTCGCCGGCCTCCTCGGAGGCCGGAACCTCCACCCATACTACTTTGACTCATGGTGTTCATCAACAGTATGGTTTAGTCGAAATTTTTTAGTTCGTACCACCAAATTATGGAATGAACTCCCCAAGTTTCCTGAAAAATATAACATTGGATATTTTAAGAAGCGGATTAATGAATTTCTTAATAGTCGCCAGCGCATCTTCTTTTATGCTATGGATGTCCATGGACATCGGTGACCGCTTCCCATCAGACGGCCCGTTGAAAAAAAAGATGAAAAACAAAAAAATCTTCTTTTAAATTCTTACAGAACTACAGATCATTATTTCAAAAGTTATTGTTTTTTTTTTTTTCTATTTAAAGTAAATTTTGATACATATTGGATATACCCACGGATTAAACTACCGTTCTGCTAGGCAGATCTTAAAAGGCATCACTACCATCATGACTACTAGATGGTAGATTTTTACAACATCTCGGCCGGGTATTTGGTACCACCGCCTTACCAATTCCTGCCGCAATAGCTTCATTGCTAAAAAAATAACAATATCGCCCACCGACCACACAGCCCATAGACACCTAATAATAGGCGAATGACTTTTGTCAACACATCTGACTTATAGTTCCGATGTAATGTCCACGCGCCAATGAGTAGTGATTGGGTAATCAGTGTCGACCAATCAGATGCTCTGTACATTACTATCTTTCACTGTGGCCTTGAGTTAGCCAATTACGGCGTTGCAGCTAGTTGCCAGAATGCATGCAATACGGAAAATCAAACATTAGCCGTCTATAGGCTGTGTGGTCGGTGATATCGCCCTTATTACACAATACACTCGTAGTGATAAGTTATACTGCGCCGCACGCTCGAACTTAAATGTATAAAAGATCAATCAATGCTTGTCATTGTCGTATTCCGGTCTGGAGGGTAAGTTAGCCGGCAGATTTATACATGTGGTATTGCCATCCCACCAAACATATAGCGAAGCAACATTACCGTCTTTGATGTCTATATGCGATGGTTTCTCCTTCCATATCTGTGACCTTTTCCAATCACATATATCCTGTACAATCCTTCTGAAAAGGATTATAATCAACTTTTAAAACGACTGGATTTAAAACATCGTCGTGATTAATCGTTAAACAATCGTACACCTACATTATTTTTTTGTTAATTTTTTAAATTTTTTCCCGAGCCTTGAATCAGTACCTACTAAAACACATATTCCCCGTGTTGGTCCCGGGCTCCTTTGAAGAATAAGCCAACTGTCGTTTTGCCAGGCAGGTCGTAAAAGGCAACCGAGTGGCTATGCGCGTCACTACCATCGTGACTACTAGGTGGTAGAGTTCTGCATCGGCTCGACCGGGTCTGGTACCACCGCCTTACCTATTTCTGATGCAATAGCGTCAGTACTAGTCACTGTCGTGTTCCGGTTTGGAGGGTAAGGTAGCCGGTAAACTTATCCATGTGGCATTAGACATCGCCACAAGATAGCAACGCACCATTAACATCTTTGGTGTCTATAGGCGATGGTTGACTCTTTCCATCAGGAGACCCATCTGCTTGTTTGCTATTTTATAATATACTAGCGACCCGTCACGTGCTTCGCTACATATCGCCATTTATTGAATTCATTTGTTACAGTTGTTTTGCTACAATTGCAAAGAGAAAGGGCACCCATTTTCAAGATGCCAAAAGCCTCTAGTGAAATGCAGTAATTGTCATAAAGTAGGACATAAAGCTGAACTTTGTCGTTCCAAACAAGAGACGGAATGTACCCAAATTGCAAAAAGTTGCATTTAAGTTGGGCATTGAAGGAATCCTTCAAAAGAAAAAAAAATTGAAAACTATAAAGTACTAGCGACCCGGTACATGGTTTGCTACGTATTACTTATGTGTAATATTTAAAAAAAAATTTGAACATCAATTTCACAAAGAATGTGTTAAATGAAGAACCGCTCTACCGATTTTATGCAAACTTCACGTAAACCATCTACTAAATAGTCCGAAAAAAGCCTAAACATTTGGTTTGGATAGGTGAGCCCGTTCTTGAGTTATAAAATTACAACGAAAAGTGGCATTGATTTTTATATATGTATATGGGTGATTCCGTTCTAACTGTGATATTCAATGTCCTGTATTGTTTGTTCTCACAGGTCGTTAATTAATAATTAATTTATGAAATTTTTGTACTTATTGGAAAATAATAAACATATTTCAACATTATTTTCATATAATATAACTTGCCACTTACAGAAAACTTACAATATATCACTTAAATGTCAATACCGTGTCATGTCCATTTCTAGAATTTATTTATAAATTGTTAGTTTTTTTGTCGTAATAAATGATTTAAACTAATTACCTCATAAATTCTAATGTTTACGACAAAAAAAACTAACAATTTATAAATAAATTCTAAAAATAGACATGACACGGTACTGACATTATATCACAGTTAGAACGGAATCACCCATATAGATAAAATAAAACATATCGAGATTATATTTTATTCTTTGTTATAAGATTACCACAAAGGTAATTCTCTAGCAATCTCAAACAAATTCTCAACTTTGTCCAGTTGAAGTTTCAAATACTTGTAAGTTTAAACTTTTGGCTTAACTCAGCTGAAAAGAACTGCAATTTGTTAAAGTTTTATTGACATTTCTTTTGACCAAAAGTGTTATATACACTAATAATTATTGTTAGTGTTATATATACTAATCCTATTTAACGTAATAAGGGGGAAATGAGCTTGTTTGTGTGATACGCATTAACTAATTACACTCACGGGCGAAGCTGCGTATGTCAGCTAGTCTTGAGTATCTTCACGCTAGGCATGGAAATAATTGCTACGTTTAAATCATTTTCATTCGATGAAATTAAGAAAAAAATCATGATTTCGCATGCGAAATGTCGCTAACAATGATTTTCAGGTTCTAAAAAACCTCAGTAACATTTTTGCCCCCGCCCGGGTATCGAACCCGGGACCTAATGATGTGAGCCGAACAGGCTACTCCTATACCGCAAAGCAGGTAGGCTTAGAAGTTAATATGTCTATCTCAAAAAAAAGTTATCATGATATGGGTTTACTGGTTTAGTATTCACTTTAGACCAAAAACGGTACCTACTACAAAAATTTTTAATTGGATTTTAAAAAAAATTGGTAGGCCCCTTATGCAGAGGCGGTTAACTTTCAGTTTTCAATAAAAATAGATATCTACCTAGAGCAATGACCCTGTTCGCTATGCATCATATAAACAGATAAAGTTCTAAGTGTTCGTTAATTAATCATATCCATCAGTTTATCTTTCAATAAACATCCTCCCGTGGCAGATTGCCAACTGATTGGCGGACGATCTCTAGAATACCGTGATTCGTTATTAATCTTAGTTTACGTTACAATTATAATAAGACTAATCGATGCAGAAACTTGTATAGATCGAGATTTTGGCAAAATTACTCTAGTGATGCATCGTATTTCCTCATGTCAGAATTGATTTTCATATACCCTCTTTTAGATTTGTTTTTTGTACTTCAATGTTTTGACCATGAAGTACTCGTATTAGGTAAAGCTGGAGCCAACACTTCAAACTAAATAAAAGTCTCGCCTTCTCTTTGTATACAGCTGTATAAGAAAGAGAGGGAAGACCTCAGAAGGTGACAGCAATATAGTAGATATTCGAAATATTCTCTCCAGATTTAATACAGGTTCATGGTTTTGACCAACTATATTGATCGCCTCTGTAGTTTAGTGATTTAGTGTCGTGTGAATCACATGAGGTCCCGGGTTCGATTCCCAGGATGAGCAATTCAAAAATATGGCTTTTTAGTTTTTTGATAAAATCAACGTTGCCCGGGATTGGATAGGTGCTTGATTGGCGATAGGCTTGCCACCTAACAAATTTTGGGACTATGTATCTTCGACGAATCGTGGTTGCGCTGGATGTACCTCTGCCTATCTTCAGGGATATGGACGTGAATATACTATTGTTTTTATATTGATCATTAACTATGATACCCGCCTTCGTTCGGGAGTTGGTATGAGATTACGTGGTAGTTGAAATATAACAAATGTAATATAAGATTTTATTGAAAATGGAATTTTAAATTGTGCGCCATTACTACACATGCTGCCATTGTTCGTGGCGCCTTTCGAAATGCAACCCAAATAATCATTGTTCTGAATGAAGTTCAAATACTCGACAACAGATGGCGCCACTACACTTAATTTCCAAGTTGAAGGGTTAGAAAAGCCCTAATATCTTTAAAAATACACCCTTTAGATTAAAATGGGAACTTTCTTGTTCGAGGGGGGATAAAGGGCTATCACACTATATAAGTCCCTTTATTGTACCTGGATTCCCTTTCAAGTTTTATCGGCACGCACATTTTATCAACTTAGTTTTATTATATAATATAGATAATCTCTCAACCGAAGTTGAATATTCTCGGTCGTTCATATTGGAGTCAGAAAACACTAAAGTGAAAAGCAACAATGTTATAGCAATTGGAATAGGTAGGGCAGTGTTGCCAAAACCCAGTTGAGACATTGCAGAACTCTGTCACATAGTTAGTAGTTCCCCCATGTTGGTCCGGGCTCCTTTGAAGAACAGGCCAACTGCCTTACTGGCGGGCAGGTTGTAAGAGGGGACCGATTGGCTATGCGAGTCACTACCATCGTGGCTACTAGGTGGTAGGGTTCACGTTGTCTCGCCCGGATCTTATGCCATCGCCTTACCTATTTCTGCTGCAATAGTGTTACTGTCGTTCCGGTATGGAAATAAACTTAAGCATATGGCATTAGACCTCGCCATAAGATAGCAACGCAACATTAACATCTTTTGTGTCTATAGGCGATGGTTGACTCTTTCCGTCGTTTCGCTGTCGTGTTCCGGTTTTGAGGGTAAGGTAACCGGTAAACTTATGCATGTGGCATTCGACCTTGTCACTAGATAGCAACGCAACATTAACATCTGTGGTGTCTACAGGCGATGGTTAAGTCTTTCCATCAGGCGACCCATCTGCTTTTTTACCATCTTATGATATAAAAAAAAAACAATTTTGGTATCTATAGGCGATAGTAGACTCTTTCCATTAGGATACTCATCTGCTTGTTTGCTATCTTATGACATAAAAAATAATAATAAAGAAGTTACAATGTTAGTGACACTTTTAGCTTTTTGACGTATTTTACAAGATGCCTAGCAGCTAGGCAGTTGATCTATTTTTCAGAATAGTGTCCGGAGTAACACGGTCAATGTTATCAAGTAATCAAGATATTACTTTCCAACACATCCCGGGAAATAAATGGATTGGTCGTAAACCCAATAACATATGTTCCCTTAACACTAGATAATATCTTATCCGGATTTGTCCCGGGAATTCGATTAGTGTACGTGTCCCGGACGGCATGATCGCACGGTGATTATTCCAACTGGATTACTGGCTATCTGATTGGAATCTTGAGCTTAAGATACTTATTTTTATCTAGGTCTGGGGAATAGTAGAAAAGTTTTACTAAGCCAACAATCACAGACCAAATACCTCAATTTATGGTCGGTGCAAACTTTACTGGTAAATGCTTTAGGAATAATACGCTTTTTACAAATTAAGATATGATCAAAAATGATTATGATCACACAAGCAGAAAGATCTCGTAATGTACAGATATGTTCATCGCCTATAGACCACAAATATGTAAGGTGTACGTGAAGCAACGAAGTGATCATACATACACACGTTCAATGACTAAATTACCCTCAAATCGGAACACGATAGTAATAATCGCTAACGCTGCGGCAGGAATAAATACAGCTATATTAGGTGTTTTCGGGTTAAGCACCTAAAAGGTAACACGGGACCCTATTAGGTACTAAGCCTCCGCTGTCTATCTGTCCGTATGTCTGTCTACCAGGCTGTATCTCAAAAACCGTGATAGCTAGAAATCTGAAATTTCAAATACTAAAAATAAAAAAATAACAATATATTTAAGGGTATATACATAAAATAAACGTGTTTTTTCGTATTTTTTGCTATGATCGTACGGAAGGGTAAGGGCCCTCCAAACTAAAATACAATGGTAAGCATTGTCGCTATAACGTAGGAATATGTAAAGTGGTGATACCAGACTCGGGCGAAACGCAGAACTCCACCACCTAGTAGCAACGATGAAAGTGACTTGCATAGCTGATTGTTTGCCTTTTACAAACTGCCTGGTATAACTGCAGGTGATCTATATATCAAAGGGAGCCCGGACTAACACTGGTAAAAATACTCTTTTTCACAATGTTTTAAACAATAGTACTAATTCACTAGGTGGTAGAGTTCTGTATTGTCTAGCCCGGGTCTGGTACCACCGCCTTACCTATTCCTGCCGTAATAGCGTCAGTGCTTTTCGTGTTCCGGTTTGAAGGGTAAGGTAACCGGTAACCTAATGCATGTGATATTCGACCTTGTCACTAGATGGCTACACACCATCAACATCTGCGGTGTCTATAGGCGATAGTTGAGTCATTACATCAGGAGACCCATCTGATTGTTTGCTGTCTTATGATATGAACAAAATATATGCAAGTCTGTCTATCTATCACGCTTTCACGGTTAAAACGCTGAATTTCAATCAAATCTGGCAAAAAGATAAATGAAATTGCATATGAACAAAAAAAACATTGGTACCAGACCCGGTCGAGACAATGCAGAACTCTACCACCTAGTAGTTACGATGGTAAAGACTCGTATAGCCAATCAGTCGCTTTTTACGACCTGCCTGGCAAAACAGCAGTTGGCATATTCTTCAAAGGAGCCCGGGGCCAACACGGGGGAAAAGATAGCCGGTAGATTTATGCATGTGGTATTGCCATCCCGCCATACGGATTTCAACTAACCAATACCATCTTTGGTGTCTATAGGCGATGGCTTCTCTTCCCATTAGAAGAATTGTTTGTTTACTCTCTAATTATACAAAAAAGTATCTTCACACCCGCATCCCTGAAATGGTAGGTACAATAAGCCACCGACGACTATCTGAAGATTCTCAATATCGCAACATGAAGGTGGACAGCTTATCGCCAGCCAAACCGTTTTCCAATCCCAGGCATCGTGGTTTTTGTCAGAAAACTGAAAACACATTTATGAATCACCTGACCCGGGAATAGAACCCGGGATTTTAGTGGTCAATTCCGACACCGGAACACTTGAGTATAGGTGGTAATCATATATTATGTATAGATAAAATCAAATTATATAAAAAAGAAGAAAACACGCACCATTAACGTCTTTTTTGTCTATGGAATGGACAATGATTAAGGCGCTGTCAGTACCAAAAACGCGCACACTGTCTATTTCTATGGGAGTAAACGAGAGCCCACTATCAGTGAAACTGGGTGGCCAAATCTTATAATGAATAAATATTGAAATAAAAAAAGTGTAAATTATTTGTCAAATATGATTCGCTAGCGGTTTAGTTATGAGTATGATGACTTCATTTATTTAATTGCAGACCCATACGTCAAAAAAAAATAAAGAGGTCCCTTTAATTTTAAAAATCATAATCATAATCACAATAACTTTAAAAATCATCAGATTTTAGACCAATTTTTGCAATTATTTTCTATCGACCCAATTTTGTTCAATTATATATCTAGTCCGGCGACGGTCTTTGACATATGATGAATATTTATATATGCATGTTTTGTGATGTGCTATAACAAACAGTTTTTCTTAAAAAAACTGCTTAAACAACATCAATTTCAACAAATCAGGTCTTGTCAGCCTCTTAATGCTTTTCATCAAGAGTTCGTCACCTTGTATTTTATCTTATAAAATAAAGTGAATAAAATAATAAATTTAAATACGCAATTTAATTAATATTGTTGCGTTGTATTGTATACTCTGATTGTCGCGAGATGTGTGTCTCAACACGTCTCGCGACAGTATGAAATCGGCTTACGTCACTAGCATGTTGGTAACGCGAAAACATAAATTTTGTTCCTACCAAAAACAACGCGGCCATAGGATTTTTCACTTCAAAAAACCTGAATATGATGTTATTACTAATATTTCTCATAAACATAAAAAAATACCAAACTATCAGTTGTCAGGACCTGAAAATCCTCTATACATTTAGCACGGTAAATAAATTTGATAGTGCGGCGTTGAATACTTTAGAAAAACGTATTTTCAACCTTAAAAATGTGCTGTTAGAATCTAATATCGCTTGAATACGTTATGTGATGCTCTCATGCATTTAATGTTGAAAAATTTGTGGAGCAGAAAGGTGAGTTTACTAGTTTATGGCCGCATATTCGTCTACGCTGTGTTTCCGTATTTATTACGGGGTAAACTAGATTATACTGCTACGGTGTTATTTATAAAGTTAAGGTCGAGTTTGATTACCGCGTGTGGTTCCGTACTGTTTATGTTAGTATCTGCCCGGTTAGGATAAATAATATATGATATAACGCGCGTGAAATATGTTAACGAAAAATAAACTATTATCTTGTTTCTATCACAAGAAAACATTTTTAAGATATTATTGGACAAATATCACCGGGAAAATTACACAAATTGATCTAACCCCAAATACTTACTATATACTATACTTGTGTTATGGGTGTTTGTCAACGATACCAATACATATAAATACATTTATAAATACTGTAACATATATAATAAACACCCAAACCAAGAAATACAAACATCTATGCTTGCCACACAAATGTTTGTCCCCCTCTAAAGGAATCAAACCCGAGTCCCATTGATTCCTGGTTAGGTTCGCTAAACACTCGACCAATGGGACTGTTTGTTTTATGGCATACATACTCATATTAGAATAAGCGAAATATTTCTTTTTCGTATTCTTCAAATCTCTCCTTATTAGCGTTCGACGTTGGAATGAAAAACACAGAAATATTGAGACTTTAGATGTTACAACAGTATAAAACTTTTTTATTGTTGTTTATATTTTATATTCAATTTATATAGAATATAATTTTTTAGTGTCGTAATTTAATTAAATAATAAATAAATAGCCACGGGACAAATTACACTTATTGATCTAACCCCAAAGTAAGCAAATTATTTGCTTGTGTTATGGGTGTTAATCAACGATAATAATAAATAAAAATACATGTCACCTTGTTCTACCAAAGGTACTTTGGGAGAACAAGGGCACAATTGTCAAAAATTGCAAAAATGAGTTAAGTATGCACATTGATATAAAAAACTTGAGAGGTGTCAAGGGACACCCGGATGGAACGAAGTTCCTTTTATTATTATTTACAAAAAACCTGTATACACTCAACCAAAATAATCGTCACGACACCACACTGTTCAATGTGAAATAGAAATGAAAATATCTGGCTTGCTTTCTATAAGAGAAAGAGAGAGAGAGAGAGAAACATCCGCACGCCGCACAGCTTACAATACCTTACTATAGCAAAAAGTGTCGTGACAACGTTTTGTAAGAATTTTTTCCGTCTAGCCCCCTTCCACAAAGCGCGATAAGGAACTTCGTTCCAAAAACCCAAGATACACAATCAGTGTCTCCAAAACTCCAAAAATGAGCGCACAATTTAAAACTTTGTGCTGATTTCTATTAGAATCGCGTTGGTCGCGACACTGTCAATTTTATTTCTCTTTGTACAGAGCTTTGTAAAAACAACTATAAACCTTGCGCTTAAGGTTGGATTTGCAAAGACATAATATTATGTTTTTGTTATATCTATAACTAAATGAAATTGGGGACACTTTTGAGTGTCAGTTTTGTTCGGGACTGTGAATCTTGGATTTTTTAGATCAATGCGTATGCAGAACTTTAAAGATTCCCTGTTAACTGGACAGACAAATACATTCATGTAGTTCCTTAAAAAACCGCCAGGCGAAAATAGTGGTTTTTTCTTATTGACACTTTTTTATTAATCTGGTGCGACATTGTTTTATTGGTCAGTTGCGCCGTCGGAGGACGAGAGCACTTGGAGCGCTAACGCCGTAAAGGAAAATATGCCCTATAATGTTTTTGATTTCTGAGTGCTAAGTGTGAGTTTTTCTTTTCACATTCGATCGTGAGCGCATTTCGAGTTTACTAGGAATTTGTATGTGATTTGTACAGCGCCACCTAGTGGTAAACTGGTTTCTCACGTTTACCACTAGGGGGCGCTGTACAAATCACATACAAATTCCTAGTAAACTCCAAACGCGCTCACGAGCGAATGCGAAAAGAAAAACTCACACTTAGCACTCTGAAGCGACAAGGCCACATCTGTTTTATACTTACCTCTATCAAATATGGTCATAATTACACAATAATTTACATTTTAGTGGAACAAGTGCACAAATGTACCCCTACCTTAAAAACCAATTTAATTAAAAAAAAAACTGTCAGTTTTTAATTCTTGATAACTACATGGTTAAAAAGAATATAGAATGAAGTGAATATAGAATGCAAAGAAAAACAACATAAGAGCAATACAAACAGAGCTAGATCACACAACCTTTACACCAGAGATGCCCCACGTACGCAACACGTAGAGCTAGCGCTCTACGCGGATGACACTGCCTTATACACAAGCAGTATCAATAGGGCCCTAATAGCTAAAAGGCTACAGATAGCCGCCACCGCCCTAGGCGATTGGTTTAGGAAATGGCGCATTGAAGTTAACCCGGATAAAAGTGCAGCGATGTTCTTTCATCCGACGCGGTATGGGGTTAACACCAACTGCCGTCGCCCAATAGGAACAATCACCATGTTTGACAAATCGATCCCATGGGAAAAACAATACAAGTACCTCGGGGTCACTCTAAATAATAACATGAGTTTCAAACCTCATGTTATTAAATTCAAACAAAAGGCTAAACTCGTACTTAGCCGTCTGTACTTCCTTATCAATAAGCGCAGTAAAATGTCACTTAGAAATAAGACGACACTTTACAAAACATGCATCAGACCAATATTATCTTACGCAAGTGTAGCCTTCGCCCAAGCTTCCCCTAACGTACTACATCATTTACAAGTCATTCAAAACAGATTCATGCGTACTGCCATGGATCTACATAGAGAGCTAGAACTCCCGACATTAGCGCAACATTTTAAAGAAAACATACTTTACGAAAGTAACCGACCACCCAAACCCACTAATAGTAGCTGCGGCAAACTACGTCGCCGATTCCGACCCCGTCCCTAGGTATAGGAGGCCCCGCAATGTAATAACCGATCCTGACGATCCCATAACGGCGGCTATAGCCGTAAATCCCTTACAAAACACACACACAACACAAACACACCGTCGCCGCCGCCGGTCACAACGGCGACGAAGACTTCTATTCCGCCCCGCGCCTAGCGCAGAGCGAAATGCCACTACTCCCCCCCCCCCCAACTATTAGTCAAAACAACGCACTAAGCCGAGGTCCGGTCTCGCAGGAGACAACCCTTAGCGCGGGTGTTTATTGCCCAAATTTAAACTTAAACTCTGGCTGAGCACTTTGCTCGCCCAAAAAGCCCGGTTACGCAGTAACGACCCTTAAGGTCAACTGCAATATTCATTTCGAAAAAAAAAAATTGAATGCAAGAAATATCTTAAAATGGCTCTCCTGAAAAATTGCAAAAACTGCAATTGTACCCTTGTTATACCAAAGGCGCGATATTCAAACACTGGAATATATTTAATAAATACTCAAACCCGGAAATACAAACATTTATGCTCATTACATAGATGCTTGTTCCCGTCGGGGATCGAGCCCGAGCCCTGTCGATTGCGTAGTCAGGGTCGCTAACCATTCGACGAACGGGGCGGTCATTAACAAACTATCATTAGTTCCATGCTAAAATTATAAATACGATTATTTTAATATATCATTAGAGAGCAAAGCAGCAGATGGCTCTCCTGATGGAAAGAAAAGACATCGCCAACAAAGACGTTAATGGTGCGTTGCTATCCGTGTATCGTGATAGCAATGCCACATGCATAAATCTACCAGCTACCTTACCCTCCGAACCAAAACACACCGACAAATTTTGTACCATATACAATACAATACAATACAATACAATACAATACAATACAATACAATACAATATACTTTATTGCACATCAGAACATATAAAACACATGTATTTACAGTTTTTCTAATATAATCTAATAATGTACATTCGGTACACAATGTACATACATACATATACCCGGAAGAGAAGTTGCGGAATTCTATATTTTTTGCGTCGAGGTTTAAAAACAAGGTAAACTAGCTACTATAAAAGTAGTTGTTAACACCCCGGGATATTTTCACCTGATCTAAAAATCTTTATATTTCCTACAAACTCATACACCGATACGACCAACAGAAAAGCTCCACACACGAGCTTTCAACGATTATGCACTTTTAATGACATGGAATTAAACGTACCGGAACCAGTTCCTATTCCCGTAATTGTTTCCGACATTAGGTCTCACAATAAAACAATTCAGGTAATGTTTTTACGCGCGCTTTTTACTTGGTAAATGGAAATGTAAAATGGACGCCATTTCCAACTGACTCCTTGTAAAAGGGTTTTATAGAAAATGGTGAAAATAAAAAAAACATGCACATGATGAGAATTACTTAGAATCAAAGACTATTTTATGAATAAGAATTATTTGTTATACAGTTGATTTTTGAATTGCTTATTCTACTTTTACATATTCTACTGTTTCCAGCATACAAATATTTTAATCATTAAGCGTATCTTAACCTAAAAAAATAAATTTTTCCTAATACAATTCAAATTCATTATTCTTACAATATGAATTCAGTATTCTTTAATTTAGGGATCTTCAAGAGAAGTGTGAACAGGTACCTTCTCGTGGTCGTGGTCAAGCGCTTCCCTATCGATAGCGAAAATTTCTCGCCTGATGGTAAGCCAAGATGCGGCCTAAAATGGAACGCGCTTCCCCAGAAGGTACCTGTTCACTCTTCTCTTGAAGATCCCCAGGTTGTACCCGTCGAAGAACACAAACTCAGGAAGCATTGGAATATGCTTCCTGAGTTTGTGTTCTTCGACAGCGATCTGGCGATACGTAGCGAAGGGAGAGGGAGTAGGAGGGAAGCGAAGGGCCACTAGTTTAGTATGAATATACCCAAACTCATATAAATCACGAAAACCAAATGGTAATATAAATGTTTGAAAAACTTTTTAGGGTATCTCTTCTACGCGTAAAGTGGTGATATATTTTTGATATTTCATGGTTTGGGATATCTTTAAATAGGTTTCTAAAAAATATTGTGGGTATTTATGAACGGTTTTTTTATTTAGGGGTTCCTTTGTGAAATACTTATAGTGCTAATTTAGACTTTACTTTAATATACAAAAAAAATTGGAAAACCATCATAGTTAAACAGGCTTTATAAGTTTAAGAGTAATCTACCTACATATTAAATGTACTTGGAAAAGTTTTATAGGCCGTGGGAATTTGATGTAGATATCTTTCATTGGCGAAATGTACGTACATAGTATCTATATTATCTATTATAAATGCGAAAGTTTGTATGTTTGGATGGATGGATGGATGTTTGTTGCTCAATCACACAAAAACTACTAAACGGACTTGAATAAAATTTGGCACACAAATAGATGATGATCTGGAATAGTACATAGACTACTTTTCTCCCGGAAAAATTAGGTGGTCCCGCGGGATTCGCTAAAAACTGTTTTGAGGCAGCGGACTGCACGCTGCAGCTAGTGGAACAATGTAAAAGCTCTCTTCTAAGAACGTATTATTGTGATGTGCTACTACATAGCCTTGCATTACATGTGACGCATTTGGTCGATTTTTTCTTCGAGACATGCTAGCGTTTTGTACCTGTTTTTAATTTTTTTGTATTTATTTATGTTTCCCGATTATTCATATTATTCACAGTATAGGCTTTAAAAAAATAAAAATATTAAAATAACCAGTGAAACTTTGGTGTACAATTAATTGGACAGACAAAGAGAAATGATAACTTTTCATTATTTAGTTACGGAACTCTAATCTTAGTTAAATCTTAATAAGGAGTCAGTTGAAAATAGCATCCATTTATAT
The DNA here is from genome assembly GCA_036924255.1 of Apodemia mormo. Classification (NCBI taxonomy): domain Eukaryota; kingdom Metazoa; phylum Arthropoda; class Insecta; order Lepidoptera; family Riodinidae; genus Apodemia; species Apodemia mormo. The sequence continues at coordinate 4,076,356 of JAUPFN010000007.1, read as the reverse complement.
TTTCATTTCCTACGTAAAATGAGCGCTTAAAAATAATGCCAGTTTTTTTTTTGTTTCCGGGATCTAATGTCGGAAACAATTATGGGAATAGAAGATTGTTCTCTAATTCAACATTTAATTCAAGCTGCAATTAAAAATGTATGCGTTTGAAATATATACTCTATATTAGGTACTACAGAAATCTATTGCGTATGTTTGCACATTTATTTAAGTCAGTTAATCATATTGAAACACTAGCTGTCTCCCTTGATATCTCGAAGGCCTTTGACAGGGTCTGGCTTGATAGTCTTGTCTACGCCTGCACCTGTGCCTACGAGATCAGGCGTTACTCCGTCGCCGCGGTCCCCTCCGGGACCCCGGTCCCATCGCCACGCCATAGCGGTTTCTGAAACTATTTATTTTGAAAACTATTGATTACAGAATAGCGGCTTTGGCTAGCTGTTCTGATACCTGCCTCATTTCCGTGCAATACCGTTTTGAGCCCTTTCTATCGACGGATGGAGTTGAAATTTTGTGATGAAATTATTTTACTTTAAATATTACCTATGTGTTCTAGCTATAAGTTGTACACACAATATATTTACACTATATTATTATAAGACTATTTATTTCAAAACGTCTATAAGATCGAAAAATAAATGCTGACAGAAGCAAGTTCATGCCCTTGACCGGACTGAGTGACCCAATTTCATTTTACCAATAATTGCATTTAAATTTTAATTTTAATGGTTCCAGGCTTTCCCCGTTTAGTTCCGGGTTTTTCCCCGTGTTGGTTCCGGGCTCCTTTGAAGAATAGACCAACTGCCGTTTTGCCAGGCATGTCGTAACAGGCGACCGATTGGCTATGCAAGTCACTAACATCGTGGCTACTAGGTGGTAGAGTTCTGCATTGTCTCGCCCGGGCCTGGTACCACCGCCTTACCTATTCCTGCTGCAATAGCGTCAGTGCTTGTCACTGTCGTGTTCCGGTTTGGAGGGCAAGACAGCCGGTAAACTTATGCATGTGGCATTAGACTTCGCCACAAGATAGCAACGTACCATTAACACCTTTGGTGTCTTTAGGCGATGATGGACTCTTTCCATAGGAGACCCATCTGCTTGTTATGATATAAAAAATGATGCATCTTATAATATAAAAAAAAACATGAAATATGCTGCACATTCTTGATAAAATTTGAGCTAAGTATAATTTATAATTTATAATTAGTATAGTCTTGGGCTAAAATACTGTCTCACCTTGGCCAGAATACCATGCTTTTTTAAGGCAACTTGGGCTTTCGATTCGATGTACGAACCAAAGTTGAGAATAGGCATTAAGGTAAGGCACCAAGGAGCTCGAGGTCGTCGGTTATCGGCACGGACACACCCTGAAAAGACAGACAGTAGATAGACCGTACGAAGTAAGCTTGCCAATAAGACTGTTGGTTCCATGATTAATTAAATGAAAACGGACTATATGTTTTATGGTATATTTTGCTGGTAAAAGTATAGTCAATTGCAACGTAGTATCGGCGGTCGCATCGAGAGATGGAGTGAGAGGCGTAGAAATGGACGTTTCAAACCATGAACAGTTTCAAAAACTATTTATCACCGCAGTACCGAAAACTATTTATTGAGGTTTACAGAAACTATTTATTGAGCAAAACTATCGCGCACGGGGCGCGACGTACGTAGTCGTGGTTGGTGAGCGAAGTGAAACGAATAATATCGGTAACGAAAAATGCCGAATAACCGCCCGAAGTAACACGAACGCGAGAAAGAAAGTGCCGTGCTCAATACGTAAGAGCGAGAATCTTCACATAAACATGGTATTAAAGCGCGCCAGCCAGGATTTGACACCTATTTCTTTAACATTAAAATTTAAATGCAATTATTGGTAAAATGAAATTGGGTCACTCAGTCCGGTCAAGGGCATGAACTTGCTTCTGTCAGCATTTATTTTTCGATCTTATAGACGTTTTGAAATAAATAGTCTTATAATAATATAGTGTAAATATATTGTGTGTACAACTTATAGCTAGAACACATAGGTAACATTTAAAGTAAAATAATTTCATCACAAAATTTCAACTCCATCCGTCGATAGAAAGGGCTCAAAACGGTATTGCACGGAAATGAGGCAGGTATCAGAACAGCTAGCCAAAGCCGCTATTCTGTAATCAATAGTGTTCAAAATAAATAGTTTCAGAAACCGCTATGGCATGGCGATGGGACCGGGGTCCCGGAGAGGGCCGCGGCGACGGAGTAACGCCTGATCTCGTAGGCACAGGTGCAGGCGTAGACAAGACTATCAAGCCAGACCCTGTCAAAGGCCTTCGAGATATCAAGGGAGACAGCTAGTGTTTCAATATGATTAACTGACTTAAATAAATGTGCAAACATACGCAATAGATTTCTGTAGTACCTAATATAGAGTATATATTTCAAACGCATACATTTTTAATTGCAGCTTGAATTAAATGTTGAATTAGAGAACAATCTTCTATTCCCATAATTGTTTCCGACATTAGATCCCGGAAACAAAAAAAAAACTGGCATTATTTTTAAGCGCTCATTTTACGTAGGAAATGAAAATATAAATGGATGCTATTTTCAACTGACTCCTTATTAAGATTTAACTAAGATTAGAGTTCCGTAACTAAATAATGAAAAGTTATCATTTTTCTTTGTCTGTCCAATTAATTGTACACCAAAGTTTCACTGGTTATTTTAATATTTTTATTTTTTTAAAGCCTATACTGTGAATAATATGAATAATCGGGAAACATAAATAAATACAAAAAAAAAATAAAAACAGATACAAAACGCTAGCTTGTCTCGAAGAAAAAATCGACCAAGTGCGCCACATGTAATGCAAGGCTACGTAGTAGCACATCACAATAATACGTTCTTAGAAGAGAGCTTTTACATTGTTCCACTAGCTGCAGCGTGCAGTCCGCTGCCTTAAAACAGTTTTTAGCGAATCCCGCGGGACCACCTAATTTTTCCGGGATAAAAGTAGTCTATGTACTATTCCAGATCATCATCTATTTGTGTGCCAAATTTTATTCAAGTCCGTTCAGTAGTTTTTGTGTGATCGAGCAACAAACATCCATCCATCCATCCATCCATCCATCCATCCATCCATCCATCCATCCAAACATACAAACTTTCGCATTTATAATAGATAATATAGATACTATGTACGTACATTTCGCCAATGAAAGATATCTACATCAAATTCCCACCGCCTATAAAACTTTTCCAAGTACATTTAATATGTTGGTAGATTACTCTTAAACTTATAAAGCCTGTTTAACTATGATGGTTTTCCAATTTTTTTTATATATTATTTTGAATGAATTATTTCACATGTGCAAAATTTCCAAAAGTCTAAATTAGCACTATAAGTATTTCACAAAGGAACCCCTAAATAAAAAAATCTTCATAAAAACCCACAATATTTTTTAAAATCTATTTAAAGATATCCCAAACCATGAAATAATATATAAAATATATCACCACTTTACGTGTAGAAGAGATACCCTAAAAAGCCCAAACCATGAAATATCAAAAATATATCACCACTTTACGTGTAGAAGAGATACCCTAAAAAGTTTTTCAAACATTTATATTACCATTTGGTTTTCGTGACTTATATGAGTTTGGGTATATTCATACTAAACTAGCGGCCCTTCGCTTCCCTCCTACTCCCTCTCCCTTCGCTACGTATCGCCATTTATTGAATTCATTTGTTACAAAAAATGTGATAAATGAAGAACCACTCTATCGATTTTGTACAAACTTCACATAAGTCATCTTCTAAATAGTCAGAACAAAGCCGGAACATTTGGTTTGGATAGGTGAACCCGCTCTTGAATTATATATATCTAAGAAACTCTGAGCTAAGCGGCGAGCGGACGGACAAACGGATGGACGGACATGGCGACACTACAAAGGTTTTACGTAGACTTCGGAACCCCAATTGCCCATAGACAACAAAGATGTTAATACTACGTTGCCACCACTATGGTGTGATAATGCGTCATGGATAAATTTACCAGCTTCCTTACCCTTCAAACTGGAACATGACAAAGACAAACATTGTCGCTATCGCAGTAGAAATAATTAAGGTGATGGTACCAAACCCATGCGTTCGAAAACCAAACAAAACATGGTACCAATCCCATACCAACCCCACCTGATAAATTACCACAACAACAACACTCAGTATAGATGCTTGAGGCATTTGAAGCAACCTCAGGAGAAAATTATACTGCTGCTTCAATGCTGCACTCAACGATATTTGAATATGGAATACTTATTTAAATAAGTTTATTTAGATTTGTATAAAGTTGAATTATTCATTTAGACTAATTATAGTACAGAAGAACATTTTTCTTTCCGTCTGATGAAAGATCCGTTTGTTAGTTATTTTACAGCTGTAACGAGCAAAATCACTGCTGAATGCAAGATTCAATTAAATTCCATTTTAAGGTTTACTTAAAAATACTGGTTTCAAAGCAAGATTTTATAAAGAAAAAAAAAACAAGATATAGACTGAACCACTGATTTCCAATAATTGTTTCCTTTCAGTCGATTATTGGAGATAATATTTTGTGGAAGAGCAATTTTCTGCTTCAGAATAACTGCGTCTTTGTGGGAAACGCGATCTTCATAATTGCTACAGATTGTGGTTGGCTATTGCTAGGAATTATATATTACAATCGCGTAAAAATAATAATGTTTTAAGGTTTTTCTTCATATCATAATTTAATTTTCGCGATCTTCATAATTGCTACAGATTGTGGTTGGCTATTGCTAGGAATTAGATATTACAATCGCGTAAAAATAATACTGTTTTAAGGTTTTTCTTCATATCATAATTTAATTTTAACATAATTTAGTCGAATAAATATTTTTTATTTTTGCACACTATGTCATGGTAGAATATGCTTTATATCTTTGATTATAAATTGATTGATTACTGAATAGTGATTATGCCAAATACCGAATATCCGGCCAGGTCCTTGGCCAAGTACCGAATATTTGGCCTCTGTAAATTCGGCAGCGTATCTGTTTCATTAAAGAGTTAATTGTGTCACGACATGTATTATTTGTTTATGAATGATTAATTATCTGGTTGTCAAGAAATACTGAAAAGATGTTTCCATTCATAATAAATTACCGATATATTTTAAATATTAATTGTGATGTTTGTTGGTAAAATATATTAATATATTCAACACTTTATCGTCAGCACTTGGTGAAACTCCATTTTAACACAATATTGTGTAAAAATATATTAACTATTTTGAGTAAAATGAAATGATAAATATTTATTTACGAGAAAATGGGTCATATAAGTTATCAAAAATAAAAAATAAAAATCTACCATGATATGGTTTGCAAATATTTAAAATATATTGTATATTCTAAGTATTTAACACTATATATTATGTCGATTTTTTTATAATTAAAACCGGACCAGAACGCGGCAACACATTGAGAAGATCCGGCACAAGAAACTCAACGGGCTTGTCTCTTTTATTTTACGTATTAAAATTTTATGTACACAATCTTTCTAATACATATTTACGAAATACATTTTTATAGACTTAATATGCTCGCGCCAAATGACGCTATTTGAAAGCAGCTATAGTACTTTTGAAAACAATTCATAATTGTTTGCTTCTGGTGAATTTTCATAAGCAGGCTGTAAAGAAGTTCAACGAATGAAAATTAAACTTTGCCTACTAATCAAAGAAAAATTATAACACAACACGATTTGAATCTGCGACTTTGCCTCGGTCGGCAAAATCAAAGTAGTGTCAAAATTTTTCTTTATTAACTTTTTAAAGCTTTTCCTAGCAGGAGATAAATAAATACTAAAACACATAAATACTCACGGACAAATAGACAGACCTGACAAAAATATAAGGGATTTCCTTTTTGTCATTTGTATACGGAACCCTAAAAACCTCTTGGTCGAAATAATAGCCTATTCGACTCAGACCATGAGGTGCCGCGTTATTTTTACAACTCTATAGTTCAAAATTTAGAAGGGCTCTCACAAATTTTGACATACTTACTCAATTTTTTTTAAAAAACCTTTATCCTCATTGGTCTTTGAAAATTTCATTATTCAAAATCACCCCGCTCATCATTTCAAAGCGGTTCATAGTTCATACACAACCCATAGTCTACGATTAAAATTACTTAACTACAGACGGATATGACGAAATTATAAGAGTTTCCTTTTTTGTTATTTGGCTAAAAACCCTAAATAGATAAAAAATCACTCTCTCATTTATTACATTCACACATCAAACACGACCCTGTATCAGATGGCTTTTAACGACCGCAATTCGTTATCTATACGCTATTTCAAAGAAAAAATGCAGAAGAAACATCAAGAGAGGTTTCGTTAAAACCGTCTAATATTCTATCCTTTAAATTTGAAGGTAACCACGAAATTCACGTAAAATCTATTTACGTTTGAACAGAAATACCCCGCTTAGTGGGAGGGCTACACCGAACGTATAATTAAATTATCGGGGGACAGTGTCATATGCCACACTAAAATAGACGTGTTGATAGATTACGGGATTGGGGTTGAATTTGGGGATAATTTGATATGACGCGTATAGGGTTTTGTAAAATTATTATTGGAAAAGAAGTTATTAATCTCAGCGCTTTGAATCAAGTTTATCTCGAGGTGTTTAACTTTGTCGTAATTCAGTGGAATAAACAAATAAATAAAGAGTAATGATTTAAAGATTTTTGGAACGAAGTTCCACGTTCCTTCCAACGAAGGAGGGGATAGGGATTTTGCTGCGCGACCGAACTGAAAAAAATGTGATAGTAAAACCGTAAGAAAAATGCGTGGAATAAAAGCGTTAAATGAGACGTGCGCAGGCGCGACAGTCGCGTACACAAGCGAGTAGTGCCGTTTAGCCGAAGGAAGTTCGTTCCTACCTGGTGTCCCGCGACACCACATCATTTTTTTTAAAGTATCTTAACACCCGTATCTAAGTAGAGGTAATACCAGTGAACCCATGATTTGCAGAATATACTTAGTCGCACAATGTGATAGGTGATAAGTCTATTGTCAACAGGGCACTTATTTAATCCCGGGCAACGTTGTTTTTAGCAGAAAACTGAAAAAAAACATATTTTTGAAGTTCTCGACCTAGGAATCGAACCTGGAACTTCATTTCCAAGACTGACACACACATAGACAATTAAATTTTTTATTGAATATTTAACAATATGATAAAATAACATATAATATAGGTATATTAGCTAATCCGGCAAACGTTGTTTTGCCCTACAAATTATTTGTATTGAATATTTTGGTGGGGTAATTGAGAGGTGGGGGGGATCAATTGAGATAAAAACTATCCTATCTTTTAATTTGGACCAAATAGTAGATATCTACAAAATTTCATTGAAATCGGTTTAACAGTTTCGGAGTCCTTCGCAGACGATCAACGTGACACGTAATTTATATATATATATATGACAATGCGCGTTCGTGTACAGAGTGCTAAGTTTGAGTTTTTCTTTTCGCATTCGATCGTGAGCGCGTTTCGAGTTTACTAGGAATTTGTATGTGATTTGTACAGCGCCACCTAGTGGTAAACTGCTTTCTCACGTTTACCACTAGGTGGCGCTGTACAAATCACATACAAATTCCTAGTAAACTCCAAACGCGCTCACGATCGAATGCGAAAAGAAAAACTCACACTTAGCACTCAGATTTGTAGACTAGGGAGTGCTTAACAAAGGTAACATCAAATCTTAACCCTTGGCATGGGATATGCTCCAAAGGTTTGTTTCAGAGGACTTCGAGGGAGTAATAACAACAAGTAATAACAACCCAACAGTTTCAAATGAAATGAAAATGATTTCCTAAAATTTCATCATAAAAGCAATTGCCGCGGGATAAAATTAACAAAGCCATCGATTCTACGAATAGTACTAAACCCATCGATTCTATGAATAATCGGCGCCGGCTTGTTTTGAACAACAGAGGAGGCTACACTTCGTACGAGATTATCAAATATTAATTTTGTTTAGCAAATTTTGTTTTAAAAAGTTTCGTTTCTTATGTACCTTGTTTTATACTTCGCATGATACAGTACACAATATTATTGTTAATTAAAGTTATTAATAATATCTTTTAAACAAAAAATTAAACCAACGAAAATTTATGCGTAGACATCATGTAGACATACATTAAAATCAGTGAGTGAATAATAAATCATCCTCTGTTGTCTTACCCTTCTGGGTAGATTTTTATTTAAATATATTATTTAAATATATTTAAATAAAAATATGATATTTGAATTTGAAATAAATTACCCGATTTTGATAATTTTTCTATCCAATAAAGGAATTGTCAAGCATTCTCTTAAAAGTTATGCATGGGCATACATTAAGATCAATGAAGGACAATAAATCATCCCTTGTTTACGACCCCTTATGGTTGGAAAAATGGGACCATCCTCAGGATATATCCATTACATAAAATAAGAATTATCAAAATCGAACTAACACTATTCTATACTTTTAACGTCACACCGCACATAATTTTATTTATACAGATTAAAGTTATACGTACCCTAACGTAAAAAAATACGCGTCGTATTGAAAACTTCCTCCGTTTTTTCGCCGACTAAAAATAAAAAATAAAAAAACAGTTACTGTTTTTATACCAATAAGAACCTAAAAATAATATATAAATAAAAAAAACTAAACATTGTTAAATCCAGAGGCCACATGAATACTAATAGACACACATCGACATAGAATATTTTCGCTGTAGACACGGCATTGGGAAGGAAACGCAATTGGGATTTGAAATTGGGAATTCGGAAGGAAATGAAAATCACCGCGCATATGATCAAATGCTCTTATCACTGTCAAAAGCATCATACAATTGTAGATATATTATGTTGCGAAAATATAGAAATAAACCATTTTGTACTATTTTATTGTTCCGAATGAGATGACAACGTTTAAAAATTATCCTTGGAGTGATTTTATTTCATCGGTAAGTAGTATAGCTCTGTATTTCTGTGTCAATGCAAGCTACGCTGACAAACTGAGCAATTGCTTTGAAAGGCGTATCCATTTTAATCCGTATATTGTTTTATGTGTGTAGTGTGTAATAGTTCCACCCTAACGTCAGTCCCCGTGTTGGTCCCAGGCTCCTTTGTAGAATAGGCCAACTGCCGTTCAGCCAAGCAGGTCGTAAAAGGCGATCGATTGGCTATACGAGTCACTACCATCGTGGCTACTAGGTGGTAGAGTTCTGTATTGTCTCGCCTGTGTCTGGTACCACCGCGCCGCCTTATCCTGCTGCAATAGAAGCTATTGCGCTAATGTTTGTCACTGTCTAGTTCCGGTTTGGAGGGTAAAGTAGCCGGTAAACTTATGCATGTGGCATTAGACCTCGCCACATGATAGCAACGCACCATTAACACCTTTGGTGTGTATAGGCGATGGTTGACTCTTTCCATCAAGAGACCCATCTGCTTGTATGCTATCTTATGATATAAAAAAACAGTCAAACATACGAGTAATTCAAGCCAATAAAACTGTAATCTATACATATAATAAAATCGTAGGAAAGTCAAAACTCTACATTGAATATTTTTTTAAAAGAATACTTGGGGCGTGATCTGCAATTGATATCGAAGCCAAAAATATAGTTTTTAGAATTTTTGCCTGTTTGTCTGTTTGTCTGTATGTATGTCCGGGGTAAACTCAAAAAGTACTGCATGGAATTACTTCAAATTTTGTATGAATATTACCAATAGGTCGGGTCAACATATAGGCTACATATTATTACGCTATCACCTACAGGGGAGGGGCTGTGCGGAGTAAACGAACTCCGCGCGGAAAAAGTCGCTGGCAACAGCTAGTAACTAATAAACGAGTTCCAATTTACGATACATATGTAACCCTGCAAAAGATAATTAACAAATATAAATGTGAACAAACCAATGACGTGTATAACACGTGATTGGAACAAACTAAATAAATGTGAAAATATATCCTCCCAAAAAAAAATTATATTTGTATAGTTATACTAGCTGCAGTGTGCAGTCCGCTGCATCTTAAGGCGATTACAGCTGCGAACGACCTTGATTTAGTGACAAGCTCAGCATAGTACTATATCGCACGTCAGCATCTCCCGTAGTCAAAGAGTATGTACAGTGGATGCAGATACGTTTTAACATTTTTGTTTGCCTATATGAACTTTTATCATCATGAATCAAATGAATGTCGGCAAATTCGAAACCAAAAAAAAACCAAATTTTATTGGAACGAAGTTCCTTACGGCAGGCTTGGAGGGGATAGGGATTTTGCTGCGCGACCGAACTGAAAAAAATGTGATAGTAAAACCGCAAGAAAAATGCGTGGAATAAAAGCGTTAAATGAGACGTGCGTAGGCGCGACAGTCGCGTACACAAGCGAGTAGTGCCGTTTAGCCGAAGGAAGTTCGTTCCTACCTGGTGTCCCGCGACACCACATCATTTTTTTTTATACAAACTTTACCACATTTTTTGATTCTTGTAGGGGATAAAATTTAAAAAACCCTAAACTCATATTTGTGTTAAAAAACATAAATTTTAAGTTTTAAATAATTTCTACAATATTCTACAATAAACAATCTATTTTTCATTCAAACATAAACTCTTTTTTTACCCTTTTAAGGAATAAAATTTATAAAATCCCTGAATATATAATTCTTAAATTATGTTGAAGAACATAACTACCAAATTTCAAGTTATGTTGACCGTAAGCGTTTAATTTTTCATATGATTTGTAACACCCACTTTTACTCCTTTAAGGAATGAAACCCCGAACTTTATTACGTCCATGTTTCTTCAATTTGGATTGAATTGAATAAGTAGGTACTACATTTTATGAGAGTTTAGATATAAGCTTTTTGTTTTTAATACAAACTTTATACACTTACCCTTTTAATGGTTGAAATTAAAAGGAATTATAAAATACAAATTTCTTTAATTGTATTAAAAATAATAAATACTAAATTTTAGTTAATTTCTACGACAAACAATTAATTTTTCCTTCAAAAATTAACTCTCCTTTTACCCCTTTATGGGATGAAATTCAAAAATGCGTATTCCTTTAATCGTATTAAAAAGCATAAGTACTAAATTTTAAGAAATAAACAATTTATATTAATGCAATCATTAACGCCCCTTTCATCTCTTTAAAGGTTGAAATTACATCATAAGAACAAACTCTGTAAAAAAATCAGCCTTTCCGCTCCAAACTTATTATCTACTATAAAAAACGTTCAAGCGTAAACGAAATGTCCAATTTTCAAACAGCACAACCTTATTACTGTGCCAAACGTACGATCTGTATTATTACTCTTTGACTCGAATGTGGAGAGCAAGGGCTGACGTGCGACACGGCCTTCCCGTACGAACGCTACCGGGAGACTGACTTTCGAAGCGAGCGCTGTCCGCGAATGAAATAATAAGGTTTTTATTGATTTAATGGCACACTATAATAATTTTGTAAAATTTTGAACTTAAATATTATAAAGCAATAAATTGTCTATAATAAAGTGAAAAAATCATCAAAATCGTTTCAGTAGTTTGAAAGTTATAAGAAAATTCTTGCGTAAAAATAAGAGAGATATTTGATTTTTTTTTCGTCAAAAATAACAACAAAATTTGAAAAATCGGTCTTAAAATTTAAAGTAAATTATATTTTACGTATAAGGAAATTTTTTTTTAATTATTGGATTAACCGTTTAGGAGTAGTAGCCTTTCAAAGAGAAGTATATTTCGTAGTTTGGCGTATGTTTACCTTGGTATGTTTGGCCTTAAAGTTTTTGATGAATCCCGCGGGAACAACTCATTTTTCCGAGTTAAAAAGGTCAGATCATCGCCCACTTGTATACCAAATTTCGTTTAAATCCGTTCAGTAGTTTTCGCATGATTGAGTAACACACATCCATCCATCCAAACATCCAAACTTTTGCATTTATAATACTACTAGCTTCAGCGTACGGCGAATCCCGCGGAACCATCTAATTTTTTCGGGATAAAAATTAGCCTATGTGCTATGCCAAGTATTATCTACCTGTGTGCCAAATTTCACCTAAATCCGTTCTATAGTTTTTGTGTGATTGAGTAACAAATATCTATCCATCCAGACACCCAAACATCCAAACTTTCGCATTTATCTATACATATAATAAAATCGTAGGAAAGTCATATATGTCCGGGGTAAACTCAAAAAGGTAAACTCAAAAACTGGCTTAGCAGTTATCTTCGAGGGCGTCGACAGTATATTCAAACTGCAGCAAACGCATCGGCTTGGTCAGATTTAACAGTTGGCGTGCCACAGGGTGGCGTTTTATCGCCTTTATTTTTCACGATTTTTATTAATTTTATTACTGCCATTCTGTCCACATCGTACCATCTTTATGCTGATGATTTGCAAATTTATTCTCAAGCAACGCTTTCTGAACTGCCAAATGCTGTCCTAGCAATTAATAGTAACCTGGCGAATATCAATGCATGGTGCAAATCATTTGGTCTTATGCTAAATCCAAGTAAAACGCAGGCTATTATAATTAGTAGTCCCGGGCTAATTAAAAAAGTTAACTGGAGTAATTTGTCCGCAGTAGAGCTTGATGGCGTCACTATCCCCTACAGCGATTTTGTCAAAAATCTTGGCATTTACATTGATAATACTTTATCATGGACTAAGCAGATCCAGGAGCTTAGTAAAAAAGTTTTCTGTGCCTGGAGTTCATTAAAACGTCTTAGGTATTTGCTTCCCATTCCTACCAAAATTTTGCTGGCAGATTCCTTACTACTTTCTATTTTAGATTATGCTGACGCTAGTTATGTAAATCTCTCCTTAGACCAGATCAATAAGCTTGAGCGACTTCAAAATCTTTGTATAAGGTTCATATTTGGTCTGCGCAAATATGACCACGTTTCCGAATTTCGTGCCAAGCTCAAGTGGTTGCCTATTCATCTTCGTCGGAATACTCATATTCTCTTACAGCTATACTCCACTCTCTATGATCTGAAATCTCCATCTTATTTGAAAGAAAGATTCATTTTCCGTGACAACCAGCACAAATATCTTAGATCGGCTGATAATCGTTCCCTGTTAGTGCCAACGCAGAACACTATTTATTACAGTCGTTCCTTTACCTCACAAGCTGTTACGCTTTGGAACTCTCTTCCAGTAGATATCAGAAAGGCGCCAAGTTTAAACTCTTTCAAAAGTATGGTCAAACGTCACTTTCTATGTACCTAGTAACTTTGTTTAATTTTTCTTATTTAGGTTTATGTATTACCACTGTTTTATTTGTTTTGTTTTGTTTTGCTTTTCTGTGTAACTATAACCGGATGTTACTTTTATTATTATTATTTTTTTAAGAGCATAAAAACTATAAATTATCTTGTGGTTAGCACCACTTTTTCTAGTATATTGTTATCCTTATTATAAAGGTTGTCTGGAAGAGATCACTTTATTAGTGATAAGACCGCCTTTGTGTATCTTACTTGTATTATTTTTATGTTGTAACTTATAATGTCGTCATATATTTTGGTGCACAATAAAGAGTTATTGTATGTATTGTATTGTAAAGTACTGCATGGATTTACTTCAAATTTTGCATGAATATTACTAACATGTCGGGTCAACATATAGGCTACATATTATCACACTTCACCCACAGAGAAAGAGCAGTGCGGATTAAACGAAGTCCGCGCAGACGAAGTCGCGGGCAACAGCTAATAATATTATAATATAGATAGATACAAGAATTGCTCCTTAAATTATGCGTGATTATAAAGATAAAAATCTGTAAACCCGTTGACCCTGCAGTTCATCCATGAACTTCCCGATAGGTTGAGGTATTTTAAGCCTAAAGCAATGTCAAATATAATATTTTCATTGTAATGATGATTGGCATGGCAATAACCTAAGCTTAGCCTGCTTTGAAGCTCAAATAATTTAAAAAACATAAAGTTTGTTGAAAATAATGCTATTTTAATATTAAAGCTGGAATGAAATAATTGATTTTAACCTTTCGAACGGTATTAGGCGCATTGAGCTAAATATGTTGCCTCGATTAGAAATTCGATTAATTGATTAAAATCTAGAAATAACGTAAAAAAACTTCAAAATTTTTCGTCAACGATAACCCTACAGAATAAAATTTGAAGAATTCTATGTTTGTTGAAACTCTGAAATGTCATCAAACGGGTTTTGATAGGTTAAGCCGTTTAAAAGCTATGAGAGGTTTACAAACATACACATACATCATCGTTTAACTACTTAGAAATGTTTCCTAAACCTTTCAAAACCTTTTTAAAAACTCGATTTTCGAAATTCGGTGTAAACCTATCAACTTTCTTAACGGGATTTTAAAAAGAATTTTTAAGTTTAAACACGTACTAAATCAGTCAGAGTGCGCAATATAAGACTTGTAAGATGGGTTCCAATATCTCAGTTAAAACTATGGCGTTGCGCGTTCACAGTTCGGGTAAGTCACTAGTAGTGGAGTACTCCCAAACTTGGCGTGTTACCAAGCTATTTGTAATGCGAAGACTAGTTGATAAATGTTTTTGCGTGTTCTGCAAACGTGCTGATCCACACTTATCCTTTATATACATGCGTTTGTTTGTTTGTGTTATTATTGTGATTAAAATTTACTTAATATAGCAGCACTCTAAAAGTAAGTCTAGTTTGTCTTAAAAGTTAAGGTTCTGATTTTTTAATATCATTCGATAATAAACAGCCATCCGTCCTCTTAGAAAGAGTAAACTACCGCCTAAAGACGTCAAAGATGTTAATGGTGCGTTGCTGTCCTTAAGGCGAGGTCTTGATAACACATGCATGAGTTTATTGGATACCTTATTTTCAAACCGGAATACGACATTGACAAGCGCCGACGCTACAACGGCATAAATAAGTAAGGCGTCGATGCCAGATCCGGGCGAGACAACACAGAACTCTACCATCTAGTAACCACGATGATAGTAAGTCGCATAGACAATCATTCGCCTCTTACGAACAAACCTTAAGGACAGTAAACAGTCTATTCTTCAAAGGAGCCCGGTGCCAACACGGCAGAAGTTTATTAAAAATGCTTAGCATAATATGTAGGCAGAGGTACATGTGCACCCACGATTAGCCGATGATACTTGGTCCCAATGTGATAGGTGGCAAGCCTATCGCCAACCGGGCACTTTCCAATCCCGAGCAACTTTGTGTTTCTCAGAAAACTGAAAAAACACTTTTTTATGTGCCCGTCCCGGGAATCGAACCCGGGACCTCATGTGGTCAACGCCAACGCTGGACCACTAGACCACAGAGGCGACAAAATGCTTAGCACAGATTTTGTATTTTTGGGTTTCCATGTTTATTATAAATAATTAGTTAGCATAGATTTTCTATTTTTGAATTTGAATGTTTGTTAAAAATAATCAGTTGGCACAGATTTTGTATTTTTGGGTTTGGATATTTATTAAAAATGCTTAGCTCTTCACGGTTACCCTGTGTTGGTCCGGGCTACTTTGAAAAATGGGGCAACTGCCGTTCTGCTAGGCAGGTCGTAAAAAGCGACCGATTGGCTATACGAGTCACTAGCTTCGTGGCTACTAGGTGGTAGAGTTCTGCATTGTCTCGCCCGGGTCTGGTACCACCGCCTTACGGATCCGGAATCGGAACACGACAATGACAAGCATTGGCGTTATTGCGGTAGGCATAGGTAAGGCGGTAGTAAGAAATACCTGGGAGAGATATTGCAGAACTCTACCACCTAGTAGTCACGATGGTAGTTACACGTACCGCCAATCAGTTGCCTATTACGACCTATCTTGCAGAACTGCAGTTGGTTTATTCTTCAAAGGAGCCCGGACCAATACGGTAGAAGGTAAGGTAGTCTTAATTCCAAAAGCAACAAACATCTACACAAATAAATAAAATTGGATTGTCAATTTTTAAAATTAAAATAACCGCTTTTTACTAAATGCATATGGATGTATATGTCGCAGTGAAATTGTCAATAGCCGTTACATTATAATCTACCTAGGGATTTTATAATTTGGTTAGGTTAGGTTAGTAGTTAAATTATAATATCACTTAGGTAAATTATAATCTAACGGTATTGACAATTTCACTGCGACATATACACGGTATGTATACCAAAATACCTAATATTTTTTACAATTTTTGTCTGTCTGTCTGTTTGTTCCGGCTAATCTCTGGAACGGCTGGACCGATTTTGACGGGACTTTCACTGGCAGATAGCTGATGTGACAGGGAGTAACTTAGGCTACTTTTTTCGAAATTTTTCCACGCGGACAATGTCGCAGGCGCAGCTAGTTGTAATATAAAAACATTCACCGATTGTTTTCGTACATTCGAAGTAAAATATACACGAATTGCTATTTTACTTTTATTATCAATTCCCGTTCCGCCGAATATTCTTGAAGTTCTTAAACGGGAAATATATTCTCGCCAAAAATTGGCTTTGGGACTATTGCGAGTGAATGTCGTCATAAAACTGATCTTATCTTCTAGCGCCATCAAATTGGTCTCTAAAGTAAAATTCCCGCGTTTATTATTTCTGTGAATTACTCCGAAATGGTTGAGCATTTCTATAAAAATTGCTGTTATAGCCATCTTAACTTTGGACCCTCGAAATAATCGTATTTTATTGTCTAATAAATCATAACTACATTGACCTCTCACAACTTACGACCATATAATAAATGATCCATAGCTTTATAACAAATCAAACCTTATAGAGAACGATTACATATTAGATAGTCAATCAAATTTATGTATTTTCCTCGTATTGGTCCTGGCCTCCTTTGGAGAATAGGCCAACTACCGTTCTACCAGGCAGGTCGTAAAAGGCGACCGATTGCCTACTAGGTGATAAAGTTTTGCATTGTCTCGCCCAGGTCTGGTAACACCGCCTTACCTATTCCTGCTGCAATAGCGTCAGTGCTTGTCACTGTCGTGTTCCGGTTTGGAGGGTAATCTAGCCGGTAAACTTATGTATGTGGCATTAGACCTCGCCACAAGATAGCAACGCACCTTTCAGGTTGAAGGATAAGGTACCTGATATAGTTATTCATGAGGCAATATTACCCCACTACACTGTTACCAACGTACCTTTAACATCTTAAGTGTCTATAGACGATGGTTTTCCATTAAGAAAACCATCTGCTTGCTGGTTATCTTATGATCTATACATCTACACATATAATAAAATAGTAGGAAAGTCAAAACTGTACATTGAATATTTTTTAAAAGAATATTTGGGGCGTGATCTACAATCGATATCGAAGCCAAAAATATAGTTTTTAGAATTTTATAAGTTGGTAACAGTCAAAAAAATTGTAAAACCTTCTAAGCTTTGATAGTTTTCTTTTACATTCATCATATGTACTACTATATTGAAATTTTTCCTTTCCCAAATTTAACCGTTTAGCTGGCAGAGAGGGGGCGGGGGGGGGGGGGCAGATTCGATACCAAAAATTTACTGTTTCAAGCTTAATATTTTACAAACATTGATTTCTATTCTATTCCTAGAAAATTGTAAACCTACAATATTTTTAAAAACCTATCCAACAACTCCCCATACTATAGGGTACACGAGAAAAAACATAACGCACCCACTATACATCTAAAAAGGTTACCCTAAAAATATTTTTCAAAATTTTATGTTACTGTATTCATGCCAAATAACCGTTTTCTAGTACTAAGATTCTCTGAGCTAGACGGACGGACGAACAGACGGATCAAATCACGTATTATGATGGTACCGTCACACGGTATTGAGATGGAACTGCCTATAAAATATACAATTGCATGCAATTCACTAATGATATAAAAACGGTTATTCTTTTACTGGTCAACATTATACAACGAAACAATTAGGTCAGCCAATAAATACCGCTAGGCGTGCTATCTAAAGTCAGTAAAGTTAGATACTTAAGCACGAATCTATCAACTAAGCAAGTTTCTTCCTAAGAGGAGCGTTTAGCGAAGACATTTTAATAAGATCACCTATCTTTTTGAGCATGATCCTGTTATCGACTTTGTTCTTACACTGGAGTAAATTTCAGATATTTTCTCTTAGATAAATAAGCCGAAATGCACTTTTACTAAAATACCTACTAAAATATTTTAGGGTATTATCTTACCGGTTTTGTTTTTATATTTAAGTGTGAAATTGCCCATTTACACTTTTCGTGTCTCATTTCATGTATATTATTGTTTTAATTGTTTATTTTGTGTCTACTTTTAATGCCTGATCGCAAATTGTTGTATTATTAGTATTTGTTCGGTTGAATGATTATTAAAAGACAATGACTGAATCGCCTCTGTGGTCTAGTGGTCCAGCGTTGGCGTCGATCACATGAGGTCCCGGGTTCGATTCCCGGGTCGGGCACATAAAAAAAGTGTTTTTTCAGTTTTCTGATAAACACAAAGTTGCCCGAGATTGGAAAGTACCCGGTTGGCGATAAGCTTGCCACCTATCACATTTGTGGGACCAAGTATCTTCGGTTAATCGTGGGTGCACTTGTTGTACCACTGCCTACCCCTTCGGGGATACGGGTGTGAAGACTGAATCTTTAATAGCTTATCTGTAAAGTAGCTAAAATGCACTTACGATACTATACGTGGGAGGTTTCGAAATGCTTATCCCAGTCAGGAATGAAATCTAAGTCCTGTCGACTGCATATTCCACCCGCCCAGGTCGCTGATCACTTGATTAACGGGCCGTTTAAATATTTGGTGTCTATAGACGATGATTGCTTTTTACCAATATCAAAACCGTACGCTTAATTTAAAATAATATAAAATTGACACCCTCCTATTTGAAGTCGGTCAGAAATAGCTCTACCCTCTCATTATAGTTAGCGGCTTAAGTTTCATTGACACAAGTCTACGTGATTCATGTCGGGTTGGCCCACAGCCAATGCGGAGTAATCGTATATATAGATAAGTTTCTTCAACTTATCCTAAAGAGCACTAATCACTAATGGAAATTGTTCAAACCTCTTCGGACGGTTATTACTAATTAACTTATTGGATTATACGTGTGCCGTATTAGGTTAATATAATAAAAAAAAAAAAAAATAATCCTACTTCCATATCTGTCAACTATTATATGTCTCACCACCTACCAGACTCCGCGCTGCTGAACTTCAGTAATTTTTGAATTTTTCGAAAAAACCTCAAAAAAATTTCAATAGCATAAACCAACCCGGGGATTGAACCCGGGACCTCGTGATCTGAGCCGAATAGGTTATCCCCTAGCCCACGAGGCGGTCACTTGTACTGTTAACAAATATGATTTTCATTTATATCACAACTGAATTTACATATCATAAATCAAATCGGTTTTGCCTATAAGATCATCATCAGGGCTTCTAATGCAAATTATATTTGTGAAACAGTATGTTTTATGTTAATAAAATCAATATTTCAGTTTATTCTTTACAAAAATAAATTTTTTTTTCTTAATAATATTAATTTAATATTAATATTATTAAGAAAAAAAAAGAATATGTTAAAAAAAATAACTACGTTAAAAAAACCCAAATACTAATAAATAAAAAATAAAATAAAAACTACTGGGTCTACCTAAATCAAATTTTTATGGGACCAATTCGAAACTATTCCGCATCAAACAAAAAAAGAATCACGTAAATCGGTCCAGAAACCTCGGCGAAATCGGTGTACATACATAAAAAAAACATATACCGGCCGAATTGAGAACCTCCTCCTTTTTTTGAAGTCGGTTAAAAAATATGTATAATGTACATATTTTTAATAATGTGTATAATGTATGCAGTTCGTGTTACTTGATACACCCTTGGCCGATTTTTATTTCATTCTTAATTACCTGACCTATCGTTTCGAAAATATAATGAAAATTTTAATTAATAAGAGCCCTCATAACTGCGTTGAAAAATTTTGAAACAATAATAAACCCCTCCATATATTAATTGACCCGATTTCCTGGACCTCGGTGAATTTTATTATTATAATTATGAACAGGTGGATTAATAATGGAGTGGTTTTCGTAAAAGTAAATTAAATCAGTTTTGTTTTCAACTGAGGCTGTATTTTATCCGTCTAATACTAGTTTTCTTTTGTCTTTTTTATAGCTGTAAATGCAGTGGTCGTCAAAGAAATAGCCAGATAGCTAAAGAAAAAGAGTAAAGGTATAATTGTCGCATTTCTTTTAATTTCTGTAACGTTAGATATGTTATCTGACGACTTTTCAGAGAATATCATACTTCGTTTTTTTTAATATTTTTTTACATCATAATATAGCAAACAAGCAGATGGGTCTCCTGATGGAAAGAGTCAACCATCGCCTATAGACACCAAAGATGTTAATGGTGCGTTGCTATCTTGTGGCGAGGTCTAATGCCACATGCGTAAGTTTACCGGCTACCTTACCCTCTAAGCCGGAACACGACAGTGACTAGCACTGACGCTATTGCAGCAGGAATAGGTAGGTGTGTGGGATATCCTACAGGCAATTATTACTAGTACCATTTAAATCAAATGCAATGACAATATGCAATTCGTAGTTGACTGCAATTTTAGAACCACAACTAAGGCAAGACTGAAACGGAGATTGATGAGATCGGCCTAAAAGAGCCTATCTCCTCAATCTCCTTCTTTTATAACTTCTTTAATTTTAAATTTGTGGCAAAAAGTTAAATAAACATATTTGTAGGCAAAGTGGCTACAAATTATGTCTTTACGACTGCTTTGTAGGACGCATAGTTTCCGAAATATCGCGAAAAAAGTGTTTGCACCCCTTTTTCCAAGATGGAAAATATAATGGTATTTTTTGGAAAATATTTGGCCGAGGGATAATGGCAGCAACCCTATAAACTTGTGGTTAAGCTTCTATTGACCCCCACACATGTTCCAAAAAAAAATTGTGTACACTAATGAATACTACTACAATAATGAAACATTAGGTCCTCAAATTGTAGCATATCAATGGATCATTTAAACAATAAAATTGCTTGTGACACATGATTAACTGAAGCAAATAAATATTACAACACACCGAACTGCGCACGCTGGCATGCAGTAACGTTTATTGAATAAAAGAAAAGCGTAGGTAAGAATAAATAAATTATTGTCACCCTACCTACGTACAAACTTAAAAAATATTTCGATTTTAGTATTTGTCAAGATTTATAATTTCATCATAATTCTAATCATATAAGAATAGTACCAATTAGACGCACATTTTTTTCACAAAATGATGGAATGTTGCATTTTATCGTCTCTTTCGTAGTTTAAGAGTAATAAAAACAAAAAAAAGTGGAGGATTGAGGACCGAATATTGACAAGGTTATAACTTTCAAACTACGAGACGTATTGACCCATTTTTGTATTCATAATTGTTCACAATTTATTTATATAACACATAGGTTAACAAACATTAGCTGTAAGGAAAAGGTTTTAACAAAAAATCGTTTTTTTTTATAGTATAAGATAGCAAACAAGCAGATGGGTCTCCTGATGGAAAGAGTCAACCATCGCTTATAGACACCAAAGGTGTTAATGGTATGTTGCTATTTTGAGGCGAGTTCTTATGCCACATGCATGAGTTTACCGGCTACCTTACCCTCCAAACCGGAACACGACAGCGACAAGCACTGACGCTATTGCGGCAGGAATAGGTAAGGCGGTGGTACCAGACCCGGGCGAGACAATGCAGAACTCTACCACCTAGTAGTCACGATGGTAGTGACTCGTATAGCCAATCGGCAATTAATCCCAGGCTTTCTTGTCTTCTAGATAAGCTGAGATTTTATAATACGCTTTTTAAACAGTTTTGTTTTAACACATTTTTTTAAAATTTGTTTATTGGTTGATATCTTATAGCATTGGTAGGTTTACTATTAAAGCGTATACATTGCTCCATAAAATACTTATTCTATAAAGACGAGATGTATATTTGAAAGTCTTAATCAGAATGCCATCTCTTGATGAGTAAATGTGTTGCAATCAAATTTTAAAATTCGTCCCTTTTTATATCGCGTCTTAGATTACAAAGTTAAATAAATTTTAGAAAATGCCTTACTCCGTATCTAAAATATCGTCATTGTATATTGTACTGCATGACATTTACCACTGCCGTTACAAATTACCGCGGCATATTGCTTTTTTTATATCACAAGATAGCAAACAAGCAGATGGGTCTCCTGATGGAAACAGTCAACCATCGCCTGTAGACTCCAAAGGTGGTTAATGGTGCGTTGTTATCTTGTGGCGAGGTCTTATGCCACATGCATAAATTTACCGGCTAACTTACCCTTCAACCCGGAACATGACAATGACATGCACTGACGCTATTGCCGCAGGAATAGGTAAGGCAGTGGTACCAGACCTGGACGAGACAATGCAGAATTCTACCACCTAGTAGCTACGATAGTAGTGAATTCCCGGTCGCCTTTTATGACCTGTCTAGCAAAATGACAGTTAGCCTATTCTTCAAAGGAGCCCAGCACCAACACGGAGAAAAACATGAAGTAATTTGGTATCCGCGTATCTGTTGGAAGGTCTATTTTTTAAGTACCTTAGTAGACAACAGATCTTATTATAGTTTTCATAGGTGATATAATTTTCGTCATATTGGTCCCAGTCCGTTTGATGAATTTTTCAATTTTCTACCGTTCTGCTAGACGGTTCATAAAATGCAAACATCATGTTTACTAGACGATAAGAGTTCTGCAGCGTTTCGCTCGGATTTGGTACCATCATCTTACATATCATTGTTGATTTCCGGCTTAGAGGGTAAGTAAATCTATTAATAATGATAATAAAGCTTTATTTAATTTCAAACAGATTAGAGTTTACAGTTCGTTATAATATATAAAAATATAAACATGCACCAATTATAAACATTATTAATTATTACAATAAACATTATCAATCATTTAATTATTATAAGCATGCACCACCTTCTATTTTTAAAAGTAAGCTATTATCATTTTATATTATTATTTATTTTTATTATTTATATCTGTTTAGACCCCGTTTTGGGTATAAATAAGCCTCTCCCAAAGAGTGCCACTCCGTAAATCTATTATCTATAATATAAAAATAAGTCGGGGTTTTCCTTCCTGACGCTATAATTCCAGAACGCACGAACCGATTTCCACGGTTTTGCATTCGTTGGAAAGGTCTCGGGCTCCGTGAGGTTTATAGCACAGAAAATTTAAAAGAAAAGCAAAGCAAAGCCATGTGGTGGCGAAACGGAGTTCGCCGGGTTTGCTAGTACTGTATAAAATCAAAAAATAACTCTACAAATATCTGTTTAATATTTTTCTGAAGGATTTGACCTAAATAAACTAACACTGAAATAAAATGCAAGACAGCACTTTGTGAATTCCAAAACTGACTAAATATGATGTCACATTATATTTGCAGCGAACAGATACATATAATTTTCTTGTCCAAGTTATCCTCATTGGCTCAAATCCAAGGTTTGAAGCGTCAAGACCATGTCGTGTTTGGGTACAATTACATTTAAGAGAAGTGACATTCGGCTTGGTTATCTATTATTAAACACAATCTCCGTTATTTCTGACGAACGTTAAAAATGCTGAGCTATATACCTACAGGTCGACTGGTAAAAAATTGTACATATTGAAGGACACGAGAGTCAATGGTCACAATTAAACAATTAATATATAATAAAAAAGGAAGATTGCTTAATTACATAGTAAACTTTAATGAAATTAGTTGTGTAGTATTTAAAAATTATGGTCACCGCACATGTATTAACGAGTCTAATCGCGAGTTCGATAAATCGCTGTTGTAAACAATAAACCACTATGCGACGCGTCGTACGCGTGTATCTTAACTAAACATTTTCAGAGGAAAATTAGGTCAAAATTTAAGTACCTATATTTATACATATTCGGCATCAGAATCGAGTATTGAAAATAAAGTGTATTATATATATTCAATGTTTGATTCTACTCCTTATGTACAATCTTTTGATATTTATAGGAACAGTTATAGCTTACGCCTCGTAGTAAATATTGCTACTGGCAAGTAAAACGAGTCGTTTCACTGATACAGGAAATTAATAAGACTATATTGTGGCCGAAAGCAGCACGACTATAAAAATCTATTACCTAGTGTTTGTTTGTTTGATTTATTGTTTAAGAATATGCCTTTTTTATTCTTATTTACGTAGGTAATTCTCCCGTGTTAGTTCCGAGCTCCTTTGAATAATAGACCAACTGCCGTTCTGCCAGGCAGGTCGTAAAATGCGACCGATTGACTTATGCGTGTCACTACCATCGTGACTACTAGGTGGTTCTGCATCGTGGTAGGAGTTCTGCATTGTCTCGCCCGGGTCTGGTACCACCGCCTTACCTATTCCTGCCGCAATAGCGTCAGTGCTTGTCACTGTTGTGTTCCGGTTTGGAGGGTAAGGTAGCCGATGAACTTATGCATGTGGCATTAGACCTCACCACAAGATAGCAACGCACCATTAACATCTTTGGTGTCTATAGGCGATGGTTGAATCTTCCATCAGGAAATCCATCTGATTGTTTGCTATCTTATAATATAAAAAAGGTATATCGATAGAAATGTCTTTTTGCTGCTTGCTAGCAGTTCTAAAAAGTAAAAGTGTAACTAAACTTGTTTAAGAAGAAACGTGACAATACCTTTGTTTATTGTGATGGTGTCTGTTTCGGTAGCTAATGGTAAATGTACTGAAATTCGTCCCGTGTAAGATTGTAGTGATTGTATGTGTCTACGCATTCACTCGGTTTGAGTGACAAAAGCTTGCATCTGAGTGCTAAGTGTGAGTTTTTCTTTTCGCATTCGATCGTGAGCGCGTTTCGAGTTTACTAGGAATTTGTATGTGATTTGTACAGCGCACCTAGTGGTAAACTAGTTTCTCACGTTTACCACTAGGTGGCGCTTATGGCTCGTGGTCGAATGCGAAAAGAAAAACTCACACTTAGCACTCTGTATATAAAAAGAAAATTCTGACTTATTCACTGACAGCCCACGTCCAGCCTAAACCATTGGAACAAGAAGGCTCAATATGATAACAAGGGTTATTTGGTTATTTTCACTATGTAAATAAAGAAAAGAAGAGATTTTTCGAAATTTATTAATATATATATATATATATATATATATATATATATATATATATATATATATAATTACTCCCGATCATTATATATATATATATATATATATATATATATATATATATATATATATATATATATATATATATATATATAATGATCGGGAGTAAAATTAAACTAATATTATAAAAAGGAAATGTTTGATTTCTTGTTTATTTGTTTGTTGCGACTTAACTCAAAAACTACTCAACCGATTTTAAAAATTCTTCCTTTTTTTAAAAGCTACATTATTGAGGATTGACATAGCCCAAGTAGCACGTTAAGCTGTATATAGGCTGCATTTAGGTTCATTTTTAAACTTAAAGCTGTATACGAAGCCGTACAAAGGCTGTAGAAGCGCTTCTACAGCCGATATAACACCAAAAAGGGCCCCAAGTTATACTGCTTATTGCGTTATGTAGGCAGCATAATAGCTATACAAGCTGTTATATGCTGTACAAGGGCTGTTATTTGATGTATAAAGAAACTATAACACTAAGGATACTCTCTTGTAACTGTCTTGTACAGCTAAGAGTTAAATAGGCTGCACAATAGCTGTACAAGCTGTTATAGGCTGTACAAAGGCTGTTATTCGGTGTATAAAGAAACTATAACACTAAATATACTCTCTTGTACAGCTAAACGTTCTTAATAGGTGTTTAAAAATGATAAAAAGTAACAATCTGTTTTTGATATTGTATAACATTAATTATATCACATATTGGTATCTGCAGACGCCATAATTAAAAATATATTAATAAACGATAAATTCTTGGACTTGGAGCAGTATTGAACGGTGTATTCAAAGTGCAAATTATAAATGATCGTGAAGTCGTGTATGATTTCCCTCAAAATATTCACGCGCCAACGATATAATCAAGATAACACAAATAAAATCATTGCAAAATACGGTAAGTGTTTGTGTTTAAGGTTAGAATATACAAGTATTTATGGTACAAATATTGTATATAAAGGCATAATGATCATAATGTAAGTTGCTTGTCAAGATATAGCTTTAGCTATTGCTAAATATATCTTTTATTTAACAATATATTTATTTAATGTTGTTTTTAATACACAATAATGGCGGCGTTTTGTTATACAGCCTAAAGTGTATTTGGAGGGTGATATACTGCAAATAGCTGTACTGAATCTCTTTTTTGTTCTATTATACGGCTATTGGCTTTTAATTACCGTCCAAATACACTTTAGGCTGTACTAAGTCCATTTATAAATCTATTGTACAGTAATTGGCTTTTAATCACTTAAGCCTTATTACTTAGTGACCCTAATCTTAATAAATGAGTGACACTAATCTTCTATATATAAATACGTTAAACAGAAACTTTGTACCCCTTTGGGTACTACTTGGCAAATGTCTTAAAGACATTGCCGAAGACTGCAGAAACTCAATATTTTTAAATAATATTCATGAGAAATACATTAAATTAATAAAAAGAAATATTAAACACACTATGAATGTAATTTACATGGCAATATTATACACGTTATTGATATACACACATGTATTCTGTTAGCTTTACGGCTAAAGTCTGTTGTCAAACTTACAAGAGATTTCATTATTAGGCTTATGGTCGATTATTATTAGGTTTTTATTATTATTATTTCATTATTAGGCTAATTTCGACCACAGGGCGATCGCTAGTTTGGTTGAAATAAATTATTTTATGATAGCGCGTTATAGACTATAAACTATATTTTTCTAGCGCGCTACGTTATAGACTATATTATTAGGTGTAACTGGAACACTGATCGTGTGAGCCGGCTTAGATAGAGCGTGACTCATCACAACGTCATACGGCGAGCGATGACTGAACGCTATAACGCTATAAACTATGTTATAACGTCTAGCATCTACGGTGTAGCATGTTACTCGTTAGATCGCGTAGTTCATAACTTCATAGGTTATAATGTTATAACTTCGGCCTACGCTAATCCCTAGGTATATAGCGTGGCGTTATGTTATAGCGCCGAATGCGAATCTAAATAGCGTACGCTATACGTTGAGTACAGATAGCGCGCTATAATTGAACGCTATGCGTTATATTAACCACCTTTAGCGATTGCTAATCTTTATAAATAAACTAGCTGACCCGGCAAACGTTGTTTTGCTATTCATATTAGGAATCCATAGCGGACAAACAACGTGTCACGTAATTTATATAAGTCTACGGGATTGTCCTTCCACGCAGCCAAAATGGCATTACACTTTATATGGTGGTTAAGTTTTCTAATTTTCGGCGCAATTTTCTTAATATTTTCTTTTATAAGAACCTTCTCCTTACAATTACAAACACAAGAAAAGAAAATTAACGAAATTGGTCCAGCCATTCAGGCGTGATGTCGTGACCAAGGAAAATAGGGATTGATTTTTATATATGTATATATAGACAACACTTATTAAATAAGTGATACTAATTTTAGTTATTGATGAGGACTAGTGTCACTTATTTAAAAATATTAGTGTATCTTTCGTACTAAGAAGAGTTTAACTCATTTAGTTACACCCGTCTTTGTAACATATAATTTAAAGTAGTCGTGTTCAATAAGTGACACTAGTTTTTATAAATTGCACTAGTTTTTTCAAGTAAGTGACATTAGTCTTCATAAATTACTAATGAGATACCCAGGATTTTTTAATTAAGTACAATGGTCTTCTTGAATAATTCAGAGTAATCTTCTTAAAACTTTTACACTAACTTGATGGAAAAGGACAAATTCCTTTCATTGGATCAAAAAAGAACAATTAGATATTCCATACCCACATTTAAAAAGACATTTTTCAAGAAACACTACCAATTTCTAGCACCGTATCTATCACATTTATTAAGACGTTCTATACCTTTATACAAAATAAATATTAACAAACTTAAGACACAAATTTTAAAACTGCTTCAGCAAATTGATTATTATACTTTGGAAAACATTATTTATGCACATGTGTAGCATTATTTGGGGGCATTATTCTCATGCAACACACAGAGATGCATAAACACATACACATACACACACACTCTCGCGCGCGCACACACACACACACACACACACACACACATACACACACACACACCACACACGCACACATACTCTCACACACATACTACAAAAAAACACACACACACATACTACACAAGGACAGCAACTATGTACTATAATGTGACAAATTTTTGTATTTAAGTAACTGTATGTGGAATAAATGTATGTGAGATTACTAATGTACTTAGAAATTAGTTATTAAAACTATTGAGCCTTAGGGAAGGATCTAATCTCCATAACACGGGTTATCCTAGTATAGAGGTTAGAGCTCCAGAATGATTTTTTGATGTACTGTGTAATAAATAAATAGAATAAATAAAATAAATAAAATAAATAAATTGCTTTTATAAATAAGTTACACTAGTTTTGTGAACTAAGTTCCACTCTTTTTAACATGTTAGTACTAAAACACAAGATACTCGTTATGGGATCCGTATAGCCGAAACACATTATGGAGTTAAGATAATTGGGTCATATAACTCTTATTACATTACAAATGATTGTATATCTAATTAACTAATATGTTTATGTCACCGACAGACCAAAATAAGGTTGTCAACACGTACTTATAAAAAATAATTAAGGTTAATAAATAGATACCAACACACTCATCATAAAACTTTCTCCAGGTCTAGAGGTTAACTCTTCGGCTTAGATTATGAAGTTCCAGACTCGATCTCCGGGTTGAGCAAAAATGTTATTGAGGTTTTTTCGGGATTTTTTCGACTATCTAAAACCTCAGTAGCTCAGAGTCTGGCGGATGGTGTGTTACTACTTCCGCCAGACTCTGAGCACGTAAAACAGTCAGTCCTAGTTATGGCTAGAAGTAGTTGATAGTCGTGATAATTTTAGTAAAATGAGTCGATGGGATCACCACTCATCTCGCTTACCGACAAACAGAGTGCTAAGTGTGAGTTTTTCTTTTCGCATTCGATCGTGAGCGCGTTTGGAGTTTACTAGGAATTTGTATGTGATTTGTACAGCGCCACCTAGTGGTAAACGTGAGAAACCAGTTTACCACTAGGTGGCGCTGTACAAATCACATACAAATTCCTAGTAAACTCGAAACGCGCTCACGATCGAATGCGAAAAGAAAAAATCACACTTAGCACTCTGATGAATCGTGGAGAACCAAAAAGTCTGTAGGTGTTTGGTTTACTCTGCCTTCCACGCAAGAAAACCAGGCGTGATGATAATTTTTACACGCACATGCCATGGTAGACCGGCAGATACATAATGTGTGCACAGATAGCTGTTTTTATTCAGTTTCTTGATGTGATAGGTGACCAACATATTGATAAGCAAACGGTACACGTTCGAGTCAATAACTGGTGCGATGGAGGCGACCATATATCGTGCTAACTTATATATTAGGCATGGTGAAGCGAAATGACTATTGATTTTTGACCTTTCAGTTTGGCGGATGGGTTTTTTATATCATAAAATAGCAAACAAGCAGATGGCTCCCCTGATGGGGAAATCAACGCATATAGATATCAAAGATGTTAATGATGCGTTGCTATCCGTATGGCGGGATCGCAATGCTACATGCATAAGTCTACCGGCTGTCTCACCCTACAAATAGGAACACGACAGTGACAAGCATTGACGCTATTGCGGCAGGAATAAGTAAGGCGGTGGAATCAAATATCCGGGCGAAACGTTGCGGAACTCTACCACCTTGTGGTCAAAAAGCGTAAAGCATATGAGTTGCCTTTTACGACATGCCTGGCAGGACGGCAGTTGGTTTATACTTCACAGGAGCCCGGACCAACACGGGGAAAAATATAAAATACAGAAAACCATTATTATAATTTCATCTGGTGTAATTTTATGCATTAAATTCCATATAACCTCGATTATCACAATTATTATTCACAACGTCGATAATGTGACCGTGAATAATGACCCTACCGACCCTACGTGAATAATGTTTTAAAGAAATTGATTAATCTCGTGTTGGTCCCGGGCTCCTTTGAAGAATAGACCAACTGCCGTTCTGCCAGGCAGATCGTAAAAGGCGACCGAATGGCTATGTGCGTCACTATCATCGTGACTACTAGGTGGTAGAGTTCTGCATCGGCTCGACCGGGTCTGGTACCACCGCCTTACCCATTCCTGCCGCAATAGCGTCAGTGATAGTCGCTGTCGTGTTCCGGTTTGGAGGGTAAGGTAGCCGGTAAACTTATGCTTGTGGCATTAGACCTCGCCACAAGATAGCAACGCACCATTAACATCTTTGGTGTTTATAGGCGATGGTTGATTCTTTCCATCAGGAGACCCATCTGCTTGTTTGCTATCTTATGATATAAAAAAAAAAAACTCGTGGTCCATCAGTTCTTCTCTTCGCTTCAGATTACATGAACTCTAGTTTCAAAAAAAGTTAGTTTTGATTGATTGAAAATTTGTAATGGATATACACAAAACGACATTACCAATTTAAAAAAAAATGTTCACCATCATAAGGTACATTATTCAGGTGTAACATAGGCTACGTTTGCTCAGAAAAAAACGTATTTATTCTGGTCCGCGAACGAAGTCGTGGGTAACAAGTAGTTAAGTAAAAATATTAACGTCGACAACCCTAGACTTAAGTGTCGTTACTATGTGTCTTATTTCTTTGATTAATGATAATCATATACGCTTTGGGCTAGGCTTATTTACATTTACGAAAAAGTAAATCTTACTACTTTTTTTTTTTAGTTGAAACTAGTTTATCACTCACTTGTACTTTTATTTCACTATTATTATACACTAAATTATTTAATTTTATCGACCGGTTTCGCTTTTTAAAGCATCTTCAGGACGTAATATTCTTTACTGACAGTTTAGTTTTAGATATAACATAAACAATTATTTTTTTGTTTTGTGTATGTTATATCTAAAACTAAACTGTCAGTAAAGAATATTACGTCCTGAAGATGCTTTAAAAAGCGAAACCGGTCGATAAAATTAAATAATTTAGTGTATAATAATAGTGAAATAAAAGTACAAGTGAGTGATAAACTAGTTTCAACTAAAAATAATGGAATTTCACCAAGTGCCGACGATTGAAAGTGTAAAATCTAATCTTACTACTCATCAAATTCAAACTCCTGTCTGCTAAGGATATGCGAAAAGTCGAAAAAAGAAACACTTGTCGATGTAGGCAAATGTCTCATTTATCCAGACAGTATAATGGATTTAGTACTACGTACTAAAGAGGCTATGTTAATAAATCAGAAATCAGAAGTACTTTATTAAATAAAAATTTTTACAAGTTATTTTGACGCATTAACATTTTTTAAACTACTACCGGATCGGAAATGCCACATTCTGAGAAGATCCGGCAGAAGAAACTCAGCGGGCTTGTCTCTTTTCATGTATATTTTATAAAGTAAGATTTCATAATGTTTAATTTTTAAGTACGTAATTGTTACAATAATAATCATAAAGATTACTGATATGAGGATCAGTTAATCTCACGCTTTCTTGTTATCTAAACATTCAGATATTTTATAGTAAATTTTTTACGTAACGATTTTTATAATTTTACAAGTACATTTTTTTCATACTAAATAAGCTGATGGTTCTCCTAGTGGCAAGAGATACCATCGCCTACCGAAAACAGAGATGTTAATGGTGCATTGCTATATGAATGGGATGGTATGCAAATTCATAAATTTACAGGTTATCTAACCACGGATTAAATGGATACGCCTTTAAAGGCAATTTCGTAGGTTGTCGATGTAGCTTGCATTTACACACAGAAATACAGAGTAAAACTATTTATCGATGAAATAAAATCACTTCAAGGGTAATTTTTAAACCTTGTCATCCATTCGGTTTGATAAAACAATGCAACATGGCTTATTTCTATTTTTTCAGTGTATAATATATCTACACATGTATGAAACTTTTGACAGTGATAGGAGCGTTTGTTCATATGCACGGTTACACGTTTCCTTTCCAATGGCGTGTTTCTTAGTATTCATGTGTTATGTGCTTAAAAGTTAAAACCCAACACGACAGCGACAACGACCGTCATTAATGCGGGAGGTAGGTATATAATATGTTAATCGATGCAGAACTCTTATCACCCAGTTAGTAAATTCATATAAGAACATAAATATTTAAATCAGAATATTAAGAGTAAGAATGTTGAATGGTATTTTAAGTAAATAAGTATGGAAACAAGAAACAAGTAATTTTTATAAAAAAATTAATATAATTTTTAAATTTTAACATTGCATGCCGTTTGGTAGAATGCGTGGTACTTCTTAATTTTAATAACTGCATATTTTTTGCTGTAACCGTATTCTGAGCAATAAATTTTATTTCATTATTTTCATTTAAACGTATATAATATATTTTACTATAAATATTACAATACAATAATTTATTCTTTAAGCACTATAATTTTATTCGTTCAGAAATTATGTAATGATAAAAACTCCCAGAAAATATTCCCATTTGTGTAAAAATTACCGAAACACAGAGTCACTTACAGCTTCCCTCGAGAGGTTGGTGTTAATTTTAAAATGTCTGCGGTGTCGAGAAACGCCGAAACGCCAAAGGCGAATTCATTAGTGACAAATTGAGTTGGCGTCAGTGACTCTCCGGAGAGGATACTTTAGATTAAAGTATTATAAGTTTAAAAGAAGGACCTTATTTTCAACCAACTTCTAAGAAAATATATTCTAAATTCATTGAAATCATTTTATGTCCTCGGTTTTTTTATAGTAGAGGGAGCAAACGAACAGGGGTCTGCCTAAGTGATCACCACCGCCCATGGACATCCACAATACCAGAGGTCTTGCAGTTGCGTTGCCGGCCTTTTAAAACTAAGTAAGCGCTTTTCTTGAAGTCTCTAAGTCGTAATTGATTCCACAAAGAAGTAATGCAAGGCAGAAAATGCCGAGATTGCGATTGTGGATTTCCAGACATTGAGGTGGTGAGGATGGGACTTGAAATTTAGACGCAAAATACGATGATGGAATTCATCGACAGGATTATATAATCCGAACAACTTGTCGGGACACTCTCACGATATAATATGCGATACAAGATGCAGAGTGAACCTACATATCTGCGTGATGCCAAAGAGTCAAGCCGATTAGAAATAGCCTGATCGTTGACGATTCGAACCACTCTGCGTTGTCTAATTTAAACGGTTTTATTTTATTTTTCTTTTACTTTTTTTAAAAACAAAGTTTACTATATTTAGCACTAGCTGTTGCCAGCGACTTCGTCCGCGTGGACTTCGTTTACTCCGCACAGCATCTGGCCGCTAGGTGATAGCGTTATAATATGTAGCCGATATTGTTGTACTTGTTAGTAATATTCATGCAAAATTTGAAGTAAATCCATGCAGTAGTTTTTGAGTTTACCCCGGACATACATACAGATAAACAACAAACAGACAAACAGATAAAAATTCTAAAAACTATATTTTTGGCTTTGATATCGATTGTAGATCACGCCCCAAGCATTCTTTTAAAAAAATATTTAATGTACAGTTTTGGCTTTCCTACGATTTTATTATATGTATAGATTGTTTGTAGTTTTTTCTTTTTTTATGGCATGGGCGTTAACAACTGCCATTTATCAAGTTTAAGCGTTTGTAGCTTACAATGAGCGAAAAAATTATGGTATTTACTGAAGCGGGTTTCAGCGTGACGGAGCTGAGGTCAGCAAGTAAAAAAATAAATATTTCGAGCAGTAATGTTAAATGATTGAATTACGATATGCCTCGTTAGCTTAATGGTCAGCTTAAAAACCGCTCAACGTTTGGTAATGAGAAACTTTAATTGGTGGTTGCCTGATGAGTGTTATGTATTGCGGGACTAGCACAAATTCCTATTGTAAACAAATAGTAAATGTGTTATATCTGAATCAAAATCTTGGTCCCCATTTTTAAGCTAAATACGCGAACAACCGAGTATGGAAGGCACAGTAAAGTTTTTATTACGGGGAAATGCAGAAATCTAATATTTTTATACAATAATACAATATTTTTTCCCATGTTGGTCCCGGGCTCCTTTGAAGAATAGGCCAACTGTTGTTCTGCCAAGCAGGTCGTAAAAGGCGACCGATGGGCTATGCGAGTCACTGCCATCGTGGCTACTAGGTGGTAGAGCTCTACATTGGTTCGCCCGGTTCTGGTAACACCACCTTACTTATTCTGCTGCAATAGCGTCTCTGCTAGTCACTGACGTGTTCCGATTTAGAGGGTAAGGTAACCGGTAATCTTATACGTGTGGCATTGGACCTCGCCACAAGATAGCTACACACCATTAACATCTTCGGTGTCTATAGGCGATGTTTGACTCTTTCCATCAGAAGACCCATCTGCTTGTTTGCTGTCTAATGATATAAAAAAACAATAGGCAATAGATGTACATTAAATTATTAAAAATAATACTTTAAAAACTAAACCGATTTTAAATATCTGTCAACTACTTATTGCGTATAAGTTTAATAAGTTAGCAAACAAGCAGATGGGTCTCCTGATGGAAAGAGTCAAACATTGCCTATAGACACCAAAGATGTAAATGGTTCGTTGTCTATTGCCACATGCATAAGTTTACTGGCTACCTTACCCTTCAAACCAGAATATGACAGTGACAAGCATCAAGCACTAACGCTATTGCGGCAGGAATAGGTAAAGCGGTGGTACCAAATCTGGGCGAGACAATACAGAACTCTACCTAGTAAATTTTCTTTTACATCACAAAAAAACGCGATCAGAAATATACCCATTTACTGGAACCTTCGTTATATAAATCTAACTCGCACGTGACTGGTTTTTACTAACTAGGGCAAATGTAAGGCGGATCCTACTCAATAAAAATCTAAAACAATCTTGAGAATGATGGCGGTGGGAGTTAAGGGATCATTGTTATCATGAGACCGTGACAGCCGTTGTTCTCTGAACCGGTGACCTGTGACGAGCGAATGAATGAATTACCATTTGAACTTTACACCAGAAGATGTATTATAATATTCATGAAAGGCAAAGCTTTTTTGTCGTGTAATAAATTTTCAAAAATTGTAATATTTTTTTATAATCTTCTATATATATAAAAGAAAGTCGTGTTAGTTACTCCACTCATAACTCAAGAACGGCTGGACCCATTTAGCTTAAAATTGGCAGGGAGGTAGTTTAGAGCCAGGAGAAGGACATAGGATATTTTAGAATTTTTTCCACGCGAACGAAGTCGCGGGCACAGCTAGTATATAATATAATAATAAAAAATAATTTCGTCAAGGGTTACGGTAGACTCAATCGAAACCTTACCTAAATTATAAAGTGTAAAAAAATAATAATTTTGAATCGACAACATATATCCGTAAAATTCGGATGGTCGAGTATTTTGTTAAAATAGTGATTAAAAATTCTAACGCTGCTGACAGACAAATCGGCCATATTTCTTTAAAGGTTACAAATATGTGGTGTAGATGGCGTGAGCATTTATTGAAGTACAGTAGAACGGAGCGCAGATTATCGTGAAACTTAATTTTATATGTTATTTTAAAAATATTTAAGTATAAGTCATATCTGTAGACAAAGAAATCTCTTTAGTTGACTTTATTTTTCTGTATTTTACCTTATTGTATTTTATAACTATTGTATAACTTGTCATGTATATTTTTGCTTATAAATGACGTCGATAAGTGTTCATATGTGTACCTACGTCGAATTAAAAAAAAAATTATTTGATATAACATAACTAGATGCATCCTGCAGCCAATAAATAAAAAAATTGGTTTTGTCAAACACTCGTACTACTTCACAAATAATTTGTCAAATACTTGTACTATTACACAAATATTTTATAAATTATAAATAATAAAAATTATAAATAATAAAAATTATAAATAATAAAAAAATGATTAATTCCACGAAAACAACATAGTTTTTAGGGTAAAAAGTATACTATAAGCTATTTCAAATCATCCACTACTTGTTGCCAAATTTCATCCTAATTAATTTAGGCGTTTTGCGCGATTATAACAAACATCGAAATATCCAAACATTAAAACAAGCAAAATTTCACATTTATAGTACGAACTCTACCCTGCTCAGCCCGCTGCATTTTAAAAGTTTTTGGTGAATCCCACGGGAACAACTTATTTTTCCGGGATAAAAAGTTATTTATATGCTATTTCAGGTCATCAACTATATGGGTGCAAAATGTTATCCAAATCAAATCAGCTGTTTTTACGTGATTAAGTTACAAACATCCGTACCAATCATACAAACTTTCGCATTCTATTTGACCTCCCTGCACCGTTTGGTGGACCGCCCGTAGCGAACGCGACTGCGCAATCAACGGGTTCGATTCCCGACGAGGACAAGCGTTTATGTGATGAGCATAAACGTTTGTATTTCTGGGTTTGGGTGTTTATTGAATATATTGTAGTAGTTTTATAATTTCTTTGTATTAGTATCATTGACTGACACCCATAACACAAGCAAATAATTTGCTTACTTTGGGGTTAGATCAGTGTAATTTGTCCCGTGAATATTTATTTATATTTATTTATAACTAGTTTTGCTCGCGACTTTGCACAATAGTGGAAAATTTTCGAAAATAAAAGTAGCCAAAGTTACTCCTTATTATATATATCAGCCATATGCCAGTGAAAGTCCCGTCAAAATCGGTCAGTTATAAAACCGGGTTTAGCGCTAGTCCGAGGAAATAAGAATGAATTTTAGTATTGGAACTAACTTTAATACCGTAACAAACCTAGACTTCTTAGTCTTGGTTTAAATCCGGTAATAACTATGTTTTTGTAATAAGGCGAAATATCTTTAAATAATAAGCATTAGAAATGGATTTAATTAATTAAATCATAATTTAAAACTAGCTATACCCGCGACTCCGCCCGCGTGGAATAATTTCTAAAATAAAAATCCCAAGGTTTTACCCATCTAGTTCCCATTCCCGTGAGATTTTCGAGATAAAATCTATCCGATGTCCTTTCTAAAATAGCTTGAGACCCGTCTCAAGCTATTTTCATACCAAATTTCATTTAAATCCGTTCAGTGGTTTAGTCGGAAAAAAGAGACAGACAAAGATTAAAAATTCGATTTTTTTACATCATAAGGTAGCAAACTAGCGGATGGTTCTCCTGATGGAAAGAGTCAACTATCGCCTATAGACACCAAAGATGTTAATGTTACGTTGCTATCTTGTGGGGCAAGGTCTAAATGCCAAATGGATTAGTTTACCGGCTACCTTAGCCTCCAAACCGGAACACGGAATTGATTAACACTGACGCTATTGCGGCAGGAATAGGTAAGGCGGTGGTACCAAAACCCGGGCGAGACAATGCAAACCTCTACCACCCAGTAGTCACGACGTTAGTGACTCGCATCGGTCGCCTTTTACGACCTGTCTGGCAGAACGGCAGTTGGTCTATTCTTCAAAGGAGTCCAGAACCAACACGGAGAAAACTATGGACGATATTAATATGGATAAATCTATAGGCGATAGGTCATCTCTGTCCATCAAAAGAGACACCTTCTTCTTTTTCTGTTTTTATATCATAAGACGGTGAACAAGCAGATGAATCTTCTGACGGATAAAGAAAATAATCGGCTATAGACACCAAAGATATTAATTGTGCGTTTGTGTCTGTGTGACGAGATAGTAATACCAATTGCTCATCTCTACCAGCTGCCTTACTCTCTGTATCGTAACACAACAGTGACAAGCATTGACGTTATTACGGCAGAATAAGTAAGGCGGTGGTACAAGATCAGGACGAGACAATGCAAGACCACCTAGTAGTCACGATGGTAGAGTACTCGCATATCCAACATAGCATAGCATAGCATACAATCTGTCTGGCAGCTGGCCTGTTCTTCAGAGGAGCCCGGGACTAACTCGAGGAAAGTCGTTACGGATCTTCATCACCTTATTTTCACGACAGTAGTGACACGTGTTGTCAATCACTCGCCTATAATGAACTATATGACAGAATGACAGATGTTCTATTCTTCAAAGGGGCTTGCACCAACGGGGGGGGGGGGGAATGCTGTATGCTGTAAATAAAAAAAGAAATTGTTCAGCTATCTTTTAAGTCTAAAACTATGTTCAGCCATCTTCTAAAGTATATTTCTCTCCTTTTCAGATTTGTGTATGGTGTGTTAATAGTGATGGTGAAACGTGTTTAGCATAAATATGTGGTCAAGATGAAGCTGTGGAAAAGCCTGAAAATATCTATAGGCAAAACCGACCCGAAAGGCTACTCTCAGGGCCTTCCGCAGTGGGGCCCGGGATATGAATTGGATGGTATGTATAATCTTATCTTTAAATTGTTCATTCTTTTTTAATTATTTTGTTAAAAATGTACAATGTACGCAAATGCATATTTATTGGTAATTTGCAGTGACTGATAATTAATTGAGCTTTTGTGTATACTTGTATGATATGACTGACGTTCAAAAAATGTATTATTGGAATACTTATTTAATCGCCTCATTGACTTATTTATTATTAAGTTAATGGATAGCTTATAGCCTATAGCCTATAGTCTTCCTCGTGAATGTAGCTATCATACAAAAATATATATTTTTTAAATTTGACTGGTACATCAGAGATAAGCGCGTTCACCAAACAAACGTACAAACTCTATAGCTTTATTATAATACTAGCGGCCCCTCCCGGCTTCGCACGGGAAAAAATGATTAAAATCGATCCAGTAGTTTTGATTTATTACTGCCCGTGGCCCGCACGCGTTAAATTTGGAGTAAAACAATTCCCCTTTCCCTATACCATGAAGATTTCCTGCTATCTTTGGAATATCTAAATTCATATAGATACTACATTTTTAGTTTTTACATTTTTACCTATTTCTTAGAATGTCTTTATATACAACGTTCACAGCTTTCTTGCCATTAGACAATACAAACATGTTTTCTTTAAGGGTCACTCTTGAAAGAGCGATATGTAGTTGGCCATGTGAAAAACAGTCAACGCTCAAATATAAGCCTGCAACGTTGAAGGTTTGACCCTGCGATATATTAAGGCGAGGCATCGGAGCAAACGGGAAAAAATGTGTAAATGGTTTACCCTACGGGCCATCGCTGAAACTTCTCACTAAATTAAGGTATTTTAAGCTCAAAAGAGTAAAAAATATAGGTATAAATTTTTCAGTTCAAATATCTATTTTGTTAAAAATGGCAGTATTATTAATTTTTGAAAAGCTCTATATTTTTTTACCTCATTACCTCATGGGGTGGTGTAGCTAAAACGCTACTAATATTCGTCGAGAGAGCGCAGAGAGCAATTCTCAAGGTGGCTACATTTCGCCCTTTCCTGTTCTCCACTAACCTTCTTTATAAATCATGTAAAGTGTTAACAGTCCGACAGCTTTTTATACTAAACATAGTACTAAAACAGCACGCAGCTCTTCCCTACTGTACAGAAATTACTAACAAAAGAAGAAAAGATACAGTTTGTTCCCATAAAATTGCCATAAAACATAGTTTTGTAACAAGATTTTACATATTTCTAGGCCCATATCTCTACAATAGATTAAATGCATTGTTAGATATTTATCAATTAACTTTCCATAAATACAAAAAAAGTCTCCAGTCATCCCTACAAAGTTTGTCCTACGAAGAGACAGAGAATTTGTTAATAAGGTTAGAGTAGACTTGACCTATTTACATGATTTTTTTTGTATCATAAGTTATAATATGTTGATTTGTAGTATAAATGATAAAATATGATTAGTTATTTAAAGTATACTTGCTCTTCCAGCCTGAAACACAGGTTTTCCTAGTTCAAGCACACGTAATATCATAAAAATCTAAGAAAACCTTGTAATTATAGATTTTAGTCTGATTATGTAATTTTCTGAAATAAACATTTATTATTATTATTTAATTACAAACGATGATGGTATTCAACTCAATTTTTGAGATCTAAAATATTGTTTTAACTAAATAATCGATAGGATGAAAATTTTCGTTGTTATGTCAAAAAATATTTTATTTTTAATTTTCTTCATTGATAAATCCCAAACAAATTGACCGATTTAATTAACGGCATTTGACGTAGTTTTTAAAGAACAAAAGCTGATAATATTTTTAAGTCAATCGGTAAATTAAGTTGAAAGTTATTTAAAAAAAAAACTTAAGTTTGCTAAAAACAATGTAATTTTAATATTTGAAAGCTATAAGTTTTGAGAATTAGATTCGATTTTGATTTTTGAAACGGCATTTGACGTAGTTTTTTTAGTATTAAGATATCGTAGAACACCAAAAAATGATTGGTTGAAAAATTTCGAAGCTACGTCGAAAAAACACATTTTTCAAAATGTATCGTCAACTATTAATCGCAAACGGATAAACCAATTTTTATTGCAATTTATGTATTAGATGTAGTTTTTTGAGGAATACAGCTGATTAGTTTTTGTACTCAATCGGTACATAAATCTGGAAGTTATATTAAAAAAATACTGTTTCGTCAAAAATTTTTTTGGTGTATTTTAAAATTTCTCAAAATCTCCTGGACCGAATAGGTTAAAATTTTCAAGAAATCTAAGTTGAGCGGAAACCAATCGAATGCCGTCAACCACGTTTCGATCGTCTAGCCGTTAAAAAGTTATGCCCCTGCATTTTAAATCTGTAATATTTTCAAAAATGTTCATTTAAATTACATTTTGTAAACGGCTATATTTATCTATATTAAATCAACAATATATTTAAAGTATTTAATTGGATAAGGATTAGTGCTGTATCGCTTAAAATTGCTTCGAAAAATGCAATTATTTCTCGTAAAAAGTAATTGACAAAAAATGTTATTGTGGGTTATCCATAAGAGATAGACTTATACCATCCCGGAGTTTTCTGTAGACCTTTTCAAGGTGTACAAATACTTAGTACATTATTTTGATAAATCTCGTAGGGTTTAGCCTGCGTTTGCAATGTAAGCGGAAAAAAATATAATTATTTACGACATGACATCAGAAATCTCAAAAATTGCAGTATTTCTCTACAATACATTGAATGTTATTATACATATAAACTTTCCTCTTTAATCACTCTTATCTATTAAAAAAAACCGCATCATAATCCGTTGCGTAGTTTTAAAGATTTAAGCATACATAGGGACAGACAGAGAAAGCGACTTTGTTTTATACTATGTAGTGATTAGTAAATTGGCTGTTGTATTAAAATAAGCTCCCAGATAATTTTGATAATTATTATAATCATTTGATACATAAAGTGTACATTTTAATTATTGATAAGTATATTATAGTATGTACTTATGTATTTATTTTATATAATTTGTTTATGTAGTCTATGTTATTATTTAATATTATATTAGTATGTGCGTTTGAGTATAAGTATAATATTATTTGTATGTTTTATTCATAGTAGTAGTATTTATATCTTATTACTTACATAATTATTTAAATATGTATTTTTAATTAAATTTTCCATATCTGTTTCTTTGTACCTACACACTACTATTTCTGTTAGCCCAAAGGTTGACTGGGACAGAATGCATCTAGCATCTAGCGTCCGACTTTTGTAAAATTTTACCTATGTAAGTGTACAATAAAGTTTAAATAAATAAATAAATAAATAAAATACATTTAAACTAACGATTCTTGTATATATGTCGCCGTGAAATTTTCAAGCCAATTAGATTATAATCTACATTTTTACATTACAACCAAATTACAAACTACCTAGGCAGATTTATATATATATATATATATATATATATATATATATATATATATATATATATATATATATATCTCAAAAAAAAAGAATTTTCAAAATTTGTTTATAATTATATGACCGAGTTTTGAGATAACAAACATAAAAACATACTACTTATACTATAATATATATATATATACATACTAACTATACTATAAACAAATATTATAAATTTTTAAAATGAAATAATTTTGAAATACCGATTTTAAAAATTTTTCACCTTTGGAAAACTACGTTATTCAGGAGTAGCATAGGCTACTTCTTTGCCCGACCAAAAAAAAGGGAACGCGGTCACGCGAACAAAGACGCGAATAACTGCTAGTAAACTTATAAAAATGTGTAGAGGACACGAGTCATCTGCTCCAGTTCGCTATATTAATGAGCGATACTCGTTAGCACCTGTCGTTGGAGCCGCCCCTCGTCTCACAGGTCAACGAACAGACGAAACAGTCTCTAATAACACTCAGCTTTTCTCTGCTTAACTTATAAAAATACTAGCTTTTGTCATCGGCTTCTCTCCCGTTAAAAGGTATTTTTCTCTCCCTCAATATGTATATATATCCGCACCACAAGTTAACTGCCGATAAGAAATTCTCCAAGTACATTCTATAATTGGTACACTATTACTCAAAAACTTGTAAGGCCTCTTAAGCCGTGATAGTTTTCCTTTTAACCAATGAGCTTATAAAAACATACGATACGATAGCAATGATATTATATGTTACGATAGTAACATATGATAATATAATATCATTGCTTTTAACTTTTTTTTTTATGTCATAAGATAGCAAACAAGCAGATGGGTCTCCTGATGGAAAGAGTCAACCATCGCCTGTAGACACCAAAGATGTTAATGGTGCATTGCTATCTTGTGGCGAGTTCTAATGCCACATGCATAAGTTTACCGGCTACCTTACCCTCCAAACCGGAACACGACAGCGACAAGCGCTGACGCTATTGCGGCAGGAATAGGTAAGGCGGTGGTACCAGACCCGGGTGAGACAATGCAGAACTCTGCCACCTAGTAGCCACGATGGTAGTGACTCGATAGCCAATCGGTCGCCTTTTACGACCTGCCTGGCAGAACGGCAGTTGGCCTATTCTACAAAGGAGGCCGGGACCAACACGGCGAACTTCATTATATTTACCACCAACGTGATTTTTGTCTGTTCCAAAACTAACCGTTTACCTCGCAGAAGGAGTCGACATTTGATTCTAAC
Source organism: Apodemia mormo (assembly GCA_036924255.1). Classification (NCBI taxonomy): domain Eukaryota; kingdom Metazoa; phylum Arthropoda; class Insecta; order Lepidoptera; family Riodinidae; genus Apodemia; species Apodemia mormo. Next base: position 4,033,127 of record JAUPFN010000007.1, on the reverse strand, counting down.
AAAAATTAGCAATTTAAAGCTTAACATTTCACACACGGGTCCCTTAATCGAAAAATTTATTTCACAAACCTTAACATTTTTTAAGTCTATTATACCAATATAGTCTGCAATACCCCACATTGTTTGATACACGAGAAAAATAGCAATCCCCGCGTCACATGTAGAGGAGCCACCGTAAAAAATTTTTTAAAGATTTTATGTTGCCATTTTGGTCACTTATATCTATATATATTCATGCTAATTTACAGCTTTTTAGTACTAAGGATCCTCTGCATTAGACTACGGATGGATGGATGGATGGACATAGTGAATCTATAAGGGTTCTTAGTTTACATCGCAACCCTAAAACTAGGTGAAACCTTGTAAAACTTTACCACCTTTTTTATATATATCATAAGATGGCAAACAAGCAGATGGGTCTCCTGATGGAAAGAGTCAACCATCGCCTATCGACACCGAAGATGTTAATGGTGCGTTGCTATCTTATGGCGAGGTCTAATGCCACATGCATAAGTTTATCGGCTACCTTACCCTCCAAACCGGAACACGACAGTGACCAGCACGGACGCTATTGCGGCAGGAATAGGTAAGGCGGTGATACCAGACCCGGTCGAGCCGATGCAGAACTCTACCACCTAGTAGTCACGATGGTAGTGACGGAAATAGCCACTCAGTCGCCTTTTACGACCTGCCTGGCAGAACGGCAGTTGGCCTATACTTTAAAGGAGCCCGAGACCAGCAACTATTGATTGAAAATATTTAATTTATAAATCTTGTTCAAATTTATTCAGTGTTTCCATGCCATCAAGTCACCAAGCGCTAAGGCTCAAAGTTAATGTATTTTGAACGGGAAATACTTCAGTAGCTGGAACGCAGATAAATGGAATGCAATATATACAGGCTGACTCGCAAGATGCATGCTTTTGTAGTACGCCGAACCGTATACTTGGTTTGCTTTAGTTTCTATATTGTTAGATAATGTATAAGGAGGAGGATTCAGTGACTTCTAAAAAAATATCTTCACGCCTGTATCTCCTAAATAAGAGGCAGAGGTACAACCAGTGACACACGATTAGCCGACGACTAGTGAGTTCTATTCGCTCGATTGGCTATGCGAGTCACTACTAACACTACGACGTCACTACCACTACTAGGTGGTATAGTTCTGCATTGTCTCGCGCGGTTCTGGTACCACCGCCTTGCCTATTCCTGCCGCAATGGGTGGGAAGGGAAGGGTAGCCGGTAAACTTATGCATGTGGCATTAAACCTCGCCACAAGATAGCAACGCACCATTAACACCTTTGGTGTCTATAGGTGATGGTTGACTCTTTCCATCCATAGAAAGAGTTATTCACGAAGATGGTATAATTACATAAGTTAAATAACATTAAAAAGTTAAGAAAAGTCCGTTTTTTGGTTTAGTTCAAATTGGTAAAATATTACAATGGTTATTGACAGTGTCAAAGAAAATAAACAATATGCCGCAATAATGTCAGTGCTTGTCGCTGTCGTGATCCGGTTTGGAGGGTAAGGTAGCCGGTAAACTTATGCATGTGGCATTAGACCTCGCCACAAGATAGCAACGCACCATTAACATCTTTGGTGTCTATAGGCGATGGTTGACTCTTTCCATCAGGAGACCCATCTGCTTGTTTGCTATCTTATGACATAAAATAAAAATAAAAATAAATAAAATAAAGAATAAGACAGCGCTGCTGAATTCCTTTGATTTAAAACTAAATAATATGTGCAAGAGCGCCCGTTAGTCGAGTGGTTAGAGAACCTAACTACGAATCGATGGGGCTCGGGTTCAATTCTCGACAGGGACAAACATTTGTGTGAAGAGCATAGACGTTTGTATTTTTGGGTTTGGGTGTTTATTATGTATGTGACAGTATTTATATATGAACTTCTATGTATTGGTGTCGTCGACTAAGACTGTGCTTACTTTGTGTAATCTCTCCAGTGACATTATAATTATTGTATGATGAGATTGTTCTTCTTTTATCGATTTGAACGCTCCGTTAGTTGGCGACCCTGAATACGCAATCGACGGGACTTGGGTTCAATTCCCGAAGGGGACAAGCATTTGTGTGATGAGCATAAATGTTTGTATTTCCGGGTTCGGGTGTTTATTAAATATATTCCAGTATTTATATGTATTTTCATGTATTAGTATCGTTGACTAACACCCATAACATAATGAAATAATTTGCTTACTTTGGGGTTAGATCAGTTAATGTGATTTGTCCCGTGAATATTTATGTATCGATCTGTCGTGGGTGCACTGATCGTATCTCTGCCTATCTCTTCGCGGAGACGGGCGTAAAGATACTGCTGGATATGTTGCCTACATTTTGTCAAAAGGTTGACCATCACGATAATCTCACCAAGAACATCATTAGTGTCTATGGGTAGTCATCTTTTTATTTGAAGCAGTCTTGATATTTACTATCCTTACGATATAAAAAAATGATGTGGTGTCGCGGGACACCAGCTAGGAACGAACTTCCTTCGGCTAAACGGCACTACTCGCTTGTGTACGCGACTGTCGCGCCTGCGCACGTCTCATTTAACGCTTTTATTCCACGCATTTTTCTTACGGTTTTACTATCACATTTTTTTCAGTTCGGTCGCGCAGCAAAATCCCTATCCCCTCCATGCCTGCCGTAAGGAACTTCGTTCCAAAAATTTAACAAAACAACAGTTGTAGATTAATATTCTATTATCGTTCCAAAAATTTAACAAAACAACAGTTGTAGGTTAATATTCTATTATTAATAGTATTCAATATAATTTAGGAATGGTTTTCGATATTGAAAGGAAATCCTCACGCCAGCTACAAACTAATATTATTATTGTAAGCTATACTCGTAGTTTCTTAATAATTATGATTGCGCGTTTCAATCCGAAGTTTCTTCGCTGTGGGGAAGGGGTATTAAGACTTTGTGATTGTGTACATTAATAACCAGATACTTTCCACGGCTTTGTAGCGAGTGTAATTGAGTCTCAAAGGATTCCTACAACAATGTGCCTGTACGTAATAAATATTTAGGAAAATACAAAAGTGCACGACTTAGGGAAGACTGCATTCTATTCTAAACTAGCTGTTGCCCGCAACTTCGTCCGCGCGGACTTAATTTACTCCGCACACTTCATTACTCCTCCCCTGTAGGTGATAGCGTGATAAGACTTCGTTTACTCCGCACTGCTCTTTCCCTGTAGGTGAAGTGTGATAATATGTAGCATATATGTTGACCCAACCTGTTAGTAATATTCATGCAAAATTTGAAGTAAATCCATGCAGTACTTTTTGAGTTTACCTCGGACATACATACAGACAAACAGTCAAACTGACAAACAGACAAACAGACAAACGGACAAACGGACAAACGGACAAGCGGACAAGCGGACAAACGGACAAACAGACAAACGGACAAACGGACAAACGGACAAACTGACAAACGGACAAACGGACAAACAGACATACGGACAAACGGACAAACGGACAAACGGACAAACGGACAAGCGGGTAAGAAGACAAATAGACAAAAATTCTAAAAACTATATTTTTGGCTCCAATGTCGATTGTAGATCACACCCCAAGTATTCTTTTAAAAAATAATCAATGTACAGTTTTGACTTTCCTACGATTTTATTATATTGTGTATTTAAAATTCTAAATTAATAATAAATAAAAATACGTTATGAGGTATTAATTAGGTACAAATGTTTGTTTTATTGGTTCGCTTTGGTGGCTTTCGCGCAAACACCAAGCGAAGGCGCCCTATTTGGTTTTTGGCTTTTACCATTTAAGATTATTTTTTTATTGGGAAAACTAATTAATTAATATTAATAAAATAATTACACATATGTAATAATGTGTAATGTAATGTATATATCACCATTTAAACTTTAATTGTCATAAAAAGGGATACAAAATGTTTGCTTCATGTAGTAAAAAATAAATAGTATTTTAATGAGCGTAGAATAGTTCAAACATTTTAGTTTTAACGTTAGTTCCCATTAACATTTTATACAACATTTTATAACTTTGATGTCCTTTGATGCTACATTCAAAGCTTTTACATCTTATATAATAACCCTATTAGACTGAAATAGAGTTGACATAAGATCAAAAGTGTGTGGATTTTTATTTCTTGTTATGGCAGTGACGTCACGATTAGGTTTTTTCATAAGATAGCAAACAAGCACATAAATATCCTAATGGAAAGAAACAAGCCTCGCCATTGGCCTCACCTTTATAAATATAATTAAATATAAATATTCACGGGACAAATTACACTTACTGATCTAACCCCAAAGTAAGCAAATTATTTGCTTGTGTTATGGGTGTTTGTCAACGATACTAATACATAGAAATACATATATGAATACTTTGACATACATAATAAACACCCAAACCCGGAAATACAAACATTTATGCTCATCACACAAATGCTTGTCCCCGTCGGGGAACGAACCCGAGCCCCATCGATTGCGTAGTCAGGGTCGCTAACCGCTCGACCAACGGGGCGGTCAAGCCTATAGACACCAAAGATATGAATCGTGCGTTGCAATCCATGTGGAAGGACCGCAATGCCTCGTGCATAAGTCTACCGGTTACTTTACCCTCCAAAACGGGGCACTACAATGACAAGTACTGAAATTACGTATTACAACAAAACTCACTTGTACTTCCAGTTCACGTATATTTTTAATTTTTTACAATTCACATCCAACCGGTTTCGCTTATTAAAGCATCATCAGGGATGTTTTACACATATTTTATAATATCTTAACATATTTTTTACATTTCAAGTTATATTATTACTACTCTTTATAGGTGGGTATTAGACAAATATTTCAATTTGACACAAACGTCTGGCTGTCTGGGTTACCAACATGATATTTTTTCCCCAAAAAGCGGAGATTAGGATTAGATACATCTCCTATTTCAAGATAAATTTAGTTAAATGTCAAGCTACTTAAAAATAATGTCATAACTAAAAATAATTTTAAAACTGATGCTATTGCGACAGGAATAGGTAAGGAGGTGGTACCAAATACTCAGGCAAGACGTTGAAGAACTCTACTACCTAGTAGTCACGATTATAGAGACAATTTTTTTTAAATCATAGGATAGCAAATAAGCAGCTGGGTTTCTTGATGGAAAGAGCCAACCATCGCCTACAGACACAAAAGATTTTAATTGTAGTGGCGAGGTCTAATGCCACATGCATAAGATTACCGGCTACCTTACCCTCCAAACCGGAACACGAAGTGACTAGCACTGACGTTATTGCAGCAGGAATAGGTAAGGCGTTGGTACCAGACCCGGGCGAGATAATCCTGAACTCTGCCACCTAGTAACCACGATGGTAGTGATCCGCCTTTTACGACTTGCCTGGCAGAATGGCAGTTGGCCTATTCTTCAAAAAAGCCCGGGAACAACACGGGCAAAGAAAAATGCTATCTAACATTATAAAAACAAATATATTTTTTTATTTGTGTCCGTTATTGTAAGATTTGTATGAAAGATAATATTTAAAAATCATACGGAATAATATTAAAATCTTATAATACACAAAGTAAAAAGTATACCAGCCGTACGAAGTCGGGGTGGGCAGCTAGCTTAAAATATTTTAAAGAAGCATTCAATGTTATGATATCTCTGAATAGTTCTTGTTAGAGTTTTAAACATTATATCTCAATATGTCCATTCAAAATGTACTTTGCACGTCATTAAGATTCATTCAGAGGTTTTACACTAATTTAAAGCATTCAAGCATCTCCCGTAGTTAAAATTTAAACCGGAATATTTTTAGAAAACATTAATATAAAAGGTCTTTTTAAAATAATTATAAAGAACTAGCTGTATCCGTGACTTCGTCCACATAGATAAATTTCTAAAAGTCTCGGGGTTTTGCCTGCATAGTTCCCGTTCCCGTGGGATTTCCGGGATAAAAACTATCCAATGTCTTTTTTCGGGCTACAAACTATCTTTGTACCAAATTTCATCCAAATCGGTCCGGTGGTTAGGCGTGAAGAAGTGACAAACAGACAGACAGACAGAATTACTTTTTCATTTATATATTAGTATGAAATACGCAATAACGTTGGCTTTATTTGCGATATGAAATTAAAATTTTAAAGTAGCATAAAAAATTCTGGTCTCCTGACTAGCATATTTGGCCCAGATCTTAAAGTCCAGGTTTGGCTTTTTTTCTATGTCTTTGATAGCAAGCAAGCAGCTCTCTTATGGTAAGAGAAAGCATCGCCTGTAGACACGAAAGATGATAATGGTGCGTTGCTATCCATGTACCGGCATAACAATGATATATGCAAAAGTTTACCGGCTACTTTACCCTCCGGAACACGACCATGATTAGCATTGACGTTATTGCAGTAGGAATAAGTAAGGTGGTCAGGAGCGTGCGCTCCTTGTAGGCAGAAATACAGTGCTTTACTTGCCATACACAGATATCTTAATAAAACGTTCGTACGTTTTAGATGACTTTAATTAATAGTAAATAAATGAACAAACAAAATATAATAACTTAAAAACGTCTAATATTTTATAAATAGCACCTATTTGCAAGCACACAAACATTATGTTTGCCAGGCGACAATCAAACGGCGCTGCAAAATAATGTAACTAATCAACCAACTCATGCCGTCGCATCCTGCAGGACATTTGTTCGCATGTGTGTAGTAATTTTGGTGTCCATGCACAGTTCGCAAACGCACACACCCATTAATAACGAAAGCCTTTCACTCCAGCGGTAGGCTACGGAAGTTCGGCAGTTGTCAGAAGTAAACAGAAATGTTCGTAGCCTATAATCCGAGTAAAACAATGGACGGAAATCTAATAAATCACGTATGCACATTACGCATTTTTGTTTAGTAAGGTTTTATTTGTTTAAATAGCAGAAATGTTATGTGTTTCGCGGGGGCCATTTTGCTTTTATCATGTGATGTTTACTATTTTGTTTGCGCCAGTATATTTACAGTTTTCTTAAAAGATTTTTCATTTTAACATTTGAAAGTGTGTTTTTACTACTGCTTTTGTGCTAGTGTACTAGTGCCATTTTTTTAAATTTTATTTGATTATGAGGTTTGTGTTGACAATGTGTGTTTGTTAAAAATTAAAAATAACAAGTTCAAGGGATATAGTAATCTCAAGTAACCGGAACCTTGAATGTGTGAAAATTGGAGCTGACTGGGTGAGTAGTTATAATATTTTAGCTTATTATTTTACTTATTAGAATTTCTTATGCCGCGATGATCGATCGCTGTTTTGTCTGCGTTGACGTAGAAGATGTAAATATATAGTAGTACAACATAAGACTTGTTCTATTGGCATGGTTTCCGACTTAGAGATCTGTCGTGTGGCTGTGGCTATGCTAAAACTCTATAAAAGAAAAAGTTTCTGTCAACGAGTACTCCGCCGTATACCCAGTGTCATAATCCTGTGTACGCCGCTGAATGTTGTGGTACCAAATACCAAGGCGAGACGTTGCAGAACTCCACCACCTAGTAGTCAGATGTTAGTTGATTTTACAAACAGTCTGGCAGAACGACAAATGGTCTATTCTTTAAAGGGAGCCAGGGCACGGCAAACGAACACGGGGTAAAAAAGAAAAGTTCCAAAACGTTCCTACATCTAGTAATCTGCTGTCATATTATAATGTTTTGTTGTTATAATAAAGCCTCTGAACATGATATATAGGTAATTAAGTTTGAGCATCCCTGATAAGACGATGAAGCCATTAACTGGAACACAACAAAGGAAAAATTAATGACGGTCTCTTCGCCCCCAGCGACTCAAAAACTGAATCAGTTAAACCGCTTTGACGCTTCAATTAGACCTGTTTTATTGAAAAAAGCAACCCTAATTAGGATGTATGGGTGGCTGGGCTTTTGCAATTTAATTGAAAAATTTACAACAATTTTAAGAGGTATTTTTAAAACTCGGGAAAAACGTGTCTTATCGAAATTTGCAGAAGGAAATACGGTTAAAAGATCTTACATTTAAATTTTCAACCCGAATTGACGTTTCTGTTTTATTGATAAACAATAAAAAATGTAGTAATTAATACATTTAAAAAAAAAAAATTAAACGACGAAAAGTTATGCTTGGTCATGCCTTAAAATTCAGTGAGTTGAGTTTTCATAACCTTTTAGGTGGTTTTTATTCAAAATATGTAACGATCATCTAAGTATATTTATTTTTCTATCCAATAAAAGAAGAAATATTGAAATTGATTGAATCTATAAAAAGTTATGCGTGGTCACTGGTATTCCTTATTTACGTACCTTTAAGGTTGGATTTAAAAAAAATGGTGCCACCCTCGGGGTATAATACTCTTTACAATAAAAAAAAGAATTATTAAAATTTTAATTTTCAAACCGAATTAACGTGTCTGTTTTATTGATAAAATATAATAAATGTAATAATATCTTAAAAAAATTAAACTGATGAATAGTTATGCTTGGTCATACCTTAAAATTCAGTGAGTTGAGTTTTTATTAGGTGGATTTTTTTAACGTCAATTGTAACGTTTTTAAAATCCACCTTTTAGGTGGATTTTTTAACGTCAATTGTGACGATTCTCGAAGTATATTTATTCTATCCAACAAAAGAATTATTAAAATCGATTGAATTTATAGAAAGTTAGCGTGATCACTGGTATCCCTTAGACTTTATAAACTTATACATGAGACATTACCATCTCGCCATAAAGATAAAGACGCATCATTAACATCTTTGGTGTCTATAGGCGATGAATTCTCTTTCCATCAGGAGATCCATCTGCTTGTTTGCTATCTTATGATAGAAAAATAAAGCAAAAATATAAAAAGGACGCCAAAATAAATAGAAACTAAAAAGTGGGTTGAAATTTTATATCGTTAGAGTACTTTGCCTTTTATGTGCCTTTTAAAAGTATGTCAGAGTATATAAAACGTATTTTATATGTACAAGCATAAAAATCTAAATTTTTTTGTAGGTTTTTGTATTACTTTATGTCATTATGTGCATAAACATCGGTCTAAATAAGCCCCAGTATAACGGTACTTATTAAAAGTTTGAATAAGCCCAGTACAGAAAAAGAAATAAATAATCTAATTTTTAAGTACAAGAGGTGGGGTAGGACATGACTTCGTTATCAGATTAGTTGGGTGTTGCAGGAGGGTGGTGTCAAGCGTCTCTGAGTTGGCGTGAGAGGTGAGAGGCGATATGTAATGGAGTTTGTTAAATGAGAATAAAATGGTGTTTCGCAGGGATTAGTTCTCGGTCCTCTTCTGTTAAATATCGGGAATAAATGCGTCCTGAGTTGTACTTGTCATATGAATTTTATAATAATGTTACGTTGATGATTTATTTGTTGCACAAAGAACAGTGCTTGAGGAATGTGTGCGTAGATCTATTGCAGAAGTGGCCACTGTATAAAATCGCATAAGGAAAGTAAAAGTACTTTTCGAGTAGCTTTGATATTTATAAGACGAGTAACCAGTGACCATTGCTTTTCATCATGTAGCAAAGTACTGTAAAAATCGAATGTGAGTTCACATGCGGTAGAAATTAAACTTTTGACCGAATAAGGAAATAAGAATAAGAGGAACGAGAGAGATCTATAGAAAAGAATCGAGGAAACAGGTTTCTTTTTTATATTTCAGAAGTAAAAAGTTGCAGGAATTCCCTTTGGTTATACTTCTTGTATTTGTTTGGTTTTGAAACGAATTATCGTTTTAGACATCAAAATATGATATTTTAAATACAAAATACTGTGTAATGTACATATTCTCATTCTCTCGCCGGCCTAAAATTGTGCATTTATAGTTTACTAGCTGTTGCCAGCGACTTCGCCCGCGCGGACTTCGTTTACTCCGCACTGCTGCTCCCCCGTAGGTGATAGCGTGATAATATGTAGCCTATACGTTGACCCGACCTGTTAGTAATATTCATGCAAAATTTGATGTAAATTCATGCAGTACTTTTTGAGTTTACCCCGGACATATATACAGACAAACAGACATACAGACAAACAGACAAAAATTCTAAAAACTATACTTTTGGCTTCTATATCGATTGTAGATCACGCCCCAAGTATTCTTTTAAGAACAATATTCAATATACAGTTTTGACTTTCCTACGATTTTATTATATGTATAGATTTCTCTATTGTGATGTATTTCCGTTTTATCAAGTTACAAATCATAATGATTCGACAGAAGTTTCACATCCAAATTCTGTCGTCGTTTGACTGACTAAGAGACTTCGCAGCCTAAAACAAGGACCTAAAAATGATAGTATTATTAGTATATTATTAGTATTATTAGTGATAAGACCGCCTTTGTGTATCTTACTTGTATTATTTTTATGTTGTAACTTATAATGTTGTCATATATTTTGGTGCACAATAAAGAGTTATTGTATTGTATTGTATTGTATAGTATGTACAAAGATTCCTTTAAGTGTAGAAAAGCACTATGAAAAGATTTTTGAAAATGTATTACATAAGGGGATAAAATATGGAAAGGGAGTTTGTATTGGAACAAAAATAATCGAGAATGTATGTATTACTAGCTGACACTTGTTTTGCCTTACATATTAGGAATCCATAGCGGACAAACAACGTGACACGTAATTTATATAAGACTACGGGATTGTCCTTCCACGCAGCCAAAATGGCAATTAAACTTTATATGGTGGTTATGTATTCTTAAATTTTCTAATTTTCCGCGCAATTTTCTAAATATTTTCTTTTATAAAAACCTTCTCCTTACAATTGCAAACACAACAAAAAAAATTACCGAAATTGGTCCAGCCATTCAGGCGTGATGTCGTGACCAAGGAAAATAGGGATTGATTTTTATATATGTTGTGATTCTTCAAATTATAATACAGCGTTTGATTATGAGCAATATTTTATAGAAAAATGTACAAAATGTGCAAGCTGCGCCATTATGTAGCCTTATCGCTCTATTTAAATTCTTTGTATATGTTTGCAGTCTTAAAATATCCGGGTTGAGTGCCTAAAAATAGAAATCTCTAACACGTAATTCCATAGATTTCCAGAAAGCAGCTTTCCGAGTTTTGAAATTATCTTTAAAATGTATTAAATTTTTAAATTATATTAAAAAGTGCCAGCCATAAATGCATCGTAATTCAAGTTGGCTATTAAGTGAAATAATAATATAAATTACTATTAAAACTTTAAAAAAGAAATTTGAAGCAGTGTGCTTTCATGAATTCCGAAAAGCTTCAACATAAGATTTTTTAAATGAGTATCAGCAACATGTAAATAATAATTAAACTTGCCATTTACTAAAACTGGGTTATATATCAAAAAAATTAAGCAGTAAGTGACAGAATCTCATTACCCACAGGGTACCCTGTGGAAGATGATGATATAAAATATCTTCTCTATTCTTACTTACAATAACAGGGGCGCAGAATTAAATGCAAATCTTCTTGAAGACTTTTACTAGTATATTCTCATTTTAATATATATTTCCTCTACTAATGTAATTTCATACCTACTAGCGATCGTTTATGGTCGAAATTCGACCATAGTCTAAACAATGGTGCTTTGGTCTTCGTTCTGAAACGCCACATAAAAAGCATAGGAATAATAGCTCCTCATACAAATATCTTATATTGAAGTGAAAACTTCTTTAGGCGCGTTGAGCGTTTTGGTAGAGGGTAAAATCCTCGGTTCGCGTCACCGACATGCTAATGATAATAGTATATCTATAGCTATGGAGAGCCAGACTAGCGCACGCGCAGTAGCCTGTGTACACGTATACACTAATACATCGACTATTTCTGACTGTATTATGTGCGCGTTGGACGCTTTATATAGTTATATAGTTTTAATTACTCTCAACTTAATAGTTCCGTTTTCACTTCTATCGGCAGTCCCACGACTGCTACTGTTTTTTTTTTGTAATATGAAATATTTTTTGCAATATTGTAATACATTTATTATAACTAACGATCGGCTGTGGCCGAAATTCGGCCATAAATTAAACAATAAAATGTTATAAACTAGCGACCTGCCTGCGGTTTCACCCGCGTAGCTTTTGTTCTCGTGGGAATAGCGGAAAGATTTATATACTAAAACCTTTCTCAAGAATGAATCTATCTATTAGAAAAAACCGCATCAAAATCCGTTGCGTAATTTTAAAGATTTAAGCATACATTTAACAGGGACATTGGGACAGACAGAGAAAGCGACTTTGTTTTATACTAAGTAGTGATTAAGAAGGTATGTCAATAGTGAACGATTGTAATATTTCTCTGTGCACCCCATCATAAACACTGTTAATATTTGTTTAAGGTTGACTGGTAGAGAATGTCATGTAGCATTAAGTCCACCTCTGTACATGTTTGTGCATAAATTTTAAATCCATACAAATATTATATATATATATTTTTATATCATAAGATAGCAAACAAGCAGATGGGTCTTCTGATAGAAAGAGTCAACCATCGCCTATAGACATCAAAGATGTTAATGGTGCGTTGCTATCTTGTGGCGAGGTCTTATGCCATATGTATAAGTTTACCGGCTACCTTACCCTCCAAACTGGAACACGACAGCGACAAGCACTGACGCTATTGCGGCAGGAATAGGTAAGGCGGTGGTACGCGACCCGTGCGAGACAATGCAGAACTCTACCACTTAGTAGTCACGATGGTAATGATTATAAATGTGAAAGTCTGTCTGTCTGTCTGTTACGCTTCCACGGCTAAACCGTTGAACAGATTTTCATGAAATTTGCCATGGAAGTAGTTGAAGAGCTGGGGTCAAACATATCCTAATTTTTTTTTTTCAAAAATCAACCCCTAAAGGGTTAAAATAGGGAATTAAATTTGTATGAAAAACTATCTAGATAACATGTTAATCTACTCGCGGGCGAAGCTGCGCGGGTCAGCTAGTATATAAATAAAATAAATAAAATTTATTTTAAGTTTGACAACTGACTTTTACCGTAAAGAAATTAGTATATATATGTGTTTATATTATCATGAATGAAACACGAATATAGTGTGTGCAATGTTTACTTTTAATAATTTATTGTATTTCTAAAGCATTTTATTAAAAATAGTAATGTTTTGCAGTCCTACGATATGTAATTTTTATCTGCGCTTTTCATACTTCTCTTATAACGCAATTGTCTTAAAAAGGGCTACAAACCTTTTCCTTCACGTAATAATAAGTATATAGATTCTTACTGACATATATTATCTTTTATAAAATATTTCTGACACATTCAAATGTGTAATACATTGAAACCTGAAACAGCCGGTCTATGGATATATACTGTAACTATGGAAAATATTATAGTACTATAGACCTGAATATTTAATATAAATTTTAACGCTATCTATCTGCGTGTTTCTGAGTAAGAGTGTCTTGACCACGTCAGACAGACACACAGGCGCAGCGGAAGGATTTCAAAGAGATCTAATAGGAATTTAATTTTTTTTGTGATATATAACCCTAAACATTATACAATCGCATGGCTTAAAAAACAGTCATTATAAAACTATATAAAACTGGCCTTGATTAGTTTCTACCAAAAAGTGGTTTGGAAATGTTCGTTTACGTGAAAAAATTGAACAGAGATTAATATTATATAAAAATCACGTATTGAGAAGAACCTCCAACTTCCTGAAGTCTGCATCACGTAATCCAACTCCGCCATTCGATAGTTTTACTTGTTCCTTGTTACAAGTATGATGAGATGAGCGCTGATGAGTTATAGTCCAGAAACTTCATTAAAAGTATTCATTTCGGAACAAAATTTCCCGCGCGTTATTTACCTTATTTAGTTTAGGGTTCTTTTTTTAGGGTTCCATAGTTAAATGGAAAACAAACGTAACCCTTAAATAGATTTTACACTTTCAATCGTCGGCATTTGGTGAAATTCCATTGTTACAAGTCCAAACAAGGTTATAATCACTTGTACTTTAATTTCACTACAAATATAAATAAATAATTTTAGATTAATCGACCGGTTTCGCTTTTTAAAGCATCTTCAGGACGTAAAAACCGGTCGATTAATCTAAAATTATATGTTTATATTTGTAGTGAAATTAAAGTACAAGTGATTATAACCTAGTTTTGACTTATAACCCTTAAAATTTTGTTATGTCCGTCTGTCTGTCTATTCCTCCGTCCTTGTGTGACAGTAATTATGCACGGGGACTGTAGGTACTCTATGGTTAAATTTTGGAAGTTAGGTGTATTTTATAAATCGCTAAAAAATGATGTAATACGATTTTGAAAAGTAGCACTTTTCAAGGGTAGCACTTTTCATGGGTACTTGTAACTGGGGGGTGAAAAATAATTGAAGTATCATTAAATAAATCTTGGTAAATTAGAAAGAAAGAAAGAAAGAAAGAAAATATTTATTTGCAAGAATATGGGTGTTACAAGTTGTTAAAAATAAATTAAGTTACCAACATATTCTACCATTATATGGTGTGCAAATATTTAAAAAAAATATCATTATAAAATATTACATTTAAAAGATTCTATCGATTATTTAGAATTATATGAAGGTCTTCAAAAAAAATTTTTTTAAATGCTATTATTTTGTGAGGTATTCACTTCTTAAGTAGAAAAACTCTTAGACATCTGTCGACCACAGCTAGAAATAACAAATCTGGTGTTTTGTAGACAAGGGCTATTTCCCTCCATCAAGAGAACAGCGCTGTAATCTTGTCATCAAAGGCCATTTTTATCCTGTCAGGTGATTCAAACAATGCCATTTTGAGGCAAATGCCGCACTTACGTTGCCGAAAATACAGCCTAATTTGGAATTCGACTTCGACTATGCAACCACAATGCTGGCATATGGCGTTGTAAATGTAGCGTAAATAAATACATGACTACCATACAAACGCTGCATTTGAGCTTTTTTTTCAAATAGGCAAATAGTTTTAAAATACTCAATAATTTTCATCGTCGGCATTTGGTAAAATTCTATTAATGTTTAACACAATTATTAATTAATAGTGCATTTCTTTTTATTTCACTTTACTAATATAATATTACATATTATACAATATTAAATTACAAAAATGTATAACTAGCTGCGTCCTCGACTTCGTCTGTGCTAATTAACCTAGCTTTACTAAGGTTTTAGTGTTTTAAGTTGCCAAATAAGTGACAAACGAAACCTTTTTAATAGGCCTTCTGCCTATCTGTCTGTCTGTCTGTCGCAGGGGTCTTACTATAAGCAGAAACAAATAAACACGTGAAATTTTTACAGAATGTGTATTACTGTGGTCTATGGTCGCTGGCTCACAAAACAATAAAAATGTAAAAAGGATCCTTAAGAAACCCAAAACCATGGCCAAGAAAATAAAGGATTATAATTGTTCGATGGTAAATATCCCTATACGTGCAAGTCCGGCTCACACTTGACCGGATTTATTTAAATATTTTCCTTGCTCGGCTCGCGGCGTCAATTTCTGGATAATTCCCATCTAAACAAGCGCAGAAGTTCTAATGTCCTACTTTATGGAAGTTTTCTTAGCCGCGAGGATTTTCCTCGGCCGGATGATATTGCGCCACACTTCCGCTCACTTTCTGAGGCGTTGTAATTTTATATCAAAATATAATTTAAAAATGTGTAATTGTATATTTTACATTTACAATATAAACTTACATGAAATTTCATTTTTTTTCATCAATAAGATAACAAGCCGCTGATTATTTTGATGGAAAGTAACAATCGCTATATATAGATATTACAGACCACATGAATACTAATAGACACGCCATTGGGAAATTAACCTGTCGCTGCGCATATGAACTCTCCTATCACTGTCAAAAAAGTCAGATATTTGTAGATTCATTATATCATGAAAGAATAGAAATAAACCATGTTGTACTGTTTTATCGTACCGAATGAGATGACAAGGTATAAAAATTACCCTTGAAGTGACTTCATTTCATTGGTAAGTCGTATAACCCTGTATTTCTGTGTGTAAATGTAAGCTACACTGACAAACTGAGAAATTGTCTTGAAAGACGTATCCATTTAATCCGTGATAGATACAAAAGGTGTTAACAACTCTTAACTCACTTCCTGTGGTGTTCGAATTTTAGACCAAATTACAGTTTAAAAATGTACAATCCATACTAATATTACAAATGCGAAAGTAATTCTGTCTGTCTCTTCTTCACGCCTAATCCAATAAATCGATTTAGATGTTAGTTGGTACAAAAATAGTTTAGGATCCGAGAAAGGACAAAGGATAGTTTTTTTCTCGATATCCCACGGGAACGAGAACTATGTGGGTATAATCCACGGAACATTTGTTCATTTGAATGCGAAGAAAACTATAGTTAGTATTTGTAGGAGAAGCAACCAGAACGGATGTAAGAGTTGGGGTCGATGGGGTAGTGCTGGAATAAGTGGATGAGTTTGTATATCTTGGATGTGCTTTTAGTAGGGGTGGAAGGTTCACCGCTGATGTCAAAAGAAAAGTGTGTGCAGGAAACAGAGTAAATGGAGCGTTAGGGAGATAACTTAAAAGCACAGTTTTAAGTCAAGGTGCCCGTCTAGCCCTGCATAATTATGTGCTTATCCCAACGCTAATGTATGTAAGTGAGAGTTGGATATTTTAGAAAGGACATAAAAGTAGAATCAATGCGGTCAAGATGTTACGCTACATATTGTTTGTAGCGATCTCGCTACGAACAATATGTAGCGTAACAGCCGCAGACCTGGTGCCTCAAGCACGAACTCCTTGCGAAAAAGTATTCGTATCGACATCGAGAAACAAACGTATGAAAAATGATCAGCGCCCCTGTCGTACGTAAATGGAACTAAATTTCGAAGCTTGTGCTTCGAAATTTAGTTCCATTGATTAAACTTTCGTATCGCAAACGTATCGAGAAAAATACGTGAAACGTAACAAAATTGCGAGCACGAACGGTGTTTTGAAGTATCGTATCGCAAATTTCGAAGGCTGGGTATCGAGAGGTGTCGAATCTTTTTTCACTTACAATTTGCCGGTGAAAAAAGTTTCGAGTTGTTTAAAATTATTTATTACGCTCGTTTTTTTAAAAAATTAAGTAGTTTTAGTTACTTCCGGATATTAATACAATCAACGGAAAGCTAAAAAATGCAAAGACCACCTATATTTCAACGTAATTCTCTATTATATTCTCATTGGAAGTTACTTCAAGATGAAGAAAATAATAGACGAGTTTTGATGTGCTTACATCAAAACTCGTCTATTATTTTCTTCTTTTTTATTCTCACATTTTTATTTGTGGTAATTTTTCGCTGTTTACATTTATATTACAATGCTGTTGCCAGCGACTTCATCCGCGCGGACTTCGTTTACTCCACACTGCGCCTCCCCCGTAGGTGATAGCGTAATAATATTTAGCCAATATGTTGACCCGACCTGTTAGTAATATTCATGCAAAATTTGAAGTAAATCCATGCAGTACTTTTTGAGTTTACCCCGGACATACATACAGACAAACAGACAAAAATTCTAAAAACTATATTTTGGCTTCGATATCGGTTGTAAATCACGCCCCATGTATTCTTTTAAAAAAATATTTGATGTACAGTTTTGACTTTCCTATGATTTTATTATATGTATATAGATAAGATAGCAAACAAGCAGATGATTCTCCTGATGGAAAGAGTGAACCATCGCCTATATACACCAAAGATGTTAATTGTGCTTTGCTATCTTGTGACGAAGTCTAATGTCACATTCATAAATTTACCGGCTACCTTACCTTCCAAATCGGAACACGACAGTGACAAGCACTGTTGCTGTCGCGGCAAGAATAGGTAAAGCGGTGGTACCAGACCTGGGCGTGCCAATGCAGAACTCTATTATCTAGTAGCCACGATGGTAGTGACTCGCATAGCTAATCAGTTGCTTTTTACGACCTGCCCAACAGAACGGCAGTTGGCCTTTTCTTCAAAGGAGTCCGGGACCAACACAAAGAAAAAGAAAGAGTCGGTGTGAAGATGAGAAAGGGCATGCTTCGTTAGTTCGGACATGTAGAAAGAATGGAAGATGAAAGGTTAACAAAACAGATATACAATGCGAATGTAGAAGGATGTACGTACCGGGGAAGACCAAGACTGACGTACCACGATCAGATTGATTGAGTACTGTCCGAAGGTGGTGTCAAGAGTCTTCGCAACCGGCGTGTGTGTATGTAGCCAACGTATAACGACGATTCTACATCTAATACTTTATAATTGAAGGAATTTTTAACTATTCGAAAGTTTTTAAAACTTCTTACCGAATAAATCCAATTTTAACCAACACAAAAGTTTTAATATTCTACTTTAAGTGAGTTTCTGTAGAAGCAAAGATTTTTTCTCGAGCTGGGTGTTTCCTTACTTACGTGGACGTACGCTTATTAAACAGAATATATTTTAAATTTCCACAATTGAAACGTGAAATTTCGATAATGTTAGATACAATTTCAAATTCATTTTTACTTTTACGATTAAATTACTTCACATCTTCACTACATAGTATAAAATAAAGTCGCTTTCTCTGTCTGTCCCTATGTCCTTATGTCCCTATGTATGCTTAAATCTTTAAAACTACGTAACGGATTTTGATGCGGTTTTTTTTTTAAAATAGATATATTGATTCTTGGGGAAGGTTTAATTATATAAACCTTTCCGATATTTCCACGGGAACAAAAGCTACGCGGGTGAAACCGCGGGCAGGTCGCTAGTTATATATAAAAATCGATGCCACTTTTCGTTGTAATTTTATAACTTAAGAACGGGCTCACCTATTCAAACCAAATGTTAAGGTTTTGTTCCGACTATTTAGTAGATGGTTTATGTGAATTTTACACAAAATCGTAGCGGTTCTTTATTTATCAAATTTTTAATATTTCACTTTATACGTAGCGAAGCACGTACTGGGCCGCTAGTTACTTAATATATTTGAGCATATTACTTAACCCGTTTCACGATTTTAAAGCATTTTTAGGTCATCATCATCTAAGTAAACTTAAATATCGCTTTAGTGTATTACCAGCTTAAAAGATTCTCCCTAAAATGTGTTTTTTTTTAATTTACAATTATATTGTGCCAAGTGCTTACGATTAATAGCAGAGAACCAATTTATAAAAGTACAACTCGCGCTTGACCGGTTTTTAAAGAATACATCCCATTTAAACCAACACAAGTTTTAATGTCCTACTTTACGGCAGTTCCCTTAGCCGCGAGGATTTTTCTCAGCCGGATAATACTCCTCGAGATTTCCGCTCACTTACCGAGACGAACTCTCATTAGACTGTAAAATAGAACTTAAAGAGCAAGATAAGATATAAAGCTATTTCTTGTGTATTCATTAATTATAGTTGTATAATATAACTAGATGACCCGGCAAACGCTGTTTTGCCATACATATCAGGCATCCATAGCGGAAAAACATCGTGACATGTAAAATGTATAAAAGTATACGGAATTGTCTTTCCAGGCAACCGAAAGGGCTTTGAACTTTATATGGTGGTTAAGTATTCTTAATTTTTTTTTAATTTTCCGCGCATTTTTTTTAATAATTTCGTTTATAAGAACCTTCTCCTGATAATCACAAACACAACAAAAAGAAATTAGCAAAATCGGTCCAACCATTTACGCGTGATGTAGTGACGACGCAAAATTGGGATTGATTTTTATATATATCAGAAATCAGAAAAACTTTATTCAATAAAACTTTTTACAAGTTTTTTGACAAGTCAACCTTTTTTTGAAACCATTCTCGGATCGAAAACGCGGCCACACACTAAGAAGATAGATAATAGATATATTATACGTTTATATATCACTAACATCCATCCACTTCACTGGACGCAAATGGGACATATATAGACAGACAGAAAAATAAACAAAATCCTTTAAATTTACGCAATCTTGGGTTCTCACTATTTACTATAGTTAAGAAAGTGCTGGGAAATGATCAATAATACACACAACGTTAGTTATTCTTCCAAATTTATTTTGTCGTCTTCCAAGTATGCTCCTTCAGAAACAATACAATTACGCCAATGAATAATCCAATCACCAAAACATTTTTTAAATGCTTTTTTGGGAATTGAGTTCAGTTCTCGCCCCGAATTCTTCTTTATGTTTCAACCATGGATTGAATGGATACGCGTTACAAGGCAATTACTTAGTTTATCAGTGTAGCTTGCATTTACACATGGAAATACAGAAAGAATAAAAATAATATTTCTATTAGAAAAATACAGTTTCTAAAAGAATTCTAATTTTTATTCTTCGTTTTATTAAAAGATCTATGAAAGTGGAGTTATTTTCATTAATAAAACAAAAATCGCATTTTTTAAGTTACGACAAGTTACGTAGGACCCGTCGATATATCTGCACTTTTTCGTCGAATTTACTTTCCAAAATACCGCATGATGCTCATTTTTCCTCGTGTTGGTCCCGGGCTCGCCGGCTTGTCTAACTCCACATTCATAAACCGGTAAAGTTATGAATGTGGCATAAGTCCTCGCCATAAGATAGTAGGTGTCTATAGGCGATGGTTGACTCTTTCCATCAGGAGACCCATCTGCTTGTTTGCTATCTTATGATATAAAAAAAATAACATTCATTATTTACAAGTTTCACCTTCCGGCAAGAATTCCGAGTGCACGACACCTCGATAGTCAAAGAAAACAGTCAACATGACTGACATATAATCAACTTTGGTGTGGTTTATTCGGATTCAGTTATGTTGGAAGGCGCCACTCAGAAGCTTGTCGACTAGTTTCATTTCAAACTCGTAAACCCACTTCTCGTCACCAGTAGCAAAGTGTTTCATGATTGTTGGGTCGGAATTGTCTTGTACTAGCATGTCTTCAACGACTCTAATATAATTGAGTTTTTAGAGAAAAATCAGGTATTTGGGACTACGTATTACTCACTATTACTCACGATTTCGTTCGGTCGACAAAAAATCATTACTTCCCTTAGTTCAATCGAGTAAAAGTATCACTCCTGGATTATATAGCTTTTTAGAAATATTTTTTTTAAATCGATTGAGTAGTTTTTGAGTTAAATTGTAACAAACGAATAAAAAAAATTAAAATCTTTCCTATCTATAATATTAGTTTGGATAGATGATTCTCTGGCCCACACCGCAAAGGAAAAGGCCGATCTCCTGGGCTTCTTCTTTGCAGCTAACTCGAATCTAGATGACCAAGGAAAAGCACCGCCTACCATCCCGCAGTGTGATAGCAATATGCCTGAAATAAAATTTCATCAGTCATCAGTGCGTGAAGCACTGTTTTCATTGGACATCTATAAGTCATCTGGGCCGGATGGCATCTCTCCGATAGTGCTTAAAATATGTGCTCCGGAGTTAACACCGGTATTGACGCGTCTGTTCCAGCTCTTCTACTCACTTGGCGTAGTACCGAAATCGTGGAAGACGGCCTTAGTGCACCCTGTACCTAAAAAAGGTGATCGCTAGAATCCGTCAAACTATCGGCCGATAGTTATTGCCTCTTTGTTCTCCAAATCATGGAGAAGATAATTAACTGCCAGCTTTTGAAGTATTTAGAGGAGCTCATTAGTGACCGCCAGTACGGTTTCCGTCGCGGTCGATCAGCTGGTGATATTCTAGTATACCTAACACATCGCTGGGCGCAGGCAGTTGAGTCCAAGGAGGAGGAATTGGCTGGTAGTTTAGACATAGCGAAGGCCTTCGATAGGGTATGGCACAGAGCGCTTCTTTTAAAGCTTCCTTTTTATGGGCTTCCGAGAAATTATGCAAGTGGATCACCAATTTTTGGCTGATCGGAGCATCAAGGTCGTAGTCGACGGTGCGTGCTCCGACCTTAAATTTGTCAATGCTGGTGTTCCACAAGGCTGCGTGCTATCGCCTACACTGTTCATTCTGCACATCAATGACATGTTGCAAATTAGTAAAGCTTGACAAAATCTTGGAATGGAGTCGACTCAACTTAGTCCAATTTAACCCCAGGAAGACACAGCTGTATGCGTTTACCGCTAAAAAGTCGCCCTTTGTCGTATCACCTCGTTATGAGAACACTTTCCTGACAGCCTCAGCCAATATTGGAATTCTTGGCGTTAACATATCGAACAACGTTCAGTTCTGTGATCATTTGGAAGGAAAGGCTAAACTGGCCTCAAAAAAGCTCGGTGTGCTCAGTAGAGCGAGACAGTATTTCTTGTCGGCTCATCACCCGCAACTTTACAAAGCGCAAATTCGCCCTTACATAGAGTACTGTTCTCACCTCTGGGCGGGAGCTCCGCAGTGTCAGCTTCTTTCTCTTGATCGCATTCAGCGTAGAGCTGTTCGAATCGTTGACGACCAAGCTGTCTCCAATCGGCTTGACTCTTTGGCTTTACGCACAGATGTAAGTTCGCTTTGCATCTTTTACCGCAAATATAATGAAGAGTGTTCCGACGAACTGTTTGGATTGATCCCTGCTGCTGAATTTCATCATCGGACATCGCGACAAAATTCAAAGTTCCATCCTCATCACCTCGATGTCTGGAAATCCACAACCGTGCGATTCTCTAGGCATTTCTAACCACGCACTACTTCTCTATAGAATCAATTATCGGCAGGGGTGTTTTCGAACGGATACGACTTAGGCACCTTCAAGAAAAGTGCATACTGCTTCTTAAAAGGCCGGCAACGCAACTGCAAGACCTCTGGTATTGCAGATGTCTATGGGAGGCGGCGGCCATTTCTATAAAAAAAAACTTAGTACTGATATTGCTATACTAATGTACATATTGTTAGTCTACTGTAAATTAAACCATTTAAATCAACTCGGTTCTTCTGAAAGTTCTGCCCAGATTATTCCCATCAAAACCAATGCGAAAGTTATAATGGCCCACTTTGCGGGTATTTCCTTAGCTGCGAGAATTTTTTCTCGACACAGGTAATGGCGCTCAAGATTTCCGCTCACTTAACAAGGAGTTCTATCATTAGACTGAAAAATAAATTAGGGATTTTATTATAGGGCACCTCTTTTATGTTAACTTAATAAGGGGTATTTTAAGTTGATTAAATTTGAATTTACTAATTTAATAACAATGTGTGTATATTTAAGCGCCATATTTATAATTTTCTCAATGGCTTAGAAGCATTCTAATAATGTTTTTTGTTCATATCATAAGATAGCAAACAAACAGATGGGTCTCTTGGTGGAAAGACTCAACCATGCGTCGCCTATAGACACCAATAAATAAATAAATAAATATTCATGGGACATTTTACACTTACTGATCTAACCCCAAAGTAAGCAAATTGTTTGCTTGTGTTATGGGTGTTAGTCAATGATACTAATAAATACATAAAAATACATATATAAATACTATAATATATGTAATAGACACCCAAACCCAGAAATACAAGCATTTATGCTTATCACAAATGATTGTCCCCGTCGGGGATCGAACCCGAGTCCCGTTGATTGCGTAGTCAAGGTCGCTAACCACTCGACCAACGGACCAATATTAAAGGTGTGTTGCTATCTGTATGTTGGGATGTTATTGCCACGTGCATAAATTTGCGGCAACTTACCCTCCAAACCGACAGTGTAAATTATTGATGCTATTGCGACAAGAATAGGTAAGGCGGTGGTACTAAACCCGAGCGAGACTATGTTTAACTCTATCGCTTAGAATCACTGATTCCCAAAGTGGCCCAGGTGGACCCCGAGGGGTCCACGGGAGACTCGACACAATCGATTGGGAGTAATACCATATTTATGTTTAAAAATAAAAGACAATCCGGCAAATATTTATTTGTGAGAGAGCGTACCGATATTATAAGGTATAATTTAAACAGTCTAAGTACCAAGGCAATGCATGTCACAAGAGAGCGTATGTACCTACCCATATTATTATAACTAAAATAAGCTGTCTAAGTACTGACGCAACGATATTTGTGAAGCAAGCTGCAAGAGGCTTTAGCAGGGCGGCACTTTTCTCAACCCAAACGTATGAGGTTAAATTAATAAATAAAAACCCATATAAAAACCCCTTTAAAACCCATTCAAGACCATTTGTCAAAGAACCTAGGATTAGTAAGGATTAACCCAGTTGAAAGGCTTAACTTTTTGTACTTGTAGAATTACTATTTTTTACCGTTTTGCTGTATCAATGCTTAATGTTGTTGTATTTCGGTTTGGATGGTGAGGTACCCGGTAATCTTATGCAAGTGGCATTAACACCTTGCCACAAGGATAGCAACGCACTAATAACATCCTTGGTATCTATAGGCAATGGCTGTCTCTTTCCATTATAAGAACCATTTGCTTGTTTGCTATATTTTAATCCATACTAATATTATAAATACGAAAGTAACTCGGTCCGTCTGCCTCTTCTTCACGCTTAAACAATTAAACCGATTTGGACGAAATTTAGTACAGCTATAGTTTGAAATCCGAGAAAGGACATAGGATAGTTTTTATTCCGAAAATCCCACGGGAACGGGAACTATTTGGGTTTTATTTTAGTAATTTTTCCACGCGAACAAAGCCGTGGGTGCAGCTAGTGTAATATATATTTACAAAAATCAAATATTTTATGTTATAGTTTAGACAAGCAACTCTTGTATATTTGTATGTATTTGTAACTCCGAAATTGCTGTAACGTTTTAAACGAAATTTTATATTTAGTTTATTACTATTTAAATTGATCCGCCCCGTTTTTCGAGTGGTTAGCGACCATGACTACACAATCCACGGGGCTCGGGTTCGATCCTCGAAGGGGACAAGCGGTTTGTATTTCCGGGTTTGGGTGTTTATTAAATATATTCTCGTATTTATATATGTATTTCTATGTATAGGCATCGTTGACTAATACCCATAACACAAACAAATAATTTGCTCACTTTGGAGATAGATCAGTAAGTGTAATTTGTCCCGTAAATATTTATTTATTTATTTATTTATCTAAGTAAGTGTAATCTTCATGACATGTTTTAACATGAAAAAAGTCATCCTAACTATGCTCGGTTGCTTTGTTTATTTTATTTCCTCAACATCCGAAGAGCCATCTATTTGCTTTTTTCTATGTGCTATTCTATAAAAAATAATTTACAACAATCTTAAGACTCTCATAACGATTCCTTTGTTTTACAAAATAACGAGTATCTTGGTAGAATATTTTTTGTATAGCTCATACAATAATAATAACACATCTTCAAATCGTTATTCAACAACCAATTATGCTAATTAAATATATGAGCTCGCGATTGTCTTCATATTCGTTGAAAAAACATTTTCATTTGAACAATTTTATTTTTCGCTATACTTCGAGCTCTTTAAGTATGATATATCAAATATTCTTTTTAATAATACAGATCCTTTTTAATAATACAATATTACAAATTATTATTGCACTCGTTTACAATTCCTCTCATGAAGAAATTCATTAGTTTTTTTGTCAGGCAGGTCGTCACTATAAAGTAGTTCCTACATACCATGCTGGCGAAACTCCCTGGGCCAGCTCCCTGGCGACAATTTGCTTCCGGCATTCGAGTTATAGTGTTTTGTGGTGTGTTCTACGTACAACAAATTAAAATGTCTTAATTGGGATGATGAAGATGTGTTGCTTTTACAACAACATATCTTCACGCCAGAACACTTACGGGGTAGGCAGAGAGAACCGAGTGCCATACATCTCGATCCTTGCAGGCTTGTCTCGCTTCCTCCACATTCATCACTCTCTTCATACACACACGCCGGTTGCGAAGACTCTTGAAACCACCTTCGGACAGTACTCGATCAATCTGATCGTGGTATGTCAGTCTTGGTCTTCTCCGGTACCTACATCCTTCCACATTCGCATTGTATATCTGTTTTGTTAACCTTTCATCTACCATTCTTTCTACATGTCCTAACCAACGGAGCATGCCCTTTCTCATCTTTACACCGATACTTTCTTTCAAACCTAACCTCTCTCTCACTTCGACATTACGAACCCGGTTCGCGAGTGTCACACCACATATTTTTCTTAGCGACCTCATCTCAACCGCGTTGATTCTACTTTCATGCCATTTCTGACATACCCAACTCTCACTTCCATACAATAACGTTGAGATAAGCACATGATTATGCAGGGCTAGACGAGTTGCTTTTAGTTGAATAATTTCACGAAAATAACGTTTTGAGGAATCTCAGAAATGCAGATTACAAAAAAATAGACGGATGGACGCGCTAAATTGTAGTTTATATCATGTAAACTTGAAAATTTAAGGAACATACTGTAACGCAAATGTCGACATCTCACACCTATGTTTTTGTAGTATTCCGTCATGACGGTACCATTATGCAACATTCTGAGTTGCAAACTTGGATTGGAAGAGCACTAACGCTTTATGCGACTGTCACAACTGAAATAATTCTCTACGGCCGCCGGCACTTGTCGCCCTGCCACGGCGCGGCGGCCTGCTTTTGCCGGCGGTAAAATGCGTGGCAAAAACCCGCCGCATATGCTACCAGCGTAGTGTGTAGGAACCATTACCGTAATGACTTGTTCTTAAAGTTTCAGTTAGTTGCATTAGTATATTTAGCTATTGTAAAAAATGTATTTTGCATTCTGATCTAGTATTGATTAATTGACCTATTTGACTTAAAACATGATGTCTTGGATTCGAAGTTAAAATGAGATAACTAATATTAAATTATCAACGCTGCCACACAAAGAGGAAAGTAAAAAAGTCAGCGAGCTTAATTTTTTGCAGGCTAATATTTATCATGTTTGCTTGTAACTGATAAACTCAGAAACTAATTTTTATATCATTAGATAGCAAACAAGCAGATGACTGGGAAGAGAAACCATCGTCTATAGACACCAAAGATGTTAATGGTGCGTTACTATGGATAGCTGCGGCATGACAATCATTTCCATAAGTCTACCGACTACCTTACCCTCCACACCAGAACACATTTGGTGACAAGCACTAAATTGTTGTGGCAGTCCATAACTACTGTAAAAACGGAAATACATAATTTGTGAAAATTTTAGCTTACTAGCTATCACGGTTTATGAGATACAGCCTGGTGACAGACAGACAAACAGACAGTGGAGGATTAGTAATAAGGTTCCGTTTTACCTTTTAATACGGAACCCAAAAAAGGAAGTCAGTGTCTCGCACGGGCTTAGTACTACCGCATTATCTATTCCTGCTGCAATAACGTCAGTTCTTGTTACTGTCGTTTCTCGATTTGAAGGGTAAGGTAGGAAGTAAACTAATACATGTCGCAGTACTCCTGCCACAAAAAATTTGGATATAGTCTAGTATAAACCTGCAAAATTTTAAATAACTTAGTCATATACAATGTATATGGCTATTTTTTTTATGTTTCATATAATTTTAAGTGAGTGTATGTGGTTTTTTAAAATATCTACATTTATAAAAAAACTTACTCAATAAAATCATTATTTTTCTATTAGAAAGTTTATTTTTTTAGTAAATCCGTTCTACAAGCACGTATTATTTTTATCTTCCCGCTACGTATGTGTGTGTATGTGTATGTAAACATCTCATTACTTTTGAACGACTGGATCGATCAAAACACGATTGATGGCCTTCGATTGGATGGCTCAACTTAAACTTCCTACAAATTTGAACCAAGTCGGCCTAGGTGTTTTGAAAAATTTTGAAAAAAAAACCAAAAAAATTTAGCGAATCAGTATTTTTTTTCACATAACTTTCAGATTAATGTACCAATTGAATACACAAACTAATCAACTCTATTCCTCTAAGAAATTAAGTCTAGCGAATAAATATCAAAATCGGTTTATCCGTTTGAAAGTAATCGTTGACGAAACATTTTGAAAAAAGTGATTTTTCGACGTATGTAACTTCGAAATTTTTCAACTAATTATTGTTTTGTTTTCGACAAATTATTAGTGCTAGAAAACTACATCGAATGCCGTTTCAAAAATCAAAAATGGATCTAATTTTCAAAAGGTAAAATTACGTTGTTTTTAGCATCTTACAAGAACTTACTTAATATT
The DNA here is from genome assembly GCA_036924255.1 of Apodemia mormo. Lineage (NCBI taxonomy): Eukaryota > Metazoa > Arthropoda > Insecta > Lepidoptera > Riodinidae > Apodemia > Apodemia mormo. Next base: position 4,005,082 of record JAUPFN010000007.1, on the reverse strand, counting down.
TTTGAAATAACTTTCAGGCTAATACACCGATTGCTTTAAAAATCTTATCAGCTTTTCTCCTTTAAAAAACTGCGTCAAATACCGTTAACTGGATCAAAATCGGTCATTTTTGGGATTTATCAATGACGAAAATTTTTGAAAAATATGTCTTTTGACATTGCTTCAAAATTTTTGACCTCTCGATTACTTAGCTAAAGCAATATTTTAGATCTCAAAAATTAAGTTGAATGCCATTTTAAAGATTAAAATCGATCATCGTTTCACAAATGTACAGCTTTTCAAAAATCAATATACATGCATATAATCAATATCCGTTCCGTTGGTCGAGTGGTTAGGTACCCTGACTACGCAATTGACGGGGCTCGGGTTCAATCCCCGACGGGGACAAGCATTTGCGTGATGAGCATAAATGTTTGTATTTCCGGGTTTAAATGTTAATTATGTATGTAAAAGTATTTATATATGTATTTCTATGTATTAGTATCGTTGACTAACACCCATAACACAAGCAAATAATTTGCTTACTTTGGGGTAGGAAAAATATTTTTTTTTATCAAAATAGATATTTGAGCTGCAAAATCTATGATTATAGTTTTCACTCTTTTGATCTTAAAATACCTTTATTTAGCGGGAAGTTTCAGGGATGGCCTAAAGGGTCAACCGTTTACAGATTTTTTTTATGTAGAAAAAAAGACACTTCTTGCTAGAATCGCCTCCATTTAAAAAAATAACTTAAATAATACACTGCCTATTCCTCCTGTAAATACCTTTAAAATGATATATGACTCTTATATGTAAATATAATACTTAAAAAAAAATGAATTTTAAAGAAATTAAAAACTTCCTTGAGCTGTAAAATTTGTTATTTTTGAATTACTTCATTTTTATGTTTAACCGATGACATGTCCTATCAAAGTATCAAAGATATATCTATAATGCCATAATTATCAAATAGGCAAAGCCACTGGAGGTCATAGTATAGAAATAAGCTCAATTACTAACCGTTTTAAAGTAACAGAATACCTATCTCAATAAGTCTTAACTACAAATGAAAGCATAAACTCTAGCTTGAAACGCCCTTAAATATCTAGAGTGAGCGAGTGCGGCCGGGAATTAATTAATCCGCTTAAAATGTCTCTCTATAAAGCTGGTATCGACATTTAATCCGGGGCTCGGTTTTATAATTAATGTGCTTTTTTGTCACAGTCTTGTTCAATTTGTCCCTTTTTAAAGGGAAATTGAAAAATAAACTTTCTTTCTTCCGTCAAATTCATAGTTTCGTAGAAATGCGTAAAATATGTGTACATATATACGAACGTATATACCGCGATAATTTTTTTGTATATTTGTTTGGAAATAATAATATTACATGCGTGTATATCAATTTTTTTTAAAGTTTTATGTTTATTTTTTACTGGTTGTGTCCGCGAATTCGTCCGCGTGGAAAAATTAGATAAAATAGTCTAAGCTGCTCCTTATTGCCGTGGTTTAAAAGATAGACAATCCCGGGGTTTTACCCACATAGTTCCCGTTCCCGTAGGATTTTCGAGATTAAAACTATCCTATTGTTAGGTTTTATTTAATAGAGCAAGATTTTGCCCGAAATTATATTTAATAGGCAAAATTATTGTTTTGAACTTGAACTTGTTAAAGATATGGCAGATTGACGACGACGCTCGAAAGAGCCAGTCGTACCGAACAGTTGGCCTCCAGTAAACTGTAAAAGTAACAGAATTAAGATCATTCTTCATAAGTAATTTAAGGTAATGTATTTTGTTAAATTATATTTCGTTATGAGAATGTATAAAATATAAAATATTGGAAAGAATAAAAGAAAGAATAAAATAAGATTCTTAGTTGTTAGTGATAATAACGATGTGAAAAGAAATATAAATGTAATATAATTGATTACGTGGTTTAATTAGTAAAGGTAGTTCCTAACATTTAAAGAAAGGGCCGTTGTCCATGTGAAATAGCACATCGTGTTCTTCCAATTGTGGAGGAGCATATTAATCGCCAAATGTAGGGTATTTCCTTACAATATCAGAAGTGGAATTACCCACAGCCTCAAATTTGTATAAATTAAAGGTTCAATTAAATAACTAGATTATCAATATTAATTGTGACATATATATAAAATATATAATATAAAGTGTAACATTCTAATATCGATTTTATATTTCGTAAGTTTCATTTTTATACATTTTTCTTGGTTAGTAAAAAATTAAAAAGATTTTGCGAATATTGTAATATCAATATTTTAACTGTAATTTCTCAGTATATATTGGAAAGCTTGATGTATGTACGTAAAAATATTTGTTATTTAAAAAGAACATTGACATTCACTCCCATCTTGCTGTGCATGTATCTCGACTCCACAGAATGAGCAACTATTTTATGAGTGGGTAGGCAAAGTGTACGCTTTTACAATATGCTGCCTGATGCCGTTAGAGATTTATCAGTTGACAATTTCAAAAAATGTGTTAAAACAAAATAGTGAAAAAAAGGTTACTAGAAAATATCTGAATATCTAGATGACAGGAAAGCATGGGATTTATAATTACTGTAACAATCTGATACTTACAAATTAAACATTTTGTAATATCTGACTAAAAAAAAGATGCGAATAAAAGACAAGCCCGCTGAGTTTCTTCCGCCAGACCATCATGTAATTGTGCGGCCGCGTTTCCGATCCGGCAGTAGTCAAAATGGTTTGTAAAAGGTTTTATTTAAAAAAATATTTCTGATTTCTAGACTTATTATAATTTCGCACACCGACATTACCGGTAAACTATGGTGATTTAGAAATTTGTAACACTTTTGTAACCGATTTTTATAAAAAAAAAATCTATTCTTCTACATTCTTTTAAATCACCAAGTATTTCTTTAAAATCGATATAATTTACTATTTAGTTGTTGGAAGTCAATTTATTTTCTTCCGATCCGGCAGTAGAGTCAAAATGGCTTGTAAAAGGTTTTATTTAAAAAAGTATTTTGATTTCTAGACTTATTATAATTTCGCACACCGGCATTACCAGTAGACTATGGTGATTTAGAAATTTGTAACACTTTTGTAACCGATTTTTATGAAAGAAATATTCTATTCTATATTCTATTAAATCACCAAGTATTACTTTAAAATCGATATAATTTACTATTTATGTAGTTGTTGGAAGTCAATTTATTTTCTTTCTTTTCTCCCTTTTTTTCCAATGGTCTTTAAAAACAACGTACGCTGATAGATATGTAGGTACGAAGAATATACTATGCTTTGCCGATCTAAGTTTCAGATACCTGATATGCAATGAAAAAAATTTAAGATCACTCGTAACATAGAAGCGGTCACGTGGTAACGAGAAATCGAAGGTGTTTAAAAATGAAAATCGAGCCGCATAATGAGTGCCTTTGCCGTCAACGGAGCCTGTCTTCCTCGTGTAAGCAGAACGTCAATTACTACGGATATGACAGAGTACGAGTAGAGTCCATACCAGAGAGGTAACCTTAATTTGCCACTAAAAAAAACTTTGATGCTTCAACAAGGAGGATTATTAGGAGACTTAGTTGAATTTCCCAACAAGATGGCTGTGAAGCTGTAGACTGCGAATAGAGGTGACTTTAGGAAGACGTGTACCTTCAGATATTTTAATTCTCGAAATTAATACTTCAGTTAGTATCAGTAGGCCGTCCGTCACCGCCCAGTATCCATTTCTATGACCACCGCCTATATTACGTTTGAATTAAGATATTAAATGAATGTTTTTATTTTTAAATTGAGAGGCTCCATAAATTAGAATAATTTGATACAAAAGACAGAATTATGTTTATTTAGTTGGAGGGTAAACTAAGAAAACCACCCGGTTAAACCCAGAATAATTAGATTTATTGTTGAGTAATCCTGTTTAACCTCGTATAGGGTAATAGTCATAGTTAGTCATAAATTTAAAATGTGTATTGATTTTAGTCCTGGGCCTGACGTGGTATTAATTACAGCTAAGACTGATCTTAGCTCAGAGTATAAAAGCTCAGTTGATTAATTAAATTACTTATGTCTACTACAAAATCTAATTCGGGGTAGCTATCTTTATGAGCCAAATTCAAAATCCGATGCAATCGATGATGTTTACATAGAATACAAAAAAAAAATTAAAATAATAGTACAGGCAAATTTCACTATCTATACATCAAAATATTGTAAATATAGTTACAAAATATATTTCTTGTGAGATTTATTATTTGAGGGATAATTATAATATTTAAAATTTCTAACGGTAAACGACGGTCATAAGTATTCTGTGCATTTTAAGGTTTTGTCTTAAAAGCAACTTCATCCGTGATTCAACTAGTATGAAATTAAATTACAATGCATACAATCTTTGTATTTATAGGTATATTTGTAGGTCTCATTATTTTGTCTCCTTAATATAATTATGAAAATGGATGCCACAAATGGATGAGATGACGAGCATGAATAGCCGTTTAGGTATTTGTGATACAACTTAGCTGAGCTACCACTGTTGCCTATTTATGACCCGGCAGTACAAATTCAACTGCTTTTGGGATGGGAGTAAATTAGGCAACGATGGTATATTGCTACAGAGATTGCGTGATTTAAAGCCTTGCCATCTAGTAGTTTTCTTTACTATTCAACATCTTATAAGAATAATATACGAGTATATATAAATACATTTTTATTTGCAAGCGTTGGCAGATATTTATTAAAAAAAACCCACAGTACATAGTATATGTGCTGGGTCTACTATTGTCTCTCGTATAACAAGATGGTACGGCAACTTGTTACAAATGTCTATGTGGTATAGGATATCAACCGGAAGTAAAGATGTATCGCGTAAACTAATAGACACCCAGTGTGATAACTACAGTAGGTAAATGTTGTAGTTCGAACAATCTCTCCACCACTTATGTCATTAAAAACTGAAAATTTGGCTATTGACCCCATTTCGAATTTCATAGGATTTGCGAAACCTCATATCCTTCGGATTTGACAGATAACAGATAGAAATAAAAGTTAGTAGTTTATTATATAACAAATAATAGATAATAAATAATTATATTAGAGACAACGAGATAACATTAAGGAGATGAAGCTATATAGGAAGGGAAAACTTCGTCGGATGAAATAAGAAATAAAAGTATTTTCGGAAATGCTGGCTCCATTCAATTTAAAACATTAGGAACATAATATTTCTCTGTAGTAAATGTAGCCAATATTTTAAGTTAAATTTCTAGCAATATGTCGATGGAAACTTCTTGACGTACAATAACGGACATAAAAAAAAGAAAAATCTGCTTCCCAAGTAAGGACTTTACATTTGTTTTTTTTTTATTGATATCTGCAATACACATCGACCAATTACAAAATTGTTGTATCACACATATATATGTAGGTACCGTGGCTAATCTATAATTTAATCTCTTGTTATCTCACTATTTTAAAATTCGGTGTGGTGCAAAGCCAAAGTAACGATGAAAGGCATCCGGATTCTTCGGATTTATTCTATTAATTAATGCAAAATGTTTACGAAATATCGTTGTATAATCTTCTTCTGATATGAAGAAGATTAGAGAATGGCTAAATTTTTTAAAAACCAACTATTACTAGGTAAGAGGTTTTAGACAATTATGATTGATGCATCAGAGTAAACACACGGGACTTCACAATTGAAATAGGGCTTTTCTCCTCGTTATAGCGAAAGAAGTGGAAAAAATCATGAAAACTATTTTCAACTAAAATGACAAAACTAGGAGGGAATTCTTTATACGTTACGTAGATCTCTTTCAAGTGTTAATAGATGATGCCAAGTTAAAGCTTAACATGTTATTATAAATTTGGTAAAAACGATTGTTTATTTCAATGGTAAAATAAAGTTAGCATTTAATGATTTTCTTTGAATTCATATTAAGTAAATAAGTAATCAATATAAGAATTAATTAATGTCTTTTAACAATGAAAGGTGAATATAATTTTTTTTGAAAATGTGACATGCTAGTGATTCGGGAGGATTACGATTAATGTGATAAAAATTAAAATATGCAATGGTTACTGTCGTAAGACCCAGCAGTATTATGAGGGGTGGTTTATTTAAAGTATATAATTGATATGTATGATATTGTGTTTTTGGTTGTGAGACAGGAAGACTCGCGCTACTAACATAGACGGAGGAATTACATAATATACTTTGTAGTTCGGGAGAGTCACAATAGTATATTATGATGAATGGAAAAAAAAAATATTGGAATATAATTATTATTTAATTTATTTGGGAAAAATAAGTTTATAATGTAAAGTGGATACATGTAGTACATAGTTATGAGGCCCTCTGCCTCAGCCGGGAGGGTTTAAAATATTGTGATTGTATAACAGGAGAATAAGAGACACGGGTGAAATATTTTGTAAAGTATAGAATACTCATATTAAAAATAAATATATGATAGAATTTATATATTTATTTTTATTATAATATTGACCTTGACAGTTATGTATATTCAAGAATCTGCCATATTTATCAAAGGAGATTCTGATCTATATTGGACTATGCCTGGATTGTTTGAGTTGTTCATTTGATGAGCATTAAAGTTTATTTTAAAATTCTTTTACATCAAGAAATATCAGTAAAATGCCAGAACAAATTAAAAAAGAAGAAAGTTGTTTAAACGCCAGTTTTGTAACATCAAATAATTTAGTGATTTAAATTATGATGTCCCTCTATCACTTTGAACTTAATTACTCTTACATGGTTTACCGAGTCTGTTGTGACATAAAATTGTTACTAGAGAATACGAGGACCTTGAATTATAAAAAGGGACTATTTATTTTATTAATAAATTAAAATATTTGGCATAGTATAGATTTTTTTATTGGCTTTATTTCCACGTTATTTTATCACATTGTTAAATGATATTTTTTTGTACATGTATTAAAAATATTTTGTAATTTAATTAACAATTAATAACGTATCACAGTTACATATTACCGCTATAAATCATATTGTTATTAACGTGTTAATAATATATGTAATTAATATTAAAATATCCGAAGCGTAAGTTTTTAAAGAAATGAAATTTAACTTAAATATTTTGTTATAAAATTATATACTTATTAAATTAAATTTATGAAAGAAAAAAATTGAATTGTTTTAAGTTTAAGTGTAGATCGATTTTAATTCTATATTGATTTAATTGTTATGTGTACACCTGTTGCATGTAGATTTCCATGAGGCAATATTTATAAACAATTATAATATATAATAGCTAAATGTACCATGTACTTAGTACATTAAATGATTACGGAAATGACTATGAATAGGAAATGTAGGAAATGTTATAATATATTCTAACCACATTGTAACGCAAAGATAATAAAGACGTACAACAACGCTCTACCTAAAAGTAAACATTTAGAGAAAAAAATTCACTAAAAATATTTGCATTTATTAATAGAGTATTGTTTTATTCATGCAAAGAATATTCTTCATGTAAAAAGGGAAACAGAAAAGGTATTGTAAAAAAAAACTATATGTATATAGTATTAAAACATTATAATTACTAATAGCTCCGTTAAGTAGATATCAATTAGATAATATATTGTATTAAACATTGTAAGCAAAAATAAAAAAAAATGGAATGGATGTGTAGATATATTTTAGATATTTTTTTTTTCAATTATTGATCAATCGTAATTGTTATTTAACTACTATAATTTATTAGGTTTTTATGTATGGTTTTAGTCACTGGTAATTATCAGTATACAAAATACAAACACGCTTTAAAACATTGTAATTACCATTCTTGCAAATAGCTCTGCTAATTAGATATCCATTGTATTGTATTAAAGTCAATATTAGCTTTAGGCAGATAAAAAAGAAATAATGTTGAGCCAAGTGGTAGACGATTTTAAGGATATTTTTAACTTAAATTTGTTATAGTTCAATTGTTATCATTCATTAGTTAATTTTTATGATGTATTAGGTTTATATGTATGGTTTTAGGGTTAAGTGGCTAATAATTATTTGTACTTACTTATATCAATTTGTATAAAAATTGTTGCATTGAAAAGTTACAATTAGCATTCCTGTAAATAGCTCTACTAACTATAAAAACGTAAGAGTAGATATATTTAAAGATATTTTTTGCTTTACATTATAGTTCAATCGCAATTTTTGACTAATTATTTGTTATAAGTAATATATTACGCCTATGTGTGGATTTACTGTATTAAACATTGTAATTAGTATTCTAGCAAATAGCTCTGCTAGGCTGCTATCCATTGTAATGTAAGTAAACATTAAATAAGTAAGCAAATATTGAAAAAAAAAATGATGTAAGTGTACATATTTAAAAGTATTTTTCTTTTAACATTGTAGTTCCATTTAATTATTGATCAATTGTAATTACTGATTATTAGTTAAATATATTAGGCTTACATATATTTTTTTGGTCACTGGTAGTTATTAGTAAACAAATAACATAAAATAGCATGCCATCAATGTATGGCGGATTATTGTAACTTTTTTTTTATTAACATTGTACGATCGGTAACAATTAAAATATTACATGTAACATAAGAAAATAGAAGTAAAATGAAAAAAAAATAATAAAGAGGCCAAGTGTTAGGTTTAAGTAAGAGAGCGTGCATGAGGACATGCACGAGGTCAGGATGGTTGAGTGTTAGGTTTTATTTAATAGAGCAAGATTTTGCCCGAAATTATATTTAATAGGCAAAATTATTGTTTTAAACTGGTATCCCCAAACGTGAGGATGACAGAACTTGTTAAAGATATGGCAGATGCCAGATTGACGACGACGCTCGAAAGAGCCAGTCGTACCGAACAGTTGGCCTCCAGTAAACTGTAAAAGTAACAGTATTGAGATCATTCTTCATAAGTAATTTAAGGTAATGTATTTTGTTAAATTATATTTTGTTATGAGAATGTATAAAATATAAAATATTGGAAAGAATAAAATAAGATTCTTAGTTGTTAGTGATAATAGCGATGTGAAAAGAAATATAAATGTAATATAATTGATTACGTGGTTTAATTAGTAAAGGTAGTTCCTAACATTTAAAGAAATGGCCGTTGTCCATGTGAAATAGCACATCGTGTTCTTTCAATTGTGGAGGAGCATATTAATCGCCAAATGTAGGGTATTTCCTTACACTATGTTCATTATGAATTTCGTAACGTATGGAATTTTAGAAAATGTAATTTTACTATGCTTTATGAGCAATTACAGACTTTAGTTTGGACCCCATTATATGACATCAAAAATATGCAGATGGCTTTAAATTATTTTTATAAAAAAATTATTGAAACCGTAAATGAAAATACGCCCAAAAAAATTAAACTTAATAAGCCAGTTCATAGGTATGTTTATCCGGATTGGTATACGTCAGATTTAATTCTTGACATACAAAAAAAATGGAGGTACCATAAAAAATATAAGTCCACAAGATTATCGAGTGATTATGAAATGTTCGCACGGTATAGGTCCATAGTTAAGAGTAAAATTATATCTACTTATGAAGCATATATGTGTAGACTACAATTGAATATAAAGAGTGATCCGAGATCTTTTTGGAGTTATATGAAGAGTAAACAATCTAAACGTAGTAAAATCTGTATTAAAAAAGATGGTATAGGGTTGAAAGAGACGGAAAGTGCGGAGTATTTTGCATCGTATTTTCACTCTGTATACAGTACAATGCGGCCGGTACTAGACCCACAGGAAGCGCAGCGCGCGGCGGGACCGGGAGCGGACGCGGCGCGCGTTCATGTAGAACAGCTAGACTCGAAAGATGTGCGCTCAGCCCTGGAACGTCTAAAACCAAAATTTTCAGTAGGGCCTGATGGTATACCACCTTTTATTATCAAGGATTGCCGGGAAGTATTGTGGAAACCTTTGTTACACCTGTTCAATCTAATTCTGCGAGACGGAGTATACCCGGATCTGTGGAAAATTACTTGAGTAACACCAGTCCCTAAAGGTAGTCCGAGTGATGAAGTCAGCAGTTATAGACCGGTGGCGGTATTGTCGGCGTTCGCCAAGGTATTTGAATCGGCATTACACGCATGTATTTATACACAGGTCAGCCCCTTTCTTTCTGATGAGCAACATGGTTTCCGGCCAGGTCGCAGTACGAGTAGTAACCTGCTGTCATTTATGACATACCTTACGCCAGTAATTGATGCTGGGGGACAGGTTGACTGCGCGTACTTCGACTTCCGGAAGGCGTTTGACACCGTTGATAACGATATATTACTATCTAAGATGGCAGCGCTGGGCTTTACCCCGCAGCTTCTTAAATCCTTTGCCAGCTACCTTGGCGACCGCCAACAATATGTGGTATACGATGGGTCCGAATCTAGACCATATTTTACGTTCTCGGGTATAAGCTAGGGAAGTAATTTAGGTCCTTTAGAATTTCTATTAATGATCAATGATTTGCCTGCAGTTGTTCGGAGTGGGAGGTGTTTGCTGTTCGCGGATGACCTTAAGGTATTCCTGCCGATAGCGGATGCGTCGGGCGCGGAGCAAATGCAGGCAGATATTGATCATATCGTGCAGTGGAGCAGTACTAACAAGCTGTATTTTAACGTAAGCAAGTGTGGCATTATGAGCTACAGTAGGGGTAGGGCTCCGCTGCATTATCCGTATGAAATGAATGACGCAGTTATTCCGCGGTTGGAGACCGTACGAGATTTAGGCGTCGAAATGGTTCCCGAGTTAATGTTCCGTAAACACATTGTTAACATACGCGGGAAATCGTTTAAAAAAATAGGGTTTATCCTAAGAAACTGTAAAGATTTCAGGGATACATCAGCCATAAAGATTTTATATAACACATTGGTCCGTAGCCATCTCGAGTCTACTGCACTTATTTGGAATCCCCATGAGGCTAAATATAGCCTCATGGTGGAAAAGATTCAGAACAAATTTTGTCGATTTTTATATTTAAAACAATATGGAGTATATCCGTATTTCCCATTGATGTACCCTAGCCTGTTCGTTCTGGGTATGGTCGGGTACAATCGGTTGAGCGTGCGGCGTGATGTGTCGCTGGCGCGCATGGCGTGGCGCGTGTTGCGCGGGCAGCTGCACGCGCCAGAGCTGCTGGCGGAGCTGCGGCTGTGCGTGCCCGCGCGCCTCGCTCCGCGACGCCTCCTGCCCACGCTCGTCGTAGCGCCGGCTAGGACTAATTTGCTCAAATTTGCCCCTATGTCGCGTGCCATACATTTACTTAATTTAATATCACGGGAGGTCGATATTTACTGTTGCAGCCTTCCGAAATTTACAAAGTGTGCATTGCAATGCGTAGAAAGAATGTAGTATTATGGTATGTAGTAAGTAGAAATGTAGTAATATTAATATTGATTTAGATTTGTAGATTATTGTACCTAGATTGTTTTTTTCTTTTTCTTTCTTTTTCTTCCTTAAAATATCATATTGGGTATACTGTAACGATATTTTAAGCGTATAAATAAATAATTAAATAAATAAATAAAAATTATTGGGTCTCAAACTATCTTTGTACCAAATTTCATCCAAATCCGTTCAGTACTTCAGGCTTGAAGAAGTGACAAACAGGCAGATAGGCAGACAGTTACTTTTGCGTTTGTAATATTAATAATAGGGATTTTATTTATTTTTTGGAAACCTACAGTATTACGTTACTAATATAACAGAAAAAAATAAACATAAATTGATTAAAATTCTACTTGTAATTATTATGACATTTATATTTATATATTAAATAGTTTCTAGCAGCATGTAATATATAATAAACTAGCTGTGCCCGCGACTTCGTCCATGTAGAAAAAATCTCAAATAAAACCAGTTCCTGTTCTCGTGGGATTTCCAGGATAAAAACTATCCTATGTCCTTTCTCAGGTCTTAAACAATGTTTGTACTAAATTTCATCTAAATCGGTTCAGTAGCTTAAACGTGAAGAAGAGACAGACAGACAGACAGAATTACTTTCGCATTTATAATATTAATATGGATTTAAATTAGTTTATTTGTTTGTCATTTAGTTTGTGAGTTTTAAGTATTTAAATAAGTTGGAAAAAGCAATGAGTAATAGCTCAATGTATATTTTATGAATCGCAAGATAAATTTAAGTGCAAAAGCCAAAGTGGCCGCTTACCAAATATTTATTTACGGCCATCATACAAACTTGCAAAGGGTTCATAAAAATAAAATATGTCCGAAAAGCCAGTTGGAGGCCGATTTTATGGCAATATTAGATGGTATCAATTTTATTACGACACATAAAGTGCTGTCCAAGTCTCCGGTCTTGTTTGGTGAGAATATATTATCGTTTTGAATATTTGTTTCTTAATTCTGAATATTTTCTTAGGCTTTTATACATATAATCATGACTATTTTATTCCTAAGAATTATGTGGCTATGTAAAAATAACTATATAAAATGTTGGTGGGCTGGCTGGGTTAATCAGTCATGTTTGTCTAATATATAGAACTTATTTAAAAACAAATATTATTTTCCATCCTAGTTAAAATATTATATAGCAATCCTTTTTAAAAATTGTCACAAAAACACTTTTTAAAACAATATTTTTGATTACAATAATATAGTTTGTACAAACAACACCACAGTATTTTTGATAATAATATTTTTGATTATATTATATTATAACTTATGCATCTGGCATTAGATATCACCACAAGATAGCAACGCACTATGAACGTCTTTGGTGTCTATAGGCGATGGTTGACTCTTTCCATCAGGAGACCCACTTTAATTGTTTGCTATCTTATGATATAAAAAATACATATCTTTGCCGCTGTTTTTATCAAATTAAATGAACGTAAACTAACATTACTCCATTGATATAAAAAACCCAAGATACACAATCAGTGTGTCAAGAACGTCCTCCAAAAATGAGTGCACAATTTTAAATTGTGCACTCATTTCAAATAGAATCGCGTCGGCCGCGTCACTGTCAATTTTATTTATTTTCGTACATTGCTTTGTAAAAACAACTATAAGTCTTGCACTTAAGGTTGGATATGCAAAGACATATGTTTTTTCCATATCTACTTAAAAGAAATTAGGGACACATTTGAGTGTCAGTTTTTTTCGAGACTGTGCATCTAGGGTTTTTTATATCAATGCATTACTCGGATAAAATTTTTCATGTGAAAATGGATTAACATGAAAATCATACCTAAATCAATTTGAATATTAAAAGTGTAATATATAAATACAAAATTTAATTTCATTCATAATAAATACAAAATAGCAAACAATAATATTTCATATGCCCTTATAAACAAAATATTAGTTTTTAAAATCGGTTCATAAATGGCTGAGTTCTGAAGTAACAAATATAAGAAATATACTGTCGAATTGATAACTTCCTTCTGTTGGAAAGTCAATATACAAAAATAGACAAAAATTGCTCGTTTAAAGCATAGAATAATAACGCATAGAAACTAAGTCGATCCGCCCAATATTAAACCAATTCAAAGAAGCCTCAAAAGGCTTGTTACGCTCGCCGGCCGCTCAACATGTAACACGTGCCACATGGATTACAGCTCTTACAATTTAAAAAAATATGAGTTACTAGGGGGTGAAAGGCTGTCACCGTGCTTCACAAAAGCGTATTTAGGACTTGAAGATTATATTTCACCGATAAAAACTACTTGGCGAATAAAAACTATCGGATATTTTTGTATAAAATCCAAACAAATAAATCGTAAATATCTTCATAGAATGATATTCAAAATGTTGCCAGCCAAAGGGAAATTATAATTAATAACGTGTGTATTCCTATTTTATGTGCGATATTACATAGCCTGGGCTTTGCTTTAATTTAAAATATTTTTTTAGTGTTGGGACTTACCATTATACTGGCACAAATTTTGCAAAGTCGTTTGTCAGACCAAAATTACAAAGCCTTTGTTCGTGTATAATGAGGAGTTTTAGAAGACAAAAAAATTGTTCCGACTAGCGTTCTATATGTCGCAGTGATCATTAGAAAAAATACTGTGTCACTGCCAAAAAGAGATTTTTTTTTTAATTTTTATTATAAAATAATGCCATCGTATGGCATTATTTCGTGATTTGCTTAGTGTTAAGTAATTTTTTAATTGGCAATATTTTCGAGTTTTATCAATAAAAATATCTAGGGTAACATGCCCTGAAGTCGGATCCGCCTATCGGTCGGATCTAATATGTTTATGCTGATAATTAAGTTTAAATTCCACATAGCTTGAAATTTGTGTTGGGAATGCCGACTTTACTCACATAACTGAGTTTATTACACACGATTTAAATAATTTGTGTCATATACTCATTTTATTTTTTTAAGTTGATTTAAATAAATAATTTGATTAATAAGTATACCTATCCTATTACTTTTTACCTCAAAGCGTTCATCTATATCGTAAGTATTGCTTGTGCTTGCCCGCCTATCTGCTAACGTTCAAACTAGTTTAGAATTTAGAGTCAGGCAACATTTGTATAAAAGTTATAATATAAATGTTCCAAGGTGATAGCTGTGAATAAATTTACACATACATACACGCATACAGACATACACCTAAAGATACACAAGCATTCGCCAAGCAATGCACAAATGTTTTATAACATTTATGTCATATACGATTATAATTTAGTAAATATTTTTCAATAAGTTTTTTTTAAGAATGACTTCAATCACTGTTTGTATAACTTCAATAATGTACCTTGTATTGGTCATATTTTTTATTTACGCTTGGTGCTGGTTGGTTATCGCTGTTTGACTACTGAAATATACAAAAAAATAAATATCTTGAGAACCTCTAGAACATTTCCCTGTAATGCTATTTATTTTACCTCATCGAAATAAAAATTGTAAATTTTAAGTTTTCTTTATGACTAATAATACTATTGGAAAGAAAGGCAATCTTTATGTCCGTGAAGTAAAAAATATTTTAAGTCACAAATAAAAGCACAAAAACTAAAAAAAAATAAGGTTAAATAGCTTTGGAATATCATCTTGAAAACATCTAGAATATTTCCAGGCATTTAAAATATTTTAGCTAACCGAATAAAAAGTGTAAGTTTCAGGTTTATACTCAATGACTATTAATGTTATATGAAGGACTATTTGTATACCGGTGAGATAGACATATTTTAAATACCGTCTTGGTAAAATATTTATTTACTTGCAACATTATTCGAGTCTTTGTGTGCGTGTCAACGTAAGTAATTACACGAAGTCACGTGCACATCATTACGGTTTAGGCTTAAAATATGAATGAAATGATGAACGCGATTATCATTCTTAGCGTTATTTCTCTAAGGTTTAAAGTATAGGACATATTGTTATGAATACTATAAATATAGAACAGCTCTACTGTTTCTCAATTATTTTGTTGTTATTAATTGTGTATAAAATCCTTTATAAGTCAGGTGTGTTTAGTCTCAGTTTTAGTCTTATGCAGTGTTATTAAAAGATCATTAGTTGAGTATAAATACTGTTATTCAGCTAAATTCGTATTATGTACTTACTATTCACCTCTGTCGGCTATGTGGTCCAATGTCAGTCAGTATTGAGCACATGATATCCAGGGTTCGGGCGATTCAAAATGTGCTTTTTTAGTTTCCTGATAAAAAAAAAACGTAGCCTGTAATTTGATAAGAACCCGATTGGTGATAGGCTTACCCTATCACATTGTGGGACTAAGTATCTTCAGCTATCGAGGGTGCACCAGTACTTCTGCCTACTTCTTCGGGGATACGGCTATGCCCGCATAGGCAACATGTCATCAATATAGAAAATGACAAAAATCATGTTTCATCTCCTTTTTCAGTTTCTTAAGGTTTGGTTTTTGATTTTGGACCCCGCGTCTTTAACTACCTCTTAGTTAATAGTGCGTTAATATCTTGTGGCGAGGTTTGATGCCAAATGTATAAGTATACCGGCTACTTTACCCTCCAAACCAGAACACGACAGTGACAAGCACTGACACTATTGCGGCAGGAATATGTAAAGCGGTGGTACCAGACTCGAACGAGACAATGCAGAACTCTACCACCTAGTAGCCACGATGGTAGTGACTCGCATAGCCGATCGGTTGCCCTCTACGACCTGCTTGGCAGAATGGCAGTTGGCTTATTCTACAAAAGAGCCCGGATCAATACGGAGGGCAATGTAAAAACAAATTGCATTTTTTTTATTGATAAAATAAATCTCAAATTCTAATTTTAATTTTTAATCTGACATCATTTAATAATTCTACTTTATTTCTTCTGACATCATTTAATAATTCTATTTTATTTCTTCTTGTTTTTACCGAATTTTAAATTGAATTTTATATAACCGCATTTTTTTAAAATAATATTTGTTAATTTTTAATGTAAATGACATAAACTAACTAGCATAAGTGATTACAAAAGCAATATGGATTTAAATCTGAAATAAATTGATTATTATTATTATTGCACGAAACATTGCAAAAATAAATTGCTATTTTACTAAGAAATTTTATGAAATGGTTATGGTTTAATAAAGCTGTTACCAATATCAATGGTTACCAAGCATTTTATGCTAAGTAACTTCAAAAGTCTACCCCATTTACCGCCGTTAACATAATCGTATCTACTATCTGTAGGAGATGCAATGACATCGTACGTCATGTGTTTGTATACAGGTGATGTTTTTTGCCATTAGGAGAGCCTGTTTGTTTGCTATCATATGAATATTATCTAGATTCTAAATACATGAGCCAGCAATAAATAATTACTTTAAAAATATCCTAATTTTTCAACTAACTGAGCTTTTGTTTATAATAAATTTTTAGAATTAAAAAACCGTGATAAATACGTATTAATTAGCTTGGATTCATTTATTTCTAAGAGATATTTTTTTAAAAAAAGGATAGGATTTCGTTGAAAAAACAAAACAATCTTATTTACTTAACAATGAATCCAATCATTTATTTCTAAGAGATATTTTAAAAAGAAAGGATAGGATTTCGTTGAAAAAACAAAACAATCTTATTTACTAACAATGAAATGTATCGAGGATTTGATTGAAAATTCTTTTTCCTTCAATCTAAAAATAATTAAGGAAAACAATGAATTTACTTCATTTTAAGCAATGCAAGGAACAATTTTCTACATTGTATTTTGTAGCTTTTAGATTTAAATTTTATTGAAAATTAAAAATTTGATTGCAGTTTTTATAAAATATTTACATTTTTTTCGTGTCTTTTATTGTTAACTAGCCGACCCAGCATACGTTGTTTTTCCATACATATTAAGAATCCATAGCGGACAAACAACTTAACACGTTATTTATATAAGTATACGTTATTTTCCTTCCAGGCAGCCGAAGGGGCATTGAAATTTATATGTATTCTTAAATTTTCTAATTTTCCGCGCAATTTCCTTCATATTTTATTTTATAAGAACTTTTCCTGACAATTACAAACACAGAAAAAAGAATTAGTGAAATCGGTCCGCCATTCACGCGTAATGTCGTGACCACGGAAAATAGGGATTGATTTTTATAGATCTTGAAATCTCTTAATTTTTATCGGCGTTTTTGTCATAATCCGTACCATACAGGCTAACTACTAGAACAATGAAATAAACATTTATTTTTAATTTTTAAGCGATTATAAAAATAAAACCGCATAAACAAACTAACACGGAAATCGGATGATAATAATCTACAAGTCCTGGTCTGTATTTTTAATAAATTATACTTAAAATTTAAACACTGTGTCATCAGAACATCAATTATGGGCATAACAAATCCCAGTAATATTAGATAGGTACAGATGCAAACATTTGTGTGTCTGTTAGTTTGCGTCTCTACAAAAAACGACTGAATGAATATTGGGTGGGAATGACAAAAATTTTTGAGCAGTAGTAGACTGCGACACGTAAGTAATATTTGAATTTTTTTTAGTTGGAGCTCGTTCCGTCGGACCAAAAATTAAAATCACGCAACTTTAATTTTTTATTACTCCTATATCGGAACGCGGTCACACACTGAGAAAATCCGGTGGAAGAATGTTTTAAGCTTGCTTATTTTATGTTTCATGTATAATAATTGATAATCATAACATAACAAAAATATTACAATAAATTATAAGAGACTGATATAAGCAAAAATTAATCCCAAGACATTTTGTCATCTTAATCTTCTTAAATGTATAATTAACCCTTTTTGTACTGTACAGATTTGCATTAATAAATTTTATGAATTTATTCAGTTTAAAGTTCGAGAAAGCTTATTGTAAAGGCGTATAATTTACCCCATAAATAAATTGTTTACTCTGCGTGCACGAAATGTACGTATAACAATATTGTTTTTGTTTCTTGTGTTTTGCCACACATCGCCATTTTTTAAAAGTTTAATATTTTTTCGAGAATATATTGAATTCTTAAATATATAATTTCCATATATCTGGGATATATGGGAATGGGATATACAAGCGGTGAGTTTAGCTTAATTGCCTATCTGCCATTCTATTAGGCAGTTTGTAAAAGATAAAAACGGCTTGTTCCTTGTGTTTCGCCACACATCGCCATTTTAACGGTCTAATATTTTTTCGAGAATATATTGAATTCTTAAATGTATAATTCCCATATATCTGGGATATATGCGAATGGGATATACAAGCGGTGAGTTTAGCATATTGCCTATCGCCATTCTATTAGGCAATTAGTTTCTCTGTGGTCTAGTGGTCCAACGTTGGCATCGACCACATGAGGTCCCGGGTTCGATTCCCGGGTCGGGCACTTAAAAAATGTTTTTTCAGTTTTCTGATAAACATGAAGTTGCCCGGGATTGGAAAGCGCCCGGTTGGCGATAGGCTTGCCACCTATCACATTTGTGGGACCAAGTATCTTCGGCTAATCGTGGTTGCACTTATTGTACCTCTGCCTACCCCTTCGGGGATACGGACGTGAAGAAAAACAAAGTTTTTTTGTCTTTTTTATTAGGCAGTTTGTAAAAGATAAAAATGGCTTAATATATTACTGTGACTGCTAGGTGATAGAGGTCTCCAACGTCCTGCCCGGGTTAGGAATCACGTATTAGTATGAATGTCGTAATCGTGAAGTATTAGGTATGTATGAATGTCGTAATCATGAAGTATTAGGTATGTATGAATGTCGTAATCATGAAGTATTAGGTATGTATGAATGTCGTAATCATGAAGTTTTAGGTATGTATGAATGTCGTAATCATGAAGTATTAGGTATGTATGAATGTCGTAATCATGAAGTTTTAGGTATGTATGAATGTCGTAATCATGAAGTATTAGGTATAGGTGGAGCTAGCACTCGTGTTTATCAATTGAAACAAATATTTACGTTATATCTCTGTCTATGAGGTCTCGCCATCTCTTTTTATACAGCTATGTTAAAATAAGAGGGTAAGACCTCAGAAGATGACAGCAGTATATAAAATTGTGTTTCAAGTAGGTATTAGAAGTGCTGCTCCAGATATAACACAGCTTCATGGTCATAATAGCATCGATAGTTGTCAATGTCATGTTTTGTTTGGATAACAAGTTGGCAGATAAACTTAATATGCATTACATTACCATCTTGCCACACGGATAGTATAGTATCCCCGAAGAGGTAGGCAGAGGTACAACAAGTGCACCCACGATTAGCTGAAAATACTTACCCATAATACGATAGGTGGCAAGCCTATCGCCATCCGGACACTTTTAAATCCCGGTCAACGTTAATTACCAGACCCAGAAATCAAACCCGGAACCTTATGCGTTTAACACCGACACCGAACCACTAGACCACAGAGGCGACTATAGATAGATATATCTCTTTACATCCGCGCACTCACCATGGTTCACCACCACGTCACAATAGTAGTGACTCGCATAGCTAAGGGGTCGTCTATAAATTACGTGAAATGTTTTTTTAAATTTTCTGTCCCTCCTTCCCCCTAATGAGATGTCGTGAGATTTTATACAACCCCCTCCCCCATCCTCCAATCTCACGTAAGATTTTTCAAAATGTGGGTTTCTTAAATATGTAAACGCGTTGTACGCGTTATACGCGTTGTAAATGTAACGCAAAATTTGCTTCGTGCTTTTATTTACGACTAATTAAGACTGTATAACGTCGAAGTATGAATGAAATTATTTTATTTCGAACGAATTATCGAATGATCTTAATCGTATTACGATTACGCTTAAGATTAAATCTTAAGCATGTACAATCTGGATAATAGACCAAAATAGTATAATTTCTTTTTTGTTTCAATCATAAAAAGATGCGTGATATTTCCCGAGACCCATTTTAATTTTTCACACATGTTGAAAAAAATACAACAAAAAATCTATCAATCGTCGATCGATAGTAGGTAATATTTTTAAAACGAGGCGGGCCGCGGGAATGTTGCGACCCGGAATTTTATTTTGATAGCCCTGTACCGGGTTACGACCCGGCAAATGGGAACCACTGAATATATAAGAATAAATCAAATTATACAACGTTAAAGTAAAAAACTGGCAAAAAAATCAAAATTTGACCGTCCAACTGGACGTTGCGACCCGGAATTTTATTTCGATAGCCCTGTACCGGGTTGCGACCCGGCAAATGGGAACCACTGAATATATAAGAATAAATCAAATTATACAACGTTAAAGTAAAAAACTGGCAAAAAATCAAAATTTGACCGTCCAGTTGGTCGTGGTCGTGGTGGTCGTGGTGGGCCAATCTAATTACAAATCGATGGGGCTCTGGTTCAATTCCTGACAGGGATAAACATTTGTGTGATGAAAATAGATGTGTATTTCTGGCAAGGGTCTCGGGAAATATCACGCATCTTTTTATGATTGAAACAAAAAAGAAATTATACTATTTTGGTCTATTATCCAGATTGTACATGCTTAAGATTTAATCTTAAGCGTAATCGTAATACGATTAAGATCATTCGATAATTCGTTCGAAATAAAATAATTTCATTCATACTTCGACGTTATACAGTCTTAATTAGTCGTAAATAAAAGCACGAAGCAAATTTTGCGTTACATTTACAACGCGTATAACGCGTACAACGCGTTTACATATTTAAGAAACCCACATTTTGAAAAATCTTACGTGAGATTGGAGGATGGGGGAGGGGGTTGTATAAAATCTCACGACATCTCATTAGGGGGAGGGAGGGACAGAAAATTTAAAAAAACATTTCACGTAATTTATAGACGACCCCTTAGCTATGCGAGTCACTACTATTGTGACGTGGTGGTGAACCATGGTGAGTGCGCGGATGTAAAGAGATATATCTATCTATAGTCGCCTCTGTGGTCTAGTGGTTCGGTGTCGGTGTTAAACGCATAAGGTTCCGGGTTTGATTTCTGGGTCTGGTAATTAACGTTGACCGGGATTTAAAAGTGTCCGGATGGCGATAGGCTTGCCACCTATCGTATTATGGGTAAGTATTTTCAGCTAATCGTGGGTGCACTTGTTGTACCTCTGCCTACCTCTTCGGGGATACTATACTATCCGTGTGGCAAGATGGTAATGTAATGCATATTAAGTTTATCTGCCAACTTGTTATCCAAACAAAACATGACATTGACAACTATCGATGCTATTATGACCATGAAGCTGTGTTATATCTGGAGCAGCACTTCTAATACCTACTTGAAACACAATTTTATATACTGCTGTCATCTTCTGAGGTCTTACCCTCTTATTTTAACATAGCTGTATAAAAAGAGATGGCGAGACCTCATAGACAGTAAGAAATACCATACATACCATACAGTCTCGTAAGAAAAAAGAACATATATAATTTGATTTAATGTTTATAGAGGAAACTACTAAATAAGTTGGTTTATTTAGACTATTTGTATGTATAATATATTTAATTTATTTATTTTTGGTTGCGAAGTCCTTACTACCTTCAAATAGTACCAGTTTTTATTTTTTTTCTTTAGAGTTTTGCTTTTTATTCGCTTGCTTCAATTATTTTCGTTGTTTATATGTTTTTTTTTTGTACATTCATACAAAATATTGACAAAATACTTATCTATCTATAGCTAATAAGACATTCAAGCGTAAACGTCGGTAAGTACATGAATAGTCTCAAAATATTATTCAGCGTCTACTCGCAAATAAAACTATTTATAAAGTACTAGCTTTCAGCCCCTTTAATACCCTCTTTTACCTCTTTAAGAGATAAAACTCACAGCATCCTTACATGCACGTTTATTAAATTGAATTAAAGAACATGACTAATAAATTTGAATTTTGATAAAACATATTTTATTTTTTCTACAAACTTTACCACTTTTTTCATCCTTTGAAGAGATGATATTTGAAAACCTTAAACTCGTATTCATTTAATTGTATTAAAATCATAAATACTAAGTTTTAGTGGTACGAAAAGCGGCGGATGCGGCGATGGGGGCCGCCACCCATCACGCCAGGCCCGAATAGGCGAGTCGAGGGGAGCAGAGTGCCAAATAGGCACGTGGAATGTAAGAGGTGGGTTGGAAGATAAGATGCATGAATTGATAGATGTAATGAATGAGAGATGCCTAGATGTTTTGTGTGTAACAGAGACTAAACGTAAAGGTAGTGAAACCACTGATCTCCCCGGTGGCATGATGGCTCTGTGGTCTGGTGTGCCCCAGAGCGATCATGCTGGCGCCGGAGTAGGTATTCTTCTATCGTCACGCTTAGTCTCTGGTCTGAAAGATTATGGGATGGCTGGCTCGAGACTTCTCTGGGTCCGGATCAAACTGGGAATCACGAGAGTCTTTTTGGTCGCATTATATGCACCGGTAAGCTCTTCGTCGCCCAGTGACCTGGAAAAGTTTTGGGATTCTGTAAGGGATGTTCTGGATATGGTTGATGACAATGAAAGAGTCATTTTGTGTGGTGATTTGAATGGATGGGTCGGGACTAAGCGGCCTGGTTTCGATGCCGTTCTTGGTCCGTATGGTGACAGTAGAGTGAACGACGCCGGTAAGCACATTGTGGATTTATGCATGGAAAGGAATCTTCTTGTGGCTAACACAATATTCCCTCACAAGGACATACATTTGTATACATGGAGAAGGAATGACCAAAAGAGTGTGATAGATCTGATTTTGATTGATAGTAGACTCCGCAGTTGTTTAATGGATACGCGCGCCTACAGAGGTCCCAATCTGGAAACGGACCACTATTTGGTAATAAGCCGATATAGGGGTCTGTTTAAGAAGTGGAGACATTGGCGACAACGTGTTCCATTCGGAGAGCTTGAAAGGATAAAGAGCGAAAAGTTGCAAGACCCGAGTATAAGGAGTATGTATGAGATTCAGGTTCGAGATAGGTTGGCGAAAGTGAACCTACCGGACTTGGATGTAGACGAATGTTGGAAAGTTTTGAAAGATAGTATGATAGTAGCCGCGAAAGAAGTATGTGGTAGTGCAAAACTGTGCAAGTCAATGAAAGGAGATGCATGGTGGGATGATGAAGTGAAAGCTGCGATTGAGAGAAAGAAGAAAGCATGGCTAGACTATGTATCATGTTTGCAAGTGAATGATGGTATGAAAGACAAGAAGAAAGAATTGTATCGTTGTTGTAAGAATGCCACCAAAACCTTAGTGAAAGAAAAGCGTGAAAGAGAATGTTTGAAAGCGGAAGAGAGACTGGCGAGCAACTTCGAGGCAAACACCAAACTTTTTTGGAGGGAGGTGAAGAAGTCTAGGAGTTGTTCGGCAGCCTCCAGAATGAATAGGATTAAATCTAAGGATGGTGACATTCTTACAAGCACAGAAAGCGTGTTAAAACGATGGAGTGAATATTTTGGAGATATGTATGGTGCTGTTCAGGACGCTGCCTCCGTCTCTGACTCAGTAAGTGACTCAGAGACGGTGGAAGCGTGCCAGGACATTACTATGCAAGAGATCGTATGGGCGATAAGAAGTATGAAAAACGGAAAGGCTGCGGGAATAGATAAGGTGACTGCTGAGATGATCAAATACGGTGGTCCTGCCGTCTGGGACTCTTTTTGGGTCCTCTGCAATACATGTTGGAGGACCGGTAGAGTACCCGAAGACTGGCGGCGCGCGGTCATCGTGCCCTTGTATAAAGGCAAGGGCTCACGTATAGACTGCAATAGCTATAGGGCCATCAGTTTGATCAGCTTAGCATCGAAGGTGTATGGTAAGATCATTGAAAGGAGAATGCAAGGGAAGTCCGAGGGAATGTTGTGGGAGGCACAAGGGGGTTTCAGATCTGGAAGAGGATGTATGGATCAAGTTTTCTCACTCCGCAACATCGTAGAGAAGCATCTGGCTGTCGGCCAGAAGGTTTTCTGCGGTTTTGTGGATTTGGAGAAAGCGTTTGATAGAGTTGTGCGAAAGAAACTTTGGGACATTTTACCCAGTTATGGGATAGATGGGCGTCTGCTGCGTGCTTTGCAATCCATGTACTGGGATTGCAAAGCATGTGTGCGGGTGGACGGCAACATATCGCCCTGGTTCGATGTCAATATCGGCGTCAAGCAGGGTTGTGTGTTGTCAGCTCGTCTGTTTATTCTATATCTGGATAAGTGTCTCCAAAGATTGAGGTCATTGAATGTGGGAATGCGCATGAGTGATCTAGTGGTGAACTGCCTGCTTTATGCAGATGACGCTGTACTTTTAGGCTCAACTCCATCTGAGCTGCAAACACTGGTCACAGTTATGAATGAGGATTGTAAGAGTATGGGCTTACATTTGAATGCGAAGAAAACTAAAGTTTTGGTATTTGAAAGAGAAACAACCAGAACGGATGTAAGAGTTGTGGTCGATGATGTAGTGCTGGAGCAAGTGGATGAGGTTGTATATCTTGGATGTGCTTTTAGCAGGGATGGAAGGTACACCGCTGATGTTGAAAGAAGAGTGTGTGCAGGGAACAGAGTGAATGGAGCGTTAGGGAGATTACTTAATAGCACAATTTTAAGTCAGGGTGCCCGTCTAGCCCTGCATAATCATGTGCTTATCCCAACGCTATTGTATGGAAGTGAGAGTTGGGTATGTCATAAAGGGCATGAAAGTAGAATCAACGCGGTCGAGATGAGGTCGCTAAGAAAAATATTTGGTGTGACACTCGCGGACCGGGTTCGTAATGCCGAAGTGAGAGAGAGGCTAGGTTTGAAAGAAAGTATCGGTGTAAAGATGAGAAAGGGCATGCTCCGTTGGTTCGGACATGTAGAAAGAATGGTAGATGAAAGGTTAACAAAACAGATATACAACGCGAATGTGGAAGGATGTAGGTACCGGGGAAGACCAAGACTGACATACCACGATCAGATTGATCGAGTACTGTCCGAAGGTGGTGTCAAGAGTCTTCGCAACCGGCGTGTGTGTATGAAGAGAGTGATGAATGTGGAAGAAGCGAGACAAGCCTGCAAGGATCGTGATGTATGGCACTCGGTTCTCTCTGCCTACCCCGTAAGGGATCTGGCGTGAAGATATGTTGTTGTTGTTCTACAATAAACGATCTATTTTTTATACAAACATCAATGCTTTTTTTACCCTTTAAGGAATGAAATTTAAAAAAATCCCCAAATATATGATTCTTAAATTGTGTTGAAGAACATAAGTGCCGAATTTCAAGTTATTTTGACCATAAACGTTTGATTTTTCATATAAATTTACTCCTTTAACTTTTAACACACTTTTACTCCTTTAATGGATGAAACTTCGAACATTACGTGCATGTTTCTTCAATTTCGATCGAAGAGCATAAGTACTAGAAAAATCCGAAAATTCATACTTCTTAATTGTATTAAAAATCATAAATACTAAATTAAAATAATTTCGATTTTATAGTAATGCAATAAATAAACAATTCATTTTTGATACAAACTTTAAAGCTTCTTTTTACCTCTATATGGGCTAGAATTCAAAAAAATATTAAATTTGTATTTAATTTTTTTTCAGTTAAAGCATATCATTCATTACAACTCAAAAATGAAAGAGTTTCATACAAACTTTCACCCCCTATTTCGCCATCTTAGGGGATGAATTTAAAAAAATCCGTTCTTATTCCATGTCTATATCATAATAAGAACATCTGTAAAAAAACAGCCTTCTCGGTCCAAGCTCATTATCTACTATAAAAAAACATCCAAGCGTAAACGAAATGTTCAATTTCCAAACGGCACAACCTTACTATTGTGCCAAACGTTCTATCTGTACTATTACTCTTTGACTCGAATATGGAGAGCGGAGCACGCTAACATGCGACACAGCCTCCCCGTATGAACGCTACCGGGAGACTGACTTTCGACGCGAGCGCTGTCCGCGAATTAAATAATAAGGCTTTTATTGATTTAATAGCACACTATAATGATTTTGTAAAATTTTGAACTTAAATTTTATAAAGCAATAAATTGTCTGTAATAAAAAGGAAAAATCATCAAAATCGTTACAGTAGTTTGGAAGTTATAAGCAAATTTTTGCGTAAAAATAAGAAAGATATTCGATTTTTTTCCGTCAAAAATAACAATAAAATTTGAAAAAACGAACTTAAAATTTAAACTTAATTATACGTATAATGTATATTTTTTTAAAATTATTGGACCAACCGGTTAGCAGTAGTAGGCTTTCAAAGAGGTGTCTATTTCATAGTTTGGCATTACCTATCGCCTTAAGTACTCAACGCACATTTCACTTCGTAACCTAAGCGTTTTTAGGAGAGTCGAAGCAATTCGTTCTAGTTGAAAAATTAATGCTGATAATGATGGATTTGACGCAAAGTAACGCTTACGCTTACGCTACGCTTATGTTATAAGTTAAATATAAAATATCGTTCGCAAAACTTCAATAAATTATGTGATAATAAATTCTTAAACGACCGTAACTCCATGATGCGTGAAATTCGCACTTGGACCGAAATTAATACACAATGCTTGTTCACAAAACTTTTCGGGGCTCATATCCGTTGTAATAGCCGCATTGGGTATGTATGAGACTTTAGCGAATTTCGCTTAAGATAGAACACTTCTGAGTAATTAATCTAAGCCTTTCAATGCGTTAATAGGTGAAATTGAGACGGTAATTACACATTCCAAAGCAGGGCATATACATTAGGGTGTATTTAACAGGTCTGCTTACACCACAGACCACATGAATACTAATAGACACGGCATTGGAAAGGGAACGTGTCGCCGCACATCTAAGCAAACGATCCTGTCACTGTCAAATGTGTCATACATTTGTAGATATATTATATTGTGAAAAAATATAAATAAGCCATTTTGTACTATTTTATCGTATCGAATGAGATTACAAGGCTTAAAAATTACCATGGTAGTGATTTTATTTCATTGGTAAGTACCACAGACCACATGAATACTGATAGACACGTCATTGGGGAGGAAACCCGTCGCCACGCCTATGAGCAAACGCTGCAATGACTGTCAAAAGTGTCATACATTTGTAGATATATTATATTGTGAAAAAAATGAAATAAGCCATATTGTAGTATTTTATTTCCGAAGGTGGTGTCAAGAGTTTTCGAAACCGGCTTGTTTGTATGAAGAGAGCTATGAATGTGCAGGAAGCAAGACAAGGTTGCTGGACCGTAACACATGGCACTCAATTCTCTCTGCCTACCCCGTATGGGATTTAGCCTGAAGATATGTTGTTGTTGTTGTATTTTATCGCATCTTATGAGATGACAAGGTTTACAAATTACTATTGCATTCATTGACATATTATTACTATGGATATCGGGTCTCATACAAAAATCGCGATAAAAATGTCCCAGTTACACACCACAAGGTTAGAAATGTTAGCAAGGTAATTTAAACACTAAATCATTACATCAACGTTTAATTTCGACTGAAGCGGAATTGTAGCTCTTTTTGAGTTTTGTAGCTCATTTTCCTCGGATATTTTTTAGCGCGGACCCGACGTATATAGTAATAAATAATGATATGTCAATGATTGCAGTGATTTCATTTCATTGGTAAGTACTACAACTCTACAAAGTTACTTTTAAAGGTATGGCCAAATTTTCAGAGGCTGTTAAAAATCGATAATAATTTCAATTTATGTAATAAAAATAATAATTAAAAAAATTGAAAATATCATTTTTATCCGACACAGAAAACACATTCAATTACGCGAGCGCGAGACGAATAATGCCCCCGCACCCCACACACACCGCCCGCGCGGCGTCCCATTCACATGACTCGGTGCATCCAATTCATGAATTAAGTGGGATATTTTAAAATGAATATTTTTATATTATCATGCAATAATTTTACAATAATACTTAAAACGCAATTCCAATTCAATATTTAGTTTCTAATTTTAAAATTTGGCCAGACCTAATAGTAATGCTGTATATTTCTTGTTGTAAATTCAAGCTTCATTGACAAACTAGGAAATTTTTTTTTAAAGGCGTATCCATATAATCCGTGGCTTACACAGAGGGGGTCTCTCTCCAACGTAAGATGAGATGAGATTTGACTCGACCCCCACCCCCTATTAAACATCTCACGTAATTTGTGGACGCCCCCAAACCCAATAAATACGTGTCTCTAATTTAAGCATGCCATACACGCTAGGATGTACCGAATATATTTGCCTGTACAGTTTAACTGAACAGGTTAACTTGAGCTGAGTAGAGAACAAAACGTGCAAAGATGTGTGACATACGTATTACACAATCCGGTTTATTTGTACAGTTATACTGTGTAAGCCACGGATTATATGGATACGCCTTTAAAAAAAATTTCCTAGTTTGTCAATGAAGCTTGAATTTACAACAAGAAATATACAGCATTACTATTAGGTCTGGCCAAATTTTAAAATTAGAAACTAAATATTGAATTGAATACACAGTATAACTGTACAAATAAACCGGATTGTGTAATACGTATGTCACACATCTTTGCACGTTTTGTTCTCTACTCAGCTCAAGTTAACCTGTTCAGTTAAACTGTACAGGCAAATATATTCGGTACATCCTAGCGTGTATGGCATGCTTAAATTAGAGACACGTATTTATTGGGTTTGGGGGCGTCCACAAATTACGTGAGATGTTTAATAGGGGGTGGGGGTCGAGTCAAATCTCATCTCATCTTACGTTGGAGAGAGACCCCCTCTGTGTAAGCCACGGATTATATGGATACGCCTTTAAAAAAAATTTCCTAGTTTGTCAATGAAGCTTGAATTTACAACAAGAAATATACAGCATTACTATTAGGTCTGGCCAAATTTTAAAATTAGAAACTAAATATTGAATTGGAATTGCGTTTTAAGTATTATTGTAAAATTATTGCATGATAATATAAAAATATTCATTTTAAAATATCCCACTTAATTCATGAATTGGATGCACCGAGTCATGTGAATGGGACGCCGCGCGGGCGGTGTGTGTGGGGTGCGGGGGCATTATTCGTCTCGCGCTCGCGTAATTGAATGTGTTTTCTGTGTCGGATAAAAATGATATTTTCAATTTTTTTAATTATTATTTTTATTACATAAATTGAAATTATTATCGATTTTTAACAGCCTCTGAAAATTTGGCCATACCTTTAAAAGTAACTTTGTAGAGTTGTAGTACTTACCAATGAAATGAAATCACTGCAATCATTGACATATCATTATTTATTACTATATACGTCGGGTCCGCGCTAAAAAATATCTGAGGAAAATGAGCTACAAAACTCAAAAAGAGCTACAATTCCGCTTCAGTCGAAATTAAACGTTGATGTAATGATTTAGTGTTTAAATTACCTTGCTAACATTTCTAACCTTGTGGTGTGTAACTGGGACATTTTTATCGCGATTTTTGTATGAGACCCGATATCCATAGTAATAATATGTCAATGAATGCAATAGTAATTTGTAAACCTTGTCATCTCATAAGATGCGATAAAATACAACAACAACAACATATCTTCAGGCTAAATCCCATACGGGGTAGGCAGAGAGAATTGAGTGCCATGTGTTACGGTCCAGCAACCTTGTCTTGCTTCCTGCAC
Organism: Apodemia mormo; assembly: GCA_036924255.1. Taxonomy (NCBI): domain Eukaryota; kingdom Metazoa; phylum Arthropoda; class Insecta; order Lepidoptera; family Riodinidae; genus Apodemia; species Apodemia mormo. The sequence continues at coordinate 3,975,087 of JAUPFN010000007.1, read as the reverse complement.
ATTCATAGCTCTCTTCATACAAACAAGCCGGTTTCGAAAACTCTTGACACCACCTTCGGAAATAAAATACTACAATATGGCTTATTTCATTTTTTTCACAATATAATATATCTACAAATGTATGACACTTTTGACAGTCATTGCAGCGTTTGCTCATAGGCGTGGCGACGGGTTTCCTCCCCAATGACGTGTCTATCAGTATTCATGTGGTCTGTGGTACTTACCAATGAAATAAAATCACTACCATGGTAATTTTTAAGCCTTGTAATCTCATTCGATACGATAAAATAGTACAAAATGGCTTATTTATATTTTTTCACAATATAATATATCTACAAATGTATGACACATTTGACAGTGACAGGAGCGTTTGCTTAGATGTGCGGCGACACGTTCCCTTTCCAATGCCGTGTCTATTAGTATTCATGTGGTCTGTGGTGTAAGCAGACCTGTTAAATACACCCTAATGTATATGCCCTGCTTTGGAATGTGTAATTACCGTCTCAATTTCACCTATTAACGCATTGAAAGGCTTAGATTAATTACTCAGAAGTGTTCTATCTTAAGCGAAATTCGCTAAAGTCTCATACATACCCAATGCGGCTATTACAACGGATATGAGCCCCGAAAAGTTTTGTGAACAAGCATTGTGTATTAATTTCGGTCCAAGTGCGAATTTCACGCATCATGGAGTTACGGTCGTTTAAGAATTTATTATCACATAATTTATTGAAGTTTTGCGAACGATATTTTATATTTAACTTATAACATAAGCGTAGCGTAAGCGTAAGCGTTACTTTGCGTCAAATCCATCATTATCAGCATTAATTTTTCAACTAGAACGAATTGCTTCGACTCTCCTAAAAACGCTTAGGTTACGAAGTGAAATGTGCGTTGAGTACTTAAGGCGATAGGTAATGCCAAACTATGAAATAGACACCTCTTTGAAAGCCTACTACTGCTAACCGGTTGGTCCAATAATTTTAAAAAAATATACATTATACGTATAATTAAGTTTAAATTTTAAGTTCGTTTTTTCAAATTTTATTGTTATTTTTGACGGAAAAAAATCGAATATCTTTCTTATTTTTACGCAAAAATTTGCTTATAACTTCCAAACTACTGTAACGATTTTGATGATTTTTCCTTTTTATTACAGACAATTTATTGCTTTATAAAATTTAAGTTCAAAATTTTACAAAATCATTATAGTGTGCTATTAAATCAATAAAAGCCTTATTATTTAATTCGCGGACAGCGCTCGCGTCGAAAGTCAGTCTCCCGGTAGCGTTCATACGGGGAGGCTGTGTCGCATGTTAGCGTGCTCCGCTCTCCATATTCGAGTCAAAGAGTAATAGTACAGATAGAACGTTTGGCACAATAGTAAGGTTGTGCCGTTTGGAAATTGAACATTTCGTTTACGCTTGGATGTTTTTTTATAGTAGATAATGAGCTTGGACCGAGAAGGCTGTTTTTTTACAGATGTTCTTATTATGATATAGACATGGAATAAGAACGGATTTTTTTAAATTCATCCCCTAAGATGGCGAAATAGGGGGTGAAAGTTTGTATGAAACTCTTTCATTTTTGAGTTGTAATGAATGATATGCTTTAACTGAAAAAAAATTAAATACAAATTTAATATTTTTTTGAATTCTAGCCCATATAGAGGTAAAAAGAAGCTTTAAAGTTTGTATCAAAAATGAATTGTTTATTTATTGCATTACTATAAAATCGAAATTATTTTAATTTAGTATTTATGATTTTTAATACAATTAAGAAGTATGAATTTTCGGATTTTTCTAGTACTTATGCTCTTCGATCGAAATTGAAGAAACATGCACGTAATGTTCGAAGTTTCATCCATTAAAGGAGTAAAAGTGTGTTAAAAGTTAAAGGAGTAAATTTATATGAAAAATCAAACGTTTATGGTCAAAATAACTTGAAATTCGGCACTTATGTTCTTCAACACAATTTAAGAATCATATATTTGGGGATTTTTTTAAATTTCATTCCTTAAAGGGTAAAAAAAGCATTGATGTTTGTATAAAAAATAGATCGTTTATTGTAGAAATTATTTAAAACTTAGTATTTATGATTTTAATACAATTAAATGAATACGAGTTTAAGGTTTTCAAATATCATCTCTTCAAAGGATGAAAAAAGTGGTAAAGTTTGTAGAAAAAATAAAATATGTTTTATCAAAATTCAAATTTATTAGTCATGTTCTTTAATTCAATTAAATAAACGTGCATGTAAGGATGCTGTGAGTTTTATCTCTTAAAGAGGTAAAAGAGGGTATTAAAGGGGCTGAAAGCTAGTACTTTATAAATAGTTTTATTTGCGAGTAGACGCTGAATAATATTTTGAGACTATTCATGTACTTACCGACGTTTACGCTTGAATGTCTTATTAGCTATAGATAGATAAGTATTTTGTCAATATTTTTTATGAATGTACAAAAAAAAAAACATATAAACAACGAAAATAATTGAAGCAAGCGAATAAAAAGCAAAACTCTAAAGAAAAAAAATAAAAACTGGTACTATTTGAAGGTAGTAAGGACTTCGCAACCAAAAATAAATAAATTAAATATATTATACATACAAATAGTCTAAATAAACCAACTTATTTAGTAGTTTCCTCTATAAACATTAAATCAAATTATATATGTTCTTTTTTCTTACGAGATTTTGAAACAAAAACTAAGAAGCTAGTTAGTTTAAAAATATTATTCAAGAGATTACATTTTACAAAATCAAATTTTGAAAGGTTTTGTTAAATATTAATTGTTGATTGTATGTATTAAAATAAAGTGCTACACGGGATGTATTGTATACTAGCTGTTGCATGCGACTTCGTCCGCGCGGACATCGTTTATTCCGCACAGCACCTCCCCCGTAGGTGATAGCGTGATGATATGTAGCCTATATGTTGACCCGACCTGTTAGTAATATTCATGCAAAATTTGAAGTAAATCCATGCAGTACTTTTTGAGTTTACCCCGGACATAGAAACAGACAAACAGATAAACAGACAAACAGACAAAAATTTTAAAAACTATATTTTTCGCTTGTACAGATTTGACTTTCCTACGATTTTATTATATATGTATAGATTACAAAACTTTCAAAGAAATAGAATACGTAACTGTTATTATTGTGTAAATTGTTATATAATTTTTTGTCGATTTTCGGTATATTTTTTTTCTTTAGATATTTATCGTTTTTCTAAAATGAATGTATATGTAATCGATAAATGAGCGATTACTGGTTATTGGTTTTGAGTTTGACAACATTCAGTCGATTCATGATAAAAGTTTATATAGGTGAACAAAAATGTTAAAACGTAGGTATCTGCACCCACTGTAATTACTCTTTGACTTTGGGACATGCCAGCGCGCAAAATAATATTTGCGGTGCTCCTGTTAGAAACTCAAGGTTGTTCGCAGCTGTAATCGCCTTAAGGCAAGGCACTGAGACAAATGGAAAAAAAACTGGTTTGCTTAATCGCATTTTTTATATATTGATTGTTAAATAGTTTAATTTAAATTACACGATATACCTGAAAATGATATATAATAATAGACTATTATCTAATGAATGCACTAACTTATTGCATGACAATGTTTGAGGACCAAGCCGATGCCTTTTACTTAAAAAAAAAACACTGGTTTCAATAACTATCGTTTAATACAACAGTGCCACCAGGAGGGCGTAAGTCACATAACAATGAAGTGTATCACTAATATTAATATAAACTATACATAATACTACCACGATGTAATATTGTTCAGCGACATCTATTATTTTGAGACAACAACTTAACATCAAACACAGAATGTACTTTACTCGATCATATAAAATTCCGAAAATAGGCTAAAAATCTCTAAAACAAGTAATTTGTTCATAATATTTCTAATTTTCCACGTGATTTTTATATGGTTATATTTAGTTTTCAATACAAAAAAGAATGTACTAAATTTTGGTTTTAAGTTGAAGTCGTATATTTACTTATCCGAAAACTAAACCGTTTCCTGGTGGTTCCAGAATATACCGCGCCGCCCACTTTCTAAAGAATTGGCGCGCGTCAAAAGACCTCACTTTAGCGGCGTGTTTCTGTTTGTATTATTGACGTGTAGAAGGGTTTGATTGATGTTTTTTTTATATCATAAGATAGCAAAGAAGCACATGATCCTATACCTATATACACAAAAGATGTTAATGATGCATTGCTATAATTGATGACGGGTTTTAATGCCACTTGGTTAAGTTTACCGCTATACTTTCCTCCAAACCGGAACTTAACAATAACAAGTATTGATGCTATTGTAACAGAAACAAGAACGGTTCTGCAGAACTTTAACACCTAATAGTCATAATGGTGTGGTATCGCCACGGATTAAATGGATACGCCTTTCAAGACAATTTCTTAGTTTGTCAGTGTAGCTTGCAATTACACAGAAATACAGAGCTATACTATATATACTACTTACCAATGAAATAAATTCACTTCAAGGGTAATTTTTAATTGTCATCTCATTCGGTACGATAAAACAGTACAACATGGTTTATTTCTATTTTTCACAATATAACCTACAAGTATATGACATTTTTGACAGTAATAGGAGCGTTTGCTCATATGCGTGGCGACACGTTTCCTTCCTAATAGCGCGTTTATTAGTATTTATATGGTCTGTGAGTATGGCATTGTCATGTCTCGTATATTCCCCTTATTGGTCCGGGCCCCTTCTAAAGAACATATCATTTGTCGTTCTGCCAGGAAGTTCGTAAGAGGCGAACGGTAGGCTATACGCGTCTCTACCATCGTAGCTGCTAGATTAATGTTTAGAGTTCTAGATTTCTGTATAGTTCTAGAGTTATATGAGTCTGGTATGAACTTCTTACCTATTTGTTCTTTGCTTGTCACAGTTGTGTTCCGGTTTGGACTGTAAAATAGCCGATAAACCTATGCATGTAGCATTAAGACTCCGCTACAAGGATAACAACGCACTAGTGTATAAAGACTGGCTGGTGAATTACCTTAAATATTTAAGGATGTCATAGTTGGCGATCATATATGATGAGAAAAAATAACATTAAAAATAAATATAAAAATACTTTCCACCGAGAATCCTATATTTATCTGTATCATACTTGGACACCGCGCATACGCACGTGTCGCGTAGCGCGCTATCAACAAAGAATAGCGGGGGCTGGCAGCGGCGTGTCCTTGATGTCGGCTGGCGCGTGCTAGAGAATATAAACATTTCACTTATTTTTAGAGAAATATTGGTCAAAAATTAAGCCCTGAATTTTATTATTTCATTTTAAGCAGAATCGAGTACCGAGTACTCTCCAGAAATATCGAAGGTAACTCACCAGTCAGTCCGTATAGGTGATGGTTATCTCTTTCCATCAGGAGGGTCATCTGCTTGATTTCTAATCTATACATATAATAAAATCGTGGGAAAGTCAAAACTGTACATTGAATATTTTTTTTAAAAGAATACTTGGGGCGTCATCTACAATCGATATCGAAGCCAAAAATATAGTTTTTAGAATTTTTGTCTGTTGGTCTGTTTATCTGTTTATCCGTATGTATGTCCGGGGTAAACTCAAAAAGTACTGCATGGATTTACTTCAAATTTTACATGAATATTACTAACAGGTCGGGTCAACATATAGACTACATATTATCACGCTATCACCTAGCGGCAAGGTGCTTTGCGGAGTAAACGAACTCCGCGCGGACGAAGTCGCTGGCAACAGCTAGAGTTATATAAAAAGGCTAATTATTCGCATTTTACAAACAGCCTTGTAGAATGCAAATAGTCTATTCTTTAAAGGGTGCCGGAACAACACAGGGGAAAACTTTGTGGTTTGTTAAATTAGTTTATTAACACTGCTTGAAAAAACTCACGGGTACTCGAGTTTTTCCTACTTTAATTTAACATACGTATCTTGTTTGAAAAACATTTTGTAACTTTAGTGAAAATTCCCTCAGTAATAACTGCAAAAACACGCGAGTAGAGAAACTAGCTTTAGCAAATGAGTAAATATTTTCTGTTAAGGATATAAATAAAACATCTTTTGTGGGCATAATTTTACCTGTTTGTTGAAAATTAACTTTTTTATATATTTGCTAGCTGCAACACGCAGCATTATAAAAGTTTTTGGCGAATCCCGCGGGATCACCTAATTTTTCCGGGATAAAAAGTAGCCTGTGCTATTTATTCCAGGTCATCATTTACCCGTGTGCCAAATTTCATTCAAATCCGTTCAGTTGTTTTTGCGTGATTAACAAACATCCATCCATCCAAACATCCAAACTTTCGTATTTATAATATTAATATAGATAATATAGCAAACGAACAGACTTTACTTATAGAAGCAAAGATAACCGTGCCTATTAAGTAATGAGACTAGAACTTTTGGCCAATGATTTAATACTGTAATTATTATCCATTATAATTGTTAACCAATGATAACAATTAAAAATAATAATTGATTTATTTAGGTATTTTAATCAATGTATGTATGTATGTAAAAGCAAACAAGCAGATGGGTCTCCTGCTGGAAAGAGTCAACCATCGCCTATAGATATCAAAGATGTTAATGGTGCGTTGCTATCTTGTGGCGAGGTCTAATGCCACATGCATAAGTTTACCGGCTACCTTACCCACCAAACCGGAACACGACAGCGACAAGCACTGACGCTATTGTGGCAGGAATAGGTAAGGTTGTGGTACCAGACCCGGGCGAGACAATGCAGAACTCTAGTTGTAGTTATTTATGTATATGCTGTCAATCAACATAATGTACATATAAATAAATATCCCTTGACAAAGTAAGCAAATTATTTGCTTGTGATGTGGGTTTTTCAATGTATTCCAACGAGAGATGAGAGTATCCCAACGAAATGTTCGGACTAATTCCTGCCGCTGAATTCCATCATTGAACATCGGGTCAAGATTTAAAGTTCCACTCCTTCCTCACTACCTCAACGTCTGAAAATCCACAACCGTGCGCTTTTCTCGACACTTTCTACCTCGCACTACTCCTTCGTAGTAGTAGTACTCCTAAATCAATTACCGGCGGGGGTGTTTTCGAATGGATACGATTTAGGAAAAGAGATTACTCGTTTTTAAAAGGCTGGCAACGCAACTGCAAGTTCTTTGGTATTGCGAATGTTCATGAACGGCGGCGATCACTTACCGTCAGGTGCATACCTTGCTCGTTTGCCCCCTCTTCTATAAAAAGTATGGTACAACCACCTTACCTATTCTGCCGCAATAGCGTCAATTTTTTTCATCATCGTGCCTGGTTTGAAGAGTAAATTAGCTTGTGAGCTTATGCATGAGGCATCACCATTCCGCCACACGGATAGCAATACACCATTGATATCTTTGGCATCTTTGTCATTTTTATTCAGGAGACTCGTTTGCTCTCTTGCTATTTTATTATATAAAAAAGGAAAACTATCTATTTGTTTGCTATTATATGCTATAAAATTATACTAGTAAAATGAACATCCAAACTAGTTTCCTAGTTTAATTAAACTCTTAAGTATCCAGAATATCTGCTTGAGGTAGCACAAAATTTATTCCCACTTGAAATTGACGCTATTGCATAATCGTAAAACTTTTCCAAACTATCCTCAGAAGTAACCTAGCAAAGTTTGGTTTTAGTGTACATTTCCTCTGGTAGAATTTAATGGGTATCCGCTAGCCTTGAATACTCGTACGTGAAGGGAATAATATTTATCGCTATACTATCTGACACGCGCAGCTTCTCACAAGTGGACTATTAGGTTGGTCCGAGTTCCTTTGCAGATTAGTCACATATTTGAGTTTCTGTTGAGATAGGTTCTAACCCTTATTTGTTTGCAATAGTAAATCCATACCTAGACCCCTGGCGAGGGGATGGGTCACAACCCCCATGACCCCTCTGGATCCGCTCTTGTATATGAGTCGTTGAATTTCAAACATGGCCACCTCTTGAATATAATTTGGGAGATGATCCCAGAGACGTATTGCTGTAAGCGTAAAAGATTCCAAACAACTTCTTCTGTGTTGTAGACTGGGACCAAAAGGTCATTAGTGTATAACGAGCGCTAAATACGAACCTGGGTATAAAAGTAATGAAAGCGTTCACGTAAATATGGTGGAAAGGTTCATGCCGTATTTAAAAAAGCAATATAATAACATGATCATTCCGTCACACGTATCCCCGAAGAGGTAGATTAAGGTACAAGTATACCCACGATTTGCTGAAGATATTCAGCTCCATAATGTGACAGGTGGCAAGCCTATCGCCAACCGAGCACTTATCCAATCCCGGGCAATGTTCTTTTTATCAGTAAATTGAAAAAACACATTTTTCGAATTGCTCGACACGAGAATTAAACCTAGTACCTGATGCGGTCAACATCGACACCGGACTACTAGACCACAGAAGTGACAACTGTTCAAAAACGAAAATAATTATATTTTTAATAAATGCTAGTGTTATGAAATCTTTGAGTTTCATAAATCTGTTTTAGTATACTTTTAGCTCCTTTGAGCTTTAAATACCTAGCCTAGCTTGTGTATTTTGTTGGAATCTATTTAAAAGACCAATTCGTGTTTAATGTAGCAAATAGAACACACAAACATATCTTGTACTTGAAACTTTTTATACATATATATATATATATATATATATATATATATATATATATATATATATATATATATATATATATATATATATATATATATATATATATATATATATATCATAAGATAGCAAACAAGCAGATGAGTCTCCTGATGGAAAGAGTCAACCATCGCCTATAGACACCAAAGATGTTAATGGTGCGTTGTTATCTTGTGGCGAGGTCTAATGCCACATGCATAAGTTTACCGGTTACCTTACCCTCCAAACCGAAACACGACAGCGACAAGCACTGACGCTATTGCGGCAGGAATAGGTAAGGCGGTGGTACCAGACCCGGTCGAGACAATGCAGAACTCTACCACCTAGTAGCCACGATGGTAGTGACTCGATAGCCAAACGGTCGCCTTTTACGACCTGCCTGGCAGAACGGCAGTTGGCCTATTCTTCAAAGGAGGCCTCATCCTCCTTCAAGGGAGCAACACGGCGTTGAAACTGATGTGGCACCGCTGGTCCGTACCGCTGAAGGGTCAAAGTGATGGAACCAGCGGGCCAGCTGCTTGTCAGGTGACGTCATTACTGTTGAGGTCGATGACGTCACACAAAGACAAGCAAGGGAAAAGGAAGATCTTCCCAGCCAGGCAAGGTGTAGTGCCTGGGGACCGAAGTCCATTAGAGAAACGTTGAAACTTGTATATAGTGTTACAAGATATAATTGTAATATCGCGATTCAGGACTTTATTTTAAATTTCATTTTTTACATTTGTTATTGATTTTTGTCCAATTTTTATTATTTTTCCTTGTAGCGTTTGTGATTGTTTTTGAGCCGTTACACTGGAAAAAATCACCAATAATTAACTTATTTCATTGAGCATAATACCATTCATTTAGAGGTACAATTGTATTAACGCGGCACAATCAAAAATTAAGTCAATTTTGAGCGCTAGGAATGTTTCTATACATTGATTTCGCTATTTGAAACTATGAGATTAGAGTTTGATATGACATTGCGATATTTGTTATCAGGGTTGATACAAAAGAAGCACCAGACATACATATTTTTTATTATATTAAAATTTTGAACATTTCCGAAATTTTTATTTAATATAAACAAAAAAAAAACAGTAGCAGTCGTGGGATTGCCGATAGAAGTGAAAACGGAACTATTAAGTTGAGAGTAATTAAAACTATATGCAAAACATAGCTATAGATATACTATTATCATTAGCATGTCGGTGACGCGAACCGAGGATTTTACACTCTACCAAAACGCTCAACGCGCCTAAAGAAGTTTTCACTTCAAAAAATCATGCATCACCCCATTTTTTATTTATAATCAACACTATTTATCTACACTAATATTATAAAAAGTAATTTGATTGTTTGTAAAATTTTACCGATATAATGGATATACTCTTATCGACCAAAACCATTTGAAAAACTTTTTCATCTTAGGAAAGCTGGGTTGTTTCGGAGTAACAAAGGCTAAGTACCTATTGACTAGACTAAGCATAAGAATGCAATGGTTTTGTGTCACTTGAATGAAGCCGGGGGCAAAAGCTAGTTTAGAGATAAAAATGGCCATTTTTATCTAAAAATAACATTATAAAAGTTGTCCAAAGTTTATAAATTTGATGACTCTAGCTAATAGTTAAAATATCTTGCCACAAACCAAAAGTTTGAAATGCAACTACTTAAGTTTTTGTAGCGATTTATTTCATTGATTAATTTTCTCAGATACTGCTTTCTTTTTAGCCGTTTGTCATGGTAACTTTACTATTTCACTGTTAATTTTTTTTATTTAAGTAATATAAAATTACTTGTCGCAATCACTCAAACGACACTTATTAAATTTAAAATGGCGTTCAAAACATTGATACTGCACTGTAATTAGTCAAAATGGACATAGCGCGTTTTGTTTAATATTAAAAGATGGAGATGGCAAAGTTTGAAACAAAATAAGAAACAATCGTCGTGTTTTTATATTGTTTATGCTTGGATATGGATATGATTAAATTTACAGACATATTTTATGTATGTATTGTAATATTTTTGCATATCATAAAATCCTCAAATCGACAATTTATTATTCTTTAAGCGTCTATTTCTGCATTTTAGAAATCAGTTTAAAAAGTAATCTGTGTTTGATCCCGGGTTTACAGCTATCTCCTAGGCAAATTTCATAAAAATCTGCTCAGCAGGTAAAAGCCTAATAGACAAACAGACTTTCCTATTTATAATATGTGAATTGATATTAGGATCTTCCACACTATTTTCTCTCTCACTCACTTAATCTGTCTTCATGTTATTAGATTTCAGAAACTTTGAATCACGATATTTGAACATTTTTTTTTTATAAAAAGCTTATTTTGACAATAAAAAATACAACTAAAAAAAGAAACATCTAATTTGGCAAATCGTTTTCGAAGGTATTAGTCTAGTCAACAAGTTCAAAAACGTGTTAAATAGACATAAAGCTCCTAAAAATATGTGCCATAGCTCATTCGATTCGGAATGACGTCTAGAAAAATGTTTTTTAAGGGTATATTAGCACATAAAAAATTGCGATTGTTATTAACAAAATAAGATTAAAAAAAAGGTATTTAGTTTTTCGTTAATAACTTTTAAAATAATGATATTTAAGGAATTTTGAAAAAAGAACCTGAAAGAGGAGAAAATTTCCAATAAAAAAGTCCTGACTCCCGGAACTCTATCTATATTATTTATAATTTTTTTTAACGCTGAAAATAGGGCTCCGCGAGGGCGTTACGGCATAGGCGCGCCGCCTAAAAAGCCGGTATATCACCTAAAATAATTTTTTTTAAATATTAAATAACAATTTAAAAATTTGAATAAATTATAGTGTAATCTAGACACTTGAACGAAAAAAACCTCGGTGAAAAAAAATTTTTTTGTCGATTTTTCAAAAAGTTACACCATTGTTAATTAACTAATTTTTTTCCAATCTCTGTTTTTATAAATTACGGTATAAAAGTTTAAATAATTGGTCTATAAATTTTTCGCTTCGTGGAGCTCTTTTTGTTTAGGTACTTAATAAAGTTATGCAAAAAAAATTTATTAAAGTTAATTATTTTGTTAATTATAATTTTTTTAAACTAACTAAAAATGAAATTTCTAAAAAATGTTATCAAAAAAATTTTTTTTTGGGTAATATATTATTATTGCTGTTTTCGCACTTGATATAGGTATTAATTAACACTGGAAAAAAAATTTTTACGTCATTTGTTAAAAAATTGTTTATAAACAAATAGACTATTTTGGGATTTTTAAAAATTTTTTTTTTTACTATCTTATAGCATAGGTGAAACGATGATTTTTTTTATAAAATTTTTTTCTTAAATAAATTTTTTTATTGTTTATAATCGTTTTTTTATATTTCATTTGTTTAAATAATTAGTTAAGAAATTATTTTATTCTTAAAAATCATCATTTACCCTTTTCAATGGAATAACAGAGAAATAATTTTTTTTTATAAATAATTTAATTGTTTATTAACTTAACAATTTGTTATAAACAAATAATATTAACCGTTATATTTTTTTTCGAAAACTTCAAAAAATTACAAAAACAACCATATATAACAAAGTTAAGAAAAAAAATTTTTTGTATTTTTTACAACACTTTTAAATATTATACAATAATGAAATTACAGCCGCTACATAATTTGTCAAGTTAAAAATTGTTATAACTTTTAAACTATTAGAGATAGGGTGAAGAACATTCAAGTCATTTTTGTAAAGGATTTATTTATCTGTAAAATGAATTCAAAATCGATTCTGTAACTATTATTTATCACTTGTTATAAGCATTTATTTATAAAAATTTTAGATTTTTTTTACATCTTTTGAAATTCCATAGCTTATAAATTGTTAAATAATATAGATACAGTTACGGACCCAAGAACTTTTTTATTCTGTGATAAAATATCTTTCCAATTACGCATAAATTATAGCAATATCCATTTTTGTTTAAATAATATATTATTTCAAATTTATACTTACCCAATTTCAAAAGATGTAAAAAAAAATCTAAAATTTTTATAAATAAATGCTTATAACAAGTGATAAATAATAGTTACAGAATCGATTTTGAATTCATTTTACAGATAAATAAATCCTTTACAAAAATGACTTGAATGTTCTTCACCCTATCTCTAATCGTTTAAAAGTTATAACAATTTTTAACTTGACAAATTATGTAACGGCTGTAATTTCATTATTGTATAATATTTAAGTGTTGTAAAAAATACAAAAATTTTTTTTCTTAACTTTGTTATATATGGTTGTTTTTGTAATTTTTTGAAGTTTTCGAAAAAAAATATAACGGTTAATATTATTTGTTTATAACAAATTGTTAAGTTAATAAACAATTAAATTATTTATAAAAAAAATTATTTCTCTGTTATTCCATTGAAAAGGGTAAATGATGATTTTTAAGAATAAAATAATTTCTTAACTAATTATTTAAACAATTGAAATATAAAAAAACGATTATAAACAATAAAAAAATTTATTTAAGAAAAAAATTTTTTAAAAAAAATTATTGTTTCACCTATGCTATAAGATAATAAAAAAAAATTTTTAAAAATCCCAAAATAGTCTATTTGTTTATAAACAATTTTTTAACAAATGACGTAAAAATTTTTTTTCCAGTGTTAATTAATACCTATATCAAGTGCGAAAACAGCAATAATAATATATTACCAAAAAAAATTTTTTTTGATAACATTTTTTAGAAATTTCATTTTTAGTTAGTTTAAAAAAATTATAATTAACAAAATAATTAACTTTAATAAATTTTTTTTGCATAACTTTATTAAGTACCTAAACAAAAAGAGCTCCACGAAGCGAAAAATTTATAGACCAATTATTTAAACTTTTATACCGTAATTTATAAAAACAGAGATTAGAAAAAAATTATTTAATTAACAATGGTGTAACTTTTTGAAAAATCGACAAAAAAATTTTTTTTCACCGAGGTTTTTTTCGTTCAAGTGTCTAGATTACACTATAATTTATTCAAATTTTTAAATTGTTATTTAATATTAAAAAAAATATATTTTAGGTGATATACCGGCTTTTTAGGCGGCGCGCCTATGCCGTAACGCCCTCGCGGAGCCCTATTTTCAGCGTTAAAAAAAAATATAAATAATATAGATAGAGTTCCGGGAGTCAGGACTTTTTTATTGGAAATTTTTTCCTCTTTCAGGTTCTTTCTTCAAAATTCCTTAAATATCATTATTTTAAAAGTTATTAACGAAAAACTAAATATCTTTTTTTTAAATCTTATTTTGTTAATAACAATCGCAATTTTTTATGTGCTAATATACCCTTAAAAAACATTTTTCTAGACGTCATTCCGAATCGAATGAGCTATGGCACATATTTTTAGGAGCTTTATGTCTATTTAACACGTTTTTGAACTTGTTGACTAGACTATATACCGCGTCAAAATGTTTTAACGATTTTATCCATATACGTGAAGAAAAGTATTGTATCCCATTTTTCCTACGAATTACGCGAATGGAGGAGAATGAAATTAGGCACAGTTAAAGTTTACATTACGGAAGAGCGCAGAAACCTAATATTTTTAAATATTTGCATTAGAAATAATTATATTATTTCAAATAAACAATACACACGTACATTTATACTATTTTCTTTAAGGCTAAATTCTGTTGTGAAACTTAAAAGAGATTCTATTGTCGAAATTCGACCACAGGGCCATCGCTACTTTATATATGTACCTAAATATACAAAGTGCTCTTCACTTGAAACAATAGCCGAAATACTCTAGGTTACATGAACAACTATTACATGAACAATTATCAAAACTTAAATAAGAAAGAAATAACAAATACGCTAAGTTGTTATTTCTTTATTATTGTTTTCTTTCAATTTTATCAATGAGCTAGCGCAATTATTGTTACTATACACGTCCATAAGCCAAACCGCTCTGCACACAACTATGTTAGTTCGTCTGCAAATACGGTTTTTGTTTATTAGTGTGTCCACATAAAAAAAAAATATCGAAAAAAAAAAGTAACACATTTTAAAACCTATTGCAATGAATCTACTGCTGATTCTGCACAAACTAGTTTCGGCTTTTGTATTGACTAAAAAACACCTCGCATACGCACGTGATTAAAATTAATTAACTTATGTATATGGCATTACATTCTCGCCACATGGATAAAAACGTGAATAAAATATCACGCGAATATTATTGTCTTAAGAATATGATATAAAAAAACTTAAAGCAAAACCTTATGTATCTAAATACAACTTTTCGTCCAAATCACTAAAATATTAAGTACGCGAAATAAATTTATGTATACGTAGTATTTTTTCATATAAATAGGTATGTAGTTCGTGGGACAATCACACATATTTTTAATTGATGAATACTTAATTAAACCTCGTGAATGGCTTCCTTTTGGCGAGTCTAAAAAAAATTCTGTAAAGTTTGACTTTTTTTCAAAAATGCTGCCTTTTTTGAAAATGAGGATGATCAAAATTTGCTGAATTTGTAAATTTATTTTCTTTGTTGGACACATACTTACTGTTAATAGGCGTGAAGATACTTTTTTTTAATGATAATCAATCAAATTAAGTTTGAGTTTATCGATTTCATATATAAAATTGTCAATAGTCGTTAGATTATAATCTACCTAGGGAGTTTATAATTTGGTTAAGTTAGGTTAGCAGTTTAATTATAATACCACTTAGATTATAATCTAACGGTATTGACAATGTCACTGCGACATATACACAAACATTATTTTTATATATTTATTATTTATACTAGCTAACATCCACCTGCTTCAAATCCATTATACATTGGCTGAAATCCACTGTCCAATGAGCATATATGCAAGCGGTTATAAGGGTTCAACAGGGCACACAGCGAGACACACAAATAATTATAAGTCGTATGATTTGTGCCATTACGAGTTCTCGCTATAAGTCAAGCCATTTTCGATTTATAATGGGGCGTAGACACAAAAAGACAAACAAAAATTATATAGCCATTTTACATTCCGTTTTAATTCAAGTCCATTCGTGCGTTCTGGTTTTTCGATCTGTCTATGGACACGATTAATTATTACCCAAACTTCGCTTTACGGTTATCTTAAGATAATAAATTACTCGTACTTAAAAGACAAGAAATGAGAATTCTGGTTTGCTGGCTCACAATAGCCGTTGGTCAATCTTCGATCAAGGATAACAAATAGGACGTATTTCACAATCTGTTTTTGCATAACACTTACATTTAAAATACTACAAATAATGTCGCCTTTCAATTTACTTTAAATTTCAGATGGTTGTTCACAAGCTTCGAAATTCATTAGTTTTCCACACTTGAAATTAATACTATTTCTTGTACGTGAAACTTGGAAACTTGTCTCAGTAATAACCGCAGTGAGCATACAAGCTAGCGAAGTTTGGCTATACTATATGAGCACACGTTTCCTGCGCATAGAATTCTATTAGGTTAAACTGAGATAGACATGGTTTGGAAAAAATTGAGTGTTGGTGATGTGTCTTTAAATCACCAAAACTCGACTTTTTTCCACCACATGGGATACACTCAAAACTCTCGGGGCCCCAGCGTTTTTCAGGTTAATTGTAGCTTTATATTACAAAATAAAATAATAGCAAATATACACTTAAAATAATATTAATTGAATTTGAAGACTTAAATCGATGAATATTTAACAAACTTACTGAACCCATTTAAGTGAAATTCAAAGTGTTCCCTAAGTTGGAATATACCTGATTTAATACAAATATAATGATCTCGTAGCAGCTTTCAGTTCCCGAGAAATTCGTGGACAAATATACAAAGATACATACACTTATGAAATTTAATATATGTACTTGGCACTGTAATAGATCATCATACTCAAATATTATCCAATTCCAACAATATTACATACATTCATGTCAAACTGATAACCTTATTTTTCTTTGTTTGAAAATGATTTTTTTGTACATTCTTAGTATATAACTTACTCAAGACTGGATAGGATATTGATGAAAACAGATTTTTCGATAACTTTACCATTTATCCTATCATGGGGTTTTCGTTATATTTTAAAACATATATTTTTTCTTTTCTATCTGCGTGCCTGAATTTGAAAATATCGAATAATTCCAAAAGAACTTTTAGTTTTATTGAATGGATTATTTTTAGTTTAATTGTTAATTTTTGTTTTAGTCATGTGTCGTCGTCCCCTCCCCCCTCTCTGCAGGCTGAACGGTTGATTTTTGAGATGGAAAAGTAATCATAGTAGTAGTAAATATAATGAAGTTAAAAGGAAAACTATCACGGCTAAGAAGGTTTTTCAAGTTTTTGAGTAATAGTCGACCAACTTATAAAATGTATTTAGAGGTGTTTTTATAAGCGGTAAGTTTGTGGTGCAGATATAATATTTCTCATTGACGTTGAATAGCTTAATGATGCAGAGTATAAAACTATAAAAGCCTTTTTCTTAGTCAACATTATTTTGATATGCAACTTAGAAACCCTACGTTGCGCGTGGCCCGACACGCACTTTACTACTTTTTTTCTCTATTTATTAACACAATATACCAAGGAATTTACATTCTACCCGGAATGTTCACACGCACTTTAAAATCGTTCCGAAGAATACCACGACATGGGTGGAATGTGTCTCTTTCTACTAAATAAAGCGCCAATCGCCATATATAAGTGCGGCCATGCGTAGTTCGCAAATTACTACTAAGTAATTCTACTAATTTGAAAAACAGATTTGCATTGCATAAGTAACTACGTAATAATTAAAATAAGCTCATTTTAGAACTCACTATATTAATCACAATACATTTTATGCTAATGTATTTATCAACGTGTATGAATAAAAGGGATTTAACGATTACCGAATATATAAAAATCTACCATCAGTAGTTTTATTTAAACACTGGCAATTGCAAGAAAGGGGCAACATCCACTCATGTCGTTGTCTGGCTCAGAACGTTTTTCCCCTCTGTTAAGAAGAAACAAATGTCAACTTTATGAGTAAAGAAATAAAGTACATTTTTATTTTTCAAATATTGCTTCGTAATGATTCCAGTTATCATATATAAGTTCCTTGCACAATACTTAAATTATCACTTCGAATTTTTAACTATATGCCGACGATTTGTAACTGTATCGTCACTGTAGTATCGTGAATGCAGCGAGGCCCTTAGACTTATTAAATATGGATCTTTCAGCCACTAACTCCTGCGCTAAATCTTTCGGCCTTTTAGTGAATCCTCGTAAGTCAAAGTCAAAAATATCAGGCAGTCATCAGATGCTCCGGAAAATTGGTAATATGGTTTTACCCCAGATTGTTTATAACGGTACCCAAATTCTCTTTAATGTTACACATTTAGGAGTCATTTCTAGCTCGGATTTACTATGGGAAAGCTACATAAATATCAGAACCATAAAAATCATTTTACTTTCTACTCTCTAAATTTGTTAAAAATATTTCTATTTATAAAGTCTAATATTTCACTAGTGCAGTCCCATAGCCTTTATATTTTAGACTAGCTGTTGCCCGCAACTTCGTCCGCGCGGACTTCGTTTGCCCTGCACAGCTCCTCCCCCGTAGGTGACAGCGTGATAACATGTAGCCTATATGTTGACCCAACCTTGTTAGTAATATTCATGCAAAATTTGAAGTGAAACTATGCAATACTTTTTGAGTTTACTCCGGATATACATACAGACAAACAGACAAAAATTCTAAAAACTATATTTTTGGCTTCAATATTGATTGCAGATCACGCCCCAAGTATTCTTTAAAAAAAAATATTCAATGTACAGTTTTGACTTTCCTACGATTTTATTATATGTATAGATTATGTAATACGTGTTTTTTGATGCTACCGATGTGCTTTTAACTAAACTTGAGAGGTTCCAAAGTCCGTGTATCCGCTTTATCTTCTAATTTCGTAATTTTTTTTCAGAGCACAATTCAAGTGGTTACCTATTTGCTGTTAAAGGAATACTCATATTCTCTTCTTTTTAATATTCCATTTAATCCAGCTGCGCGTAACTATCTTCGTGGTCGTTTTTCCTTTTTACATTCATTTGATTCTCGACGTCGTTCCAACCTTACTACTGTTCCTAAATTTTCCGTTTCTCACTCCCAGACTTATTCACGGTCCTTTAGAGTGCATGCAGGTAAGTTATGGCTTCCTCCATGTTTACGTTCTAGTCCTTCATTATCAGTTTATAAAAAACATCCTAAATAGTATTATTACTCGTCACTTTCTTGAATTTAATAGTTTTCACTACAAAGTTATATAATGTTCAATTTCCTGTTAATATGTGTTTGTTTAAAATGTTTGTATAAATATATTTAGTGTATGCGTGTGTATGTGTGCAAATTCGTATATGTATTATTTTATTTGTCGTGCATAATGCCTTCTCATTTATTAATCCCTACCCCATATTTCAGTTTTGCTAGAAAAAATCTCCGCCAGTAGAGATAAGCTCATCTTTTGTGCAATTATTGTTATCCTTTTTCTTGTGTATTTTTCATTAAGTGTACAGTAAAGTATTACATAAATAAATTTCAAAAAGAAAGACATGACTACTTTGTTTTTATTAAATTCTTTCCTCTTGCGATTTTAATCTCGACCCACGAAACTGGGAATAGATAAAAGCTAAGCTAATTCGGAATTTCACGAAGAATTTTACTCTTTGAAGTAATTAATCAATAGTGAAAGGATATGTCTTGATTAAATAAAAACTTACGCTGGAATTTGAGGGGCGTGCTTCCACATCAATAGCTCAATAAAATCTTATTTATCCGTATATAAATGGATAAAGAGAACATTTTAGATGTCTTTTTAAGAATAGTGTACTTTAACTTACGCATCTGGCATTAGACCTCGCCACAAGATAGCAACGCACCATTAACATTTTTGGTGTCTATAGGCGATAGTTGACTCTTTCCATCAGGATACTCATCTGCTTGTTTGCTGTCTTATGATATAAAAAAATAGTATTAAAACTCATATATGGTCAATATAATATGTGTATTACTTAGTGTTGCCAACATTTTTTTTTTTTGTCTAAATATAGTATTTCTTAAAAAGCTATTAAACATAGTACCCTTAAAAATACATACCATTTTAGTAAGAAAAAATAAAGGAATAGACTAATTTGTATTTTTTACTTATTCCTATTCTATAAAAATTATATTTTTTGCTTTTTTTGCATTCTTTAACATTTGTTTGCCTTGTATAAAACTGACACAAGTTTTATCGCAGTAAATTTTTTTAATCAATACAAATCAAAAGCTCATTTTTTATTAAAGATATGCAAAATATAAACATTGATGTATTTTATTGAAATATATTATTTCTACGTACTATATATTTCTTTAACAGCATATAGTCCGGAATTTCGCCGTGTTGGTCCCGGGCCTCTTTGGAGAATAGGCCAACTGCCGTTCTGCTAGGCAGGTCGTAAAAGGCGACCGATTGGCTATCGAGTCACTAACATCGTGGCTACTACTAGGTGGTAGAGTTCTGCATTGTCTCGCCCGGGTCTGGTACCACCGCCTTACCTATTCCTGCCGCAATAACGTCGGTGCTTGTCGCTGTCGTGTTCCGGTTTGGAGGGTAAGGTAGTCGGTAAACTTATGCATGTGGCATTAGACCTCGCCACAAGATAGTAACGCGCCATTAACATCTTTGGTGTGTATAGGCGATGGTTGACTCTTTTCATCAGGAGACCCATCTTGTTTGCTATCTTATGATATAAAAAAAAAGTCCCGAAATACAGTATCATGTAATACAGTACAATACTATATATTATACTGAGTGTGGCAACCCTTGTATTACCACTGATCCCGAAAAAGAAAAAAGAAGTTACATCAAATTACGCTCTGAAATAAATAATATATCTTCCTCTGACTTTCATATTCTTCCTTGCTGTTTAATACAACCGTTGGAAAAATAAAATACAATACTGTTGGTCTCCATCACGTATTGGTTTTTCCGATTTTGTAAGATTTAATTAGACGATGGTGACCTCACGTACGGCATAAAGTGGATGACGAGCGGCCATTTTATTCAATACTGTAACATTTTTCCAATATAATCTTTGAGAGTTTTTTCTAGACGAGAGGTTTAGAGGATCTGTCACGTATTTACGGGCAGTCCGGTGAAAAGATACCACTGTGCGTTTGTAGTATCTTCCATAGTCCTTATTTTTTCTATTATCTGTAAACTCAGATAAAATATAATAAAGATAGAATACAACCATATACTCTACCAAATAAAAAAATATATTATGTCACAGTGACTCCACTATTTGAGACATGTGTAAGTTTAATTTATAATTATTTACGAGCAGTCCGGAAAAATACCATTGTGCGTTTGTAGCATCTTCCTTAATTCTTATTTTTTCTATTATCTGTTAACTCAGATAAAAGATAATAAAGTTAGAACAAAACCATATACTCTGCCAAATAAAAAATATATTGTCAAAGTGGCGCCACTATTTGAGACATGTGTAAGTTTAATTTATAATTATTTACGAGCAGTCCGAAATGATACCAGTGTCCGTTTGTAGCATCTTCCGTAGTTCTTATTTTTTCTATTATCTGTAAACTCTTATCAAAGATTATAAAGATGGAGCACTAAAGATGACATAGTGACGCCAGTATTTGAGACATCTCTTAGTTTACTGTATGACGCCTCAATATGCACTGAGCAAGAATCACTGGGCCGGGCGGCATATTACATTGCTTACCGCATTTTTTCTATTATCTGTAAACTCAGAGAAAAGATAATAAAGATGTAGCACTAAAGATAACATAGTGACGCCAGTATTTGAGACATCTTTTAGTTCATTGTATGACGCCTCAATATGCACTGAGCAGGAACCAGTAGGCCGGGCGGCATTTTACAATGCGGTAAAGGCAAATAAAGTTCAACAATTACAGATTATACGCAAGTTGCGTTTTGCGCCGCTACGGCCGCAGGTAAAAACTGCTCAGTGAGTTTTTAGCCTAATTGTCGTGTTCTAACTTTGTGAGGAGGTAATCCGCACTATGATGTAAAAGCACTAATTACGTTTCCGGTGGCTAGCACACATAGTTATTTGTTTCCATCAGGAGAGCTATCTGTTTGTTATATTTGTGTTTCAGAACTCACCCCGTGCTTGGAAAAACTTGAAATACTTTAAAAAAAATTCGACATGTAGGATTTGAACCTACGAACTTCTCTCAAGCCGGGATGCTCTAAAAGAAACTGGCTCATTTAGTTAAAGCCCTTAACTGAGCCAGTTTCCTATGTTGTTTTTAAAGTTTTTCGAGCCATCTGCTTACTTGCTATTCTTCTATACAAGTTGACTAGTAAAAGACTGTAAATTCTGTAAAAATTCTGATATCGAATATGTAAAAGAAATGGTACTTAAAGTTTGACCTAATTGTCCAATAAAAGTGTTTATGTACGGACATCCATGCATAAATACAGAAGTTTATTGTTTACAAACATCGATTTGCTGTACTCGTTACAAGATTAGATGACACGCGCAATGACCATATTTTTGAATATTGCTACACTGCTTTTGTTGAGGTTTACCATATTATCATAGTCATGTTCTGGTTTGGAGGGTAAGGTAGCCGGTAAACTTAGGTATGAATAACAACGCAACATTAACATCTTTGCTGTCTTTAGGCGCTGGTTTTTCGTTCCATCAGGAGATACATTTGCCTTTTTGCTATCTAATGATAAAAACAACATATACATATACTCGAAAAGCATAACCCTCCGTTTCGATGGGTAAAAGTATACATTGTAAATAGTCCTATGCAAAAAGTGTTTTTAAATATTTAACATTGTACAAAGGCTCTAGAGTCTAGAAACAAACAGTATGAGTTCCGAGTATACGGGTGGAATTTCCGCTATTTCGTCCATTCTGAACGTACTTCAACGTCTATGTAGTCTAGTCAAAGAAAAAACAAATTCCTTTACATTGTAAAAGGAAAAACAGTGAACATCACGTACTGGAAGTTTCACATGACATCTAACTTGGTCTATGCCATAAACTTTAGCGTGATAATGCTTTAGCTACGCTTCTTAAGGGGATTACGATGGTACTGTTGGTAAAATACCGCAAGTTTATGGTAATTTGTTGACAAAACCAGTAATTTAAATACTGTGTACAAATGTACATAATAAATCAAGTTTCCATGAACATATTGAATTTTTATTTCAACTCATAAGGACAAAAAATTAAAACAAAGAGATATTTTTAAGACAAACAGGTACAGGAAGTGGGAAGTCGGTTGCTGTCACAGACCATATGAATACTAAAAGACATGCCACTGGGACGGAAACGTGTTGACGCGCATATGAGAATACCCCCGTGTTGGTCCCGGGCTCCTTTGATGAATAGGCCAACTGCCGTTCTACCAGGCAGGTCGTAAAAGGCGACCGAGTGGCTATGCGCGTCACTACCATCGTGACTACTAGGTGGTAGTTCTGCATCGGCTCGACCGGGTCTGGTACCACCGCCTTACCTATTAGGGCAGGAATAGGTACGGTGGTGATACCTGAATTGGGCGAGACGATTTAAGATGAATTAGTTATCAAGAAAATTTATATAATTACATCCACAAAATAATATTATATATTATTATTTTGTGTATGCGTATATATTATGACTGCCTCGTGGTCTGGGGGATAGATTATTTGGCTCAGATCATGAGGCAAAAGTATTGTTATATTCAATCTCAGAAGTAGCTCGGAGTCTGGAGGATGGTGTCTTACTACTCCCTTGCCTCGAATGAGCACGAAAAGCCGCTGGTCCGAATCACTGCTAGAAACCGGTGAATCGCGATGAACTGGAAAACCTATAGACGTTCGTTTTACTCTGCCTAGCTCACAAGAAAACCATGCGTGATAACACATTTATGTACAACTGTGATTTTATTAAGCTACTGAACAATGCCTTTGTCAACCGAATAGGGTATTTGTTATCAAATGTATATTAGAACAGAAGAGATGTTACCCGATCGCATAACTATCTGAGCTCTTATAATAGTCCGAGCTTAATGAAGACATTCTATAAACTTTCAAGGTAGATCGTACACAAGGAATTTCTCTGAAATGCTGATAACCTTATGAGACAGTGTAGATCGTGCTAATTAAATGAAACTTTGTTATAACAAGCGGGCAAGTTTACTAGACGGCATCCAAAAACTTTAATATGAAGTGTATTTTGACTAAATTTCAGGTGCATAAAGGCACTGTGGATATGAAGTACTTTAGAATTCGTGTTTCGTATGTGTAATTTGCGTTTAGTTAGATGTATAATTACGCTACATAAACTAGATATTTAAATAATATATCTTGTGTAGTGAATTATTTATTGCACGCATCGAGCGTGAAGTAGTGCTCTACTCTCGCCTTACTAATGTCAAAGAACTTTCTGAAGTAAAAAGTCTTTATTTTATTTCTATATTTACTTTTAGAATATTGTGAATAGACATATATCAGGAAAATCACTCTTAATGCATTTGGTATTAAAAAAGCAGCATTTATTGTATTTAGTGTAAAAAAAAAAAGTCGCCTCTGTGGTCTAGTGGTCCAGCGTTGGCGTTGACCACATGAGGTCCCGGGTTCGATTCCCGGGTCGGGTACATTAAAAAAAAGTGTTTTTTCAGTTTTCTGAAAAACACAAAGTTGCCCGGGATTGGAAAGTGCCCGGTTGGCGATAGGCTTGCCACCTATCACATTTGTGGGACCAAGTATCTTCGGCTAATCGTGGGTGCACTTGTTGTACCTCTGCCTACCCCTTCGGGGATATGGGCGTGAAGATACTTTTGGTGTAAAAAAAATGCTTGTAAAATAATCCGAGCTAATCGGGAGGTCCAGAGGTCCTGTATGTACGGATCTGACAATTAATGAAAAACTAAAAACCAAATAGTATCTGTCCAAATTTAAAAAAAAAAACATCTATACATACATTCTTAGATTCTTAGCTGTATTGGTTTGAATTAGGACTATACTTGAATCCAACATGTAAAAATAATTACTAAATAATATTTGAATTCTCAACTCCCTTATATATTGGATGTACATTATATTTGGCTTTGATTATGGTTACGAGCTAATTTAGCTATTATTATTATTTATTATTCATACAATGAGACGTATCCGTAAGAATACCATTTCAACAAGTGAATTAAAATTTTATAAATCCTCTCATATCCGCATCTTACAATAGTTAATGTTTGAGAATTAGATACTATAATATACGTTACAAATTGTCAGGTCATATTATAAGTTATTAATGCTGTTTTACTAAAAACCAATGCAAGATATTTATTTTGTATTAATTGCATAAATACAAGAAAAGCATAATCGATTTCCAAAGTAAGAATCTTATTAAGTATGTATGTAATTTATGTTATACTAGCAGTTGCCAGCGACTTCGTCCGCGCGGACTTCGTTTACTCCGCATAGCTCCTCCCCCGTAGCTGATAGCGTGATAATATGTAGCCTATATGTTGACCCGACCTATTAGTAATATTCATGCAAAATTTGAAGTAAATCCATGCAGTACTTTTTGAGTTTACCCCGGACATACATACAATAAAACTGTAAAAACTATATTTTTGACTTCGATATCGATTGTAGATCACGTCCCACGTATTCTTTTAAAAAAATATTCAATGTACAGTTTTAACTTTCCTACGATTTTATTATATGTATAGATTATGCCCTGGCGGAAAAGTGTCCTGCCGGCGAAGTGTCTTGTCGGCGAAGCGTCCTGTCGGCGAAAGGTCTCGTCGAAGTAAAGTCTTATCGGTGTTCAGTCTGTCGACGTAGTGTCTGTCGGTGTTAAGTCGTACACTCATAACAAACAAGCCGATGGGTCTCTTGATGCAAAGAGTCAACCATCGCCTACAGACACCAAAGATGTTAATAGAGCGTTGCTATCTTGTGGCGAGGTCTAATGCCACATGTATAAGTTTACCGGTTACCTTACCCTCCAAACTGGAACGCGTCAATGACTAACACTGACGCTATTGCAGCAGGAATAGGTAAAGCGGTGGTACCAGACCCGGGCGGGCCAATGCAGAACTCTATCACCTAGTAGCCACGATGGTAGTGGCTCACATAGCCTCGCCTTTTATGACCTGCCTGGCAGAATGGCAGTTGGCCTATTCTTCAAAGGAGCCTGGGACCAATACGGGGTGAGTAAATAGTGCATTATGATGCGTATGACTTAAGTAGTTAATTTTCGGACGGCGTGAAGTTAGCGCCCAAGTGCAACAACGCGACGATATCAGACAACTTCAGTCAAACGTAAGGTACTCGTATCTTATAACTCGTATGACATACCATAAAAAAACCATGAACTCATCACGTAAAAGCGTAGCTAAAGTGCGTATTTAGGGCACACAGTACAAAATCGATCATTATTTTGAAAATAATCAGCTTTTCAAAAATTTAAATAATTAGATGTTTGAATTCTTTGAGCTCAAAATCACTTATTAAATGCTGTTTTTGTTTCCTTGAGTTTAAAAAACCTCAAAATAGCGAAAATTTTCAGGGATGGTCTGCAGGATCAACCGGTTTGCAGGCTTTTTAGTGAATTTGCAGGCATACGAGTGAGTGGGCCACCTGCTGGAAAGTAATCACCACTGCCTACGGATATTTACAATACAAAGGGTTAGTTGCCAATGCGATGCCGGCTTCTGAAGTATTCATCGACCCTTCTCTTAAAAGCCCACTATCAAAGCTACTCGGCAAAACCGTGTAAGTTATGCTATTTTAAAATTTGTTCGTAAAAAGAAGATTCGAGAAAATCGAACAGTCGTAAATTACCAGTCGTCAAGATGGTGTGGGTGGAATCTTTCACTACTTTTATATGATTATTGATTAGATAGCAAACAAACAGACGGTTCTCCTGATAGAAAGGGAAACGGAGATGTTATAATATCAAAGTAAATTGTCGATGTTATACTTAAATAACAACCAGCCTAGTGCGAGTTGGACTCGCGCACAAAGGTCCTATAATATCCCTATTCAAATTTCTACCTGTTGATTAAGACCGAGTAAAAAATTTATTTAAAATTACGTTTCTTTGTATGGAGCCCCTCTTTAATATTTACTTTATTTTTATTTAATTGCTAGCTGCAGCATGCAGCCCGCTGCATTATAAGTTTTTTGCGAATCCCGCATGTTTACCTAATTTTTCCGGGATAAAAAATAGCCTATGTACTATTCCAGGTCATCATCTACCTGTGTGCCAAATTTTATTCAAATCCGTTTTCAACAATCGTTTTAACATTTTGATTAAGTAACAAACACCCATCCATCCATTCAAACATTCAAACTTTCACATTTATAATATACTAGCGACCTGCCCGCGGTTTCACCCGCGCAGCTTTTGTTCCCGTGGGAATATCGGAAAAGTTTATACACTAAAACCTTCCTCAAGAATCAATCTATCTATTAAAAAAAACCGCATCAAAATCCGTTGCGTAGTTTTAAAGATTTAAGCGTTCATAGGGACATACAACATGACACATGACAGAAAAAGCGACTTTGTTTTATACTATGTAGTGATTTAATACAATATAGATTAATTGTGACGTTACACAACTAAATATTCTGTGAAAATTTTAAGCGTTTACATGTCACCGTTATTAATATTGAGCAAAAAAATACGGATAAAATTTGTTGTTATAGCGGCAACGGAAATACATAATTTGTGAAAATTTTAGCTTTCTAGCTATCACGGTTTATGAGATATAGCCTAGTGACATACAGACAGCGGAGGTTTAGTAAAAAGGTCCTGTTTTTAACTTTTAGATACGGATCCCTAATAAAAAAGCGATAAGTCTTTTAGGACACACAAAAAGAATTAAATTCCTGTATGTAGAACCCGCTGACAGAAAGACGTGTTCTTTTATTGTCTATTCTTTGAAAAAAAATCCAAACCTACGCGAGGTTTGTTGTGCATTCTTGTAATACCCGCTACCGCTTATAATTCGTACCATTTTTACGTAGAAGTAAATCAAATTGCAAGACGCGATTGTCCTTTCATAGAAATTCATGACCTCGACCTAATGTTTTACGTGATAACCTTTCTTTGTTTTTCATTATGTTTTGTCAATATACAAACTGCAGATTGGCGGAAATTTATAATTCCGTAGGGAAGCGTAAGAACGCAAACCATTGTGTTCTTATAGACCATTTCTTAAAAGTGTATATTTAAAAAAATGTATTAATACGTAAGTAATGTGTATTTAAGTATTTTTGAAACATTTGCACTGTTATGATACTTTTATAGAATAAATCAAACCAATGCAATGCATTACAATTTATATTAATATTATAAATGCGAAAGTTAGGATGTTTGGATGGATGGATGTTTGTTACTCAATCACGCAAAAACTATTGAATGGGTTTAAATGAAATTTGTCTCGCAGATAGGTGATGATCTGGAATAGCACATAGAATACTTTTCATCCCAGTAAAATCATGTGATACCGCGGGATTCGCCAAAAACTTTTATAATGCAGCGGACTTCACGCTGCAGCAAATTTTATACAATGCAATGCAATAAAATTCAATGTCATTCAATGTAATGCAATGCCATTCAATACAATTTAATGTAATGCCATTCAATAAATTGTAATACAATGGCATTCAATACAATTTAATGTAATGTAATTCAATACAATTTAATGCAATGCCATTCAATACAATTTAATACAATGCCATTCAATACAATATAATGCAATTCCATTTAATACAATTTAATGCAATATTATTCAATACAATTTAATGGAATGCAATATAATGCAATATGACACAATAAAACATTTTTTTTGTTGCACAAAACATGTTATATGTGTCAATCTATATTAATATTATAAATGGATAAGTGGATGTTTGTTACTTATTCGGCCAAAACCATTGAACGGATTGGGATGAAATTTGGCACGCAGGTAAATGACGACCTAGAATAGCTCGTAGGATATTTTTATAGGCTCGAGGAAAATTAGATGTTCCCGCAAGATACTAAAACCTCTCATAATGACGTTGCATTATGTCAGCGGCTGCACGCAGCAACTAGTTATTAAACATGTTGGTAACTGATCAATAAAATGTTAAATTCTGGAACTAAACCACATACTTAGGTCATAAAATACGTAATTTATTTGATTTGTAACTTTCAACATTCTAATTAAACAAAATTGTAAATGTATACTTAGGCAACAGTAAATGCTACGTTAGATTATACAATTTCGAGGAAATTGTGTTAGCAATGTCTTAGTTTAATCCATTAGTCATCCCCCTGGCGACTGCGGCGACACCCTCTAATCATAGCCGAAGCAAACAACCCCACTCTCGGGTAGAGACGTTTGCGGCAACTATTTTCTTTATGTATTACTGTAACCAAAGGTAAGCATTAAAAATATTCCATCTACACTACTATAGTGAGAAAAGATTTTAGTGTAAAACTAGTGAGAAAAGATTTTATTGTAAAACTAGCGGCCCGTTACGTGTTTCGCTACGTATCGTCATTTATTGAATTAATTTGTTACAAAAAATATGATAAATGAAGAGTCGCTCTATCGATTTTGTGCAAACTTCACATAAACCGTCTACTAAATAGCCCGAACAAAGCCTAAAAAATTTGATATGGATAGGTGAGCCCGTTCTTGAGTTATAAAATTACAACGAAAAGTGGCATTGATTTTTAAATATTATATATATATATATATATATATATATATATATATATATATATATATATATATATATATATATATATATATATATATATATATATATATATATATATATATATATATATATATATATATATATATATGTGTGTGTGTGTGTGTATATATATACACATATAGATATAGAAGATATAGATATACTAGCTGTTGCCCGCAACTTAGTTCCCGCGGACTTCGTTTACTCCGCACAGCTCCTCCCCCGTAGCTGATAGCGTGATTATATGTAGCCTATATGTTGACCCGACCTATTAGTAATATTCATGCAAAATTTGAAGTAAATCCATGCAGTACTTTTTGAGTTTACCCCGGACATACATGACTTTCCTACGATGTTATTATATGTATAGATTATTTTTATATGGTGGGATGGTGATGCCGCTTCCATAAGTTTACCGGCTACTTCACCCTCAAAACCGAAACACGACAGTGACAAGAATTTACGCTATTATGGCAGGAATAGGTAAGGAGGTGGTACCAAAAAACCTGCGCGAGGTCTATTCTTTAAAAAGTTACCTGCTGGGCTATTCTTGAAAACCGATTACAATTTTAAATGAATATTTAATGAATTTTGAAGTATTTCGTATTTGGACAACTATATTCAAT